>CM053785.1:871820354-873020354 GCA_028749045.1 Cupressus sempervirens | reverse complement strand
CTTGCCCTTCTTCTTTAATGGTTCTTCTTCCTTAGATTCTTCTTCATCCTCTTCTTTCTCATCCTCTCCTTCCTCATCCTCACCTTTTCATTTAGTCAACAAAAGGGTAGAACTTATTTTTAGTTTAGCAATTATTTTCTTTCCTTTGTTGACTGTATGAGGGTATTTCTAGTTCTATCCTTGCATTTTATTCATCATATGTACTAAAATATGTAGCCTTAGGATCAATTGGTTCATTAACAAGTGCCTCAGTGATATCTTTTTTTTCATCAATATTAACCTCATATCCAAGATGTTTTATCCATGCAATTCTAGGCCTAACTGCATGAATGTATACTCTGTCACTATCCACCATGAAACAAACATCATCCTTATAATCTTCAATAATTTTTGGGGGATTTAGTATCTATTGTTAATTTTCTCCTTGAAAGCATCAAAATTGTTATCTATGATATTATTATAGTTCTCAACCATCTCAACAATATACTCATTTATATGATATAGCAGTGGCACATCTTTTCTCCACACAACAGAGCCTTTTGAAGGGAAAAATTTCTAAACATAAAGGAATAAATAGGTTAACAGGGAGCCAAACTTACATGGTTTATTTTTTGATGTCTTAATGCTCTCCATATTCTTGTTGAATTTTTTCAATAGTAGCTCTAAAAGTTTGAAAGATAGATTGTTCTTCACTACCTTGAATGCAAGGTCAACTGCTTCACATGATATACTACTTAACCTGCTCTAGCTATAAATCTTTTGTGCAATAATATGGATTTTGAATTTCAAATCCATGTTTGTGAAACTACTAATCTTCATTTCTCTTTCATCCCATTTTCCTAGGTGATGAGACAAGAATATGGTCTATTTTGTCATGGCATTTTCAATTTAATTTGCAAACTTTATAAAGACTTTGATGTTCAAGAACATGATGTTTATGATGATTTTAGAAAAATGTGTGCATAATTACTTTTCAGGATCAAAATGAATATTTTGTGGAAATATATGTCATTTAATTAAAAAATAGTGAGAATGATGATTTTTCTTCCTTAGCTAGGTTGGGTAGTTCTCTTGAAGCAATCTGACATAGGGTAAACTAATTTAGATAGCATGTTTTGTATAAGTCTTGATGTATGTTATTGCTTTGGAAGTACTAATATTTCATAGATATAAAAGTGAGGTCAACTCAACCAAGTGGGAGTCAAAGTGGTTACTCACGTTATTAGACTAGCCCTGAGTAGAGGAAATTTTGGGGTCATGAGCTCCTAGGTTACCATTCTTTTTTGTGCCATAATTAATGCACTTGTTGTAATAATCAATACCATCATTTCCTTCAATAGTTGATGAGTCTTAAATCTAGGAATTTTAATCCTAGTTCATGTTTTTAAATAACTAGAAGTTTGTGTTCCAAGAGTGTTAAGTTTTAGTCATTTTTCAATAGAAAAAGTTGTTGAGTTCTGAATACAATCTTGTTGTTCATCAGTATGTGCATTTTATCATTTTTATGAATAAAAGGAACATTTTAATTTTTCATCTCTAAGTTGTTATACTTCACTTCTCTCTGGGGGCCCATACAAGAAGTGAACTAATTAGTCAGGATAAGATTTACATTTAGTTAATAGAAGAAATGTAGACTTTGTTGTTCCTACAGCCACTAATAATAGAATTAGTGGACTGTTATTGTAGCATAGGTAGTTGAAGTAATTCTTAGCTATATTTTCATGCTTTGTTAAAATAAATTTGATTCTCAACTTTAGTTTAAATTTCTTTTAGCTTAAGCATTTGAATTTCCTTAGAGTAGTTCTTAGGTTGAGATAATTTTAAAGCATATATTTTGAAAACACCATTTCAAGTTTATCTCCCTGGTTGATAAATTAAATGAGTCCAAATGAGTTGGGTAAGAACCACTTGAGATGTCCAATCTTGGGTTCAGTAGTCCATTTCTGTTGGATTTTTTGATCTCTTTTTTTGGCCAAGCATTTTTGGCACTATTGTTGGGGATGGTGTTAATTCAAACTAGTCTTTCTATTTGATAGAGTTTAGTAGTAAAGAAGCATGTTATGCATAGAAGAAGAGACCACTTAGGGAGATTTATTCCTCATGAGAATCAAGAAGAACCATTCAATTATTTTCAACCTAAACTAGATGAACCCCAAGGAGAGAACAATGAAGACGAACCCTTTGAAAATACATTTGCTGACAATGATGTTAAATTAGAAGAATCATTCCACTTGAATAAACTTTTTGATGAACTTGAATACCAAGAAAATCCACGAGCCATTGTTATATATCAAGCACCACCTCTTCCTCCAAGAATGGTTGTGCCTACCTTTCCTTTACCTATCCCACCTCAGTAAGGGAACCAAAATTTGAACAACATACCTGCTACTACACTTCCAAAATTTTATGGCCTTAATACAGAAGGCCCTAAAACATTTCTCTTTGAGTTTTACATTCTCTATAGGAGCTATGACTACACAAATGATGTCCATAAGTTGAAATTGCTTCCCTCTACTCTATAGAATGCTACTCTATGATGGTTTGTGGGGTTGGGTACAAATGTTGTAGAAAACTAGATTGAAATGAGTAATTTCTTTCTTCAAAAATATAAATAATATTGCAGAGGTCAAGATATGAAGGGGGATGCCATTTTTAAAATGTCACAAAAGGAGGGTGAAACTTTGGAAGACTATGTTTCTAGATTCTTGTTTAATGTGTAATGAAATACAAAACATAACCTAAATGAAGAATCTAAAAAGCATCTTTTTCTGAGAGGTGTGCAAGAACAAAGCATGGAAGCCCTAGACCTAATGGTTGGAGGAGATGTTACACAAAAAACTTGGACTGACATCAAGGAGATACACCAAAACTATTCAAGAGCTACTATGAAGAAAGGTAGAGGACTAAGGAGCATACCACATAAGACTAATGGTGGGTCAAGAGTGTCAAAGCTAGAGTTGTCTAATTTGTTGTCTAACTTCAAGAAATATATCATTAATTATTTTTCTACTCAATTGGATACCATGGAAGCCCAAAGGAAAAAAGATGAAGTTGATGCCATGCTAACTGAATTTCGCTCTCATTGTAGAGAAAGAAAGAAGAACTACACATGCAAGACCATTGCAGTAGTAAATGCACAACCAATACCCACTGAGTTTAAAGAAATTGATGATGATATAGGAGAAGTGATTTATGTTGCTCAAAGGTGACCATGGGCTCAGAGACAAGGTACATCTCAAGACCCTCTGAATAATTTTCTTTATAATAATAATCAATGGCAAGGTAGTATTCCCCCAAATTTTGTCCCTCAAGGACAAAATTGGAATAATAATTGGCCCAACTAGAAATCTCAATATAATCAAGCCTACCATCAACCACCTTAGTATCCCTAGCAAAATACTCAATGGCCTCAACAAAAAAATCAGTATCCTTAGTGGGGCTTGAATTAGCAACCTCAATATCAAGGGAATTTGTAGTAACCACCTCAATGGGGGCCAAGTCAATCACCTTAGAAACAAGCCCTAATTACTCTACCTTAGTAGCAAGCCTTGATGCCTCTACCTCCTATAGCTAATGCTAGCCCACAGAAGCAACCACAACTTCCTGCTTAGCTAGCACCAAATGCCAATACTAAGTAGCAAGCTTCTTATCTATAGGTCACTGATATTCATCTTAGGTCTGGAACCAAGTTGTCTGCACCTAAAGGACCTATTATAATCAAGGTCATTGATACTAAAAATGGTCCAAAAATTCAACTAGTTGATGTTCCAATTTCCCCATCTATTCAAGCACCTACCCCTCCATTTCCACAAAGGTTAGTTTCTATAGCTCCATCCAAACCAAACCCTATAGAAATTGATCTCCTAGACCAGCTTAAGTAAATGATCATATAGATTCCCTTATTGGATGCACTTAAGGAGATTCCCCTTTACATTAAAACTTTAAAGGAAGCATGTGTCAAGCAGTCTGCTAGAAAGAAAAAGGATTCTCCTACTATCCATGTGTTGGGACAACTTTCTAATTTAATATTGAGCAAAGCCCTGACACCTAAATATTCTCATCTAGGAAGTCCTATTGTTACCATACATATAAATGGCATCCAAATTTAGAATATTTTGATTGATTTAGGAGCATCAATTAATGTCATGACCAAAGAAGTCTTGTTAACGCTTAGCATTATTGGATTAAGGGATACTCCTAGAATACTTCTGTTCATAAAAAATTCAATTGTCAAACCTAATGGTATGATAGAAGATATCATTGTAACCTTGGATTCCCTAGATTTTCCTTCAAAATTTGTTGTGCTATCACCAAGAGGCACCCTTGGAGGATATCCATTAATCTTAGGAAGACCTTGGTTTGCTACTACAAATGCATGCATTGCATGTCAATCAAGAAAAATGACAATATTAGATAGTACCAACACTAAGAAGTTGACTCTATACTCTCCTGCACAACCTCAACTAGATGTTGACCAAGTTTCTTGGCCAAACCTTGGTGATGATCTTCCAAAAGTTAATTATGTTCAACAACTCATGATGCTATAAATAAACCCATTTTTTGTGTCTTAGGAAGAAGATGATATACTAGCAGTAATCCTTACTAATCAGTATAATTCTGAGGAGTCTACTTCTAAAAACCTTGTTGGCTCCTTGCAAACTATATTGCCTAAATGTGATGCACCTCAATCTCCTATAGCACCTGATTACCTTCATACATTATTACCCCATAAAATTAAATCTCCATCAATAGAAAAAAATTTAATGCTGGATAAAGTGAAGAAAGTAGAGACTATTTTAGGAAAAGAACTAAATATCAATAACGAACTTGTTGCATCTGCGATGACAAGTATCATTAAACTATTGCAAAATAGTCAACAAGCCTTTGCATAGGACTATACTGACATGAAGGGTTACGATCCTAGTCTTTTTACACATAGGATATTTATGAACTCAGAATGTAAACCAATAAGACAACCTCAGAGGAGGGTAAACCCAACATTAAAAGATATAGTCAAAGAAGAGTTACAAAAACTTCTTAATGTTGGATTTATTTATCCTATTTCTGATAGCAAGTGGGTGTCACCTCTATTTATCATTCCAAAAAAGGGGGAGGAATGGAGATTATGTGTAGACTATAGAGAGATTAATAAAGCCACTAAAAAGGATCACTTTACTCTACCATTCATTGATCAAGTACTAGATAACTTAGTAGGAAAAAGATATTTCTCATTTCTAGATGGTTTCAATTGCTATAACCAAATCTAGATCTCTCCAAAAGATCAAGATAAGACAATGTTCACCTATCCATGGGGAACATTTTCTTACTCTATCTTACCATTTGGATTATGTAATGCACCTGCAACTTTTTAGCGAGCAGTACTTAGCATATTTTCTGACATAGTTGCTGATTGTGTTGAAATCTATATAGATGATTTCACTACTTATGGTGACACATTTGAGCAAGCTCATGCTGACTTGGAGAAGGTATTAAAAAGGTGTCAAGAATACAACCTTTTTCTTAATAGTGAGAAGTGTTATTTCATAATGGAAGGAGTTGTTCTTGGGAAATACCTTTCCTCTTTTGGAATTCAAGTGGATCCTACAAAGATTATTATAATTATTAATCTACCAATGCCAATCAAGTAGACTAATGTTAGAAGCTTTCTTTGAAATTTCAAATACTACAACAGGTTTATCAAAGATTTCAGTAAGCTTGTTGCTCCTTTGTATAACCTACTTATGAAGCAAGCCGAGTTTGAGTGGACACAAGACTATGAAGTAGCATTCCAACAATTGAAGGATGTTTTGACAATGACACCTATTCTTAGAGGACCTAATTGGAAGCTACCCTCCCACATTCATACCAATGTATCTGACACTTCTTTAGGGGCAGTTCTTGGACAAAAAGAAGGTACTATTGAGCATGTTATTTACTATATTAGTAAGAATTTGTAGGGTACTAAGCTGAATTATACTGTCACTGAAAAAAATTGCTTATTGTTGTGTATGCACTCAATAAATTTTGACATTATATTACAAGCTATGAGGTTTTTTTCTACACTAACCACTCTACTATAAAATACTTGATGAATAAACCTACTATTTCTAGTAGATTAGCACATTGGCTACTCCTCATGTAGGATTTTAATGTGAAGATGATAGATAAACTAGGTCGAGCCAATGTAGTAGCAAATTTTCTATGATGACTTCAAGTACTTGATGATCCTCTAGTCATACATGATAGCTTTCTTGATGAGCATTTATTTTCAATATAAAGTTATAACCCATGGTTTGTAAATATAGAAAATTACCTTTCTACAGGAAGAGCATGACCACACTTTTCACCCAAGCAGCATCGTCTCCTCGTGGAAAAGAGTTTCAATTTTTCATGGATAGTTGGATTGATGTTCTACACTAGACTAGATCAAGTAACCCGCTGGTGTGTAAGGGAAGATGAAACTTATGACATCCTACGGGAATGCCATGATGAACCATGTGGGGGTCATTTTGCATCAAAAAGAACCTATAAGATTTTAACAACTGGATACTACTAACCTACTCTTCACAAAGATGTAGCAAAGTATGCAAGATGATGTGATCAATGCCAACACATGGGAAGGCCCACTAAAGCTAATGAAATGCCCTTGCAACCATAAGTGTTGGTCACACCTTTTGACAAATGGGGTACTGATTTTGTTGGTCCAATAGAGCCCTCTTGTCATGGTAAATCATAGATCTTAGTATGTACTGATTATGCAACTAAATGGGTTGAAGCGTAAGCTATAGCACATGCAAGAGATCACAAAGTAGAAAATTTTCTATATGAATGCATATTCACCAAATTTGGATTACCTAGAGTAATTATCATAGATCAAGGAGCTCAATTCACATCAAACTTGATTACAAAACTCATGAAGAGTACATGATCCATCATGGTACATCTTCCCTGTACCATCCTCAAGCTGATGGTCAGGTAGAAATCACAAATAGAGAAATAGAAGCCATCCTCACTAAAATAGTTGCTATTCACAAGTGGGATTGGTTTACCAGACTTCCTGAAGCAATTTGGGCTTACAAGACTACATGGAAGAGCACAACTAGATTTATCCCATTTGAATTACTTTATGATAAATCTACTTCCATGTCTATCGAATTTGAACACAAGACTCTAAAAAATTCTTTAGAGCTAGATGTTGATCTTTCCAAGGCTCAAGAAGATAGGTTACTATAGCCAAACGCCCTTGATGAATACTGTAATTTGCCCTACACAATACAAAGATAATCCAACAGCAACAAAAGAAATGGCATGATAAGTTCATCTATGAAAAGAAGTTTTTTGTTAGAGATTGGGCCCTCCTATATGATTCCCATTATCAACAAAATCCAAGAAAATTCCAAACCTGCTAGGTAGGACCATATGAAATCAATTCTGTGTTCAACAATGGTCTAGTACAACTCTCTACCATTGATCTTGTTTGCTTCAAATTACTTGTTAATGGACATTGCTTAAAACTCTACTATAAGCCATCTAGTCATGGAGAGTTCCTATTGCAATCCCAATCATGTTTTGATCCTACAATTCCTACAACAAATGCAGATGAGTTTCTTGCTCATCTTTTGTCCTCTCTCTAAAATCATTTCACTCATCATAATAAACTACTTTCTTTGTAAATGTATTTTCTCCATAATAATTCCACATCACTTCACTTTTTCTCATCTTCCACCTCACCTCACCCTTCATCAACTTGGATGATGATATCAAATGATAGTGCAACTTAATAGGTTTGTACACATACTCAACTTTAAAAAATTTCTTAATGTGTTCTATTTTAAAGTTACCTTTGTCACTAGCAATTGCAGGAGCTATTGCCTAATTTAGTTGGGGGGAGGGGTATTATTATCTCATTCTTTTTTTTTGTGATCATTAAATGTTCATTATTCTTTATATGTCACCACATCATAAAAAGAATAATGTGATTTGACCGCTATCTTTATGTTGCACATTTTTGTGAATCAGTAAGTACACACTTAATGCAAAAATAAGTGATCTTGAATGCTAAAAATGTCAACTTCTTAAAACAAGTACTAGCACTTATTTTCTCATCTTCTTACAAATTTTTTCATTTTCAAAATTACTCCTATAATCACTTCAGAGGAACAATGGGGAGTGGCTTGTTAAGAAGAGAACCAGCTAACCATACAACATTGTTAGGAGACCCAATTTGCCTACCTATATTTCAAACTGAGTGGATGAATTACATATTCAAACTATTTGCATGGAATGAGGAGCTTGCCTTAGAAATCTTGCAAATGTTGAGGGATGGTTTTTCTATAGTTAAAGGAGTAAGGGTTTTAGTTTCACCCAAAATTGCAGCAAATATAATGGAATTGCCACTAGTAGGAGAACAACTTTTAGATGCATTGGATATAGTGTTGGCTGGAGCCCAATTTATAGTGTACACAAACCCATGGCTTTAGATAGACTAGAAACAAGGTACAATTTGCACAACTTTACCACAACCATTTAAAAAATGTGTTATCTATGTTGTGAAATATTTTACTTGTGAAGGGAGACATTCACATTTGCATGCCACACATTTCAAATTTTTGAGTTACCTAAGACATGATGATTGCACTTCGAATGTTCCTTATTTTATGTATCACATTCTATTAAAATGAGCCACTGCAATATAAAAAGGAACCCTGAAGGATGTTTCACACCATTGTTTTATCAAGCTCATTATAGAAAAAGCCCTTAGGGAACAACTTGGGATATCTTGGGATGATTTTGTTGAAAACGAAGTGTAAAACCCTGTTAGGCAACTTGTGGAGCAAGTTGAAAAGGAAAGAGAACCTTAGGAAAACCCTATAAACTCGGCTCCAAGCTCTTCCTCAACCAGGCCCAAGAGGTCATAGTGAACCTTAATTTCTACTCCTATGGCTTCTGCCTCTGGATCGAGTCCAAAATCTAATAAGGATAAGGGGAAAGTTAAAATTTCCCTAAATGTTGACTCTCCTGCAGCTCCTAGGGTTCATAAGAATAAGAAAGGGAATGTACAAGATACATTTTCAAAACTTCTTGTAGCTTTAGAGGCAATAGAAGTGCCCTTCATACATAGAACTTGAAGTAGCCAACCATTTGTAAAACCTGATGAGGGTATGTCTTTTTAATCATTTGTGTTTGAAAAAGTGGCTAAAAAGAAATCCTCTTCTTCTGATAAAGATAAGATCATTGAAGAAGGTGAAAGTGTACGACAAGTACTTGCAATAATAGGGACATCCTCTACCTAGCCACCCATCATTTCCATAGATTTAGACAATGATGACAATGTATCTATTGGAGTTTTAGATTCTCCTCCACCTCAAAGGGAAAATTTTCATGAAGAAAATGTGGGAATAAACTTTGATATAGTTAATACTGTTGCTAAATAGATTTTCTCTCAAGGACTTGATGCTTTAAAATTTGTAGCCCATCAAACTAGTCCTATGGATCCTTCATCTAAGACATGTGTCACTTTCTATCATGGTTCCACTGTTTTATTGTTAAGAATTATTTCATAGTTATCTAACTAGTTAATTCAGGAGAGGGAAGAATGGAAAATAGAGAGAGAGAGAGAGAGAGAGAGAGAGAGAGAGAGAGAGAGAGAGAGAGAGAGAGAGAGAGAGAGAGAGAGAGAGAGAGAGAGAGAGAGAGCTTAGAAAAAATTATCTTCAATCAAACATAGGATTTGACTAAAAAGGATGGAGAGATTGAGAAATTATGTGATAAACTTACAAAGGTCATTGCCATGATTCCTAAATTAATGTCTTGTTGCTCTCCTTCCCCTATTTATGCTCTCTTTTTGAAAGAAAAAATTGTCTGTTATTAGATGACCTATGTAATATAGGGTAAGAGTTTAACATTGAATACTCCTCATGAATTCTTTCAAGCCTTCCATACTACCCCTGTAGCCATCAAAAAAAATCTCTATGAACTCTTTTTACATAATTTAGTAATCCCTAACCACAAATATTGGAACCCTCTACCTTATATGGATGATATTCAACTCAGGGCATTAATGTCTTGGATCCAAAATGAAATCAACTAAGAACACTAGGCCCACTAGTTTAGAGAAATAGAATACGAGACTCCACTTCTTCTTACACCTGAAGCTAAGGATGCTAGAACTATGTACTATGAATGGATAAAAGTTTCTTACTCAAAACCTGGAAGCTAGATTATTCCTTCTTTAAGGGATGCAGCATATCAAGAATATAAAGCTATGGTAGAAATAGATCTCCTTGTAGAAAAGTAGGGTAATCAATGGTGCTGGATAGGATTGAATGAAGATATGAAAAAGAAAGAACCTCATTCTCCATTAAATTTTATCATGGCTACTTGAGGAGCACCCTGGTATATCAAGTTGGGGGAAGGAAAAATGATTGGATCCCTTTAACTTTTTAGCCTCCACTATTATTGTCCCCATTGCTTGCTAATCAACAAGATTTAGAAACAGTTGATATGACAGAAGAGCTTCATAGATGGGAAAGGTACAAGGAGAATAAAGGTTTTAATTGGAACATTACTACAAGAGGTAAAGGGTAGAGTATTGCTTCAGATTTTAGGATGGCTGAAAGGGTGAAAAAATTTATGTTTTCTTGAGTACAAGTCAATTTTTTAGTTGGGGGAATGATGAGACCAGAATATGGTCTATTTTGTCATGGCATATTCAATTTAATTCACAAACTTTCTATAGACTTTGATGTTCAAGAACATGATGTTTATGATTATTTTAGACAAATGTGTGCATAATTAATTTTTAGGATCAAAATTAATATGCTATGTAAAGATATGTCATTTAATTACAAAGTAGTGAGAATGATGCTTTTTCTTCCTTAGATAGGTTGGGTAGTTCTCCTACAACAATGTGACATGGGGTAAACTAAATTAGATAGCATGTCTTGAATAAGGCTTGATGTATGTTATTTCTTTGGAAGCACTAATATTTTGCAGATATAAAAGTGAGGTCAACTCAACCAAGTGGGAGTCAAAGTGGTTACTTGCATTATTAGACCATCCCTGAGTAGAGAAAATTTAAGTGTCGTGAGCTCCAAGATTACCATTCTTTTTGGCACTAGAATTAATGCACCTATTGTAATAATCAATACCATCATTTGCTTTGGTAGTTGTTGAGTCTTAAATCTAGGAGAAATTTTCCTAGTTTGTGTTTTTAAATAGTTGGAAGTCTATGTTCCATGAGTGTTAAGTTTTAGTCATTTTTCAATAGAAAAAGTTGCTAAGTACTAAATACAATCTTGTTGTTCATCGGTATGTACATTTTATCATTGTTATGAATAAAAAGGAAAATTTTAAGTTTTCATCTCAAAGTTATTCTACTTCACTTCAGTGTGGGGGTCCACATAGGAAGTGAACTAATTAGTTAGCATAGGATTTACATTCAATTAATAGAACCAAGGTAGACTCTATTTTTCCTACAACTACTAATAACACAATTAGTGGATTGTTCCTATAGCATAGGTAGTTGAAGTAGTTATTAGTTGTATTTTCATGCTTTATCAAAATAGATTTGATTCTCATCTTTAGCTTAAATTTCTTATAGCTTAAGCATTTGAATTTCCTTAGAGTAGTTCTTAAGTTGAGATAAGTTTGAAGCATATATTTTGCAAACACCATTTCAATTTTATGTCCTTGGTTGATAAATTAAATGAGTCCAAATGAGTTGGATAAGAACCACTTGAGATTTCCAATCTTCGGTTAAGTAGTCCATTGTTGTAGGATTTTGATCCCTTTCTTTGGCTAAGCACTAGGGTTTTCTTTTCTAGTTTAGCCTAACCTAGGGTTTTGGCTATCTTAGCTTTGGTCAACATTGGGAGACTAGTGATTTGATGAATCATATTCTTTGTGATCAATACTAGTTGCTCCAACCACAACTCCCCATTATACACCTGACTAAGGATAAACCTAATCCATTTTACTTGAAATTCATAGGGTATGTGAAGGATGTGAGTTAACCCTTCATTTTCCAGGTGTTGGTTCTCGAGTTTCAAAACTCCATTTACACATAGTCTATCTAGGGAATCATCCATTTCTAAAGTGCCAATCTCTTGAATAATACATTTAAAATGAGTGCAAATATCATTGATCAATAGTACCTTTGGAGGGATTTGAGACTATGCTCCACTTGAATCTAGGATTTTGGTGATTGCAGGAGTAAGCTTGAATTCTGGTACCTTCCATTCCACTCCACAAACCAATAGATTTGATCCTCACTTTGCTTTACTACTACTACATGCCATCTTCATTTGGTAGGGTTTGAGAGAATTCAAAATCTTTCATTGAAAATTTTCTCTAATCACTTGGATGCTTTGAAGATTACACTTCACAATAGCTCTTGAGAATTTCATGATAAGAATGACTTCAATTCCATGCCTTTTATCAAAAAATTTCCATAAATGCTTCAGTATGAAAGGTAGATTGATTGACATCATATTGATAGTCTATCATCCACTTCTTTGCATTACACACTCAATGAAGTCTTCATGACTCAATAACCATATGCATCTTCATTACTTCCAACCTCACTTCTATAAATTTTGTGACCCAACCTCACTCGGTAGAGAAGGTAACTCGGTAGACACTATTATCCTTTTACTTGGTGATCCCATTATATCCTAAATATAGATTTGGATCATTTTTTTCTTTAGATCTAGAACTATTTTGAATGTTTTCTTTGGTAGCATAGTCCTAGTTTCTCCTTTGAGACTTTAAGTAGAAATGATGGAGTCACTCAATTCTTGAGTGACTTGATCACCATTGCTTGAACTTGTATTCTTGGTAGACTTTGGAACCCATTGTTGTCTCATCTATTTTCAAATATTATTAGCTTTTGACTTCTTCTCATCTTCAATTGTACCAATATTCATGCAGTTCTTGGAAAGATGACAAAGTTCTGTACAAGTAAAACATTTTTTAGTAGTATCTATTTTCCTCATATGATGCTTTACACAATTCATTCCAATATGTCTAAATTCTCTAGACTAATGGCATCTACACCAAGTGTTGTAGTCTTGATGATGATGGTGCAGGAGATAAGCTTTAAAATTATTGTTTATAATATCATTTATCAAATGTTACATTTTATATAATGTTATTTTATATTTGTGGAATGCAGGCTATTTCAAAAGTCATTCCAACCCCTATTACATCAGTTAGTACATCTAGTAATATACTAGTGGTAAAATATGATCAATATTATTATGAATTTAATGACCTCATTTTAGTTTATCTAGTTACTATTTTTGTGCTTTTTATACACAAGAAATTTGGAAAGTAACTCAATTAAGCATGTATTTTGTTGGTAAGCAAGATTCAACTATGCCCACCAATACATCTATTGGTATGCCAAATGTAGGATGACATGAAATTTTTGAGTAAGCTTGATTAAAATGTTTAACTTATTATACCATCAAAATATTTATATTTGTACTTGCAAAATATATCAAGGACAACTCCAACAAGCATGCAATCTACTAGTGTACAAGCTCATGGTATACCCTCTATGTGTAGAACAAAAACACCTATGAAAAAAGTTGGATCAAGTACAAAACCTCATTGTAGACCATTTACATCTAAAAAAAATGTTCCTAATAGATCTGTTGAATTAGAAATGACTGCCCCTATTAGGAGCACATCAAATGTGGTTTCTTTAATAATTATTCCACCTACATTGGAACAAGTTTCCTTAAGGAGTAATGTAGACTCGCAATTCCATCTTTTATATAATTTTATTTTATATTTGTGGAATACAGGCCATTTCAAATGTCATTCCAACCCCTATTACATTAATTACTACATCTAGTACTATACTAGTGGTAAATCTGGTCAAGATTATTATGCATTTATTATTTTCATTTTAGTTTCTCTAACTACTATTTTATGTTTTTTTTATACACAAGAAATTTGGAAAGTAACTCAATTGAGCATGTATTCTGCTAGTATGCAGGATCCAGCTATGCCCACCAATACATCTATTGGTATGCCAAAGGTAGGATCTCATGAAACTTTTGAGTAAGCTTGATTGTATTAATTTTAACTTATCATACCATCAACATATCTATATTTGTACTTGCAAAATATTTTAGGGACAACTCCAACAAGCATGCATTATACTAGTGTCGAGGCTCATGGTATACCATCTATGTCTACAACAAAAACACCTATGTCAAGAGTGGGATCAAGTGAGAAACCTCATATCAGACCATCTACATTAGACACTAATGTTCCTAATAGACCTGTTGAGTCACAAATGAATGCCCCTATTAGGAGCACACCAAATGTGGGTTCTGTATGAATTCTTCCACCTACATTGGAATAGATTTCCTTAAGGAGTAATAGAGACTCACAATCAAGAATGCTAAGGATGTTACCAAATACTCCTAAAAATATTAGAATTAGGCAAGAAATGATTAAACAAATTCAGCTATGTGAAAGGGCATTACTAGAGACTGCAGGGACTACCTCAAATGAACAGGTAAAATTGCATAGAGATGTAATACATTCTTGTTCATTTATTTTGTCAGCAATATAGATTTCAATTTTTGTTAGTTTTAAATTTTTAGAAATTGAAAGGATTGGTTTGTGCATCATGGATTCTTAGATTTTATTTATCACTGTTAACTTGTAGTGTAAGAGATATGTTTCAAATGGCAATTGTTCTTTCTTTTGTTTACTTTTGATATCGGTGAACTAAAATAATAGTTTTTCACCATCAATGAATTCTCACAGCAACATCATGTTACTATAGAAATATATAGGAAAATAGATAGTTCTACTATATTCAGTGATCAATACTTGCTATATAATTGCTAAACCAATGAAAGGGAATCGTTGCTGGATTAAAGATTTGATATATATTAGACCAGTAATATGACTTCAGATATTTATTAACTATTATTGTAATTTTTCTATCTTTACTTCTATACTTGAGAGTATAAGTTTGTATGCTCCAAATACATGTTGTTGCATATGGGTGTTTTGTATTTATATTATTTTACTCGCAGATAGACATGCCTTGCAAAAATTTGTATTATATATATTTTTCAGATGTAAACAAAAAATTTGAAACATTCTACAGCTCTTAGTTTAGTAGTAATATTTATTAAATATGTGTTTATCAATGTTGACATAAATAATATAATATACTAACAAGTATTCCTTTCTTGGCACATCATTATTTGAAAATTAATTCTTATCCTTCGTATATTCTATTTGATAGCATTTATCTTTTTTTTCATTGCTCATTTATGAATAACATCTTTGCACTTGTTCTAGATTTGAAAATAGTTTAATATTTTGGTTGGGGTTTAATTGATTTCATAATTTCATTATAAATATAGGAAGTAAATGACCAACTAGTGAATAATGTGCCTATAAGGGGATTTGCCTCAATCCCTAAGACTACAAAAGTATCATTAGTAACTACAAAAGGATTGCGAGAACTAACAATATTGCTCACCTCTAAAGGAAATGTGTTGAAGGATGAAACAAGCCTAAAATACTTTCACTTTATATATTGTCATGCAGAAAATTTGTTTGGAGATACCATCCAAAGGGATTGGAGGAATCAACCTAAACCTAAAAAGGAAGAACTCTTTAATGATGTCATTAAAACATTTGGTGATCCTAGTTTTAATAGAGATGTTATTCTAGATATTGCATGTAAGTACATACACTCAAAAAGAGATCATTTAAGGCTAAAATTGGTCAAAGACTTGAAGTATCCACATCTAGCTTGGATCACAAACCAAGTGACTTGGGATGAACTTGTGAAATATGCCAAGTTTAAGAGGAAGGTCAATGAGAATCCAAACTACAAGGCATCAATACAAGGAAGTAAAAGATGCCTTTTTGATACAAGGAATGCAACCAAAGCTCAAGTGTCAAGGATCAGTTCGCATAAACTAGGATCTGGTGGATATAATAGCATTCATGCTAGCATGATAAGTGAATATTTAATCTATTATATTCACTATCTTAGTAATAATTTTGTAAGTTAATTCTATTGTGTTAGTCATTGTACCCTATAAGTTTTTTTCTCTTTATTAATATAGGTTCACCATTTTGAAAAGGAACTAGTAGAGAAGGACTTGAAGTATGCTCTCCTACATGGTTCACAAGGTCTTCGACAATATATGATTGATCAAGGGGAAAAATTAATCAATAGTGATCAATTTGATGTATGTGATTTATATATTTTATGACATGGATTAATTTAATTGGATAGATTATGTTTTACTAGTTAAATTGTTTTGTGCATAGGAATCCCAAAAGTCAAATTTGTCAATTGAAGCATCTAGTAGTGAGCATGAAGATGAGATGCATTCACACAATACAATAAATGTTCCTAAAACTTAGAAGTTAACCATCATTGAATCTCAACAAATGGGAGAGAAGAATAATGACAAAGATGTTCAATGCAATGAGCAATCTGAAATGACAATCCATCTAATGTCTCATAGAAAGAGAACAAAAAGGAAACATATGGATACAAATATTTCATAGAAGATAACATAAAAATAGATCAAATTTTATATGACTTCTCCTTTTACTTATAAAAACAATGTATGCATTATTTCTAGGCTTTGTTTTTGCTAGTGTTATTTGTGCACATTGTACTACATTCTATTCTTGGAGTTACAAAAAACTTTAATAAATGTGTTAAACTAATGAAGTAGCAATAATTTGTGGTGTTTGAGAACATTCAGTTCATAATAGTCTTTGAACTCTTTGCATATAAGATATCTAATTCGGTTTCTTTAAACACATTTTTTCATTAAATTATTGAGGTTAACACATATTAGAAGAGATCAAGGTAATATTGCTATTCTTTTCTATTATTCTTTTGGGTTATTATGTAGTGTTGGGTACCACTTGCATTTTTTAGTATGGGAGGTAAGTTGAAAAGAGTATTTGTAATTTTATTTGGCTTTGACACATTTTTATTTCTGTTATAGATCATTTGGTTAAGCTCTCAAATGAGTTTGTGTTGACTGTACATTCATCGAAAATGTGAAATTCTACCTATACGAGGCACCATATTCTATCAATTATCTACCTCTCTAATGGAAAACACTTCCATACTTCTAAATTTTAGAGAATATATTGGAGATACTCATACAAGGTTGAGCATTGCAAAGACTAACCAAGATATAAGTTGTGTAATTGGGTTGCAAAAAATAGGTAAGGAATTTCTAGAAAAGTTCAAATAGGTAAGCCATTTCACATTCTAATTAGGGCATTCTATATATAAACATATTCCTTTTTTATAATGACAAGTGGGTCTATAACCCTCTCCCTTATCATTGTTTGATTTTGAATGGATGAATTTTGACTTGTATTTATTGCAGGTTTCCCTAGGAGATGATGGGTAAAATGCAAATGGGTTATGTGAATTAGGCAACACATTCAGATTGATGGAAACTGCAACAAACCATTTCAGGTAGTTATATGTTATTTTAGATTCCTCAACTATGATGTATATGAGTTATTTATAAAAAATTTGGAAGTCATAGTCATGTGCATTGTTATTGGGAATGATTCTAAAAGCTAATTTTTATGGACATGAAATCTGCACTTTCCAATCATAAATTTTGAAAGAACTTTATATGGTATGTTTGGGTTCTATTTGTTTGTTACAACACTTAGCTATCTACTTTGGATTTCATGTCATCATGCACTTACTGATCATATATTTTCACAACAAATCTATATTTGTTGACTTTATTTCTTAATTCAAGTTTTGTTATTCTTCTTAGTTCCAATTATGATGATCCTAGTTTACAAATCCTCTACCCAAATTTAGGCATAATATACAACCTAGAGGAATATTGTAAGAATAATAATTCAAGGGATGAACTGAGAAAGAGAAAGACATCAATGTGGGTGAAGATTTGAAGGCATCAGTGTGGGTCAATATTTTTAAGGCACTTATGTGTGTGAACTGATGATGTGGACTGTGGAGATAATTGGGTAGGGGTATAACTGGGGAAGAACTAAATTTTGGTCAATAAATAATTCAATTTTTATCTAATTAAAAAGAGACCTAAAATTTTCATTAATTGAACAATTTGTTGGGACTCAAAATCACCTCCCCAGTTTTGAGCACCATTAAGAAAGTAAGCCCTATAAATGCTTTTTGATGCATATATACTTAGTTGTACCTTTGAGCCCCATGAGGTGTTTAATGTTTCTAACACCTTCCATTTAGTGTTCCCATGTGTTTCATGAAGTTAAATTGACATTCTAAACTATTTCATGAAGTCCCATTTTGAGTAATTGTCAAATCTGCATTCTTCACCTATGTCAAATAGCGATAGGAACCTATGTTTGCAATTGAATATCTCGCACCCAAAATTTTATTATTATTTTTTGCTTTGGGAGTGTCTAATGTCCATACTTGAGAACCTATGTTTCAGATTTTGAGTTGTTTCGAGTTCATTTGACTAGGTTTTGAATCCCTCAAAGTTGGTTAGTTTACTGTTTTCATGCTGATACACAATGTTCAAAATTCTGGAAGGCCCTATTTGATGTTTTATAATTTTAACCTTGTTAATAAAGATAATAAAATTCCTTTTCTACTACATTTTAGAGGTCAGAGACTTGTTATGTTTCAAGTTTGAGCTTATGACAAATCCGTTTGATCAGTTTTCGAAAGCGATTCCAAATGCAATTTCTATCTTTTTATTGGTGTCAGCATTTGTAGATTTGTCAGGACCCCTATTCATGATGTTATACCTTGAAATCCTTGAATTCCTAGATATAATGGATTGTACCATTGCATTGTACTCTAAAAATACTTTAAGTGTGCCAAGTTTCAAGTCTTGACGAATCCGTTTGCACACTTTTCCAGGTCAATTCCATTGGCAAAAATTGCTTTTCTGCCATTGTTTCAATCTACAAAATCTAAGTAGTCTACTTTGACCACTTGCCATGTAATGCCCCACCAAGGGATCCAAAGAATTAACCTAGAATTTCACTAAGTTTGGTAGCATTTTTTTTTTAAAACATGAAAGTAAATACCACATATAACTTGAGCACCATAACAGAAGAAATAGCAACGTCCATCTAAAAGTAAACATAGCATACATAACAGATTACATTCTTTAAGGATCCCTTAACATTGAATTACATCTAAATCAATTAACATTATTGAATCCATCTAATACAACATCCACATGAAATAATAATGATAAGTCCAATGTTTATACATTACATTTCAAATGCTCAATCATCCACTGTACATGTCACAAGTTATGAAAAGCTTAAAAGAATATACATATGTGAAATATGGTACATCATCCTATTCTAATCCATGATACATCAAAGTAAAGATAATCACATGTCATACATGATACATCATCATAGAAGATATAACATCCATCATAAAAGATCAAACATAATAAACTAAGTGCACGGTTCCTCCCAACCATAAATAGCATCATTAGACCATCGTGGGCCCTAGCCATCCCTCCGTGCATAACATTCCAAATCACCAAAGAGATCATCAGTATTAACATAGTAGGAATGTCACTCCTAACATATACTATATCATATGCAGAAAGTAATCTAGCATGTAAAAATAAGCATAAGATAACATCATCTAACATATGCTAATCATCAATGAAAGGATACATATCCACCATCACAAAGGACGCATCAGCCATGATGTCTCAATGAATCTCAAATGATAAGAGTGGAAAAGCACTACCACCCAACCGCGTGGTACCTAAGTGGTCCACTCCCACCGTGCTAAGGAGATAATCTCAAGTCCCAAATAGGCTATCCAAAACACATAGCATAATTCTCTATAAGTCCAGGAATTCTAAAAGTATACTAACTCAAAGGTTCCAATCACAAAATTGACATCTAATTCCCAGAGGCACACAAAGACATGTAGGAACCTACTATGCAAGCAGGAAAGTTTCATCACATATATCATGTACAAGTTACCCTAGCAGTTAGCTAAACTCCATGGGTCCATACTGATCCTCATGCGGCCACTAGTATCCTCTCATACTGACGAGGCATACTATGGAATGCAAGGTCGCAACCATGTGTTCTCTCTACTCTCATCCTAGTCTATACAAGCACTCGAGGCATGGGTGAGAACAAAACAATTATCTTTTTAAGTTCATTCAGTTAGTATTAGGTGTGAATGTTTTCACTTATTAACCAACTTACAATGAGTTACCCTGGCAGCCTCTTAGGGCCTCGGCCCCCATTGCAAGCCACTTCCCGACACTACATGCAGATAACCTACCCTAAGCTCATGGAATCATAAAACTCAAAATCACAAAAGATAATCCATAATAAAATCATCAAATATGCATAAAAGCATCAAATCTCCATGAGCAACCATCCATAGAAAATCATGACCACAACAGCTCTCTATTGGCAACTAAAGCGACACTGATAATCAAAAGTATCCATTGGTTCTCAATAACAAAAGTATATCTCAATCATACTGATCAAAGACTCCAAAATGGTTGTGTCAAAACATGTCACAACATGACATCATAAAATAACATTTTAGCCCCATCATGGTGACTGGAAAAATAACCTAAGATAACTGATCAATGAACCAAAAATGGTTAAGTCAAGTGTCTCATACATAAGAATCTCAACTATAACAATCAGTAATTACATACATTACATAGAGCATTCCATCACATAACCATGGTTGGGTTTATAAAGATCAAGATTAAAACATCATCATGACATCACAATCACATAACCCCCAAGCCTCTGGTAGACGTCCTATAACTGGTCAACACTAGTTAACCCAAAACTCAAAACAATAGCATAAAGAATACACAATGTAAACACATGTTTTGGTTTTGCTAAATTTACATACTTGAATTTAAATGTGGAGGTTTTAGTTTACGTTTTCCAATTTAGATATCAAGTGGAGAAATTTCACGTTTACCTAACCGACGTATTTGTTTGATATATAAAAGTTTCTCCCCAAAACCATTAGACTCAATTTTCTAATTGATCTAATAAAACTTTGTTGAAAAATGACATTTCAATGAACCAATATTATCAACAAAATTTGCATAATTCAAAACTTTGACTTATAACTCGTTCTAATAATTAACCTTAATTAAACTAAATTTAATTAAGTTAATTATTAATATCTCTTCATTTTAATAATAATTGTTAAATTATTACTCATATTTTTAAATCATTTATCTTTTACGGATTGATCCATCTATACAAATCATTTTAAATAAAATATTTATCTATAACTAGTATACATATACTTATACACACACACACACACACACACACACATATATATATTTACATATATATATATATATATATATATATATATATATATATATATATATATCAAATATACATATATTGTAATATACAATAATATCATTTTATAAAAATGAAATATAAAAATCAAATTAACCATATCGATTTTCATCCCCAATGTCCATTTAAAACAAAACATATATAAATATAATCTCCCCCCCCCCCCCTCCCGCCGTGGTATGCAGTACCTACGGCCACAGGCACTACGCTAACAACGGGTACAGTGTACCTCTGTCATCGCAGTCCTATGATGGCAGGCCTCTATGACCCGCGAGGGTATGGTACCATTCGTACCCAAAATAATTCGCAATGTATACTAATTTTTAAATAACATTTTTAATAAAATGTTTCCCCATTGATGCGATTTACAATTCGAAATTGAAATAAAGTTTCATCACAGTGATTTATAAAATGTGATTATTCAATATATATATATATATATATATATATATATATATGCATATATGTGTGTGTATGTGTGTGTGTATTTATATATATGTATTTGCAAAATTTAATTAAGTATCATAGCATGTATATATATACATATACATGTATGCGCATATACACAATCTATTTAAAGATTCCAATTTCAGAATTTTCCTATAAGCTATTTGATCTCTAAATTTACCCAATGGTTTTCTAATGAATTTGGCTACAATTTAAACCCTAGCCCCGTGTTCTCTTCAGATCTATGTATATAAAGATTCTCAAATAAATTTTAACAACCCATATTGAGAATGCATACAATTAAAATAGGAAAAACATTAGAAGACATATGGAAGACATGAAGAAGACAGGGAATGCAAGATGTGGAAATAGCATAAGTAAAATCACAAGAATCTACCCAAATTCTGATGCTAATTCGCACTTCCTCAGAAAATCCGCAAAGCAAGCTTCTCCCTTCTCCAAAATTTTTGAGTCCTCCAATGCTCCAAATGCTCTCCAAATGCTATGTCTAAGCTTCTAGGAATGCCTGAATATAAAGAGCTCTCAAGAAGCACCTAGAATGTCTCTAGAAACAGCTAGAAGGTGTCACCAACTAAGCATGTGTCTTTTCCAACCTTCTAGATGAGTCATAAGGTTGTAGACACCATGTGCTTAATTGATGCACTAACCCCCGTGTTGTTGACACATGAGAAATAAAAAGGTGTGTTAACTCCTTGGCAAGCTTATAACTCTAATTTACTTTTTATATAATTTCTATTTAAATTTTTATAACTTTTATTTTTAATTTTTATTATTTTTATTATTATTATTTATTTATTATATTATTATTATTTTTTAATTATTATTAATTTTTAATTTCTAATTTTCTTTTATTTAATTCTCAATTAATCCTCATTTAATTAATTATAATCAAAATATCAAAGATCATGATATTTTATATTAACTTTCTCAAATAATTAATTTATTAATTAAATCTATTTATTAAGACTTAATTAATAGAAAATTCACCATAGAACTCCAAGATAAAATATGAAAACCCATCATAGAGCAATTCACACAAAATCAGCCTAAAGGGTTAAAAATCACGAAATATGTCCTCTGACACATTCGATGGGTAAAATATTCAGATACTTGTCCTACCTCACTAGGACAAATGGTTTAAGTGTTTAGGATTTGGACTTGAGAATTTATCTCCTTTCTCTTATCATTGAGATAATGTAATAGGGTTCGCTCATCTTGGCAATTCAAGGAAGTTGATGCCTGGTACCTGCAACCTGCATAAAAATCATGCATGTACATACAATATATATATATATATATATATATATATATATATATATATATATATATATATATATATATATATAATGCTAAGCTAAATAGGCAATGGCAGGAAGTGGTGCATCGTGTAGATCCTGACTAGCAGGTGACTACGACTCCCTTCCTTAACCATATTAGAAATGCCATACAATATGAAAACACGCACACCATACACATGCAAGTATGGGGTAAGTATCCATAATAAAATACATGAGATAATAAACCATCTAACTAATCATCAACAATAACTGAAATCAATGTAATGATCATCATGCATACATGAAATGTAAAGTCTAAATGATCTCATCATATATCCACTGAATCCATAACATAATATCTGATAGTGTCAAAACAATACTACTAATCCATAACCATAAAACTAGTCTAACATAGTCTGATAATGATAACAACAATATGTCCAGAAAAGATGTGAACGAGGGTAGGCACTACATGCCATTTGTACCCTATTATTTTTCATGAGCCCAAATCATAGATCCATACTCTCCTCATGACAATGAACCGATGCCCCATTTTTTATCTTCCCAAGTGTCAGTTTACCCAGTTTTTAAAGCCAAATCCCAATGCAATTTAGTGTTTTCTAACATGTTTATGTGCAGGTAGATTCCAAAGTACAAATTTGACAGTCAATATCTTTTGACTGAGAATTTTTCATAGGATCAGATTCAACAAGGTGCAAGTGTGCAGAACAGAGAGTTAGTGTGTCTAATTTCAGAGCTCAGTCAGATATTCAAGTCTGTTTTTAAAGCCAGCCAACAGGCCCCATTAGCTGAAAGTTGTAGTTTGCAGAAAGATGTGAAATGAGTTTCAAAATTGGTTTCTAGTGATTGATTTTAGATCAAATTAGTGCCAGATGGTTAATGGATTAGTTTTGAATATCAATTGTTTGAAAATGAAAAAAAAAAATTAGTCAAACCAACTTGGCGGCTCGACTAATTTCATTAGATCTATTAGGCACGATGAGGTTCTAAGGCATGGCACTGAAGGGAATTAAAAGGTTAACATATCCCCATATTCAGAGGAAGATAATACAATGTTCATGAGAAATGTCATGAAGAGGTTTAAAATCTCTGAACAAACTTCTAGTCTAGCAAACATCAAAATGGAGTTAAGCAAGTTCATTATGTGAGAAAAGAAGATCAAGCACAAACAAAGGAATCCACCAATTAAATAGGGCTAAAAATTTGTGTGCAGGAAAATGGGTCCCTTTTCATTACCAATGTTCATAATAGCTCTGATGAATATGAAAACTATTATGAGAGTTATCTCAAAATTTATAATGCATATGAAAACAATGAACTAAATCTGAGATGAAAATTATTTTGCAAACTTCAACAAAATGGTCAAATCTCTTCTTAAAATAAAATTCAACAATTTATATGAAAGTCTCGTTTGTGCAATTTATAACAAAAATAGTAAGGAGGGAAAATTAGTGATCAACCAATGAGTCACTACTATTCAATTTAAATCCAGTATGTTAATTAAATTCCTTATTAGACACGTGTTGATAAGGGTTTCCTTATTAGCCGCAGATGAATGGTGTTTGAATCATATCCTTCACTATTAGCACTCAAGGTTGATGAAGAGGGTTTTCATCTCATCTCATATTCAACTTCATAGAATAGGAGACACTAAGAAGGCTTCACACGATGGGCAAGGATCCACCTTCGAAGCTACCCATGCTAAGAGCAGTCAATGCAAAGAAAAAAGGAGGAGATATAATGACAAATCAATCTTTTTTCTATTTCACACGGTGAGTTTGAACAGAAAGCCATCCACTCAAAAGAAAAATGCCATCAGAGTTTGAGAATGCGTAGAACAAGGTAAAAGGAAAACCCAATGACCCAAGCAAAAGCAAAGAGTCACAACATCAATAAAGAGGAACTCCACGTAATTTGTAGGAAATAAAACTCAAACTAAGGAGAGGACAACGATAGCCTACCACTATTTACAGGGTTACAAAAATCACAAACGACTCAACGGTTAGGTGTTGCATGGACTCCCTACCCAGTTCCTTACCTAATGCTTGGAATAAATCCTCATCATCATGGAGAAAATGTTAAAATAGTTAACATTTGAGTATGAATCATGGGTAGAGTAAAAAGGGAAGGCTTACACACAAAAGGGGAGCTACTTTGTGAGAAAAGGTGCATAACATGGAAGAAGAAGATGCCCATACCAAACAGAGATTATGCTAGTGCAAGGGACAGCATGGAAGCTACAATCTTAAAGCAGGGTGCCCATGTGGAATCAAAAAAGAGGAACCCATGCATTGAAAAAGAGAGTATCCTATGCTAGATCACATAAAAGAACCTCCACGTTTGAAGGGAAGCAAGAGCTTTTAGCTCTAAGCTAGTTGAAGATGATGTTTTTAATATTGATTTGGAGACCATAGTAAGAAAGGAGCATGCCAAGAAGCCATAGAAAGGAGCTTTTGTTTTGAAAAACATGTTCCACATTGTGACCAAAAAGACTCCATGCATGATCAATAGAAGATCTACAGCCAAACAAAAGAAGAATAGTCACACCATAAAAGGAGAAGAACCCCTATTACTAAAGCCACATGGAACAAATAGGCTGGGCTTTTATCCCACATTTATCGTGGGTGGATTTCTTTTAGTCTCTAAATACTATTCTCTACACAATGCATAGTATCTTACGACAGAGGCTTTTGGAAGCCACTTAGTGCAAGGTGGGGCCTACGATTGGCTAGATGGACATAGTCAGAGAAAAAAATTTGAATGGACATGTATATCAAAGAGGATCACATCATCATATTTCAAGGTCACCGAGAAAGTTAGAAAATCTGGCAACTCCCTACCTCGCTAGCCAAAAAATCCAAGCCTTTTCGGCTAGCGACATAGAAAATTACCAGAAAACCATGAAAATTTGGCCAAGCTAAAATGCAATGTGGGTCCCACCTATAGATCTTGCGATGAATCAGGTAACACCAAGTGGAAATTAGCAGGATGAGCCAATGATGATGCATAGTCAAGGAACGCACTAGATTGTGCCACGTGGACAATAGTGTGACATTTGCTATGTCGCTAACCAAAGTTGCTCACTAGTTAAGCATGGTGATATAGCGAATCACAATAGGAAGATGACATGTGGCACTGACATGTTGATGAGGTGGGAAAATCTCATGCTGACACGTGGCACCTAGTTGGAGGGGTTTGACAGTTGTGCAAGCCCGAGCTAATCATGTGATGACACGTGAAAACATGGTCAAACTAAGTGTGACCTGGATAGGAACATAAGAGAAATTTGAAAAGGCATAAATTTTAATATTTTATTGTTCCCTCTTTTTAAATAAAGACTGAGACTTTTAATATAGTTCAAACTATGTGAAAGGTTTTAATTTTTGCAAAAATGTTATGCAAACTTGTAAATGGGAGCCCGATCTTCAAATGGCCATAACTATAAAGATCTAAATTTTCTATTTCTAAGGTCAGATTGTGCATAGGTATTCACCATTTCACGCTATAAGCCAAATTGTAAATTCTGGGGTGTTCTCAACAGAATGGGTATTTTTCATCATTGAGCATCAAAGTTGGTTAGAGGACAGATTTAAAAGCTTGTTGGGATCTGAATGTGGAGAAAATAATTTTTCAACTATTTTCTTACATTCTAGAGGTCATATTGTAACTAGTTTTTCACTTTTACCGTGAATTTATTTTAACACCAAAATAAATTACATTCTTTCATCATCAAGTTTTTGAGATATTTGATGCTTTTGAGAGGTAAAATGATGGGGATTTGATATGCAGCTACAAAGAGAGGGTAGAAAGAGATTTTTCATCTTCTTGGGAAGGAATTCTGAGTGGACACATGTCATCTTTACATTAGATCCGAGAATTCACTTCCTACTATATCATTCCCATTCTTTCTAATTGTACAGTTTCCAATTTTTTGGAAAAAAATTGCTGATTGTTGTGATACCAAGTCTACTTGAAATGGTTGAGTTTCATCTTGAATCTTGTCTCCTTTATCAATGATCTTCAATGTTTTATAATCTTTGAACAAAGGGCTTAGGTTTTAGTTATAGTCCTTTAAGGCTGTATGTTATTTCATTATTGCTTATAACTCAAAGAGTTATGTAAATGCTTTAGGGAAATCAACAGGGTTGAAATTTTATTGATGGGCATATCATGTAAGAATGAGATCTAGATTGAACATGGATGTCTAGTTACAAGGTGAATAGATGGATCAAATATCTGAATATATAAATAAGTATCAGGTATCCATATGTATGCATTTGATTCATGGATTTGCCCAATGGATTAGGCACTAGTCAGCTGAAGGATCATTACTTCTTACTATTGCATATTTTAGGTTTTGTTGAATTCAACATTATTAATCAAACATTCTTTCTCTTTCATGTTGAAGAACCTAAATGTGATGCCCTCACTCAGCTTATGAATTTCCTAGATTTGCAATTTGCTATCGTAGATCTATGTCATTACATGAGTTATTAGGAGATATAAGGGTTTTTATCTGCTAATTATAGATTTAGGGATATATTTTGCACTGGTACCATGTTGATTGAATCTAAGGTCCACCCACCTAGGTTTTGCAGAGCCTAAAGTGAAGAAGGGTCAAGCATTATAGTTGGCCCAGTGTCTAAAATCATGTGTTGAAGATGGGAGTTAGCTGCCCCTCGATGTGTCATATTCTCATCAGGGTAATTGGAAACCTACAAAATTTTCAAACACGAACAAAATGGTGACTCTACTGGGGATGTATTGAATCCGAGTCAAAGACAAACCTTGAGAATTTAAAAGGAGATTCAATACAATAGGAGAATTGTCTAAAAAGATTATAACAATAAGTTAATTGATGTTTCTTCTAGTTTTCTTACTCAAATATCATGCACCCCAATGATGCTTTGTTCAAGATAGCAATATAATTCAAGGATTGAGTACAGATTATGTTGCTACTAAGTTTTATGATTCAATCACTTCAGTCATTATTTATTGGTGAATGATTTTCAAATTTTTGAAGAACGTAAAATTTACCTTCATCAAGTATGTAGCCATTTAGAGAGAATTATAGATCTGTGAATATCAAAGGATATTTTCCATTTTTTTATGATGGCAATAAGATACCTAATGGAATTATAAGGTATTTGCCAAAGTTTAATAGGAACCAATCCTAGTCAGCAAAGAACCACATCCAAAAATTTTTGACTTGATGTATGAATTTGATGTGTCCCATGAAGATCTATGGATGCGGTTGTTTGTGTAGACTCTTAAAGGAGATGCAAGAGATTGGTTCTCATGCTTGTCTACAACTTCAATTTCTTCATGGGATGAGTTAAGTTCATCCTTCATTGAGCAATTTGATGGGTGGGTAGATATAAAATTAATGTTGGATAGACTAATGGAAATTTAGATTGAACAAGATGAGTTTATCCCAAGATTTAATAGCAGATTTTCTAAAACATTAACTGATATCCTTGAAAATTATATGCCCCATGATCAAATTTGTTTAGTTATTTATTTGGGCGCATTGGGCTAGGAGATGGGTTTCTTACTATGGGATAAACAACCACAAAGTTTATATCAAGGTTTTGAAATTGCAATGGATATTGGATGCAATCTAAAATATGGGGTTATAAGGAGGTGTACCCCTACTATTGTAAAAGATCTTGTTGAATTTTCAAAATTAAAAACATGTGTAGATGAGGTTTCTTTGTTATAAAGAAAAGATGATCCCATTCTCGCTAAATTGAATGCAAATGTTTCTATGATTACATCAACTAAAGATAGAATTGATTCATTTGACAAGTTATACATTCAAGATATAAATGCAACTAGTCCTAATTCTATTGGTGATTTGCACTATGCTGAAAACATAACCAGTCATAAAGTTGAAAATAATTCATCTCAATATGAGGATGAAGAGGCTAGAATTGATGTGTCAAATGATGAAGTTGAAGTTTTTGATCCAATGTATAATCAAGAAGCATCATATGAAGTTGATGATGAAAGTTCTTACTTGAAGCAAGAAGAGGATAATGATAGCATATATTCTCTTCATGTGAATCTGATGCAAACTGGAAGTAAGAACCCAATGATAGAAGTGAGTACTCTCTTTCTAGTAAAGGTATGAGTAATGTTCCTAAATCTGAAAATGAATTTCTAGTTAAGAATTATGAAAATTATCTTTAGGTTGAAAGGGGTGAAGAAGAATTGTCTAAACAACCCAAAGACAAAGAGATTACCTATAAAGACAGATTGCCTAATTGTGTAGAAGAATGTCTTGAAGATATATGTAGTGATAATCCATAGTATACTAATGATTCTAAGATCAATGCATCAATAGCTATTGGTAAGATATATAATTATAGGTTTACAAGACATTTGAATCATCTTAATGGAGACAATGAAAGAAACTTTGATTGATATTTTGCATGCTTCATTAATGAAGTTAATGATGTGTCTTTGAATGATGATTCTTATTCTCCTTCTTCACATGATGAAAGTGTTCTTGGAAGTGGTGTAAGAAGTAGTTTTAAGGTGTATGATAAAATTTTATATGATGAAAATCCTAATGATGATCAGTTTATGTTTTATCAAGATGTCCAAGAAGGATCACTACATGGAGTTATTAATCTGTTGGTTGAAGAGCACATGAACGGTTCATATTTAGTTAAGGTTGATCTTAATGACAATACTTTATCATACTACTATGATAAGTCAGATTTTTTTTCTTCCAAATATGATAGTGAATATGATTATGATGTTGCATTTAATGAGATGGATAATAAGGTGTTTGACAAGGTTGTTAATGAAAATCAGCATGCACCTTGTAATGATCTTTATGATGAACGTTCTAATGAAAAAACTAATCTGTTTGCTGACTGTGAAGAACCATTTGAAGATTATGGATTAGTTTTAGATACTGATATTGATGATATGTGTGAATACAAGTCAGATTGCTAATATAAATATTCTCTGGTTGTACATAAAGAAACACGTTTTCAAGGTATGAGTGATCATTTTCCCAATGTTGAATATGATGCATTCATATTCGAGATTGATAGCATGCACAATTCATTAAATGAAGAGATTTTTCAGTTTGAGTTTGATAGTTATAAGCATGCTGATTAGAACTTTCATGATATGTGAGTTGTGGAGAGTGAATCAAATTTTTATATGCATTATGAAAGTCAAGGTTTAGATTCAATTTTTCTGAATGAGTTGTTTCAGAATGTCGATCTGATTGGGAAGATTGATATGAATAATGTTTCTAGCTTACCTCATGATGAAAGGAATGAGAATTAGGTTTTTGATAGAGGTAAAGTTTTTGAGAAAGTTTGGTGGCCTAGGGTCATTTTTTGTATATAGTAGGTAGTAGTTTCTTTGCTTTTAATAAAGTTGTTCCAGAGAAGTTTTTGAAGTTTTTGTGAGTGGCCTACTTCTTCTAGAGTTTCAAATCCTTTCCATTCCTGCAAGGGACATGCATCCTGAGACAGAGCCATTGCTGGTACTCAAAATCACCTCCCTAGTTTTGAGCACCATTAAGAAATTAAGCCCTATAAACGCTTTTTGATGCATATATACCCGACTATACCTTTGAGCCCCATGAGGTGTTTAATGTTTCTAACACCTTCCATTTAGTGTGTCCATGTGTTTCATGAAGTTAAATTGACATTCCAATCTATTTTGTGAAGTCCCATTTTGAGTAATTGTCAAATCTGCATTCACCTGTGTCAAATAGTGATAGGAACTTGTGTTTTCATTTGAATATCTTGCACCTAGAAATGTTTTATGATTTTCCACCTTGGGAGTGTCTAATATCCATACTTGAGAACCTATGTTTCAGATTTTGAGTTGTTTCAAGTTCGTTTGACTAGGTTTTGAATCCCTCAAAGTTGGTAGTTTGTTGTTTTCATGCAAATGCACAATGTTCAGAATTTTGGATGGCCCTGTTTCATGTGTTATAATTTTGAACTTGTTAACCAAGATACTTAAATTCCTTCTCTATTGGATTTTAGAGGTTAGAGACTTGTTATGTTTCTAGTTTGAGCTTATGACAAATCTATTTGATCAATTTTTGAAAGCGATTCCAAATAAAATTTCTATCTTTTTAATGGTGTCAGCATTTGCAGATTTATCGAGACCCCTGTTCATGATGTTATACCTTGAAATTCATGAATGTCTAGATAGAATGGATTGTACCATTGCATTTTACTCTAAAAATACTTTAAGCATTCCAAGCTTCAAGTCTTGATGAATCCATTTGCACACTTTTCTAGGTCAATTCCATTGGCAAAAACTGTTTTTCTGCCATTGTATCAATCTGCAAAATCTGAGTAGCCTACTTTGATCGCTTGCCATTTGCGCCTTGTTATCCATCATGAGCCCAAATAATAGATCCATACTCTCCTCATGACAATGAACTGATGCCCCAATTTTCATCTTCCCAAGTGTTAGTTTACCAAGTTTTTAAAGTCAAATTTGAAAGTGGTTTCTAACATGTTTATGTGCAGGCAGATCTAAAAGGGAAACTTTGATAGTCAATATCTTTTGACTGAGAATTCTTCATAGGATGAGATTCGACAGGGTACAAGTATGTAGAACAAAGATTCAATGTGTTTGATTTCAGAGCTTGGTCAGATGTTCAGGTCAGTTTTTAAAGCCAACCGACAAGCCCCATTAGCTGAAAGTTACAGTTTGCAGAAAGACATAAAATGAGTTTCAAAATTGGTTTCTAGCAATTGATTTTAGATCAAATTAGTGCCAGATGGTTAATGGATCAATTTTGAATATCATTTTTTTGAGCATGAAATTTTTTTTAGTCAGACCTACTTGGGGGCCCTACCAATTTCATCAAATCTATTAGGAATGATGAGGTTCTAAGGCATGGCATTGAAGAGAATGAAAAGGTTAACATATCACCATATTTGGAGGAAGATAATACAGTGTTCATTAGAAATGTCATGCAGAGGTGTAAAATCTCTGAACAAACTTCCAATCTAGCCAACATAATAATGGAGTTAAGCAAGTTAATTATCCACCAATTAAACAAGGCATAATATTTATGTGTGGGAAAATGGGTCCCTTTTCATTACCAATGCTCATAATAGCTTTGATGAATATGAAAACCATTAGGAGAGTTATCTCAAAATTTATAATGCATATGAAAACAATGAACTAAATCTGAGATGAAAATTATTCTGCAAACTTTTTAAAATGGTCAAATCTCTTCTCAAAAGCATATTCAACAATTTATATGAAAGTCCCATTTGTGCAATTTATAAAAAAAATAGTAAGGAGGGAAAATTAATGATCAACTAATGAGTCACTACTATTCAATTTAAATCCAGTATGTCAATTAAATTCCTTATTAGACATGTGTTGATAAGGGTTTCCTTATTAGCCTTAGACAAATGGTGTTTGAATCATATCCTCCACTATTAGCACTCAAGGCTGACAAAGAGGGTTTTCATCTCATCTCATATTCAACTTCATAGAATAGGAGATTGCAAGAAGGCTTCACATGATGGGCAAGGATCCACCTTGCAAGTTGCCCATGCTAAGAATAGTCAACGCAAAGCAAAAAGGAGGAGATATAAAATGACAAATTAGTCTCTTTTCTATTCCAAATGGTGAGTTTGATTAGAAAGCCATCCACTAAAAAGAAAAATTCCATCAAAGTTTGAGAATGCATAGAACAGGTTAAAAGGAAAACCCAATGACCAAAGCAAAAGCAGAGAGTCACAGCATCAATAAAGAGAAACTCCACACAATTTGCAGGAAAGAAAACTCACACTAAGGAGAGGATAGCAACAACATACCACTCTTCGCAGGGCTACAACAATCACAAACGACTCAATGGTCAGGTGTTACATGGACTCCCTACCCATTTCCTTACCTAATGCTTGGAATAAATCTTCACTGTCATGGAGAAAATGTTGAGATAGTCATTAACGTTTGAGTATGAATCATGGGTAGAGTAAAAATAGAAGGCTTACATGCAAAAGGGGAGCTTCTTTGTGAGAAAGGGCACATAACATGGAAGAAGAAGATGCCCATAACAAATAGAGATTATGCTAGTGCAAGGGATAGCATGGAAGCTGTAGTCTTAAAGGAGGGTACCCACATGGAATCAAAAAATAGGAACCCATGCATTGAAAAAGAGAGTATCCTATGCTAGATCACATAAAAGAACCTCCACGTTTGAAGGGAAGCAAGAGCTTTTAGCTCTAAGCTAGCTGGAGATGATGTTTTTAGTATTGATTTGGAGACCATAGTAAGAAAGGAGCACACCAAGAAGCCGTTAAAAGGAGCTTTTGTTTTGAAAAACATAGTTCCATCTTGTGACCAAAAAGACTCCATGCATAATCAATAGAAGATCTGCAGCCAAACAAAAGAAGAATAGTCATGCCATAAAAGGAGAAGAACCCCTATTACTGAAGCCACATGAAACAAACAGGCTGGTCTTTTATCTCACATTTATCGTGGGTGGAATTCTTTTAGTTTTTAAATACTATTCTTTACACAATGCATAGTGTCTTAGGATAGAGGCTTTTGGAAGACGCTTGGTGCAAGGTGGGGCCCACAGTTGGCCAAATGGATGTAGTCAGAGGAAAAAAATTGAATGGACACACATATCAGAGATGATGACATCATCATATTTCAAAGTAACCCTGAAAGTCAAAAAAATTAGCAACTCACTACTTCGATAGTTAGGAAATACAAGGTTTACTGGCTAGTGACATAGCGAATCATCAAAAACCATGAAAATCTAGCCAAGGTAAAATGCAACCAAGGTCCTGCCTGCAAATCTCATGACAAATCAAGTAATGCCAAGTGGCAGCTAGTAGGATGAGTCAATGATGATGCATAGTCAAGGATGCACCAGATCGTGCCATGTAGAACATCGTGCGACATTCTCTATGTCGCTAACCAAAGTTGCTCACTAGTTAAGCATGGTGATATAGTGAATCACAATAGGAAGATGACACGTGGCATTGACATACTAGTGAGGTGGAAAAATCTCATGTTGACACATGGCACCCAATTGGAGGGGTTTGACAGTTGTGCAGGCCCGAGCTAATCATGTGATGATACGTGGCGGGATGGTCAAACTAAGATTGACCCAGATAGGAACATGAGAGAAATTTGAAAAGTCATAAATTTTAATATTTTATTGTTCCCTCTTTTTAAATAAAGTCTGAGACTTTTAATATAGTTCAAACTATGTGAAAGGTTTTAATTTTTACAAAAATGTTATGCAAACCTACAAATGGGATCCCGATCTTCAAATGGCCATAACTAGGAAGATCTGAATTTTCCATTTTTTAGGTTAGATTGTGTATAGCTATTCACTAGTTTGTGTTGTAAGCCAATTTGTAAATTTTTGGACATTCTCAATACAATGTGTTTTTTTCATCATAGAGCATTAGAGTTGGTTAAAGGACATATTTAAAGGCTTGCTAGGATCTGAATGTGGAAAAAATCATTTCTAAACTATTTTCTTGCATTTTGGAGGTCATATTGTAACTGGTTTTATTTATTGGTGAATGAGTTTCAAATTTTTGAAGAATGTCAAATTTCCCTTCATCAAGTATGTAGCTAGTTAGACAGAGTTATAGATCTGTGAATATCAAATGATATTTTTCATTTTGTTATGATGGCATACCTAGTTTTCCAAATAAGATCCCCGATGAAATTAGAAGGTATTTTCCAATTTTTAATAGGAACTAGTCCTAGTTAACAAAGAAGCATGTCCAAAAAAAATTTGACTTGATATATGATTGTAATGTGTGCCATGAAGATCTATGGATGTGGTTGTTTGTGCATACTCTAAAAGGAGATGGAAGAGATTGGTTCTCATGCTTGCCTACAACTTCAATTTTTTCATGGGATGAGTTAAGTTCATCCTTCATTGAACAATTTTATGGGTGGGTAGATATAAAATTAATGTTGGATAGACTGATGGAAATTTAGATTGAACAAGATGAGTTGATCCCAAGATTTAATAGCATATTTTCTAAAATATTAATGGATATCCCTAAAAATTATAGGCCCCATGATCAAATTTGTTTAGTTATTTATTCGGGCACATTGGGCCAAGAGATGAGTTTCTTACTGAGAGATAAATAACCACAAAGTCTATATCAGGCTTTTAAAATTGCAATGGATATTGAATGCAATCTAAAATATGGGGTTATAAGGAGGCGTACCCCTGCTATTGTAAAAGATCTTGTTGAATTTTTATAATTAAAAACATGTGTAGATGAGGTTTCTTTGTTACAAAGAAAAGATGATTCCATTCTCGCTGAATTGAATGCACATGTTTCTATTATTACATTAGCTAAATATAGAATTAATTCATTTGACAAGTTATACATGCAAGATATAAATGCAGCTATTCCTTCTTCTATTGGTAATTTTCACTATGTTGAAAACATAACCAATCATGAAGTTGAAAAGAATTCATCTCAATATGAGGATGAAGAGGCTAGAACTGATGTGTCAAATGATGAAGTTGAAGTTGTTGATCCAATGTATAATCAAGAAGTGTCATATCAGGTTGATGATGAAAGTTGTTACTTGAATCAAGAAGAGGATAATGATAGCATATATTCATCTTCATGTGAATCAAATGCAAACTGGGAGGAAGAATGCAATGATAGAAGTGAGTTCTCTCTTGCTAGTAAAGGTATGAGTAATATTCCTAAATCTAAAAATGAATTTCCATTTTAGAATTATGTAAATCAGCTTGAGGTTGAAAGAGGTGAAGAAGAATTGTCTACACAATCTGAAAACAAAGAGATTTCCTATAAAGATGGATTGCCTAATTGTGTAGAAGAATGTCTTGAAGATATATGTAGTGATAATCAATAGTATACTAATGATTCTAAGATCAATGCATCAATAGCTATTGGTAGGATATATAATGATAGTTTTACAAGACATTTGAATCATCTTAATGGAGACAAAGAAAACAACTTTGATTGATATTCTGCATGCTTCATTAATGAAGTTAATGATGTGTCTTCGAATGATGATTCTTATTCTCCTTCTTCACATGATGAAAGTGTTCTTGAAAGTGGTGTAAGAAGTAGTTTTAAGCTGTATGATAATGTTTTATATGTTGAAAATCCTGATGATGATCAGCTTATGTTTTGTCAAGATGTTCAACAAGGATCACTACATGGAGTTATTAATCCGTTGTTTTGAAGAGCACATGAACGGTTTAGATTTAGTTAATGTTGATCTTAATGATGATACTTTATCATACTATTATGATAACTCAGATTTTTTTTCTTCTGAATATGACATTGAATGTGATTATGATGTTACATTTGATGAGATGGATAATAAGGTGTTTGACAAGGTTGTTAATGAAATCAGCATGCACCTTCTAATGATCTTTATGACAAACTTTCTAATGAAAAAACTAATCTATTTGCTGACTATGAGGAACCATTTGAAGATTAAGGATTATTTTTCGATGCTGATATTAATTATATGTGTGAATACAAGTCAGATTGCTCATATAAATATTCTTTGGTTGTACATAAGGAAACACGTTTTCAAGGTATGAGTTATCATTTTATCCATTTTGAATATGATGCATTCATATTTGAGATTGATATCATGCACAATTCATTAAATGAAGAAAGTTTTCAGTTTGAGTCTAATAGTTATAAGCATGTTGATCATAACTTTCTTGATATGCAAGTTGTGGAGAGTGAATCAAATTTTTATATGCATTGTGAAAGTCAAGGTTTAGATTCAGTTTTGTTAAATGAGTTGTTTCAGAATGTCGATCTAATTGGCAAGATTGATATGAATTATGTTTCTACCTTACCTAATGATGAAAGGAATGAGAATTAGGTTTTTGATAGAGGTAAATTTTTTGAGAAAGTTTGGTGGCCCGGGTCATTTTTTGTATATAGTAGGTAGTAGTCTCTTTGCTTTTAATAAAGTTATTTGAGAGAAGTTTTTGAAGTTTTTGTGAGTGGTCTACTTCTTCCATAGATCTAAATCCTTGCCATGCCTACAAGGGACATGCATCCCCAGACAGAGCCCCTGTTAGGACTCTAAATCGCCTCTCCAATTTTGAGCACCATTAAGAAATTAAGCCCTATAAACGCTTTTTGATGCATATATACCTGGCTATACCTTTGATCCCCATGAGGTGTTTAATGTTTCTAACACATTCCATTTAGTGTGTCCATGTGTTTCATGAAATTAAATTGACATTCTAAGCTATTTCATGAAGTCCCATTTTGAGTAATTGTCAAATATGCATTCTTCACCTGTGTCAAATAGCGATAGGAACCTATTTTTGCAATTGAATATCTTGTACCCAGAAATGTTTTATGATTTTCCACTTTGGGAATGTCTAATTTCCATACATGAGAACCTATGTTTCAAATTTCAAGTTCTTTTGAGTCCGTTTGACTAGGTTTTGAATCTGTTTGACTAGGTTTTCTAGGTCAATTCCATTGGCAAAAATTGCTTTTCTACCATTGTGTCAATCTACAAAATCTGAGTAGCCTATTTTGATCGCTCGCCATTTGCATCTTGTTAGTCATCATGAACCCAAATCATAGATCTATACTTTCTTCATGATAGTGAATTGATGCCCTAGTTTTGTCTTCCCAAGTGTTAGTTTACCCAGTTTTTAAAGCCAAATCCGAACACAATTTAGTGTTTTCTGACATGTTTGTGTACAAGTAGATTTGAAAGGGCATCTTTGATAGTCAATATTTTTTGACTGAGAATTCATCATAGGATGAGATTTGACAGGGTGCAAGTGTGTGGAACAAAGAGTCATTGTGTCCAATTTTAGAGCTCAGTTAGATGTTTGGGTCAATTTTTAAAGCCAGCCGATAGGCCCAGTTAGCTGAAAGTTACAGTTTGTAGAAAGACATAAAATGAGTTTCAAAATTGGTTTCTAGCAATTGATTTTAGATCAAATTAGTGCTAGATGGTTAATGGATCAGTTTTTCATATCAGTTGTTTGAAAACAAAATTTTTTTTAGTCGAACCCATTTGGGGGCCCAACTAGTTTTATCAAATCTGTTAGGCACGATGAGGTTCTCAGGCATGGCACTGAAGAGAATGAAAAGGTTAACATATCCCCATATTTAGAGGAAGATAATACAGTGTTCATGAGAAATTTCATGAAGAGGTTTAAAATCTCTGAACAAACTTCTAATCTAGCCAACATCCAAATGGAGTTAAGCAAGTTCATTAATTGAAAGAAAAGAAGATCAAGCAAGAACAAAAGAATCCACCAATTAAGCAGGGCAGAATATTTGTGTGTGGGAAAATGGGTCCCTTTTCATTACCAATGTTCATAATAGCTCTAATGAATATGTAAACTATTAGGAGAGTTATCTCAAAATTTATAATGCATATGAAAACAATGAACTAAATCTGAGATGAAAATTATTCTGCAAACTTCAACAAAATGGCCAAATCTCTTCTCAAAATCATATTCAACAATTTATATGAAATTCTTGTTTGTGCAATTCATAACAAAAATAGTAAGGAGGGAAAATCAGTGATCAACCAATGAGTCACTACTTTTCAATTTAAATCCAATACGTCAATTAAACTCCTTATTCGACACATGTGGATAAGGGTTTCCTCATTAGCCTCAAACGAATGGTGTTTGAATCATATCCTCCACTATTAGCACTCAAGGCTGACGAAGAGGTTTTTCATCTCATCTCATATTCAACTTCATAGAATTTGAGACGCCAAGAAGGCTTCACACAATGGGCAGGGATCCACCTCAAAAGCTACCAATGCTAAGAATAGTCAACGTAAAGTAAAAAGGAGGAAATATAATGACAAATCAGTCTCTTTTCTATTTTGCATGGTGAGTTTGAACCAAAAGCCATCCACTAAAAAGAAAAACACCATCATAGTTTGAGAATGTGTAGAACAAGGTAAAAGGAAAACCCAATGACTGAAGCAAAAGTAGAGAGTCGCAGCATCAATAAAGAGGAACTCCACACAATTTGTAGGAAAGAAAACTCACGCTAAGGAGAGGACAACAATAGCCTACCACTCTTCGTAGGGCTACAACAATCACAAATGACTCAATGGTCAAGTGTTACATGGAATCCCTACCCATTTCCTTACCTAATGCTTGGAATAAACCTTCATCATCGTGGAGAAAACATTGAGATAGTCGTTAACATTTGAGTACGAATCACGGGTAGAGTAAAATAGGAAGGCTTACATGCAAAAGGGGAGCTACTTTATGAGAAAAGGTGCATAACATGGAAGAAGAAGATGCCCATACAAATAGAGATTATGCCCGTGTAAGGGACAACATGGAAGTCACAATCTTTAAGTAGGATACCCACATGGAATCAAAAAAGAGGAACCCATGTGTTGAAAAGGAGAGTATCCTATGCTAGATCACATAAAAGAACCTCCATGTTTGTAGGAGAGCAAGAGGTTTTAGCTCTAAGCTAGCTAGAGATGATGTTTTTAGTATTGATTTGGAGACCACAGTAAGAAAGGAGCATGCAAAGAAGCCATAGAAAGGAGCTTTTGTTTTGAAAAACATAGTTCTACATTGTGACCACGAAGACTCCATGCATGATCAATAGAAGATCCGTAGCCAAGCAAAAGAAGAATAGTCATGCCATAAAAGGAGAAGAAACTCTGTTAACTAAGATGCATGGAACAAATAGGCTGGTCTTTTATGCCACATTTATTGTGGGTGGACTTCTTTTAGTCTTTAAATACTATTCTTTACAAAATGCATAATGTCTTAGGACAAAGGCTTTTGGAAGCTACTTGGTGCAAGGTGGGGCCCACGGTCGGCCAAATGGATGTAGTTAGAGGAAAAAAATTTAATAGACATGCATATCAAAGAGGATCATGTCATCATATTTCAAGTTTTCTAGGAAAGTTAGAAAATCTAGCAACTCGCTACCTTGCTAGTTGGGAAATCCAAGGTTTTTTAGCTAGCGAATCACCGGAAAACCAAGAAAATTTGGCCAAGGTAAAATGCAATGTGGATCCTGCTAGTAGATCTAATGATGAATTAGGTAACACCAAGTGGTAGCCAATAGGATGAGTCAATGATGATGCATAGTCAAGGATGCACCAGATCATGCCATGTGGACAATCATGCGGCATTCGCTATGTCACTAACCAAAGTTGCTCACTGGTTAAGCATTGCGATATAAAAAATCACAATAGGAAGATGACATGTGGAACTAACATGCTAGCAAGGTGCACAAATCTTATGCTAACACGTGGTGCCTAGTTGGAGGGGTTCAATAGCTATGCAAGCCCAAGCTAATCATGTGATGACACATGGCGGGATGGTCAAACTAAGTTTGACCCAGATAGGAACATGAGAAAATTTTGAAAAGGCATAAATTTTAATATTTTATTGTTTCCTCTTTTTAAATAAAGTCTGAGACTTTTAATATAGTTCAAACTATGTGAAAGGTTTTAATTTTTGCAAAAATGTTATGCAAACCTGCAAATAGGAGCCCAATCTTCAAATGGCCATAACTAGGGCTATTTTTATCAAAAATAGGCACTTCAATATACCAGCGAAACCAGGAAGATCTGAATTTTCCATTTCTAAGGGCAAATTGTGCACAAGTATTCACCAATTCATGATGTAAGCTATTTTATAAATTTTGGGGCGTTCTCAGCAAAATGGGTGTTTTTCATCATTGAGCATCAGAGTTGGTTAGAGGATAGATTTAAAGGCTTGTAGGGATCTAAATGTGGAGAAAATAATTTTCAAATTCTTTTCTTAAATTCTAGAGGTCATATTATAACTAGTTTTTCACTTTTACTATGAATTTAGTTTAACACCAAAATCAGTTACATTCTTTCATCATCAAGTTAATGAGATATTTGGTGCTTTTGAGAGGTGAAATGATCTAGATTTGACATGCAACTATAAAGAGAGGGTAGAAAGAGGCTTTTTATCTTGTTGTGAAGGAATTTTGAGTGGATAGATGTCATCTTTACATCAAATCTAAGAATTCACTTCCTGCTACATCATTCCCATTCTTTCTCATTATACAGATTCCAATTTTTTGGAGAAAAATTACTAATTTATGTGATACTAGGTCTTACATCTAGTCTTGATGTATTCCCAATACTATGACACCATTCTTTAGCAGAATTCTCTTGTATGAACAACATTAGGAAGGATAATACAGATAGTTTAGATCTATTAGGTTTTCTTTGTGTTTTCATTTCATGCATATGAATGTATTGTTTCAAGGAAATAAATACAAAGAATAGTAGATGGTTGAGTTTCATCTTGAATCTTGTCTCCTTTATCAATGATCTTCAATGTTTTATAATCTTTGAACACAAAGCTTAGGTTATAGTTATAGTCCATTAAGGTTGCATGTTATTTCATTGTTGCTTATAACTCAAGGGGTTACGTAAATGTTTCAGGGAAATCAACAGGGTTGAAAGTTTATTGATGGGGATATCATGTAAGAATGAGATCTAGATTAAACATGGATGTCTATTTACAAGGTGAATAGATAGATCGTATATCTGAATATATAAATAAGTATCAAATATCCATATGTATGCATTTGATTCATAGATTTGCCCAATGGATTAGGCACTGGTTAGCTGAAGGATCATTAGTTCTTATTGCTACATATTTGAGGTTTTTTTGAATTCAACATTATTAATCAAATGTTCTTTCCCTTTCATGTTGAAGAACCTAAATGTGATGCCCTCGCTCAGCTTATGAATTTCCTAAATCTACAATTTTCTACCATAGATCTATGTCTTTACATGAGTTATTAGGAGATATAAGGGTTTTTATTTTCTGGTTATAGATTCAGGGATATGTTTTGCACTGCTACCATGTTGATTGAATCTAAGGTCCACCCACCTAGGTTTTGCAGAGCCTAAAGTGAAGAAGGGTCAAGCCTTATGGTTGGCCCAGTGTCTAAAATGATGTCTTGAAGATGGGAGTTAGTTGCCCCTAGATGTCTCATATTTTCATTGGGGTAATTAGAAACCTACAAAATTTTCAAACACCAACAAAATGGTGGCTCTACTAGGGATGTATTGAATCTAAGTCAGAGACAAACCTTGACAATTTAAAAAGAGATTCGATATAGCCAAAGAAGTGTCTGAAAAGATTGCAGTAGTAAGTTAATTGATATTTTATCTAGTTTTCTTACTCAAATATCATGCACCCCAGTGATTATTTTTTCAGGACAGCAATATATTTGAAGGATTGAGTAGAGATTGTGTTGCTACTAAGTTTTATGATTCAATCACTTCAGTCAGTTTGGTTTTCAAAATACTGCTATAAATTCAGAGTCAGAATTGTTTTAAAGAGGTTTCTCTCTTCAAATTTTTTAAAGATTTGCACATCCTATAATTTGAAAACCTAGTTCAGATTTGTTATGTTATATATCATGTTTTAAAGCTTTCTCACATTTGTGAGTGGCGACTCTCTAAAGGATCTCTAAAATAATGCAGATTGGTTATATGTATAAATATTTTCAGAGGGTTTTTAGTTGAATTAGGCAGATCTAAAAGTTATGTTAATTCTTAAGCAAGAAGAGAGATGTATAAATTCCTAACTGATAAGTTTTGAAGTGTTGTATGTCATCTTTTGTCATAAGAAAATTTCAAAGTTAAAATGAATCACAATAGTGATTTCATTTTATTCTCTCCAAGGAGATGGTGGCTCTACAAGGATTTGATCAATGGTGTAAAGATTTGAAATTAGCACCTATGCCAATTAATAGATCAAAGGTTTCATTCAGCAACACTAAAGGTATTTTACATTTTCATGTGATTTTATTTCCATGAAAGTAAGCTTTGCAAAGTTTCTCCATCAAGTGGTAATCCTAGCACTAAATAGGAGAATGGTGTAACACATCTCAACATACTTTGTGAGAGGTAGATTTAGTAAAAAAAAATTCAAAGTATGTTTGAAGTTGAAATTGGTAGAAGATATTTCCAGATTTGCTACAAGTTGTAAATGAAAGTATTTATTGGTGAATGAGTTTCAAATTTTTGAAGAATGTCAAATTTCCCTTCATCAAGTATGCAGCTGGGTAGAGAAAATTATAGATCTATAAATATCAAAGGATATTTGTCATTTTTTTATGATGGCATACCTGGTTTCCCAAATAAGATCCCTAATGCAATTAGAAGGTATTTGCCAAATTTTAATAGGAACTAGTCCCATTTAGCAAAGGAGCATGTCCAAAAAAAAATTGACTTGATGTATGACTTTGATGTGTGCCATGAAGATCTATGGATGCGGTTTTTTGTGCAGACTCTCAAAGGAGATGGAAGAGATTGGTTCTCATGCTTACCTACAGCTTCAATTTCTTCATGGGATGAGTTAAGTTCATCCTTCATTGAACAATTTGATGGGTGGGTAGATATAATATTAATGTTGGATAGACTGATGGAAATTTAGATTGAACAAGATGAGTTGATCCCAAGATTTAATAGCAGATTTTCTAAAACATTAATGGATATCCCTAAAAATTATAGGCCCCATGATCAAATTTGTTTATTTATTTATTTGGGTGCATTGGGCCAAGAGATGGGTTTCTTACTGAGGGATAAACAACCACAAAGTCTATATCAGGCTTTTGAAATTGCAATGGATATTGAATGCAATCTAAAATATGGGGTTATAAGGAGGCGTACCCCTACTATTGTAAAAGATTTGGTTAAATTTTTAGAATTCAAAACATGTGTAGATGAGGTTTCTTTATTACAAAGAAAAGATGATCCCACTCTCATTGAATTGAATGCACATGTTTCTATTATTACATCAGCTAAATATAGAATTGATTCATTTGACAAGTTATACATTCAAGATATAAATGTAGCTAGTCCTTCTTCTATTGGTGATTTGCACTATGCTGAAAACATAACCAGTCATGAAGTTGAAAAGAAATCATCTCAATATGAGGATGAAGAGGCTAGAACTGGTGTGTCAAATGATGAAGTTGAAATTGCTAATCCAATGCATAATCAAGAAGCATCATATGAAGTTCATGATGGATGTTGTTACTTGAATCAAGAAGAGGATAATGATAGCATATATTCATCTTCATGTGAATCAGATGCAAATTGGGAGGAAGAACGCAATGAAAAAAATGAGTACTCTTTTGCTAGTAAAGGTATGAGTAATGTTCCTAAATCTGAAAATGAATTTCTAGTTCTGAATTATGCAAATCAGCTTGAGGTTGAAAGGGATGAAGAAGAATTGTCTACACAATCTGAAGACAAAGAGATTGCCTATAAAGATGGATTGCCTAATTGTTTATAAGAATGTCTTGAAGATATATGTAGTGATAATCAGCAATATACTAATGATTCTAAGATCAATGCATCAATAGCTATTGTTAAGATATATAATTATAGGTTTACAAGATATTTGAATTATCTTAATGGAGACAATGAAAGCAACTTTGATTCATATTTTGCATTCTTCGTTAATGAAGTTAATGATGTGTGTTTGAATGATGATTCTTATTATCCTTCTTCACATGATGAAAGTGTTCTTGACAGTGATGTAAGAAGTAGTTGTAAGGTGTATGATAACATTTTATATGATGAAAATCCTGATGATGATTGGCTTATGTTTTGTCAAGATGTTCAACAAGGATCACTACATGGAGTTATTAATCTGTTGTTTGAAGAGCACATGAATGGTTTAGATTTAGTTAAGGTTGATTTTAATGATGATACTTTATCATACTATTGTGATAAGCCAAATTTTTTTTCTTTCGAGTATGACAGTGAACATGATTATGATGTTGCATTTGATGAGATGGATAATAAGGTTTTTGACAAGGTTGTTAATTAAAATCAACATGCACCTTGTAATGATCTTTATGAAAAACTTTCTAATGAAAAAACTAATCTATTTGCTTACTATGAAGAACCATTTGAAGATTATGGATTAGTTTTAGATGCTGATATTGATGATATGTGTGAATACAAGTAAGATTGCTCATATAAATATTCTCTGGTTGTACATAATGAAACATGTTTTCAAGGTATGAGTGATCATTTTCCCCATGTTGAATATGATGCATTCATATTTGAGATTGATAGCATGCACAATTCATTAAATGAAGAGAGTTTTCAGTTTGAGTCTGATAGTTGTAAGCATTTTGATCAAAGCTTTCATGATATGTGAGTTGTGGAGAGTGAATCAAATTTTTATATGCATTTTGAAAGTCAAGGTTTAGATTCAGTTTTGCTAAATGAGTTGTTTTAGAATGTTGATCTAATTGGCAAGATTGATATGAATAATGTTTCCAGCTTACCTCATGATGAAAGGAATGAGAATTAGGTTTTTGATAGAGATAAATTTTTTGAGAAAGTTTGATGGCCTAGGGGCATTATTTGTATATAGTAGGTAGTAGTTTCTTTTCTTTTAATAAAGTTGTTTGAGAGAAGTTTTTGAAGTTTTTGTGAGTGGTATGCTTCTTCTAGAGATCTGATCCTTTCCATGCCAACAAGGGACATGCATCACTAGATGGATTCAAGTGGAAGATAGTGTTCTCATCTAGGTACTTATCTGGGATCACCAGTTTAATTACACGCTCCTTGAGATCTTCCACAATCTAGTCATTGGTGATAGTTTTGTCATGCTGAGTGGAGATAAGAACAGTGTGCTCAACATTTAGGAACCATGGCACCTCCTTTATTTATGTACTCAATGATGAACTGGGTCTTATGATCACACATCAACCAAGGTTAAGTATCATTCTTTCTAACCTCCATCAAATTGGCACCTAACTTGGTAGCCAAGATATGAGTAATAGGCATGAGCTTGGGCATCTCATCAGTTGCATAGCCAAACATGTTACCATAGTCAAAAACTCTAGTTTCCTCGAGCCTCTTGGTAAGATGTCTGTATACACCCTAGTTAATATCAAGACTCTACTACTTAATGTTCATTGACACCTTGAAGTTATCAACATCTAGACCAACATCATGGATAGCTAGTGTGTACAGAGCCCATATTTGGGTTTCCAACTATGTTTTTAACTTTGAATCTGATTAGGTAACTACCCATCGACCTAAATTGTACATCTTGAACTTAGTGTAAATTACCACAATCATCCATCTTTTCTCTGATTTGTACAATCATCTACATATGGAGCAATATTTTTGATAATGCTTAGATATGAAGGTTTGGTTGAATTTAAGAATCGAGCAAAATAAATTATTCAAAATTACACTAGAAGCACAAGATATTCACTTAAGTTCAAGGAGACCAACAAGACCAACGTAGTCTTTTTAATCATTATATATGGTTAAATATGGAAACATGAATATATTAAAGTTGTCTATTTGACAACATACACCATATATAATAGATTGATGCACTAGGGATAGTAATTAGTTTGTAGTAGTTGGGTATTAACTAGTTTTTGTAACTACTCAATAAGAAAAGTATAACATAGTTTTCTTTTAAAAACAAGTGAGTGAGAAGCTAATCTTGGCTAAAGAGTAGAAAATAGAGCTCTCTCTATGGAATATATTAGGTATTGTTTTGTTTCTATATGCATTTAGTTTAGATCTTTCAGTCTTGTGAAGTGGTTGATTCTTCCAGTTTCAGCTAGCTAAACCCTTCAGTTGAGAGGTGGACTTGCCAGTTGATCCCTTACATTGGCCACCATCATTTGAGGGATGATTAGCTAGGGGAAATAGGAAGCCTTGAGAGCTAAACAGGTGGATTTTTTAAACAATTAGATGTCAAACCCGATTTCATTCCCTTAAATGTAACGTTGCTTTCAACAGCTTTGACATTTGGGGAGATGGAGGCCTACAGACATGTCATCATAATCAACTTGTGGACAGAAACCCTCCAGGGAGTAGTTCAAGTAATAGTGTCAAAAAATTTGTGTAGAGCATCATCAGCCATAGCAAAACATCAAAATTGCATGGAATAGATCACCAAGATGTTCATGTTTGATTACCAAGACTTGAAGAACTTCTACAAAAGGTACTAAGACTAATCCCAGACTGATGCTTCCAAAAGATGTTTTTAGGGCTCTCTAGAAAGAGAAATGAACATTTTACTACATTCCCCTCAGATAAAACAATGCCAAAGCCCTTGCGGTTGTGATGTGCACTATATTTCTGAGTAGCACCATCACCCATCGCAAACTAAGTATGAATGCCATTATGCTCAAGGCTTGCATATTTTCAGCTGATTTCCCCTACAATGCCCAATATCTAGAAATAGATCCATATGAATGCAATAAAAATGACCCAGTAAGAGGGGCGTATCAACTCTAGGTATTTCTTAGATTGGGACAAAGCCTTGGGGAGTAGCTTTGATGTATATTTTATCTTGCAATTGACATTAGGAAACAATTTATACATAAGAGGGTTTTGAATATGCATGTCTGATGTCTTACGAACAACATCTTGATTCCACACATGATATGCACAATCCTATTAAACTTCTACTCATTGCACATCTCATAAGTCATGTAGGAGGTAAACTCACATGGTGGTTGAAATTAGAATCACAACCACAACACTCAGGCATGATATTGGAGTTGAGGATTAGAAAATCATTTTATATAATGTAATTCCTACAGATCATTTTGCTAGATTCAAATTAGAATTTTTTTCATTACTAAATTGTTTTCTTGTGGTTGTGGAAATTTTTTATTTATTAAAGAATCCTTATGCAAAGATAATTTCTTATTTTCTCTAAACAAAACTCTTTGCTTATTTATAGGTGTAGATCTAAGTTACAAAATGTCATCATTATTGCTCTGATAGTGCCACCTTAATATGCTAAATGGTGAAATGAAATTCATTGGGTCAATAGATAATAAAAATGTTGTCATGTCATGGATAGTTGATTGGTTGAAGGTAAATTGTGTCTTTGCAAAAAAAAATTCCAATGTTTTATTTTGATGTATTTTAGTTTTGTATTCTTATGTTTGTCATCATTGAAGATGCTTTCTTATTATTTGATCACATGCTTTTCTATCTATTGTGGTTCACTTCATAGATTGTCTTACTATAAATTGAATATTTTTGTCATCTTCTAGGCAAGAAGAGTGTTGAAGGGTGTCTGAATAAAACCAGCTCACACAAGGTATTTATCAAATCAAAATAAACTTCTTTCATTTCTTTTGAGAGTCTGTCTTTTGAAGAACATGTCCTTGATTTCAAATAGTGTTAATGATCAATTTCACTGGTATACATATTATGTCCTGGAAAATTATGGTACCATTTTAAGCTTCTATCTAGTTCCATTCTTGATGAGGACCTATTTTTTCAATGCCTTGGTGACTATAATTCTTATAGCGATGTAAAATGATCAAAAAACATTCATTATAAATGGTGCAAAAGATAAATTGTATCAGGCCTTAAGTATCACATATGAATGTAATCGAGTGTGAAATGCAGTCCATTGACCTTCATAGGGAGAATTTAGCAACTGCTCTTTTGGAAATGATAAGCTATACTGGGCCTTAATTATATACTTCAGTGTGACATTGAAATGAGAAATAGTATGTTACATGCCTAGTCCACATTTCCAAGACCTAAAAAATTTCATTTCCAATAATCTCTAATGCTTTGTCATATAAATTTCCTGTCAGCATATATATCATATATTCTAGTAATTAGCATATATATTCTTGTCAACATATAGCATATATATCATATAAATTCTGGACCTTGAAATATCTCATGAATTTTATCATTCGTCCCTCATAAGATATGTCTTCTTTATATGTTGTCTTTAGTACATATTCATGTAATTCTTCTTAATGTCTACATAAAATACTTTTATCCATAGTTCAAAAATTAACACAAACTCACATGGACTCACAAGTCTAATGGTGAGCTAAGTCAACTCACCATGGACTCTAGAGCTGACTTCTAGCAAGTCTTTCCCCAATGACTCATGCAAGTCTTTGAGTAGGACTTGTGATTTTTTTTGATCGGCTCATGCTATCCAGCCAAGTGATAAAAAGCTTGTTTTACAACTTTTTCTCTCATTTGGTCTCTACTGTTCTTCATATATTGACGGTTTGAGATTCATATGACATGTGTGATGTATCAATTATGGTTCTTATGTTCTTTAAAATTTTAATTGCAAAAACTTCTTTCTGTTTCTATGTAAAACTACTTTTATTTCCTTTTGCTGAATCCTTTGGCAAGTCCAACTCAGAGTCCAACTTTTTGTCTTGCTAAGTCCATGGTGAGTCCAAATATTTAAACTATGCTTTTATCTATATGATATTATGTTGAGGAACTCTGAAGCAATTTCTTTGCATTCATATGAACTTCACTCATCCTTCAATGCAATTTTCTTGGTTATCTTTGATCATAAAACCCTCTATTTGATATCAGCCTATTTGGGATAATGAATGTGTTTGTGTTAACAATGTAAATTTCCCTAGACCTATATTTTGGGTCACTATAATCTATCAATCAGTAAAGATGCAAAAATAACAAATGGTCAGATTAATAAATTCATGGAGGTCAGCCATTAGTCCTCTACCAATACATATCTACAAACTATTTCACAAAATGTCTTCATAGTTATACTTCAATATCATATCACTTGATAAAGCTAGTACATTTATTTTTCCATGAGTATAGCCAATCCTGAATGGGCTAAGATTTATTGATATTTGTGGCTTCTTTTAAGCATCTAGTTTTAGCACCCAAAAACTTTTGAGCCTACCAAGTCAACCAAATAGAGATGTTTGTATAGTGTCTTGTTCAAAGATCCATTCTAGAATTTTCTAGCAATACATTCATTCAAAGTGTCATCTTCACGTTTTTCATTGTATTGTTTCACTAGCCTAACATCAACTACAACATATCACCACTAATCTCACACATTATGTCATAAATGGAGGCCCCAAATTTATAAAAAAAATTGGGCTCCATCAGGATGGATTAGAGCTTGCTAAGCAGCTTGCAATTTCTTCTGATTTATGGTCAATGCATCTTATTTTTGCTTTTCCATTGAAACGAATTCAAATGGAAATTGAATTCACATTAAACTATCAAAATCAGATATTATCTATTAACCATATTCATCATAGACATTTTTTTAGGAAAATAATTAGATGTGTGCTTACAATTATGCTACTTGTATTTGTTTGAGTGTGCTAATTGCATAATAAACTAAACATTTTATATTTATTTTATGAAATCTTTTATATGATTTTTTTAGGAGTGCCTTTAAATATTATGAAAAGGAAAGGATTCCCCATGCCTCTATTATTTTTGAAAAATCTCAGTCCATCGGTGTTAGACTAATCAATGAATTCTAAAATTGGTTGTACACTGCTATTCTAGAAGGCTAAATATTTTAAGTGTTTACCGTATGATGAGTTTCTTTTATCTAAGTTGTTGTTTTTTTCCCTATAGATAAGCTCTTCTTTTCAATTAATAGGAATTATAGACTTACTAGCTCCATTATATATTTGGTGTTTTTGCTTTTCCGTGTCAATCAAATTAGACAAACTGAGCTTCTAATTAAATAAAATATTCTCAAGAATTTCTTATTTGGGAACCATAAATCTATTTTCTAGTGGTTTCAAGGTTGATGGAAAGTAGAAGCAAAGGTCAAAGTTAAGCAACCATTTCTTGCACGGTAAGTAAAACATATTATGTTTTCTTCTTACTTGTTGACATACTACTGGCTCTAAATGTTGGTCTATTTTTTATCATCCTGGAACAACAAGTAGTATGCAGCAACATACTTCAAATTAGATGGGTATGGTATAACAAAAGTTGGATCATTTGTTGTGAAGATGAGCAATTTAAAGCTACAAGCTTTGCCCTTGGTTTTACCTATAAAAGAATAGAATGGAATAATAACCATGGGGCACATTACCACAACTACCAGAAGAGAGATATTCTTCATTGCCTGGTCAGATCTTTTTACATTTCATTGATTTTTCTAATGTGAGTGTATTTCATAAGTAAATATGGTGCATTAGTTGATATTTGAAATAATAAGTTTCAAGATCCAAAATAAGATGAGTATTGAAGCATATGACATTAAAATTTCTTCTAAATGGATGGTAATTTTTTCCCCTCCAATCAATTTCATGAAGTCAGGAAACATTTGAGATTGCACCATGGCTTTGCTCACAATTTTTAACTCTATTGTCTATTTAATTTGTTCTCCCTTATCAATTGAACTATAGACATTGCATATTTATGTCTATCTTCAACATCTAAATATGGTGAATGTTTTAATGATATCATCAGGTCTTCTACTACATCCTATATCAAGGCAAAAATGTTTTATGCTACCTCCAAAGACATACTTAGAAGGAGCTTGATGGTGTTCACTGTGAGTTGTAGGCCACAAAACCCACTGAGATGGGCATTCACGTCATTAGGAATTGATATCTAATGAAGATCTTTCCTTATGTTTTTCTTCATAAAAATATGTATTTAAAGAAAAGATCATTTTTGCTACACCATTAAACTTGGTAGATGTGTATAATGATGTTTGGGTCAGTTTGGCTACTTCACTATGAGGCTATAGAGTTCAAGACATATTTTTTATGCTACCCTGAAAGATATACTTAGAAGGTAGCTTGATGGTATCAACTATGACTTGAAACTCACAAACCCCACTTAGATCTTTCCTTACAGCTTTATGGTTTTGTTCATATAAATATGTATGTAAAATAAGGATCTTTTTTACTACACAATTAAACTTTGTGGATGTGTAATATGGTGTTTAGGTCAGTCTAGCTACTTCATTACGAGACTATAGAGTTAAAGGAGCTCAATGTTATTATTCAATGATGAATATGGCATATCTACAATATACTTTATTGGTTGCATTGGACTAGCTCCCACATCATTTTGTATGAAACAAACATTGGAATAAATAAATTAATATGATTTTTCTTGCCAAGTTAATTTTTTATGCTACTTTGTTGAGTGTCTTCTATGAGATATTGAAAATAATTATGCTAAATATTTGTACTATTACTTTTTGGAAACATTAGATGTTGAAATTGTAAGAAAAAAATATAAATTGAAAAAAAAAAAATTAATACTTTTGTTTAATAACATCTCTCAAAGACAATAGTTGGATGTAAACACTATTGTCCCTCTAAAGACCCTAGTTGAGATTAAAGTAAATTGTCTCTAAAGAGACAAAATTACTTTTTTTCATATTGTCTTATAGAGACAATACTTTAAGGCATAATTTAAGACACTTGGTTAAAGACAAGATGTGAGACAATAACTGACTTTTGCATTGTCACAGATTAAAAATTTGGTTAAAAATTTGTCTTTATACTCCCTCTATGTAGTAGTGTCTTCACCAATAACACTCCTCTCATAGCACTCAGCCTCATCACAGGGCCTCTAATAGCCACCCAGATCAATCGTTGTTGTACTTTTTCCCTGTGAGAATGGATAGCTAATCTTTTCTATGATTTCTCCTACTTTCTTCTTCGTTTGTTGTACTTGATATTTTGTGGGCACCGTTTGGTGCTCTGTTTGTCTGTTATCTTCTAGTGTAAGTTTCCAGTCCCATAGACCCACATTGTGGTCTTTTTTTAGACATTAATAAAATTATCTTATCTTATCTTATCTCTTGGTGTTATGTTTGAAACTATCTTACTAGGTGTTCTATTCAAGATATATATGACAATATGAACTGCTTCAACCCAAAATTTAGTTTCTAGATTTCTAGACTGAGGCATACACCTAGCCATATCTATTATTATTCTATTTTCTCTTTCAACAACCCTATTTTATTAGGGTGAATAAAAGATAGTTGATTCCTTCTTTATGCCATGTAAAGGTGAGGGCATACCTCAATCCTCCAATTCAAGGTATTTTTAAAAGACCCATTACATCACTATCAACTAGATGTAGAGGAGTTTTTGCTCTGCATGATTTACCTTGTGGGAGACATTCCACATGTTTTCTTGGTACACATCACTCACACACCTTTTGACTTAATGATATCTTTGGAAGCTCATGCAACATTTGTAATCTCTCCATAAGCCTAAGGCTTTGAAAATTGACATGCCCCAAATGCTCATGCCATAACTTGCTCATATCATCATATTGGGCAATACAACACAAATGTTTATCTCCGTATTTAGATGTAAATTATTGAAACTTATATAGCCCATTCTCCATTTTACCAAATTCCCTACCTCTATAATTATCATTAACATCTTTTATTAATCACTTATCATTGTAGAATTCTATTTTATATCCTTGACTTGTAACTTGAGATACTAAAAGCAGATTTGTTATTAGTTCAGGGACTAACTTCACATTTTTGAACAAACCATTATCAACCTTGACATTACCAATCCCTTTAACTTCTAAAGTGATATTATTCACCAAATATATTTTCTCTATATTATTTTCACTTATTGATTCAAATCATTTCTCATTATGAGACGTGTTTTCTAGCACCAGAATCAATAACCCAATCATCTTTGTAAGTATTATTTTCTTTAAGTGCAACACAAAATGTGTTTCTTTTGGAATCACCAAATTGCATAGAACTATTTATCTGCTTCTCTATATCTTTTTTTTTTTAAATTGAAATATTCATTTTCTTTATGAATCATTTTACCACAATAGTAACATTTCTATTTACTTCTATTGTGATCTATAGATGACTTGTACATTTATTTTCTCACTTCCAATTTCTTTCTTTAGATTGATTTTATTGTGACTTCATATAATATTATTTTCCTTTCATTACAAATGCTTGATTTTCACCATCAAATGATCATGTTTCTTTAACTTGTCTTTTCTCTTCTTGAATCAACATAGAAGACAATTCTTTGGACTAAATACTTTGTGATTCATCTGCAATATCTAAATGCCTTTATAAATGATTGATAAGATCCTGTAAGATTATGGACTATAATTTGCACAAAATCTTTATCATTTATATCTTTTCCAATAGAAGTGAGCTCATTTTTATTTTCCTTCAATTTGTTTAAATGTGGGACCATCATTAAAAGTCTCAACAATGACAATATAAGCCAAGCAAAAGAGCTTAGTGATGATGAAGTTGTATAGTAATGATTGAGGTAAAGGAAAACAATATTGACTAAGTGTCAGTATTTGATAGTTTGTGAAGAGATTGAGAATGCTTGTTGACACAGTTGTATTTTTGGATTGGTCAATATGCATGAAAGATAAATATGAAAGAGATGGAGCATTTAATGCTTGATAAACCATGTTTGAGTGTTTCTAGACATGGATTCTAGGAGAAGTTTTGAGAAGTATCTAGAAGCATAATAAAGAAATAAAAACATGGAAGAATTCAATGAATCTAAACTAACCCTAATATCAACCATGATGTTTAAGTGGAAAAAATATCAAAGGTGCCTATTTAAGGACGTTTAAGGATAACCTAGATAGGTTAAAGTAGTTGTTAGAGTAGAGGTCAAGAGTGATTTCTTAAAGGATTTTTCTAAGTAGATCAGAGATTGGTGATGGAGATATGAATGGATCCTAGTCAATGAATTAGGAGATGAGCTACATTATGATCTGTATTTGCAAAGTGTTTTGTATTTCTCAGATCAACCTGTTGTTACATTCTAAACATTGTATCAATTAAATTCTTTAATAAATTAATAATATGAATTCTCCACAATCCATTTCTAAATAATTGTTTCCTTTTGGATTTGATTATGTATGTTTTTTTGACATCAATATTTTAAATCACACTCTATGATACTTTAATCAAGGTTGACCTAACAGTCATTTGTAAATTATCATATAATCAAGGTGACATTATAATGGAATATTCTTAAGTCCTCTAACAAGGTCACTCCTAACAAGGTGATTAAATCCTTTAACATGGTGACACCTAAAAATATGTTGTGTAACCTTTAACAAGATTGGCACTTAACCGAGCTCACTTTAGAAGAGTGAAAATTTGGTAGCATGTTATTGTTGGTTTTTCCCAAATTGGGATTCCAAATTAATCTTGGTAACATACTTGTGTAAATGTTGTTTGAGATGTTTTAATATTTTATGTTTTACATTTTATAAGTTGGTTACTATTGGCATAGTGTACTGCATGTTACTGAATGCTAAGTTGGTATAAAGACCAAGCTATTTGAAGAATAGTTCTAAGTTGTTTGAAGTATTCAAAAGATTAATTGATACATCTAGACCTAATGATAACAAAATCAATGCCCCTACTCACCTTTTAGTTATTCTAAAATAATTCTAATAATTGGTATCAGAGTTGTGGTGCTTGTAAGGAAACTTTGAATGAACTTAAAGTTGAATATCAAGATGTTTAGAAAGGAGGTACCCAAGTTGAACAAGGAAAATTTCCCTACATGGAAAATTTTGATGAAGCTACACATTTCTAGAATTGAAGAATAGTGATGAGACTATGATCGGCAAGGTACTAAGAAACTTGCTTCTAATTTATGCTATTAGATTTTCTACAATACAAGAAATGAGATGTACTCTTGGTAATTATCTAACCTTAGATAGTCTAGTTGGTAGACTTACTACTACTAAATAACCATGGATTCCCCTTCAAAGTGCACCTATTTGAAACCAAGGTGAACATCAAGTTGAATGGCCATCAAAGAAGCCTTCCCTTCTACAATATTATTTATCCCTCCTAAAAGTTTCATAGCACCCATTACCAAAGTATTTCTATCATGGTCTCTTAAAATTCCCCTAATACCTAAGGCACCTCCATCACTTAAACCAATCGCACAAAAATTCAGTTTGATCCAGCCCTATGGTGGTTCCCTCCATTTAACATTATCTCTATCCATCTTCTTTAAACCATGAGTAGGTCTATCCTAGTTTGTAAATTTTAGACCCTTGTGTTGTGTTTGAAACCACTAATTCCACTTAGAGATTTTCACTATCATGTTAGATTTGCATGATGTAACATTGGCAACTTCCTTAATTGCCACATAAAGTCTAGAAATAAATTTAAATAGGGGATTGTTCCTATTTTTAAACATCCTTCTATTCTACTCTTTCCACACTTCTCGTATTATAATCAAAGGTCACAAGATCCATAATGAAAAAAATGGAAAAATGCATTCTATAGGGCTAGTAGTAAAAGAGACATTTATTTGTTATAGGGAGTAGTCCTAGTTAGCCAAATTTACCTTGGACCATCTGCCAAGCTTCCATAGAAAACTTACAATCTAAAATTAAATGATCATTCTTCTATTCTTCCTCCTCAGAAAGACTACATCTAGAGGGGCCAACCACCCCAAATTTCATCCTTCTATCATCTACTAAAATCTTGACTTTGATAGCCATCCAAGCAAAAGACCTGGCCTTAGGTAACTGCTTCCCCCAAAAAATGCTTAATATTCCAATTCTCCTCTCACAAAAGCTAAGAAAAAATAAGGTAACATATTTTTACCAAATAATCTCAACTTTTTTCTACACAATAAATGATCTTATTATCTTTTTTTGATCTAAAAAAGTGGCATGATTTCATAATTCTAGACAACTTATCTTTCAGGTAATTAGAGATATCTAGACCTTAAACCTACTTCCACCTCCATTCCACCCTAAAGGGGGTCAAAGAAGCCTTCATATAATCAGACACCTTACTACCCCTAGCATACTTCATAATTCTTCTTATCTCTTTAAGATCCATATCCTCCAATTTCACTTTGATCCAATTCTAGGAGTCCTCCCAAAAATTAGTCTTTTATCCCTTAACAATTCACCATGTGGTATGCTTGATAACCACCTCTCTACAATCCAAAATAAAGTTCCATATTGTAGATCCTCTAGGAGGGTTGCAAATGGTAAAAATCCTACTATCCTCATTACAATCTAGATAGTCTTCTCTCAAAACATGAACCCATAATAGATATGGCCTAGTGAATAGTTGTCATACCAATTTTGCAACTAAATCCTTATTCATGACTTTTTGAGCCTACAAAATGGCCCCACTACTCTATTTGGATTTTTAGATTTGGTCCCATGGTGGAAAAATGGTGTTTATTCACCCCTCTTCCATAATTCCAAAAGAAGTTATGTATCCTTTGCATCATGGTTTTCATAATGTTCTTGGGAACCTTCATACACATCATAGAGAACATTGGGATAGTAGTGATAACTGATTTAAGATGCATAATCCTCCCAACAAAAGTGAGTCATCTACTATTCTTCCCATCCATCATTCTAACATATTTTTCAACTAATTCCTTCCAAAAGTGGGGCTTATAAGCCCCATCAAATAGTGAGATACCTAAATATTTACTTCAAAGTTTCTCGATTTTAATACCTAAAACTTGGATGATGCATTATTGAATATGTAGATTTGTATTGAATAAATATACTTCTAACTTACTCCAATTAATGCATTGACTTGATACTTGGCTATATTGATCAAAGAGATCCTTGAAGTTTTTTACTTCTTGCAAAGTAGCCTCCTCCACTAGATATGTATCATCAAAGAACTATAGGTATGAGAAAGGGTCCACCCCATTTATAATTTGAGTCCCCTTCCATCTCCCATCAAGATTCACTTTAGAAATCAACCTCCCCAATAATTTTTCCATCATAATAAAAAGAGAGGGGGATATAGGACCACCCTTCCTTAACCCATCAGAAGATTCAAGAAAGACTTGAGGGGAGCCATTCACTAAAATGGAGAAGTGACAAGTAGAAATGCAACTATTAGTCCATTTTAATCATTCTTATGCAAAATGAAATCTATCTAGAACATTAAAAAAAACCATGTCGATTGTAACACAAGTTTTTCTAATGTCTAGCTTTATCATCATCTTCCTCATCCTTGTTGCCTCCATTGTGTGAATAATCTCATAGGCAAAAATGACCCCCTTGTATAAGGATCGGTTTGGGGAGAACCCACTTTATTAAGGGAAAATAACAAAGTCTAGGACATTAGAAAGTTGATTTGCAATAACCTTAGGGATAAATTTATAGATATAATTACAAAGAGATATTAAAAAAAAATCATCCATTGATATTCTCATAGCATTCTTCAAGACTAAAGAGATAAAAGTATTATTGAAATCCTAGAGAATAAAATTTCCTTCTATGGACTTGCCCACAATATCCATAATTTCTCGATTTAAAAGATTCAAGCAGTGTTGAAAGGTGATAGTAGGGAAACCATTCATGTTAGGGTAGTTTTCACTACCCATGCTAAACACAACCTTTTTAAATTTCTTACTTCAGATCAACCTATAAAGAATTTTATTTTGTTCCTCTAAGATAACCCTAGCAAGAACTTGCAACACATTGACATCATAATTAGATGAGAAAGATCGTTATTGAATAACTCATGGAAATGATTGATCACCTCCCTATGAATATCTTCTAGTTTTTAGAAATATTCCCCACTTTGTGCCTTAAGAGAGAGAAAAAATGTTATACTTTCTTCACATTTTGACAGAATTATGAAATAATGTTGTATCCCTATAACCCACAGCTAGCCAAATTTATCTAGATTTTTTATTCCAATAAGAATCTTACATTGCTAGAATTTTAGAATATTGCTTTTTTAGATCAACCTCTCTTTAAAATTTCTCCTCTCCTATATCTAAAGTGATAATCTTAGAATGCAAGTCAAATCACTTTCTAATCTAGATGTCTCACTTATAGTGTTCTAAAATGAAGACCTATTATGGATCTTAAGTTGTTCCTTAACCAATTGAAATATTTTAGAAAATATAAAGGCTTTATTTATGATAGAAAACATTTTGAGATTATTTACCTTTGGTCCATTCTTGCCATAAATATTTATGATGATGGTGAGAGGATGATATGCAAGGATCATGTCAGAGGACTACTGCCACTAAGGATGGGCATTTTGAAAGACAATAATGGAAATTCCCTTGTGTATCACTCTTTGGGAAGGGGTTATAGTTGGCATTGCTTAACCATGATGGGAAAGGTATTGTTCATACATGAAAAGATAGGAAAGAAGTGAAAAAATGTGATTCCTTGTGATCATAATATGGGAATCAATTATTTCAAAGAGATCATTCTTAGTGATAGAATCTTAAATTACGTACACTTTCAAGCCATGTCCTACAACAATGGAATATTGGTGCAAACTAAGGGTTTAGTGATTGAGCTAGGAGAAGGCAACATGGGTTTTTTCTCAAAGCTTATTGATTCAAATGAAATTGAAGACTACATAAGAGATTATAGTGAGGCAATGTGGGTCTATTTGTAGGAAGGAGAGATTTCACCATTCAAGGAGTGTATTGAAGGGTATGACAAGCATGTGTCCCTACAATTTGTGAATTCTTGGGGTTAAAAAATGGTGACCATTAATAGAATTTCCTTTGAAATGATAGAGGATATCATTGCTAAGTGGGTGGCTTGTCTCTTGAAGGAAAGAGTTGGGGAAAGCAGTCCAAAGTTTTCGATGAAATGAATCTGCAAAAATTGTTCTGCCCTAAGGAGGAACCTATTTCCCATAGACTAATTTCAAGTGTTATATTATTAACACTTTCCCATATTAAATCACTTTAGTAGCTAGGACTTAATCTCTTTTCTGTACCTTATTTTACATTGATTGCAAGATGCTATATCTAATGTCAAGAAAAAGAGGGAACAAGGTAAACCCTTTTACATCCTACAATAGGCCTTCATGTTCAAACTCTAAAGATTAAAAATTTCCCTCAACCCACCACTTTGGTTAATCCCTTAGCTATTTTGACTTCCCAAGTCTCCATTGACTTGAGCCTTAGGTCAACCTCAAAGATAGATATCAAAAATTCCCCTACTAAAGGAAAAGAAATTAGGTTTATTGACTTGGATATTGATATTGGACAAAGAAAAAAAGTAGCTAGAAGATCCAACAAGAGGCTTAAAATGGATAAATATAGGTCCAAACCATACACACCCCCACCGCCCTCCATCGCCCGCCCACCCCACAAAAAAAAAAAAGAGAAAAAAAAGAAATTAAATTGAAATCCAAAGAGTCTAAAATGAAACCTACTACAAAGAGGAAGATAAAAGTGATCCACCCTGGCTCTGGGACAAATGATATCCCTAGCCCATCTCATGTTTCTAATACCATGGAAGGTAACCCATTCTTAAACAAGAGCTTGGGTGAGGATATCACATCCCAAGTGAAGGAGACTTCTAAGGGTGCGGTGAAGATAGGGAGTCACCACCACAAAGAGGATAAAAGAAAAAATAGTATGGATAGGATTGAGAATTCTATGCATGATTTGGCTGACAATTAGAAAGCATGATTTGGCTAACAATCAAAAGGCCCTATAGTGGAAATTTGGGACCCTTGCTGACTTTTCTACAAAGGGTAAGCATTCAGTGGCCACCACTTTGTATTTTATATAAGTGAAAAAGAAGGATAAGGAAGTGGGAAAAGAGAGTTAAACCACACACTCCCTCTATAGCTTTCTGGTAGATGACTAGCTCAAGACCCTATTGGAAAATCTTGTCAAGGAGGAGGAGGACAAACTAAGTAGGACCCAAACGATAAAGAGGAGAGCTAGCCTCTATGCTATTTTAAAATTTTAAAAAAAAAATTACGATATGGTATATTATGAACTTCATGTCCAAAACAGTAATTTTGATTAAGTAGGAACACTATTGGTTACATAGTAGCACCTAGAAATGATCTTGCCACTATATTTTTTGGTTTAAACTTTATGGTAGTATGGTTTTTTATGTTGATATTGTTAGTAAGAAGAACATAGATCTTTATTTGGTTGATAATATTTTTTTGATGTCTAGAAAAGGTTTAAGTTAAATCATAGGGGTGTGACTACTGGTTGCTCTCTAGCCTGTTATACTTCAGGGTCAGCCCCCTTTTGGTTACTTTTTAATACACCAAAAACATAAAAGCTTTATTAGCTAGATCCAACAAAGATTTTTTCCACCATTCACAAATTATATGATAAAAATCTTTATGTATTAACCATATAGATTCAAACCTAAATAAAACTCTTTCTAGTGTCAAATCCTCTTGGATGTAAAACACAATAGGATAATAGTATGAACCTGTGATGCCCAGAATCTTTGCATTATAGCTCAAATTCATAGCTCCCCAATTAATAGCTAGTAGAAAAATGTCCATATTTCCAAAAATGTTTTTTGAAAACATTTTTTTTGATTGGTCCATGTGAATTGATCATTTCAAAGTGTAGGTTCCAAAAAACAAATCTTGCACAAAAATTTATGAAATCCAATTTTGTTTGGTTATTCCACCCTTTTTCCCTTTGAGGATAAGTATGGAATTAAAATCCAATCCTATAATATTTAACTCATTACATAGCTTGTTGTTTGGTAGGGTTCCCCATACCTGCCATTTTTAAAAAGTGCCCATAGGCACGTAAACATTGAAGGAATGAATATGAGAAAGTAGTTGCTATGACAATATTTGACAATATTTGAACCCAAACCCACCATGATTGTTTCCCTATAATTTTTTTATCTTCACCAATCCCTCATTCTAAATAATACCCATATCTATAGAAGTTCCCACAACCTCCTAATATGACATTTCCATTTAGGAAATCTAGTTTAAAAGCTATCAAAATCTTCCTTTTGAAGTTTAGTTTGTTAAAGAAAAGTAACATTCAGCTTAGCCTGATCAAGGCATCTCTTGATTAGGTGTACCTTTTTAGGGGCATTTTATCCCCTTCCATTCCACAAAAAGAGTTTCATTTCTTCCAAGAAAAGGCAACCTCCTTTCTTGGGTTGAAAAGGTATGTTTGGTTGGGAGCACTTGCTGCCATTGCCCGTTTCTTCTGAGATGACCATGGGCCACTCTTTATTTTCACACAATGATTAGGTTCAAACATATTAGTTGTTTTTTATTGAATGTTTCTTTCTTCTAAAATTTGTAGGATATCTGGCACACCTAGAATATCCTAAGCACCTATATTAGTTATCTAGGTTCCTTTCACAAATACCTTAGGTTCCCCACTAATGTCCATAACAACTTCAAAGAAAGACTCTAAGTTCCATATTAGAGAAATAGGTATGTCTTTGAAACCATTAGCTATGGGTCTCTAAAACATCATTGGCATAATATGGGGAAGCCCCTTTTCATTCTCATTGGTGGGGCTAGGTTCAATGTCCTCCACATGTAACCTCCTCGTAATCATTTAAAATTCATTCATTGGAATAATATATCTATCTAGGACACTCAACTACCTATCATCAACTACCAGCCTTTCTACCTAAAATCAATCTTCTTCCTTCCATCCTTAGTGGGACTACTCACAATTGGTTTGAAAGGTTGTATCCTTGTTCTAAGGTTCAAAGATTCCATTTGTTGAGTCCCCACCATGTTCATTGTACCTAATGAGACCATCACTTACCTTTTCCATTATCTGGTCCCTTCCCCACTAAATGATATTTTAGTTGTGTTGTTGAGATACATCTTCCATGCCTCTTATTTATGATGCACCTGAGTCATGTCCATCAATGAAAGCATTATGTCTCTTGAAGATTTCCTCATGTGATATTTTTATATTTCTACTAAGAGCTTTAAGGCACAATCCACAACTACATCTCTTTCTAGACTCTTTTCATTATTAGGGCCATAACTCTCTTTACTCATACTCTCATTCTAAGCTTTCACAATCAACTTCTGTCTCTAGAATCCTTCTTTTGATTGCAACTCAATAATTTATGGGGAGTGCACATTTTGACACTTAACTAAGATACTCTGATAGAATGAGTGATCATCAAGGCTACTCACTTCATTATGCATCACAAAAACCCCTAGTTCATTTCCTATAATCCTTAGTGTGTCCTCATCCATGTATTCTTGAGAAAGATTACACAACTTAACCCATTGCATGATTTCATCCACCTTGGTTGTTTGTAGATTAAAAGTTGGTACCCAATCTAGCATAATCAGGCTAATTTCATCCACCATAAAGGGTCCACTTTTCAAAGCCCATTATTTTTTTATATTCATTATGTAGATAACCATGTAGAAACCATTAGATAATGGTCTCATCTACCAATCTCACCCTAGGCTTTCAGAACATCATGCTATTTAAGTTTAGAAAAATTTGGCCAAATCCCACACCACTATATAAAGAAAGAATATTCCTTAAGAAAGATGACTGATTCAATCCACTTCTAGTTTTCAATCCCAACTAAAAATGCTAGGGTATGTTCTATGAAAAGACTTACCGGAGGGGAAACATGTGTTTGGTTGATGACTTTCTTAGGGCACTAGAATTTTTAAGCAATATGTTCAAAGTGAAAGCCATTTGTAACCCTTAAGATTCTATGCTCCTTTTGAATAAGAACTTTATGCAGTTAGAAGGGTCAAGAGATATGATTAGGGCTTTGATCCCCCCTTTGAAACCCTTATGCTCCCCCACTTAACAGTCTATTGATACAACCAAAATTTCTCAAATAATTAACAAAATCATAAGAGAGAAATAACACAAAATAAATATTAGAACTCAAAATTTTTATTTATTATTCTTCCAAATCCTCCTTTCCTACAATGGGAGAAATTAAAATTTTAAATACAAATCTGAAATTACCATTTTTTGGTAGTTTTTTTCATAAAGCTATTTTTTGCAAATTTTGGTAACTTTTTCAAACAACTCAAAAAAAGTTGAATTTTTTCATGAAGCTTCCTAAAATTGAGGTAACATGAAATGCCAACTGAAATTTGAAATTAGAAATAATATTTTGAGCTTAATAATAAAAAATAACTTTTAAAAAAACTTGGAAACATTAAAATCTTTGAAAAAACTATTAAAAGCTCCTACATCAAAAAGCCACTAAAAGCTCCTACATCATTTTCTTGTAGTTGAAAGAATGTTGCTCTCGCAAGATTTTTTTTTTTTGAATGCATGCTTCTTTTTTCTTTTCTTTTAATCTAATGCTTATCACCTATACTAGATATGAGTTTTGTTTATCTAGATTAAAGAAAATTCAAGTGTTCTTGAATATCTGCTCAATTTGTTTCTTCTTTCTGGTCTTCCAATTATGTGATAGATTATCCTTCAACTTTGCAATTTTTACTAGATCCCTCTTCCACTTATTTTTCTTTACCCTTATTATGTTCATCATGCTCTCAACCTTTAGAATCCAAAATTCTATTGCTTTTTCATATGCTTTTGTACCATCACAACTTATCTCTTCAACACATAATATATTAGCATGTATCCACCATTTCCACAATTAACATAATACCTTTGGAAACATTCATACACCTCAATAACAAAAAAACCTAAAACATCTTCATTGGAAATCTCATTATAAACAACCATTTATGTTTTCTCATTCTGAACATAAGGCTGAAAATGACAAAAAGACTCTTCCACAGCTATGTTTATCTTGGCTTCTTCAATTCTTGATGTCAAAACAGTCATTGGTATACTCACCATTTCATTTTTTCCCTTCCTTTTATTTTTTTTGTCTCTTATTTTTGTTTCTTCTTCTAAATAATCTTTTTAATAGGCTATGTGATCTTCTTCTTGACTAGTAGGTACCACTTTTACATTTCTATTTCCATTAGTTGTCTTAATTGTTAAAAAGTTTTTTGTAATTCTCTTAACATTACTTTTTACTCTAATCGCGTCATCTCTTCCTCCTTCATCTTCCTCTCTTTCTCTTTTACTTTATTTTCTTCTTTCCTCTTCTATAAATACTTCATCAATAAATATAGCTCCTCAAATGAATCCATCCTTTGCCACAACTGGATCTTTTCTCTCTTCTACCTTATCTTTGGAAATTAGTTCCTCTTCTCAACCTAGGTAAACATAGCGTCAAACTATGGATTTGTATCACCTTTGGGGCTAACTTTGTTGATCTAGTGGGACCAAATTCAACTAGACAATTTTTAGCAAGACCAAATCCGGCTAAATCCATGTGGCACTAAGTAGACTCCACATGGATTGTACACCTTTGTAAAGATTTGATTGGACTAGATTCAACTAAATTGAATCTGACTAGAGTCAGAAAATTTTTATAATCTACAATAAATTGAATCCAATGCTTATATGGATGAAACTATTGGAATTCTTTAGAATAACTAAGAGGGGGGTGAATCAATTATCCAAGGTCCAGATGTATAAAAGTAACTTTACATAGCTTAGTGAACCCATAAAACATTTATCATGATGCATGCATCCATAAGATTATGCATTCATTTAAAACTTGTAGGTTACTATCAAATTAATTTGTAGAAATGTAAACATGAAACATAACAGATTCAACAACACACTTGGACAATTATTTATGTGGAAACCCAATTTGAAAAAAACCACTAGTGACATGCTACTCTTTTTCACTCTTCTAAAGTGATGCCCTGTGAAAGGCCAACCCTGTTAAAGGTTAAAATACACACTGCTAAACATGGCCTTGTTAAAGGATGTCAATCACCTTATTAGAGAACTTTAGACCATTCACTTGGAATGTCACCCAGTTCAATAATTTACAAATGGTTGTTAGATCAACCTTAATCCAAAGGATTTACCATAGACTGATACAATTATTCAAGAGTAACAGTAAGGCTTGATCTGATAACAACTTACAACTTTATTTATAGATTATAGATCTCTATTTTAGTCCTCCATTCTACTTGGATTTCACACATTTCAACTTTGATAGCTTGTTCACTCTTCAAGCATCCATACTCTTAAGCCTTCTTGCTTAAATTTCCAATGTAGGCTCTTCACTTAGGTCACTTGATGAAGAAATACCCTAGATTCTTTTTCTCCCTTGGGTTCTCTCACATTACATCCCTTGCTTCTAACCAACCATCCCTATAAATAGAGAATTAAGATCTTTTGTCATTCATTCTCCATCGTCCAATTTAGGGTTAGGATAGATTAGGTGAGATTTAATGAATCTACCCTTCATTTCATATCACTTCTAGAAACTTCTCCATCAATCTTCTTTGAATTCACCTCAAAAGGGTTTATCATGAATTATGTGCCACTAGTTCATCAATCTTATCTTCCACCTAGTTCACATGATCCAAGAAAGAAAAATTGTCAACTTAGGTCCATCAAATTTATGATCTTTCTAATAATGCTGACACTCAGCATTATCTAGCTTCTAATGCTCAACACACACTACATTGCTCTACATCCTCTGAAAAATCACTCAACATGAACTAAAGTTTATTGGTGCTCAGCATTAACTAAACTTTACTCAACATCTACAATTTTGCTTAGCATACACTAAAATGGAATCTTGGCTCCAATTGATTTTTTTCTCAACTTACACTAACTTTACTTGGCCCCTATTATCCATTCAATCAAACTTGGCAGACAAACTTTGTTTAACTTGTTCTTCAAAACTTGCTTAGTGTAACCAACCTTTGCAACCTTAAGTAGATTATCAATGCACTATGATATCACTGTCTTAGTTGATTCTTGTACTCCTTTTCAAATCATAACTCAACCATTCCTCTAGATGCTATTGTTACATCTTTTGATCAAATCCTCTTCATCAATCAAATAGGTAATAGTACTTAAATCATATAAGCAGTTGTCTTACCAGTAAAATACTAGGTTTGACATTAATGAAAAAATAATGATTGAAACACATTTATCATACTTGTATCAATCTAGTTTCAACAATCTCCTCCTTCAATAGAAATGAGCTTATTGGAATTGCAGAGTGGGAAGGGCTACAATAGTATAATTTTTTAATACGTTTTAAGTTTTAGTTTATGTTTCCTTAGGTAAAAATATGGTTTTTAATGTTAATTTATAATGTTTAATGTTTCCTTAGGTTCAATTTTTTATTATTATTATATGTTTATGTTTTTAAATAGTGTAATATTAGATAAAGTTTAGAAAAAAGTATTCAAATTTAGTAAAATTTACACATTATTAGAAAGATTAGATTCTATGTAAAACATTGTTTTATAGAAAATAGTAGAACATTATATAGAAAATATTAGAAAGCTTAGAAAATATTAGAACAATTAGAAACTTTTGAAACTTTAGAAAGTAGTAGAACTTTATTATTAAATATAAAAAATTAGTTAGATATAATATTAGAGAATTAAAAAAAAATTATTATTTTTTATTAGAAATCATTAGAAATTTAATATAAAGGTAAAAGTTCAGAAACTACTGTTTGAAATGTTTGATAAAAATCAATTTTTTTAGAAAATAGTACAAAAGTCTTTCTAGCATAAGTAAAACTTTATCATTGAAGCAAATGAAACTGGTATCTAAAACCATTAGATTGAACTAGATCAGACTATATCTCCTACCGTAAACCCAATTAAATTGTAATTGAAGCCTTAACATTGAACCTTATAAATTATAGGCAGAAGCGGAATTTAACATTGAATGTAATTAAACCACACCATTAAACCTAATCAAAGTCTAACTAAAACTCTCACATTGGTCCAAATTATACTCTAACTCCTATATTGAACCTTAAATCCAAATATGTTGACCTAAACCCTAAATGTTTAACCCTATGCCCATCTCTAATTCCTAAATCCCATCTCTCTAAACCCTAAACCTCTCTCTAACCCCATAATCTATAAACTTGTTTGTCTCATACTCTCTCTCTCTAAATTACATAACTTCATCTCTCCCAACCCTAACCTCATCTCACTCTCTAACTCGTAAACCCCCATCTCACTAAACCCTAAACCTCTCTCTAACCCCATAATCTGTATATTTGTTTCTCTCTCATTCTCTCTAACATTACACAACTTCATCTCTCTAACTCCTAAACCCCATCTCTCTAAATGCTAAACCTCTCTCTAACCTCATAATTTGTAAACTTGTTTCTCTCTCACTCAATCTCTAACATTACATAACTTCATCTCTCCCAACCCTAACCTCATCTCTCTCTCTCTCTCTCTCTCTCTCTCTCTCTCTCTCTCTCTCTCTCTCTCTCAACCCTAAACCACTCTCTAACCCCAAAATTTCTAAACCTCTCTCTCTCACTCTCTCACATAACTTCATTTCTCCCAACCCTAACCTCCTCTCTCTCTAGATATCAAACTCTTAACCCTCTATCTCTCTCTAACTCCTAAACCATATCTCTCTAAACCTTAAACCACTCTCTAATAGGTCCCATAATCCCAAAACCTCTCCCTCTCTAAATTACATAACTTCATCTATCTAAACCCTAAACCACTCTCTGACTCCTAAACCACATCTCTCACTCTCTAAAATTTTTTTACAATTAATCTCTCACTCTCTAATTACTTGTATAGATTTCATAAGGGGATAATCAATACCTTCTATAACAACTGAGCTAATTGGATATGATTGGTTATCATCATCTTTACAGGGGTTGGTCAACTTTAGTTTCACTTGTGTGCATCTAAGTAAATAATAATATACACCTTCCACATTTTGAGGATTTGCATAAACAAAAAAGATGTCACCTACAAATATACAAAAAGAATGGAACCTATAAATAAATAAATGTAAAGACAATTAAATATAAAAATGAAACATGTTTGTAGAAACTCAACTAGAACAATTAAATTAGGAACATGTTCATAATTAGCTAAATACATAGGATTATGAAAGTTTGTTTCATTATTATCTTCTTCATAAGGGGTACTTCTAATTATGTTTGTCCATGTCCATTCAAAGACATACCCATTCACAATATTCTTGAACGGAACCATTGCATTATTTTGAATGCAAATGCCACAAAAACATGATTTTTCTCTTACTTGAATTACTAGAAGTTTTTGACATCTAGTACTCATTAGTTGATTTAATCTTTTAATTCCAACAATGGGCTAAAAATTGTAAGGATTTGACCGATCAATATCTGTAACACATTAAATTGGAAAGTGTCTTATATATCAATAATCAAAATATTAAAGTAATCATATCAAAGCAAAATAGAAAGCTTAGCTTTCACTTCTAAAAAAAAATTATTATATGTTGTATCATGAGGAGAAAAATGAGATTTGCACCATTCAACAACTTGATTTTCTTTGTTTGTCTTTCCACCTGTATAGGAAAGAAAATTGTGTGAATTTTAACAAAATATAAAAGAATTATCTAGCATACGGGCATATACATCAAATTTGATTAGTACATAAAAATATTATATATGAAATTTCATGTTGGTGAAGTGCACACTTTACACATGCTCCTACTCCATCATGCTCTCCTTTTCCATGGCCACTTTCAAAGAAGTTCTAAAGAAACTTAACATTCAATCTCACATGTTGTGTTGCAAGCCAATTCAGTGCTTTTATAGACTTAAATTGCCTTATGAAAAAAAAAAAAAAAATTTGTGAGTAATCAAATTTATATATAATTAATTGTTCAATTAATTAATATGTGCATGAAATTTTAAAGTTTAATGTTCAAATACACGTACGAGAACAACCATCAAATCAAATCCAATGTTTTGAAGCATTTATCCCATGATTTGCAAGATCATCAAAGAACATTCCAAAATAATGAGCTACATAGCTCCTACAATGAACCCTATCATTACTAAGATAAAAATAGACCTACTTGATGATAATGCATTCATCTAGATCGATACTTTCTACCTCATCCACCTCAAATTGCACATGTCTATAGGAAACTTGTACAAAAATTACAACTTGATCTGAGTGATAATATTTAACTTGAATTTTAGATTGAGTGGAAAAGTATAGTTTTCAGAGTAGTCTACAATTGACACAATACATCCTAGTGGGTAATAATTTTTTGAATCTTGAAAGTGTTTCTCCTACCATCTTGCACGATGACAATGTTAGATGTTTTGATAAATCATAGTTCTAAATTTATCTATAAACTCACTATATGGAAAATTGCTCTCCTTCAAAGCTATTTTTTTAATTCTTCTCCATTCTTTGTTCAATATATATCTCATACTCAAATCTATTGCACACAATTGATGTTGAAACATTAATATTGTCTATTTCATATGGAAATTTATGCAACTCTCCACAATTTGTACATGCATTTTTTATGCATTGCACATTGAATTCATCCAACTCTTCAGAATTATCACATTAAAAAGACTTGACAAATTATGTTTTACTTCTAGGAATTATCATGTATGGCTTAAGTGTTGCCATAGCTTTTCTAAAAGACTAAAAATAAAGATGAAACTCAACATGATTTTGACAACAAAAAGTTTCATGTACTTTATTTATGCATACAAAACATGGGTGCAACCTCTCAAACATTCTTTGGTGAATTTTCACATTTGCAAATTCTTTTTTTAAAGGTTCAAAAAATTCACTTTGTATTGTGTCTACAAAGTGTTTTGTATGTGCTATTTTCATACTGATCTCTTCATCTTTGATCTGTATAGTGTCTCTTCTATTGGAAGAAACACATGACTAGCTGGTCCAATATTCATCAACCTATCTTCTAATATCTTCAAACGTTATAACCTTTCGAGGAAGTTCACAAATATTAACCCAGTTCTCTTGAATGTTCTCATCAAGAAAAATTCTCCTTTTTATGTATCTTTGAGTAGTTCTTCTAGATAGATTGAGCATTTTAGAAATTGCTGAAACTTGTTTTTTTTGTGACAAGTCCTTTTTTGCAATCATAGTCATCAATGCTCTCCATGCAACACTTAAGTCGGCTACTCAACTTCTGTTATCAATATCATTTAATGCATCTTTCAAATTCTAAACTATTGTTGCCTTGACATTATCTTCTAAGCTTTTCTTATTGTTCACACCTTACAACTCTAGAACATGACCCATTTCTCTTTTCCTAAATAATCTGACAAATAATTGTATTTTACCAATCAAAGATTTATTTTCAAAAAATTCCTCCCACATATTTTTCAAATGTAGCTTAATTGTACTTTTAGGCATCATGTGTTCAGACAATTCAATTTCTCTAAATAGAGAGTCTTTATCCATCTCCAATGAATTTTCCAACTATAAACCATATTTTCTAAATGTACTACTACCTTATGGAACTTCAACATGATCTTCTTCAACTTCAATCAATGGATCTTCAATTGGTGGCTCTATATTACATTTTTTCAGTACTTTCTTCTAGTCACCTCTTACTCAATCATATCCTTTTTCTCTTTTTTCTTTATTCCTCATTGCACAAAAACTTGAATAGAGAACTTCAATTCATCTGCATACAAAAGACTTCCAAATTCAATTACATAAACAATAGTAGATCATAGACAATTTAGAAAAAGCTTTCAACTTCATAAGCTTATTATATTTGATTGTCTATAAGACTAGAAAATCTTAAGACAACTAGTTACATTAAAGCATTGCTAAATTTAGATTAAGCAATTTATTGAATACATTAAATAAATTAAATAATTTAACTATTTAATAATTTTAATAGTTTCCATAATGTTTTAAAATACCTAAATTAATTGTAATAATTGATTTAAATCAATTTAATTAATAAATTTAGAATAAACATTAAATTTAAAATAAAAAATAAATTCAATTAATCGATTTCAATACAAAAATAACGTAAAAAACTAATTTCCAAATATTTCTTCAATAAAATTTTATAAAACTTAACTTTTTTAATACTACAAATGCAAATAACATTAAAAATAAAAAAATTAAAAATAAAACTTAACCTTTAAAATGCAATACATATTTTATTGTTTAAACCACATAAAAATTTTATGTTGCCACATGTGACCTTGTGCACGTGACTTTTGGGTCGTACTGATCTGGCCGGATCCAGTCCAACTGGATCCTATTTGGCCCAATCAAAGCTGGCCAAAACTATCTATGTGTCATCTGATGTGGCACTTTCTTTCATGTTTTTTGTAAGTTTAAAGAACTTCACACTTTAGAGGCCAATTTCATCATCAAAATTAGGGTTTAGAAAAAAAAAAAAAAATACCACTAGATAGAGCTTGTAGTCAAAATTATGCTAATATAATTTTGTTTTATAGGTGACACAATATTGATTACAATAATTGCAAAATCATGCAAGTAGGTATTTCAACATTGAAGATGATGCACATTCAAAAAAATATAAAGATTAGTAGATTGTGCTAAAAAAAATTAAAAATAATGAATTGTTCTAGAGGAGAGTGTGCTCTTCGATAATATATAATATTTGTAATGGTTAACATGGATTTACTAGGGAAAAGATGGTAGAAATGAAAAACTGTTAAATTATGAAAACTTCAACTTAAAATTGCTATAACAAAAAAAAATATAAAATATTTTTTAAAATTTATTTTTGATAGTGCTAGGTACATATTTCATCAACAACATAATTCAAATTTAGATGGAAAAGCATTTATTTTTGGTTGTTTTTGTGGTGGGAACTATAACACCTAATTTGATAGGATTTTAAACACTGTAAAAAAAGGTCATTGAAAATTATAAAAACATACTATTTTCTATTTTTTTAATTTCTTTAAAAATAACAAACATAAACTTCATCCTTTTATACATATTTCATCATTAACACTAACTTAAAATTCAAAACAAAAATATGACTTTTACATCATTGAAGTTTATCACTTTTTTGATGTTAGCCTTTTCCTTTTGTAAAAGGGTGACACATGTTTGTACTTTTACCCCATAAACTCATAACCATACAAATACAAAAATATTATTTCCTAGACTTTCTGAGCTCTGATACCAGATTATGTAGCCAAAATTTGTCAAATAATTAACAGAAACATACAAGAGAAAGAACACAAAAATAAATATTAGAACTCCAAATTCTTCTTTATTATTCTTCCAAATCCTCCTTTCTTGTAATGAGAGAAATTACAATTTTAAATACAAATCTAAAATTACCATTTTTGGTAACTTTTTAAAACAACTCAAAAAAAAAACTTAATTTTTTTGTGAAGCTTCCTAAAATCGAGATGACATGAACTACCAACTAAAATTTGAAATTGGAACTAGTATTTCAAGGTTATTAATAAAAATAAACTTTCTAAAAAACTTGGAAACATTAAAATCTTTTAAAAACTACTAAAATCTCCTGCATAAAAAAGCCACTAAAAGCTCCTTCATATATTCACCATTCCACCACTATATAGTGGGTAGCATAGGACGAAGTCCATTTTCTTGTGGTGGAGCCAATGTTAAAACATGTTTTCCTATTACCTCAAACCTACATGAGGTTAGAACCCTCTGTTCCAAATTGTCATGTTTACGTCTCTACTATAGATTTTGTTTAAGTAGTTTTTCCCTTGAAGAGTTATGTTTTATCTAATTTTTTTTTAAGGTTTCCTTAATTATTATCTTATATTCTTGAAGCTTTCTTTATGTTGTACATATTGGACAATAGATCCAAGAAGACAGAACACCTATCTTGCCCAACCAAAGCACAAAATTTGGTATCTAGCTACCTCACAGGGATGTTGAACTATCTTAAAGTGTGAACCTTATAAAGATTATTGGTATAGGTATGAGTGGAAACAAAAGGCATCTTCTTATATACATGGTAATGTGCCTTCCAAATGCACCAAACATGGACAAGATCAATTAGAAAAACCAATGCAAATTAGATTAGGAAAACAAATTCACATTTTCATGATCAGTGGTTACACTTCCAATATTTAGATGACCTTTTATTTGTTGATCTTGTGTGCTACCTCTAACAGTTTTTGGAGCACTCAAATTTGTAGCATTTGGGAGATTTTTTGGGTTTTATGAAGAATTGAATCCTTTGTCAAGCTTATACCGTCATTTTGGTAGGATTGTAATAAATATATAGATTTTAATTTTAACTATTTGCTAATATTTTTTAAAGATTTATATGAAATATTATCACTTTCCATTTTAGTTGGTATAATTATAGTAAATACATAAGGTTTGATATTGATTATTTTGTAGAACTTGTTTCATAGTTGACAACTACATTATTTTATGTTTATATGTTGATAATATGCTTGTAGCTGGGTCTAACATGGATCACATTAAGGGGCTAAAATTCCAATTAGCACATGCATTTGCTATGAAGGATTTGGGAGCAGAAAAACAAATCCTTGTTATGAAGATTTTACGAGATAGAAAGAATAGGCAATTGACATTATCTCAAGTTGATTGTATTGCGAAGTTGTTGCAATGTTTCTCTATCGACAATGCTAAAGCTATCAACACACCTTTACCTTGTTATTTGAAGTTGACTAAGGAGATGTGTCCAAAGACATGCAAAGAGGGAGATAAGATGTCCAATGTACCCTATGCTTTAGCTATAGGAAGCTTGAAGAATGTTATGGTATGTACAAAGCTAGATATTGCACATGCAGTAGGAGTTGTTAGCAGGTATATGAGTCATCTAGGAATTGAGCATTGGAATGTAGTAAAATGGATTCTCAGATATCTAAGAGGAACATCTAGTAAGTGTTTACAATTTGGGGCTCTGTTACTAATTTATAGGGATATGTTGACTCAAGTTTGGCAAGGGATATTGATATGAGGTGGAGTACTACATGTTATGTATCTACTATTGGTGGGGTAGCCATGAGATGGGTTTCTAGGTTGTAGAAGGTTAATGCTTTATCCATTATAGAGGCAAAGTATGTTGCTACTAAAGAGGAAGCCAAGGAGATGATATGGCTTCAGTTCTTCTTGGAAGAATTGGGACACCCTCAAAAGGATAATTATTTGTTTATAGATAGTTAGAGTTTCATTCATCTTGCAAAGAATTATGGTTTGCATTCAAAGACAAAACACATTCAGTTGCTTTACCATTTCATTTGTTCAATTTTGAATGGTGAATAGTTAAAGATGGACAAGATTCATATAGATGAAAATTCAGCATATATGTTTATGAAGGTAGTGACAAGGGAGAAGCTAAATTCCTCTTCAACTTCAATTGGTCTTCTAGACTAAATAGAATAAAAGAAAAATAGAGTCCAAGGTCGTTTGATCTAGTGGAAGCCCCATGTGGTAATAGTATTGCTATAGGATCAGTCTCCAAGTGGGAGATTGCTATCTAGTGTGGTGTCTCATTAGTCCCCAAGTGGGAGATTATTAGTTTGTGGTGACTAATCAAGGAAGTATTGTACATACTTCATAAATTCTTTGGGGTTCAGGGCATCACCCTGAAAATAAATTATTGGCTACTATTCACCAATTGACTACTATTTTCCAATTGACTATTATTTATTTGCTAATTTATGGCCAACATCTTGTAACTAATTTTAATCCTAAAGTGGTAGAAATACTTGTATAAAAGGGCTTAGGGTTAGGGATTTTTTTTCATAAGGTGTGATGTGAAAATTTCTTCTTATGACGGTATTGAGCTATAAGGGATTATGGATTGTAATTAGGTTGTAATCACTAGATCGTAATAATATTGGACTTTCTATTTGATGGATGTAGTCCAAGGATTGGGTGAACCATGCTAAATCTTGGTGTCTTGTGTTCTTTTCTGTGTGATCTATTATTTTCTAATATTATTTATATTTGCATGCAATTGTTATTTCTATTTGAGGTTTTATCCTAACAAGATGAATATATTACTCTAAGTGTGTAGAATACTAGTAAAAAACTAGATAATCTTGGTATTATAAAAAAATTACAAGGATTATAAAATCCAATATTTGGAAAATAAAGAAGAAAAAGAGGAAGGAAATCCTTAAATGAACTTAGAGTAGCTACAGGCCTAGCTAGAAATCAGAAAAAGATTAACATTCTTATTAATGTAGGGAAGGAGAAGTTTCTTCCCACAAAGCCATGAATCTAACAATGTGGAATGTTAGGGGCCTAAATACCCCTAACAAAAATCACTCACTCAGGCACAATTTAGCATTATATGAGTCAAATATTTAAAAATAGTACAAGAATCAAAACTTAACAAAGAAGAATGAGAAAATTTTATAAGAATACTAGTTTCATGGAAAATGGAACTATTTCTTTCAGTAGGGGCCTCAAGTGGGATTTATATTATATTGGACCCAAGTAGGTTATATTTCACTCCACTTGTATCCAATAATAATTGGATGGGAGGGAGAGTAAAAAGATTCAAAAATGAAACTCAATTCCTACCTATTAATGTATATGGGCCAACACCAACAATGAATAGGTAAGAAATATGGAATTAGATTAGTAATTATCTAGAGTTAAATCTAAAAGAAAATATTTTTATTGGGGGACATTTTTATTCAATTATAGATTTAGAAGAAAAAATAGGGGGACCCACATCCATTAACTAAGTAAAGTTAGATTTAAAAGCATGCTTCACCAAAGAAAACTTATTAACATTCTTACATCTAACAGGGTCTTCACATGGAATAATAGATGATCTAGCTTCTATAAGATAGAAGAAAGATTAGATGAATTTATATTTAAAGGAGATTTAATAATATTTAATCATCCTTTTAATTGATTCATTCTCTCTATTACATGATTTGATCACTATTCGATTAGAAATAGGTAAATCACAAAAACCATCAAGAAATCCATTCAAGTGTGAAAAAATGTGGTTTCCAAATAAAGAATTTCTTAATAATATATATCAATGGTCGCACATAGAGCAATTTGAAGGATTGATGATTGGTGGCATACAAACTTGTGTGATCCAATCCAAATATCATCATTGGGGGGAGCATTTATTTTCCAGCATTCATTAATGATTATGGTTGGAAAACATGGGTTTACTTTCTCGAATATAAATTTGAGACAATTGGAAAATTGAAGGAATTTAAGGTATTGGTTGAAAAAAAAAAGTGTTCTATCCATCAAGGTATTAAGGTTAGATAGAGGAGGAGAATACATGTCAAATGAGTTTAAATTGGATTATTTTAGGTATCATGGAATAAAGAAGAAATTCTCTACAACTTACACACCTGAGCAAAATGGTGTTGCAAAAAGGAAGAATCAAACAATAATGGAGATGGCAAGGAGCAAGTTGAAAGGTAATAATCTATCTATGAATATTGGTCAAAAGTACTGGTATGTGATGTTTATATCTTGAATAGAAGTCAAATTATGATTGTAAGGAACATGATTCCACAACAAGCAGGGAGTTTTAAGCAATGATGTGTCTTTCATTTAAGAGTAGTTGGTTGTACTGCACATGCACATGTTCCTAAAAAAGTAAGAAGTAAATTAGATGATAAAAGTGAAAAGTACATATTTGTTGGTTATGATGAACAATCTATGGCTTACAAGTTGTTTAATCCTATAACTAAGAAATTAATTGTAAGTCAAGATGTTATATTCAAAGAAGAAGAATCTTGGGATGGAAGTATAGATAAAACAATTGTAGGTACTCCAATAATATCATGTAATGAGAAAGAAGGAAAAGATCAATCAAATCAAAAAATAGGAAGTCCACCAAGAAGCTTATAAGGAGATAACACACAAGTGGGAGATGTGCAAGGTGAGGGTTCAAGTCCACAAGTAAGTAATGACTGAAATCCTACAATTTCACAATTGAGATCAATGTTTAAAAGAAATAAGACTAAAAGTTCTAAAGACATATATTATCAAGAGGATAGGATAAATTCACAATCAAATTTGTCTCTATTTACTCAAGATCCTATAAAAATTTAATTTTTAATTAAGGAAGAACAATGGATTAATGCAATGAATGATGAAATGGAATCAATTGAGAAAAATGATACATGGGAACTAGTTGATTTGACTAAGGATACAAATTGCATAGGTGTAAAATGGGTTTATAAAACTAATTATAGTTGACAAATATAAGGGAAGACTGGTAGCTAAAGGGTTTTCACAAGAATATGGAGTTGATTATAAAAAAAAATTCACCCATAACTAGACTTGATACTATTTGAATGGTTCTAGCTATTGCAGCCCAAAAAAATGGATGGTTTACCAAATGGATGTAAAATTAGCTTTCTTAAATGGATATTTGGAAGAAGAAGTTTATGTAAAACAACCACTAGGTTATGAAATAAAAGGACATAAAAGCAAGGTTTACAGATTGAAGAAGGCACTCTATTGGTTAGAAAAAGCACAAAGAACATGGTATAGTAGAATTAATTCATACATGATAGATAATGGATTCAATAGAAGCACTAGTGGGCCAACATAATACACCAAGGCCAAAATGGAAAGTCAAATTTTGATTATTTTCTTATATGTTGATGATTTGATCTTTGTAGGTAATCTTTCAATTGAAATGTTTAAATTAACAATAGAGAAGAAATTTCAGATGATAGATTTGGGTTTGATGAAAAATTTTGTTGGCATTGAAGTAACAAATAATGATAAGGGTATTTTCATTTCTCAAATTAAATATGCAAAAGATGTTTTGAGAGGGTTTAGAATGGTAAATTGTAGTCTAGTTTCTACACTTGTGACAATAGGCACAAAACTAAGCAAAGAAGATGATGAGATGAATTTTGATATGACTATATACAAAAAACTTGTTGGTAGTTTGATGTATCTCATAAAAACTTAGCCAAATATTATGTATGCAGTGAGTGTAATTTCTAGATTTATGGATTCACCCAAGAACTCACATTGGCAAATGGGAAAGAGAATAGTGAGGTACATTGTAGGGACTATCAATTTTGGTATAATTTATTCTAGCTTGAATGATTTTACGTTGGTTGGATGGTGACTTTCTAGGAAGCATTGATGATAGAAAAAGTACATCTAGATATTCATTTCATGTTTGAATAGGTGTTGTGGCATGGGCATCAAAGAAGAAACTTATTATGGCAATTTCATCACCAGAAGTGGAATATGTAGTAGGCACATTAGCAACATGTCAAGTAGTATGGATATGAAGAGTCTTGAAAAATCTAATGCACACGTAAGAGGAGTCAAATACAATATTTTTTGATAACAAGTCTGCCATTGCGCTATCAAAGAATTATATTTTTCACAAGAGGACAAAGCACATTGATACCAAATATCACTTCATTCAAGAATTGGTTAACAATGGAGAAATTAGCTTGGAGTATTGCAGGTCTGAAGATCAATTGGAAGATATACTTACAAAGGCACTACCATAAGAACAACTTGAATGATTAAGAGATAAATGAATATTATAAGTTTTGATATAATTAATGGTAGAATTATAGGGGAGTATTGGTAGATCATAATTTCTATCAACCACACTATTTCCAGTAAAAAAACACAATAAATACAAAACACTTTTCAATGTCCAAAGCTATTCACTATCCATTGCAACTTTTTTTTCATTTCATATTTATGGCTACTTTATTTTAAATTGTCTAGTTGACAATCATATGTATCACATGTTTTTACTACTTCATTTCAATTTTGAACACATGTAAAATGAAGGGTTCTGGATTGTTCCAAATCCTCTATAAAAAGGTATTTGTAATCATATTTTTCTCAAGGAAATACAAGTTGAATTTATTGTACATCAACATAAATTTGAGTTTTGTTTATGTTTTACCTTCTTCCATGTCTTCACCCACCAACATTTATGAATGCTTTACAATATTATTACTATATGGAGAAAAATAAAATAAATCAACAATATATTTGCGTACAAATTAGGCTTAAGAGCTTTCTAATTTTGGTCATTGTCTAACTACAATGTATATATGCATTACATCTAAGTCATGGAAATGAAGTAATTATAGTATTTCTAGAAATAAATTCCTATAAAAAATTAACTGAATTATTAAACATATTTTCTCATCTTCTTTATGGTGCTTATACCTAATTAACATATCTATAAGAAAAGAATTTGATTTTAAAATGTGAATGATTCTATAGTGAAAAGAGAAGTGGAACCATGGTTCATGTCATCTAGTGTGATTCTACTATTGGGGGCCAAATATTATTTGGTAAGGAAATTTATGGTTTATTTTGCCATCCAATTTTTCCCCATATATTTTATGTTGATGAGAAAAATAGAAGTGGCAAATGGAAGAGGTTAAGAGGTGAGATGATGAATTCATGGATTTCACTTCATCAATGGAAGACGTAGAGTGTAGTATAGATGAAATGGCACAAAGATGTGCCAAATTCCTTTCAATAATGAGAAATATGGAATTGACTAAAAGTGAGCCTTTAGATGTGGATTGTTGGATGGGATGGATGTGAGCACTATCAAGGATATTTAATTTAACATTTTCCAAATTACTTTGACATCTATCAGTTCTAGGGTAGAGGGGAAGGTTCTATGCACAATACACTTGGGGTCCATAGGGTGGTACTAGAACATGAAAAGAGTTGTACAACATGAAAAATATGCCTTATTTTGTGGTCCCAGTAGTCATAAAGGTGTCTATTGATTTACATACCTTTCATGTAGCTATATCATTAACTAATGTCATCATTCAACATGGCACATAATTAGCATGAAGGGTGGATGGATCATCACCTATGACACCTCCACCATCATTAGATGTTCCATTAGGGTCATCGCAAAATGCACTAGCTCCATCATCATCACCTACACCACCAGTTTCATCCCCACTTATCCCACCTGCATCATCATCACATGCACCATTAGAGTCATTAGGACCCATTAAACATATTTTTTAACCGCTACCATATATGTGATGGGGAAGATACTAACGCAGATGAGGATGGATTGACATCCCTATTGGAATACTTTAGAATAACTTGGGGGGGGGGGGTGAATCAGTTATCCAAGGTTTAGATGTATAATTAAAACTTTTCACATCTTAGTAAACCCATCAAATTTTATCATAATGCATGCATCTATTAGATTATGCAATCACTTAAAACTTGAAGGTTACTATCAAATTAATTTGTACAAATGTAAATATGAAACATAATAGATTTAGCAACACACTTGACACAATGATTTACGTGGAAACCCAATTTGGTAAAATCCACCAATAACATGCTACTCTTTTTCACTCTTCTAAAGTGATGTCCTATGAAATGCCAACCATGTTAAAGGTTATAATACACACCATTAAATGTGACCCTATAAAAGGATTTCAATCACCTAGTTAGGAGTGAGTCTTGTTAGAGGACTTTAGACCATTCACTTGGAATGTCACCTAGTTAAAGGATTTAAAAATGATTGTTCAGTCAACCTTAATCCAAAGGATTTACCCTAGACTGATATAATTATTAAAGAGTACTAGTAAGGCTTGATCTAATAACAACTAACAACTCCATTTGCAGATTACAGATCTCTATTCTAGCCCTCCATTTTTCTTGGCCTTCACACATTCTAGCTTTGATAGCTTGTTCACCCTTCAAGCATTCATACCCTTAAGCCTTCTTACTTAACATGCCAATGTAGACTCTTCTCTTAGGTCACTCGATGAAGTAAAACCCTTGACTCCTTGTCTTCCTTAGGTTCACGCACATGACAACCCTTGCTTTTGACTAGCCATTTCTATAGATAAGAAAGTAAGATATTTTGCTACTCATTCTCCATTGTCCAATTTAGGGTTAGGAAAGATTATGTAGAGTATAACAAATCTATTGAGCATATTTCATATCTCTTCTAGAAACTTCTCCTTCAATCCTCTTTGAATTCACCTCAAAATGATTTACCTTGAAATTTTGTGCCACCAACTCATCAATCTTATCTTCCACCTAGTTGACATAATCCAAGAAAAACAAACTTGTCAGCTCAGATCCATCAAATTCATGATCTTTTAAATAATGAAGCCACTTGGCATCAACTTGCTTTTGATGCTTGACACATACTACGTTGCTCGACATCCTCTGTAAAATTACTGGGCACAAACTAAAGTTTACTAGTGCTTAACATCACTAAAATTTACTCAACATCCATTATTTTTCTTGGGGTTAAAAGCACAAACCTATGTCACCTTTTATAAAGAAACGTGATAGCAGAATGTGACAGTTCAACTTTAATGACAAAAAAATGGTATTTGTGTTTAAAATATGAAGATGATGTAAACTAATGAAATGTGAAGAATTGTATGAATTTTATTCCTATAATTTTTATTATTTTTTTGACTAAGAATTTTTTTATTTTATTTTATTTTGAAGTCCCTTTTTAACTGTAAAAAATATAGGATGTAGTTCCCGTCAAACAAGTATGTGCAAATCATCTTTTTTTGTTCTGATTTGAAAATATTTTATAGATGACATGTATAGATAGTGAACCAAAAAAGAAATAATTATTTTTTATGTATATTTTCTTTGTTATAAGTGCTCAAGTTTGACCTTGTCAAAATGCAACAATTTTTTCCTCCCATCAAAACTTCCCTATCAAATCTATAGCTTCTTGAAAAAAAATTACATATTTGTGAAGAGGATTCTCTCCTCTAGTGATAATATTATTTTTTTATTTTTTTGATATGATTTACTATTTTTTTTCATGTTTTGAGAGAGCATCTTCTAAAATGTTAAAATATCAACTTATAATATTTTGAGATTATAACATATTATAACTAATCAAAACACTCAAAAATTTATATAATGATGATATTGAATCTGAGATCTATAAAAGGGTATTTTTAGTTTTTGAAAAAAATTGAGTTTTGATAGAGAAATGAGATTTGACCAAAATAGGTTTTTGTATCACAAACGGTGACACAAATCTATGCTTTTACCCTTCGCATACACTAGAATAGACTTTTACTTGGCTCCAACTAATTCTTTTCTCAGCTTGCACTAACTTTTCTTGGCACCTACTATCCACTTGGTCAAGCTTGGCAAACAAAATTTGTTTAAGTTGTTCTTCTATGCATTCTTAGTGTAACCAACCTTTGTAACCTTAAGTAGTTTATCAACACATCATATTATCACTATCTTAACTAATTCCTATACTCCTTTACATAATCATAACTCAATGTTTCCTCTAGGTGCTATTATTACATCTTTTGATCAAATCCTCTTCATCAATCAAATAAGTGATAGTACTTAAATCATATAAATAATTATCTTACTAGAAAATAGTAGGTTTGAAATCAATGACAAAACAATGATTGAAACATATTGGTCATACTTCTTCAGCAATCTTCTTCAATCTATTCTTAACAATCTCCCTCTTTGGCATTGATGACAAACCAAACTGATCAACCAAACTAATTGGGTTAAAATAATAAGACCAAAAAAATACCAAAAAGAAAATAATTCCTTGTATTGAAATCTCTCCCTCTATTAGAAACTTCCATCTTCTGAATAGGTTACAAAACTCTCCCTTATAACTCCCTCTAAATTTCTTCTTGTATCTCCCTCTTGCTAGGTAGATGTTAGGATCTCTCTTTCTTTGTTCTCCTGATTAATAACTATCTTCGTCTTTCTTATATTTCCCTTGACCATCAATTATCTCCCTCTTTGACAACAATACCAAAGATTTTTCATTTTAATATGCAAATATGAACTTCTTTAGTTTCTCCTTCTGTCACTTTAATTGTCACTAATTGGTAGTTTTAGCTCTTTGACTACTTTAGGCAACTCCTAAACTAAGATCCATTGTACCAATGTGTAACATATGAAAATTATCTTTTTTAATGCAAGGCACTCCTTTTGTTACTTAGATAGCCTTTGATAAGGATATCATCCCTAGTTTACCTCTTAGATACTCATGAGCATCCTTAGGTAAGGCTTTTGTGAAGATATCAATAATTTGTTCTTTTGTGTTAACATATTCCATCTTCACCTCTTTATCTTGAACCAATTCTATCAATTAATGATACCTTATTGCAATGTGCTTAGTCTTTGTGTGCATCACAAGATTATTTGATATATTGATAGCACTTGTATTATCACAGATAGAGTGTCACTAGTTTTGTGATCTCTTCCTTCATACCGTTGAGTAACTATTTGATCTATGCAATGTTTGTACAATTTATAGTAGCAACAACATATTGATGCAAGAGCATCCTAGGTGTAAGGGAAATGTTGCATCACCCAAAAATATTTTTATTTTCAGCCTTTTGTATTTTAATAAGGACTAGTAGACAGGGTAGTTTCTATTCATGGGAACTTGTTATTTTTAGTAAACTTTTCATATGAGATCATAATGTTCTCATTTTCTATAGGAAGATTCATTTTAGAGTTGTAAACCTACCATAAAAATATCATTTCTCCAACTTAGGAATCAGATAACTTATTACAGATTTTCAATGGAAAAATTTGTAGAAAAATATTCAGGCTCACCTTTGGAGGCCTTAGATTGCCTAGATTAGGTCTAAAAACTCGACGAAAGGGTGCTACCACTATTCCAAGCCTGTAGATCAAGAGCTAGCATTTTTGAAATGTGGTTATAATAGCCAATCAAAGCAATGGTTCATGAGTTATGGCCTACTGAAGTTGGGCTACCCAAAATTTTTAAAATAATTGTCAAAGATGTGTTTGACTAACTCTATATGTTTTGTTAGGGTCTATTGGACCTAGGTATTAAGTTTGAGCATCTAGAACCTTCTCGGGTAGCATAAAATTGCCTATTTAAGAAAGGCCTAAATATTGTCTAGAACAACTCTGGGTGATAGTTTGCAACTTGTCTTGCAAATTATTGTGATAAGGCACCCATGTGGGGTAGCATATTGTACTTATGAATTTTTTAATTCTGCATTTGTGGTGCAAATAAGAATTCCATATTTTGTTCTCACATTTTTTGTTGTCTCATTGTTTCTATTATGAGTTTATGGTATTAAGAGGAGCACCCTACATTAAGTGGTATCAGAGCTAGAGTTATTGAGTGTGTGTACAAATTTCCAACTGTGAGGTAGTTCACCTTAGGATTATGGTTTGGGCTAAGCATGTAGATAGATCATTGATTGTGAGGTAGTTTGCACTAGGGTTTTAGCAGAAGCACAAAAATGCCTATGAATAGAGCATGGTGGAAGAGCTGGAGGTGTTACACTTGAGAGTTTTTTAGCCCTCCAAAGGAAAATGAAAGCATTGGAAGAACAAATGCAAAGAGGAATAAATCTTCCTATAAGAGATGAAAGTGAGGATGAGGATGAAGTAGAAGAAAATGCCAGAGAAGAGGTAGTTCTAAACCCAAAAGAAGAGAGGCTTTTTAGGGCCATCTCCAAGATTGGCAAAAGACCTAAGTTTGAAGTTCCCACATTTTTAGGAAATCTTAACCTAGAGGAGTCGATTGATTGGATCAATGAACTAGAGGAATACTTTGAGTATGAAGATATTGATGATCCTAATAGGGTCAAGTTTGTGAAGGAAAAATTGAAGGGACATGCAAAGATCTAGTGGTAGGAGGTTTAGTTGGAGTGAAATAGAAAGGGAAAGGACAAAATCACTAGATGGGATTAGATGAAGGATAACTTGAAGAAATAATTCATTCTCGTGGATTATGAGCTTCATCTATTGAAGAAGATGCAAGGGTTGAAGCAAGCAGAATAATCTATTCAAGAGTATACCAAAGAGTTCTACTGAGTTCTCATTAGAACCAGCCATGCTGAAGCTGATAAGGAGAAATTTGTTTGTTATCATAATGGGTTAAGACCTAGCATTCAAGATGAGCTGAGTCTAGTTCGAATGAGTAGTATTAAGGAAGCATACTAGTTTTCCTAAGAGTCAATGAGAAACTGAGAAAGAAGTTTGACAATAAGGATAGTGGAAGAGGTCATTATGGAAGATTAGGTGGACGATTTTATGGTGGTCATAATGATGATCAAAAGAATAAGGATGAGGCTAGAAGTAGTAGTTAGAACCAAGGGGAAACAATTCCAATCATTTCCATGATCAAAACAATAGAGATTAGAGAAGAAGAGGCAGAGGAAAAGGATATAGAAGAAGAGGCTTCTGTGGGAAATGTTTTCATTGCAAAGAAGAAGGGCATAGAGCATTTGGATGTACCCAGTGCTAAGGAAGGATAGATTGAAGAATAGAAGGTCAAGCCAAAGTTGCACATGTTGATGAAGATGTTAGATCCTCACATTCTAAATATGCTAAAAAAGGAGAAGTCCTAGTTAACTTAAGAGTCTTGTTGAGTGGTGAGAATGAACTTGAACAAACAAGGACCTTGTGTTTGCACAAGGTGTAAATGTGAGGATAAGTGTTGTGATGTGATCATTGATAGTGGAAGTGCTGACAATCTAGTGTCAGAAATGATGGTCACCAAGTTGAAGCTGAAGAGGTCAAAACACACATGTCCATACCATATTGCTTGGGTACAAGATGACTGTAAGGTCATGGTCAATGAGCAGTGATCAGTAAAGTTTAAGATTGGAAGCTACCAAGATGAGGTACTATGTGATATCATACCTATGGACATATGTCATATGTTATTTGGTAGGTCATGGAAATTTGACAAGCACATTGTACATGATGGACGAGAAAATACCTACACTCTAACTAAGGATGGAGTGAAACATAAGCTAAAGCCATTGAAGGATAAAGAAGAAAAGGTATGTAGTGCTGTCAAAATATGTTTTGTTGATGGAAAATATTTTCTTAAAGGTATGAAGCATGAGCATGTGTGTTGCTATAATTCCTAAAGATAGTAAAGAATAATTAGAGGAGGTACTTGCAAAAGTTGTAGATATGTTGGGAGAGTTTTTTAATATTGCATTAGATAATGTACCTGATGGGTTGCCCCCAATGAGGAAGATTAGTCACCAGATAGATTTGGTTTCAAGAGTCAGTTTTCCAAACAAGGCAGCACATAAAATGACACCAGTGAAAAGTGAATAGTTGAATAGGCAAGTTCATGAGTTGTTGTAGAAGGGGTTGATTCAAGAGAGTCTAAGTCCATGTTTTGTACCAATAGTATTAGCACCAAAGAAGAATGGAGAATGAAGGATGTGCCAAGATTCTCATGCTATCAACAAGATCACCATCAAGTATAGATTTCCATTGCCAAGGATGGATGATATTATGGATTGTTTGAGCAAAGCTAAGTATTTCACAAAGATAGATCTAAAGAGTAGGTACCATAAAATTTGTATCAAAGAAGGTGATGAGTGGAAGACTACTTTAAAGACAATGGAAGGACTATATGAGTGGTTAGTCATGCTTTTTGTGCTAACCAATACACTGAGAACCTTCATGAGGCTCATGAATGAGATACTAAAGGAGTTCTTAGGTAAGGTTTTCATTGTTTACCTAGATGATATATTGCTCTTTAGTAAGGCATTAGAGGAGCATTTGATTCATATTTGCAAGTTGTTTGGTAAGTTGAGGGTAGAGAAGTTGTTGATAATCTTGAATAAGTGTAGTTTTGTAAAGGAGTTGGTGTACCTAGGATTTGTAGCCTTAGGAGAAGGTTTGAAAATGGACCTAGAGAAACTAAAGGCTATCCTTGAATGGCCTACTCCAAGGAGTGCGATAGAGGTAAGATCTTTTTATGGACTGGCTACATTTTATAGAAAGTTCATAAGAAGTTTTGGCAGTATTTGTGGACCCTTGACTGAAACAATGAGAGGGGATAGGAAAGAGTTTAAGTGGACTACAAGAGCAAATAAGAGTTTTAATTTGTTGAAATAGAAAGTTACTGAATAGCTTGTCTTAGCACTTCCTAATTTTAACAAAGTGCTTCAAGTAGACTATGATGCTATTGGTACTCCAATAGGAGCTATTTTGAGCCAAGAAGGTAGACTTGTTGCTTATTTTAGTGAGAAGTTGAATAATGCAAAAAGAGAATATTTGGTTTATAATCAAAAATTTTATGTTGTAGTTCAAGCATTGAAGAAGTGGAGACACTATCTTTTTCCTAAGGAGTTTATTTTATATACTGATCATCAAGCTTTGCAATAGTTGAATAGTCAAGGAAAATTGAACCAAAATCATTTAAAGTGGGTTGAGTTTTTGTAGAGTTATACATTGGTTTTGAAACACACGAGTGGAAAGTCTAACAAAGTTGTAGATGCTCTTAGTAGTAGACAACTTTTGTTGATAGAAATGTAGATAGAGGTGGTTGGGTTCAATGAACTTAGTACTTCTTATCTAGATGATCCTAATTTTGGTGATGCATGCAAAGCTTGTATAGAACCTGCTACACTTGACAGGGCAAAGTGGTTGGATTTCATGATCCAAGATAATATGTTGTTCAAAGGAAGTCAGTTGTGCATTCCTAGAAGTTCAATGAGAGAAAATCTCATCAAGGAGAAGCATAGTGAAGGATTGCCTAGACATTTTGGCAGAGATAAAACCATAGCTTTGATTGCTGAGAATTATTATTGGCCATAGTTACAGCAAGATGTGAAGAAGTTTGTATAGAGTTGTAGAGTATGTCAGATGGCAAAAGGAGTGAAGAAAAATACAAGGTTGTATCAGCCATCACTTGTACCAAAGAATCCATGAAAGGATGTCAGCATGGATTTTGTTTTGGGGTTACTAAGGACATAGCATGGGCATGATTCTATTTTTTTGGTGGTTGATAGGTTTTCAAAAATGGCACATTTTATTCCTGGCAAGAAGACTAGTGATGCCATTCATGTGGCAGAATTATTTTTCAAGGAAGTGGTGAGACTACATGGTCTACCAAATAATTCTATCAATAGGATTACTGGTAAATCACCATTTTAGATTGTATATGGGAGTAGTCCCAGAAATGCTTCTGAATTGAGGTAGTTGGATAAAGGAGAGATAAGTAGTGTTGAAGCTAAAGATTTTGCTAAACATTTGAAGAGCATCCATGAGGAGGTGAGGAAACACATCATAAAGATGAATACATAGTGTAAGGTTAAGGCTAATGTGAAAAGGAGATATAAGGAATTGTAGATTGGAGATGAAGTCATGGTTCATTTGAGAAAGAAGCATTTTCTAGTAGGTACATCTAATAAACTAAAGATGAAGAAGTTTGGACCATGCAAGATAGTGAAGAGGCATGATTCTAGAAATGTGTATGAAGTGGATTTGCTTGCGAATTGAATATTTCACCAGTATTTAATATTTTAGATTTCACAGAGTATTATGAAGGAGGTGAGGGAGATGAAGTTGCAAAAGTACAGTGGAGCATTCCAGTAGCTAGTTCAACTACAAAGGAGATTGAGGAGATATTGGATAGTTGTGTTGGCAAAAGTACCAAAAATAGAAATTATGAGAAATATTTGGTCAAATTGAAAGGGAGACCAATAGAAGATTCATCATGGCTAGTGAGGGAGGAGGTTAACCATCTTGGTTTTCCTCTGAACACCTAAGATGTGACAAGGTCGCTTCTCAAATTACCCCAGGTTTCTAATGCAGGAGCATCTTGGGTGTAAGGAAAATCTTGCATCACCCAAAAATATTTTTATTTTCAATTTTTTGTGTTTTAATAATGACTAGTAGACAGGATGGTTACTATTTATGGGAACTTGCTATTTTTAGTAATTTTTTCATATGAACTTAAAATGTTCTTATTTTCTATAGGAAGGTTCATTTTAGAGATATAAACCTACCATAAAAATATCATTGCTCTAGCTTAAGTATTAAAGAAATTATTGCAGATTTTTGGTAGAAAAATTTGCAAAAAAATCTTCAGGCTCACTATTGGAGGCCTTACAATACCTAGACGAGGTCCAAAAACTCGACGGAAGGATGCTAGAACAGTTTCGATTCAATAGATCAAGAGCTAGCATTTTCAAAAGGTGGTTATAATAGCCAATCAGAGCAACGATTTGTGAGTTATGGCCTTCCAAATTTGGGCTACCCAAAATTTCTAAAATAATTTTAAAAGATGTATTTGGCCAACTCTATATGTTTTGTTAGAGTCTGCTAGCCCTAGGTATTAAGTTTGAGAATCTAGAACCTTCATGGGTAGCATAAAACTGGCTATTTAAGAAAGGCTCAAACATTGTCTAGAATAACTTTGAGTGATAGTTCACTACCTATCTTGCAAATTATTCTACTAAGGTGCCCATGTGGGTTAGCATATTGTGCTTATGAATTCTATAATTTTGCATTTGCGACGCAAATAAGAAGCCCATTTTTTGTTCTTGCATTTGTTGTTGTTTCTTTGTTTCTATTATGAGTTTATGGTATTACGGGGAGCAACCTACATTACATATTTAGCTTTCAGCAATAGATTGTGAGGTGCAATTTTGTTTCTTGCTAGTCCATGTAACCAACCTCTTGCCTAAGAAAAATGCTCCTCCACTAATGCTGATGGGGACAGAACCCAAGAACAAAATGGACACAATAGAAAAGGGAAATTGTATTAACTAAGAAAATAAGCTAGTACAAACAGTACAGAGAAAATAGACTTCAAAACATGCCCCAAGGGCTTACAATAGCATAAATCTGGAGATAATTTCTCCTTTCAGTACCTCCTCTCAAACTCCACTCCGAACTGCCTTTTACAATGCCAAAAATCTCCTTAAATAGACCCTGAAGGGTTAAGGACTAGGAGTACATTCTAGAAAGTGCTAGTAGGCATCCACCAACCAAATCGAAGGTTCTGGAAGCTGCGGAAGAAGTTGGCACAAATCTAGAAGAATCTAGAAACGGTAATCGAACTTTCGGGAGGCATAACTTTTGAACCGTAGCTCTGATTGACAAACCGTTTACATTTCCAAAAAGCTCTCGAAGTGCTCTATAGCCCTATGAACATGCTTCACTCGTCCCCCATTTTTTGGCCCTTTTTGAGGTCATTTAATACCCCTAACCTAACTTTGAAGCATTCTTAGGAGGTCTCCAAAACTCAAAAAACTGCAATAACTTTCAAACCGTGGGGCCTTTTGACCTGATTCTTTTTTTGGAATGCTCTAAATCATGATTACATTCATCTGGCCAATTCACACCTTCTAGGTCACCAAAATGATGGCCAAATTGCATGCTCCTATTTTTTTAGGATTTTCTAGCACACTGATAGTTGAACTGTGAGAGTTGGAACCTTTATTTGACCCAAATGGGTATCCAAAAATGTAAAGACATGAAATAGAAACTAAGTCTAAATACATTTTTTGGGTGACACAGGATTGCCCTTATACCTCTGGATGCTCCTGCATCAGACACCCAAGGTAGATTGAAAAGTGACCCTGTCACTTTATGGATGGTAGAGGAAATCCCAAATGGGAAACCTTGGCTGCTAAAATCCAAGTTGAGTCCTTGATTAGCCGTACTTTCCATTTGACCAAATACTCTTCATACTGCTTATTTTTGGTACTCCTACCCACATGATGATCTAGAATGTCTTCTATCTCCTCCTTCTTAGAAGCAGGAATTGGACATGGCTCTAACACTAGCTCCTCATCTACACCATCATCATGATACTCTATTAAATCTGCAATGTTGAAAATGGGAGAAATGTGAATACCATCTGGCAGCTCCACCTCATATGCATTTCCTGAGTCATGTTTCTTCAAAATTTTGCAGGGGCCAAATTTCTTCATTTTCAGCTTGTTATAAGTACCGGCTAGAAATCTTTCTTTTCGTAAGTGCACCATGACTAAATCTCCTACTTGGAATTCCTTATGTCTTCTCCTTTGATCAGCCCTAGCTTTATACTCTTGATTCATCTTGGTTATGTGTGCCTGAACCTCCTCATGTAGACGCTTGATATGTTTAGCAAATTCCTCAGCTTCAACACTCGTCCTCTCCCCGTGTTTTATCTTCCTCAGCTCTGGTGCAGTCCTTGGGCTATTCCCATATACAATTTGGAATGGTGATTTTCCAGTACTCCTATTTACAGAGTTATTATAAGAAAACTCTCAGCAAATTTCCTAGACTTATGATTACCACTTCTATTTGGCCGTCAGTTTGTGGGTGATGCGTGAAACTGAATTTTAAGTCTGTTCTCAACTTTTTCCACAATGTCCTCTAGAAATACCCCACAAATTTAGTATCTCTGTCAGAAACTATGCTTCTTGGAAGACCATGTAGTCTTACCACCTCTTTGAAAAACAAGTCTACAATATGGACAACATCATGAGTTTTGTGGCATGGAATGAAATGTGCCATTTTGGAGAACCTATCAACCACCACGAATACTAAGTCATTACCCCTTTGTGTCCTTGGCAATCCAAGAACAAAATCCATACTTATGTCCTCCCATGGCCTTGATGGAACAGGCAATGGCTGATATAGGCCAGTATTGTGACTAAACCCCTTGGCAACTTGACAAACCTGGCAACTCTGTACAAACTTCTTCACATCCTGTGTAATTTGAGGCCAAAAATAATGTTCTCTAAGAATGGCAATGGTCTTATCTCGACCAAAATGTCCTGCCATCCCTCCACTGTGTTTCTCCTTAATCAGATTTTCCCTCATGGAAATCCTTGGAATGCACAATTGACTACCTTTGAATAACATGCCATCCTGAACCAAATAGTCTAACCACTTGGTTCTATCTACAGCAACAAGTTCTTTACAAGCTTTCCATGCTTTAGCAAAATCAGGATCCTCGGGGTACAAATTCTTGAGTTCATCAAACCCAACTACTTCAACCTACATTACTGTAAGAAACAACTGTCTCCTACTTAGTGCATCTGCAACCCTGTTAGATTTTCCACTTCTATGCTTCAACACAAATGTATAGCTCTGCAAGAACTCTACCCACTTCATATGCCTCTAATTCAATTTACCTTTGCTATTTAGGTACTATAATGCCTGATGATCAGTATACAAAAAAAATTCCTTTGGAAATAAATAATGCCTCCATTTCTTTAAGGCCTAAACTATTACATAGAACTCTTGATCATAAACAGAATACTTCTTCTTTGCATCATTCAATTTTTCACTAAAATATGCAATAGGCTTACGTTCTTGGCTTAATACAGCCCCAATAGCACTGCCACTAGTATCACAATCTACCTGGAAAACCTTTCTAAAATCTGGAAGTGCCAACACAGGCTATTCTATTACCTTCTTCTTCAGCAATTCAAAACTTCTCGCAACTGCTGCAATCCATTTGAACTTTTTTCTATCCCCTCTTATTGTATCAGTTAGGGGTGCACATATGCCACTGAAATTCTTAATAAACTTCCTATAAAAACTAACCAGACCATGAAATGATCTTACCTCAGTAGCAGACCTTGGAGTAGGCCATTCCAAGATGGCTTTTACCTTCTCTGGATCCATTTTGAGACCTTCAGGTGATATAACAAATCCCAAATAGACTAATTCCCTTTTTGCAAAGTTACACTTCTTCAGATTAATTAACAGTTTCTCTTCCCTTATCCTTTCAAGGACACTACGAATATACAATAAATGTTCTTCCAAAGTCTTGCTGAAAATTAAAATATCATCCAAATAGACAATAACAAATTTTCCCAAGAACTTCTTAAGTACCTCATTCATGAGCCACATGAAGGTGCTTGGGGCATTCGTCAGTCCAAAGGGCATGACTAACCACTCATAAAGACCCTCCTTGGTCTTGAAGGCTATTTTCCACTCATCTCCTTCTTGAATCCGTATCTAGTGATAACCACTCTTTAGATCTATCTTTGTGAAGTACTGAGCTCCACTCAAGCAGTCCATAATATCATCCATCATTGGCAAAGGAAACCGGTACTTGATGGTGATCCTATTTATAGCTCAAGAATTTGTACACATCCTCCACTCTCCATCCTTCTTTGGTGCAAGTACTATAGGTACTGCACATGGACTCAGGCTCTCTCGAATCAAGCCCTTCCTCAATAACTCTTGAACCTGTCTATTTAGCTCCTCTATTTTAGTAGGAGTCATCCTATGAGAAACCTTGTTCGACAAACTAGCTCCTGGAATTAGATCTATCTGATGACTGATTTGCCTTACTGGTGGCAATCCATCTGGAACATTATTAGAGATAATATCTCCAAACTCCCCTAGTAAATCTAAAACTTCAAGTGGCATTTCACTACTACCTTCTTTATCTTTCCTAGGAATCAAAGCATATCACATATGTTGATGTTTCATGCCATCTAAAAACTTCCTTTCATCAACAAGACAAATCCTAGCACTGCTACATACCTTTTCACCTTCCTTTTTCATGGGCTTCAATTTGTGGCGAACTCCATCCTTTGTCAGAGAGTATGTGTTTGCATGTCCATCATGTACTGCATGTCTATCAAACTGCCATGGTCTACCCAACAATAGATGGAAAACATCCATCGAAATAACATCACAGAGAACTTCATCATGGTAACTCCCAATTTTGAATTTCACTAAACATTGTTCACTTACCAGGACCTTATGATCATCTTTTACCCAAGCAATCTGATAGGGCTGGGGATGTCTCTCCCTCTTGGGCTTTAGCTTAGAGACCATCTATTCTAATACCAAGTTATCAGTGCTACCACCATCAATGATCACGTCACAAGATTTGTCCTCACAATTGCATCTGGTACGAAACAAACTCCTCTGTTATCCTGGTTCAATCTCACCACTTAGTAGGACTCTTTCATTTACCAAGGTCTCTCCTATTTTTGCATCCTCTGAATGTGATGATTGTGCATCCTCATCCACATGAGCAACCCTAGCTTCGCCCTCAGCTCTCCTATCTATCCTTCCTTGTCATTGAGGGCATTCAAAGGCATAATGACCTTCTTCATTGCAATGGAAATAGGTACCACGGAAGCCTCCTCTTCCTTGTCCATGTCCTCTACCTCTTCCTCTTTGATTTCCAAAGTCTTGATCATGGGAGCGGTTGAAACCCTCATTCCTCTGGTTCCTACTAGTACCCACATCTTCATTTTTCTTTTGGGTTTCATTGCGGCCTCCAGATGATCTACCGCTTCCCCTTCCTCCTTGACCATGCCCTCTTTGTCTTCCTTCAAACCTTTTATTCAGATTCTCTTCAACTCATAGGGCAAACTGGTATGCCTCTTCAACGCTAGTCATTCTTACCAGACTTAATTCCTCCTGGATGCTAGGTCGCAACCCACTGATATAACGAGCAGCCTTCTCCTTATTTGCTTCTGCATGTCCTACTCTAATCAAGAGTCGGTAAAATTCCTCTGTATATTCTTGGACTGATCTTCCTGCTTTCTTTAACCCATGCATCTTCTTAAAAAAATCAAGCTCATAGTCCACAGGAATGAACTGCTTCTTCAATTTGTCCACCATGCGATCCCATCTTGTGATCTTCTTCTTTCCTCTTCTGTTTCTTTCCAATTGAACCTCTTGCCACTAGATTTTGGCATGGCCTTTCAATTTGGCCTTTGCAAAATTAACCCTATCTGGGTCCCTTATATCCTCATACTCAAAGTATTCTTCTAGTTCATTGATCCAATTGATCAACTCATCTGGTTTCAGATTTCCTGAAAATACACCCACTTCAATTGTAGGTCTTTTCCCAAACTTAGTAATGGCCCTAAAAAGCCTTTCTTCTACATGATTCAGAAATTCCCCGTCAAATTCCCCTTCTGGTCCCATAACTTCTTCTTCATTGTCATCCTCACTGTCGTCACCAACGGCAACATTTGCTCCTCTACAGAGCTCCTCTTGCAATGCTTGTACTGCCTTTGGAGGGCTCTAACCTCCTCAGGATTAATAGCTTTGGCCCTTCCACCATGCTCTCGTCATGGAGGCATCTTCTAACTTGAACCCATAACCACACAGTCCTGGTGCAAACTGCCTCACAGTCGGCGCTCTGTCTACACACTCAGGAAAACCAGCTCTGATACCACTTGATGGGGATAGAACCCAAGAACAAAATGGACACAATAGAAAAGGGAAATTGTATTAACTAAGAAAATAAGCTAGTACAAAAAGTACAGAGAAAATAGACTTCAAAACATGCCCCAAGGGCTTACAATAGCATAAATCTGGAGATAATTTCTCCTTTCAGTACCTCGTCTCAAACTCCACTCTGAACTGCCTTTTACAATGCCAAAAATCTCTTTAAATAGACCCTAGAGGTTTAAGGACTAGGAGTACATTCTAGAAAGTGCTAGTAGGCATCCACCGACCAAATAGAAGGTTCCGAAAGCTGCGGTAGAAGTTGGCGCAAATCTAGAAGAATCTAGAAACGGTAACCGAACTTTCGGGAGGCATAACTTTTGAACCGTAGCTTTGATTGACGAACCGTTTACATTTCTAGAAAGCTCTCAAAGCGCTCTATAGGCCTATGGACAAGCTTCACTTGTACCCCATTTTTTGGCCCTTTTTGAGGTCATTTAATGCCCCTAACCTAACTTTGAAGCATTCTTAGGAGGTCTCCAAAACTCAAAAAATTGCAATAAATTTCAAACTCTGGGGCCTTTTGACCTGATTCCTTTTTTGGAATGCTCTAAATCACAATTACATTCATCTGGCCAATTCACACCTTCTAGGTCACCAAAATGATGGCCAAATTGCATGCTCCTATTTTTTTGGGATTTTCTAGCACACTGATAGTTGAACTGTGAGAGTGTGGAACCTTTATTTGACCCAAATGGGTATCCAAAAATGTAAAGACATGAAACAAAAACTAAGTCTAAGTACATTTTTGGGTGACACGGGATTGCCCTTATACCTCTGGATGCTCTTGCATCAAATGCTCTTTCTATCATCAATGTTTTCAACCCAATCAACATTAGTATAGGCTCTTAATTTAAACTTATCAATTTCTTTTATAGTATAGACCAAAATCCTCGGTCCTTTTGGATATCTCATTATTCTCTTTATAGCCATCAAATGATTCTCCCTAGGATTAGTAGATAATCTTACAACTATCCCTACAGATAATGCAATGTCAAATCTACTATGTACTACATATTGTAATTTAACAATCATAGACCTGTATAATGTTTAATTCACCTCATCTAAATCATCATTCTTTGACAACTTGTGTCCTATCACCATAGGTTTACTTATTGGTTCAAAATCCTCCATTCCAAAAGTTTTCAATATTTCTTTGACATATTTTGACTGAGTGATGTATATACTATATTTTATCTGATATATTTACAAACCCACAAAGAACATGATCTCTCCAAACATAGACATCTCAAATTTTTTCTTAATCTCATTTGCAAAAGTCTTCCATAAAGCATCTTGACCTCCAAATATGATATCATCAACAAAAATTTCAGATAACAAAATATATTTTCCTTTCTCTATCTTCATATACAAATTATTGTTATCATCAGTCCTTTCAAATCCAATCTTCACAAGATAATTATGAAGTCTCTCATACCATGCTCTAGGTTCTTGTTTCAAACCATATAGAAGTTTGCGTAATCTACATACCATGTTCTTATTGTTAACATCAACAAAACCTTCTAGTTGTTCTATGTAAACTTCTTCCTCTAATATGCCATTCAGAAATGTAGGTTTAACATCCATTTGATGAACTTTAAAACCTTTGTATGCTCAAAATAGGCAAGTAAATTTCTTACTCCTTCCAACCAAGCAATAGGAGCAAATGTCTCTCCGTAGTCAATTCTTTCTTCTTGTGCATATCCTTTGCAAACTAATCTTGTCTTGTTCCTTGTGACTTCATCATTTTCATCTAGCTTGTTTCTAAATACCCACTTGGTGCCAATCACATTTTTTTCTTCTAGTCTAGGAACTAGAGTACATGTTTTATTTTCCTAAATTTTTTCAATCTCTTCTTACATGGCTTTGCTCCAGTCCACATCTTCTAAGGCATCTCTCACTAATTTATGTTCTTTCATGCTTAGTAAACATGTATCATTTCTCAATCTATTTCTTGTCATTGGTCTAACATCTTTATCTCCAATAATTTTTGTAGCAAGATGATGTCTCTTAACATATTTGAACAATCTTGGTTCATCTCTAGTTTTTTCAATTTTTCTTTCAACTTTAGATTCACTATGTACATCTTTATCAGGTAGCTCAGCAACTCTTTCATTTACACTAATCTCAAAATTAGAATGTGCTTCAACTTCATTTTGTAACTCGGCATCTAAGTGTAGCTTGATTCTTGAATGTAACTTGGCATCTATGGTATGTGACTTGGCAATTACTGAAACTTGTTGTTGGTTTGTAGCTTGATTTGTAGCATCTTCTTCCACTGACATACCTTAATAAGAGTATAAAAATGATTTATATTCTTCTGGTTCTTTCATAGGTTTAGCCCCATATGCTTCTATATATTTATCAAAATTTACATTTACACTTTCCACAACTTTGTTAGTGTTAGTATTTAAACACTTATAAGCCTTGCTTCTTGTGGAATCTCCTAAGAATATACCTTCTTCATTTTTTGCGTCTAGTTTAACATTCTTGAAGTCTTTAAAAATGTAGCATTTGCTTCCAAATACCTTAAAGTATTTTGCATTGGGTGAGTATCCACACCATAGTTCAAAAGGTGTTGAATGAGTACCTTTGTTGACTTGTACATGGTTCAAGGTATAAATAGTTGTACTTAGAGCTTCTCTCCAATATTTTAAATCAACATTTTTCTTCATCATGAGTGTTCTAACATAGTCCATTATAGACCTATTCCTTGTAGGATTTGATGAAATCGAACTCCACAGTCGCCAAGATCACCTACATGCAAAATATCCTATCGAAGGGAAACCAAGAAGGAAGAGGTGAAGCTTGGAAAAATGCTAAACAGACATGAGAGAGAAATAATGCAAAACAATAAAATTGTATTTACAATGGAATGGAATGAGTTGAGAAAATACAATGAGAGAGCTTGAATATAAAGGCCTCATGGAAGCTTGTAGAACAAGTTGGAAGGTGGTAGAGGATAAGGTTGACAACTAAGCACTCTTCCAAAAAAAGGTGGAACATGCGAGAAGGGAACAAACTCCCATGTTTTCAACAACTCATCACTACATGCAATTAAATGCTAAATATTAAATAAATGCATTAACCTAAGTAAGCTTAATTAAATAGAATAAATAATTAATAATTAATTAATTATTTACTCTAACACCCCCCTTAAGTGCAACTTAGGGGAATGCCTTAAGCTCACAAAACTAAGATGAAATGCAAAATGGGTCCTCACAACAAGGCCATGTTAGGTACCCATGTACAATGCAAAGAGATGCAACCTTTGTAAACAAAGAAAGAGAGAAAACCATGTGGGAAAAACCATCCCCCAAAAAGAGGTAAGAACCTAGTGAAGAACAAAAGAAGCCTCCAACTAGGGGAATGTCCCCTAAAACAGGAACAAAGAGAGATCATGAAGAGCATCACTAAAGCATGAAGAAGACACAAAATATGTCATTAGAAAAAACTGCAACTACTAATCTAAAGTACTACCAAGGAAGAAGAAGGCACGAACTGGGCATGTCTATATGGTAGATGACCCATCTCACCGAAATGCATAGGTAGCCAGCCACGGTAATCGCCTTGTATATAGGATCAACCACTGAATACATAACTCACACTATCAAACCATCAAACCAAGGATGCATTAGAACAATAGTATAACCCCCCCTTAATGCAGATGGGGTGAGATGATAGGCAACTGAGAAGGTGGGCCAAAATCCTCTGTAGACAAAACTAAGAATGACAAGAGAGGAAGAGGTACAAACACCTATAAAGACATGGTCACACCAATGCTGCATGGGGCTAATTTCATGGAAGGGACACTCACTTGACAAAGGGAGAAGGCCTAACACAACAAACAACTATCTCAAAAATAATGTTCATGAACCCAAAATGCAAGAGTGACACTTTATCTTAGTGCCTATACACAAAAGCTTACAAATGATGTCTACAATGATTAGAAAAGGAAAAAAGCTAGCACAAAAGATATGATAGCCCAAAACAAAAGAAACCATGCCAAGAAAATGATCCTCAGATCTAAAACACCCAAGATATCCACCATAGAGAAAAAATGCCAAAAATATGATAGAAAGAGCATTGGCTAGAATCTAAGGAAAAAGACCACATTTCTCAAAAGGTGACAAAACTAGCTTTCCAAAAATATAATGTTTTCAAAAAATTGACATGGGACACAAAAAATATGCATGCTAGAGTCAAAAAATAAACTTTAGACTTCAATTAACAAAAGGGTAACAAAACTACATCAAAACCTAAAAATACCTACACCGATGTCTCCATCTTAGAACTAGCTTTTTGGTGCTTTTTTCAGATAGAAAAATACCTATGTATGCTTAAGTTATGGCCAAAAAACTGTAAGTAGGTCCAAAAATGACCCTGGAGGAGAGGCAGGGAGGTCTGCTAATGCGGTGCTAACATCATCATGATGTCAGCAATCTACTAGATTAAATTTGATGGCCTACAGCTTGTCATAGAAAAAAAGGTGGCCACATGGCAAGTACAGATGATGTGGCAAAGTGTCATGTGGCAGCCTTGCCACATGTCAACCTATGAACATGATGTAGACTAGGCAAAAAATTGCCACGCAATAGCGAGTGATTGGGCACAGGAGTTGACTCAGACTACTAATAGGGGAGAGGCATAGGAGGTAGCGAATGGGAAAAGATCTTTGGTGGAGTGGACGAGGAGCCAGGCATAAGTGGTTTGTAGAGGTGGTGCCGCCTGACGGGAGTGGTGGCTAGGCTATGGTGCAACTATGGTGGCTCAGCGGCCACGTAGCCAGCTGCAATGGCCTACTGGTTGAGCACTGATGATGTGGTGGTGACCCTACAAAATTTATAATTTTTTTAAATTTTCCTTCAAAACACCCTCCAGACTAAAACAAATTTTTCCTCTCGAAGCCCTGTCTCCAAAATCAAAAAGTTTATATGAATCTTGACTACGAATGGCCTTCCGGATCCAATGGTAGTGTCTGTTTGAGCCCAATGTGCTCCAAAAAATTTCTCTCCCCCTAATTTGAAGAAAAAAGCACAAACAAACTAGGGTTTGTGTCTTCGAATCACGGCTTCAAAAATCCTTCAACAAAGTAGTAATAGGGAGGCTCTGATACCATGTACAAGTTGATGAAATCCAACTCCATAGTCACCAAGATCACCTACATGCAAAATATCCTATCGAAGGGAAAACAAAAAGGAATAGGTGGAGCTTGAAAAAACCCTAAACAAACATGAGAGAGAAATAATGCAAAATAATGAAATTGTATTTACAATAGAATGGAATGTGTTGAGAAAATACAATGAGAGAGACCAAATATAAAGGCCTCATGGAAGCTTGTAGAACAAGCTAGAAGGTGGTAGAAGATAAGGTTGACAACTAAGCATTCTTTCACAAAAAGGTGGAACATGCTAGAAGGGAACAAACTCCTGTGTTGTCAATAACTCATCACTACATGCAATTAAATGTTAAAAATTAAATAAATGCATTAACCTAAGTAAGCTTAAGTAAATAGAATAAATAATTAAAAATTAATTAATTATTTACTCTAACATTCCTCCTTTTAGCTATTCCATTTTATGGAGGGGTTCTAGGGGCATATGTCTGTCTTTTGATTCCTGTATTATTACATAACATCTCAAACTCATTTGATGTTAATTCTCCTCCTTTGTCAAATCTCAAACACTTCAGACTTTTACCTATTTCCTTCTCAACTCTTGCTAAGTACCACTTAAACATTTGGAAAGCATAAGATTTCTATTTTAGAAACATAACTATCATCATTCTAGAATAGTCATCAACAAGCAACATAATATACTTTTCTCCTTTGTAGCTTTGCACTTTAATTGGTCCACACAAGTCAATATGAACAATCTCTAGTATTGTTTTAGAGGTATGAATTTTACTCTTAAAACTTGACTTTTTCATTTTGCCTAACTAACATTGTTTGCACATTATATTATCAGGCTTCTTCAACTTAGGCAAACCTCTAACTTTTCTCATATTATTGATATTTACTAGGTTATAAAAATTGACATGTTATAACCTTTTCTGCCACAACCACACATCATCAAATTTTACAATTAGACAAGTAGCATCCTCTATATCAAGATAAAATAGATTACTCCTAGTTTGATCACCCTTTCCAATCAGTTTTCCATCAGTGTCATATATCCTAGCAATCTTTTTTTCAAACTCAACCTTACATCCTAAATTATTTAGTTGTGACACACTCAAGAGATTATAGTTAAGTCCTTCAACATAGTAAGCATTTTCACATAAAATCTTATTTGTGATCTTGATGGAACTTCTTCCTTTTATCAAACATGGTGCATCATTACCAAATCTTACACTATTTCCATCATAACAATTCAAGGTAATGAACTTACTTCTATCTCTAGTCATGTGATGTGAATACCCACTGTCAATGATCCATATGGCATTCTTTTTGAAACAAGTCATAAGTGCAGTTGTCTCATCTTCATTAGATTCATCCTTCATTGCAACATACACCACTTCATCATCATGTTCATTAGATTCATCCTTTATTTTCTCTTCAATAATATAGCAAGATTGTTTGCCTTTGTCTTTGTAGTCCTTGATGTCTTCATCTCTCCTACTTTTGTACTTGTACCAACCTCTATAGTTCTTCTTCTCTAGAAAAATAGTAGCAATATGACCAACCTCATTACAATTGAAACATATGATAGGTAATTTAACTTTGAACTTGCCTTTACCTTTGTGGAATCTTCTTTCCAGTAATGCTTCAAGTTGTTCTACATCATCCTCATCTGTATTGATGTCACTGGACACATACATTGTCTTTTTCTTCTTTTTCTTCTCATCAGGTTCCTTTAATGATACCTTAGCTTTGAAAGTAGATTCAATATTTTCAGGTTTGTTATCAAAGTTAGATAGCTGAAAAGAAATGAGTCTACCTACCAAACCTTCAAGTGAGAGATTATTCTTTGGTATACTAAATTGCAGAAACTAACAGCATATATAGGCAATAGTGTGCTTAAAACTTTGCTTAGTATAGTATCATCCTCTATTTTACCAATAGCTCCTCTTATTGTATTAACAACTTCTTTTATCCTTGCAACATATTGAGCAATATTTTCACCTTCTTCTATTCTCATATCATCAAATGTACCTCTAAGACTTTTAGCTTTGGCTCTTAGAACATTAGTTTCTTCTCCATAGATGGTGGTTAAGGCATCCCACATTTTATTTGCATTGTCAAGACCTTTGATATCATCAAATTTGGCATAGCTTAGGGCAGAGGCAATCTCAAACATTGTCTAGTTATGTTCTTTCTCCTTTTTCATATCCTCACTAGTTGGGGCTCAAGTAAGATCAACATGCTCAGTAGTAATGGTAGATTGTCCATGATCTCCAAGTCCTCCAAGGTGTAGCTTCATCAAAATTTCCATGCAGGAAAGTTATCTCTATTAAGCTTGGGTACTTCTCTTTTTGACATCTTGATCTTTGTGCTTCTAGTACCTTCAAACTAGTCCTCTTACGCAAATAGCTCTAATACCAATTATTGGAATACTTAGAATAACTAAGAGGTAGGGGGGCAGGGGCGGGTGGGGTGTGAATCAGTTATCCAAGGTCCAAATGTATAATTTAAACTTTTCATAGCTTAGTGAACCCATAAACTATTATCATCATGCATGCATCCATTAGATTATGCAATCACTTAAAACTTGTAGGTTACTGTCAAATCAATTTGCAGAAATGTAAACATGAAACATAATAGATTCAACAACACAGTTGACACAATGATTTATGTGGGAACCCAATTTGGGAAAACCACCAATAACATGCTAATTTTTTTCACTCTTTTGAAGTGATGCCCTATGAAAGGCCATGAAAGGCCTTAAGGTTACAATAAACACTGCTAAATGTGACCCTATTAAAGGATTTCAATCACCCTATTAGGAGTGAGCCTTGTTAGAAGACTTTAGACCATTCACTTGGAATGTCACCTAGTTACAGATTTATAAATGACTATTAGGTCAACCTTAATTCAAAGGATTTACCCAAGGCTGATACAATTTTTAGAAAGTAATAATCAGGCTTGATTTGATGACAACCTACAACTCTATTTTTAGATTACAGATCTCTTTTCCAATCCTTTATTCTACTTGGCCTTCACACGTTTCAGCTTTGATATCTTGTTCACCCTTCAAGAATTCATACCCTTAAGCCTTCTTGCTTAACATGCCAATGCAGACTCTTCTATTAGGTCACTTGATGAAGCAAAACCCTTGACTCCTTGTCTTCCTTGGGTTCTTGCACATGACAACCCTTTCTTTTGACCAGCCATTCCTATAAATAGAAAATTAAGATCTTTTGCCACTCATTCTCCATTGTCCAATTTAGGGTTAGGATAGATTAGGTAGAATACAATCAATCTACTTCATATTTCATATCTCTTCTAGAAACTTCTCCTTCAATCTTCTTTGAATTTTCCTCAAAATGGTTACCTTAAATTATGTGCCACTAGCTCATCAATCTTATCTTTCATCTAGTTCGCACAATCCAAGTAAACAAACTTGTCAACTCAGATCCATCAAATTCACGATCTTTCAAATAATGCAGTCACTTGACATCAACTTGCTTCTGATTCTCAACACATACTGCATTGCTCAACATCCTCTATAAAATTACTTGGCACAAACTAAAGCTTACTAGTGCTCGACATCAACTAAACTTTACTCAGCATCCACTATTTCACTTAGCATACACTAAAATAGACTTTTACTTGGCTCCAATTGATTTTCTACTCAGCTTGTACTGACTTTACTCGGCATCTACTATCCACTCAGTCAAGCTTGGCAAACAAACTTTATTGAACTTGTTCTTCTATACTTTCTTAGTGTAACCAACCTTTGTAACTTTAAGTAGCTTATCAATACATCATATTATCACAATCTTAACTAATTCTTATACTCCTTTACATAATCATAATGCAACCCTTCCTCTAGGTGCTATTGTTACATCTTTTGATCAAATCCTCTTCATCAGTAACATAACTGATAGTACTTAAATCATATAAGCAGTTGTCCCAGCAAATAGTAGGTTTGACATCAGTGATAAAACAATGATTGAAACATATTGATCATACTTCTTCAACAATCTCCTTCAATCTATTCTCAACAATCCCATCCATGTATACATTATAGGAGCTCTCATTATGCATCCATACCTAATGATTTGATTCTCATAGATATTGATGTGATGATGGTCTTTGGTGGAAAGGAGACAAAGATTTGTTTATTTGAGTTTTCACACATTATTAATTAATCACCTAAACATCATAAAAGTAAATAATTTTTTATTTTATAAAACACTATAGATCGATATGTGAACAATGTGCAATGGAGTGTGCAATAGGTGGTACGAGAACACCATGCAATACTCATTCTACTAGACATGCGCGGTTGGGAGTAGGAACACCTAGGGTAAAAAAATTTAAATCTTGTAAGGATGAGCATTGACTACTAGATAGAGACAAGTTCCTCAAAGAACCAGTAAATATAAACACCAATGTTTCATCAAGAGTATGTAGAGGTAAGGGCATCTATGTCAAGGATTTGATCATTAGACATATTTTTAGTAGGTTGTACCAATTGATGCAAGAAAAAATACACTAAAGAATTACACTTTTTTTAGCGGCTCAAGTATCATCTAACATTCCATCATAATTTTGTGAATGAATAGTGACATAGTTTTTTAGTGAAAATGAATAAGGTTTCAATTTTCATATTGTCTCATGTTATAGAAAGGTTTATTTCTCATGTTTTTTGTTAACCCTCACAGCTAGAAAGAAATCATTATAATATAATTTTTACAAAATAATCATTTTTAATTTTAGAGCTATTTCTTGGTCTCTTGAGGCCATTCAAGAAGAGATCCTTTGTCATTCTTTTCCTCAATAACTCAACATTGATAATCTATTTCCAATTTTATGGAATTGAATTCCTCAATTTTTGGATCCCATTGGCAATGTCATGAGGCTTAATAAAATATAAAATCTCCTAACACACACCAATGTTAGGGTTTTAGTGTCCATTAATCCTGGTTTGTACCTTCCCAAGGAGCCTATTGAACTAGTGGCTAAGTTGACCTAAGCCAAACACCTTCTTCTTAATACAAACCTTGATGATGCTTCTACCTTATTTTGAAGAATCAAATCCAAAGAGTCTTTGAGTATATTTGTAAGTAAGGGACAACATTGTCAAGGTCGTTGCCAAAAATAGGCTCTAGTCCTAAGAAACATTGCAGGAATGAAGGAAAATGGTAATGTATGCAAGAGAAATGGTTGAAAATACATTTTACCCATGATCTATGTAGTTGGGGGAATAAATGGAAGGCTATACATAGATACTAGTGCCAACATAGATTTTTGAGCAAGGTTGGAAGGAGAAAGGACCACTATTAAAGTAAATAAATCCTACAGGAAGGTCTTAATGTTAAATTAGAACTTCTTTTTTTAAATTGATGTTTTAGACATATAACAATTTAACATATCTTAACACAAAAAATTTTACTTTGAAAACAATACTATTATCATTAATAAATAAAAGCAATATTGTATTATAATTAATTTTTAAAAATTTATATCTTTAAAATTAATATTTTAAGAATTTATTTTTCATATACTATAACAACATTTTGAAATATCTTTGTTTTAAAAAAATGAATTAAAAATTTTATAATTGAAAAAATATATTATTTATGAATAATATTTTAAAACTATTATGTTTAAAGTTAAAATCTAAAACTAAAATTTAAATTTGAAAAAAAAGTTTTTAAAAAAACAATGTGTTTTACTCTAAAAATGGAAGAAAAAAGACTTATAATATGAAAATTAAAAAAAAGGACAAAAATAAATTATTAGAATGTTAAGATTTTAAGATTTTTGGAACTAACAAAAATAATAATTTTTTTTTTTTTGCAAAAAATGTGTTTTAACAAAATAGTATTTTACATGTCATTGGCAAACACTTTCAAATAGAGAATTCCTTAAACATAATTATCAAATCACATTTAGCGTTTAGAACTTTAAATTAAAACATTTAACATGACTCTAATGCCAAATTAATTCAACTAGAATCTCATATTTAAAGATTTAATAAAATTATAACGAGTTTAAAAGAATAAACATCTAATAATTATTTTATCTAAATTAAACATGAAAACAAAATTAAGTAATGTAGATTAGAATATTTAATTTACATTGGTTAACCTAGAATGATTAATCTGGATTAGCGTCTCTCTATGCCCTCTAAACATTATTCTAAACTCGCCTTTATGTCTTGAGTAAAGCTTGCCCAGAATATTGATGTCTTGCTTTCAAGCGTCATCTAAAATATGACAGGCCATTGCTTTGGAATGTTACAAAATTACTCACCATTGAAGGCAAGGACATAATTGAATGAATGATATGCCAATCTTGAATGATATGGATTTTTCTTTTAATATACATATTTTTTATTTTTATTAGACTGCAGGAATCGGGTGCAAAACACCTAACGTGACCGGTAGCGCTGGCGCAACACGCCCACCGGTACCATGAGGACGAGGAAGACTAGAACCCGTGACCAACCCCCTACAACAGAAAAGATTTAGCCAACCGAGCTAGAGCCCCCACCCCTTTCTTTTAATATATTTCAATGTCAACAGGACCCCTTTCTTTTAATATATTTCAATGTCAATAGCGTTGATAATTTATTATAGCAAGGCTTTACAGTGTCATTACTGTGTAGATAAATGTAAAATAAATCAGCGGTATAGTGGTGTAAAATGGTCCAAGTCATTACTTCTTGAGGCCGACTACCCCTTTCAATTGCGAGTTTTCTCCTTTATATAAGGACTAAAAACTTGTCATTTCTTTTCTGATATAGCGATCTAAATTTGGGGAAAACTTTACTTCAGCAAACTCATTTGTTATTTAGCTCCTTCTAAAGTGGTTATTAAAGTTTTTTTTTATAAGAAAAATATTTTTTTCCAATCGCTTTAAATGATGTTTTAATTTTTTATTATTATTTTATGCTATTCTAAAACAAATTTTAGTGAAGGAATCCGTCTTAATAATTAGAATAAATTAAAACAAGTTATTTAGATTAAGATCTTCAATTTTAAAATATTTTAAAAACCTTTTACTCTTTTTATTTTTAATGGATTAATTTTTTAAATTTTTAATGGTTATCTTTGAAATTATTAAAATAGACTTATGAGTAGACGATTCAAAAAATTAATATTTTTATGTATGAAGTTTAAAATGTTAAAATTTAAAATTGTCTTTTATTTGATTTAATTATATGAAAAAAGTATTTTGTATTTTTAATATAAGATGTATTACAGGATAAGAAATCTAGTGTTGGTTCCTATTAGTTAAATGTTAACTATGTGGTATTTACTTTCATTCGATATTATTAAAATACATAATCTAATACAAGTCTAGTTTTGTGTGTTGTGATCAATTTCCATTCAATTCACTATATTATAAAATTTTAGTGAGGAACTAGATATATCTTGCTAGAAAATCTATATATTTATTGCAATTGCATATAATGAGAATGAAAACTACCACTAATTGAATCCATTACAATGCACCAACACCTAAACATAATAGAAACTTGTTAAATACCTCATATAGAACAAGATACGCAAGCGTCGAAGTTCCTACCTAAAATATGGATGCTTTAAACAAGGTAAAAATAGAGACGAAGTTGGAGGGGTGAGGGAAGAAAAATGAAAGCAAATAGATAGTGTGTGAGAGGGAGGAGGGGAATAGATTAGGTGGGACAATAACAAGAAGTAGAGATGAAGATAAGAAGACTTAATTAGATAAAGAAATAGATAGAGACATAAATATAAATAGAAAGAAGAGAGAAATAAGGAAAATCAATTCATTAATATAACTAAGATAATTAATATAACTTAAATAATTAAACAATTTAGAATAGTTTTTAATCAAACTTAATATAATACAAGGGCATGTTTAGTTGTTGGCATAGGAATTGAAAATTAGAATAGAAAAATAGAATGGGAATGGAAATGGGGAATGGGAATAGAAAAGGACAGTTATAATCCTCTTTGGTTCACTTGGAATTCAGTTGGGAATATATTAATTCATTGTTTGCTTGTACAAAAATGGAATAGGAATAAGGTTAAGTTTTGTATTTTTAAAAATATTTCCATAATTTTTTTAGTTTTTTTTAATTTATTGTTTTTTGTTTAAGTTTTTTAATAATGGTAAAAAGATTAATTTATTTTCATTTTTATTTTAGTCATTGAAGTTAATGAGAGATATAATTTATTTCATTTTTTAAAAAAATAGATATATTGAGAAAAATGTTAATAAAAAAATGTTTTTTTTTCTTAAAATTAAAAATAAAAATAAAAGCATTTTTAAAAAGTTAAAAATAAGAAAATAAAAATCAGATTGGGAATAGGAATGGCATATTCCAATCAAAACTATTTTTTGGAATGGACGTATGTTCATTTGAGGGGCAAAATTAGAATATGTATGCCTATTCCCTGTTTTGATTTAGGGTACCAAACAAAGAATACATTTCTTATTCCAATTTTCCTATTCCTATTCCAGCAACCAAACAAGCCCCAATTGATTAAAAGCAAGAATAGGCCTATTCTTATGATGCATAAAATATGTATATCAAATATCTCTTCAATCTAGGCACATTAGCTTATGCTTTTACATCGTTCAATACCTTTTCTTTTCAACAAAGGAATATTTTGATCGTTCCAATTCTACCCAATGTTTTCATATATCAATCAATTTTTTTATTATATTAATCAATTTATTTCATACATTAATTTCTTTAGTTTTTTTAGTTTTTATTTTTAGAGATTTTTGCCATCCAATTCAAGCCCATTTCTTCCATATATCAATATCTGTCCCACACATCTAGCAGATTTTGAGAGTTTTTGGTCATCCAACTCTACTTGCTTATTGCATACATCAATTGACTTGTTCCAAATATCATTAGATTTTGGAAGAATTTGGTCATCTAATTAAGCCCATTTCAATCATATATCAATCACTTGGTCATCTGATTCAACCAAAATGTTTCATTATTCTATACATCAAAGAAATATACTGTGTGCCCTCTCAAACCATCTATACATAAGGCAATATAGTAGTAGGGATGTATGAGAATTTGGTCAGATCTGATTCAGCCCATTTGTTCATACATAAATCAAATTGTCCAAGATCTCTGACCACACCTTCCAACATTGCAAATTACATTGGACAAATGTAAATCACCATGCATGAACTTGTAGAAATTGGTGCACTTTGTACGGCAGGTAATTACTTCTTAACAATTAAAATCACAAACCCATACCTCTTTGGGAGGTGGGACTGTTGGAAATTAACGTTAAAGGCCAGCTGACATTTGTCCTCGAGCCCCACACCCATCTACCTTGTTAGTACCGCAGGCATTTATGGACAATAGGCATTCATTTTTGGTAGGTGAGAGTTTGAAACTTGAACGTTGTGAGGGAAAATAAAATGTGACAAAAGGAATGTTATTCATTCATTCAATAGAGTTTGTAGATCAAGCAGATCAGAGAGAAGTTGCAGAGCTGAGCAGAGAAGGAAGAAGGAAAGAAGTTTGTGCCTGTAGTTGCACGTGTTTCCCTTGCTCACTCTGTAAGTTTGTCATTGTTAGATTCATCCCGTTGAAGCAGTGATTGCTCCAAGCACCTTTATATGCAGCCATTAGAGTTGCAGGTTTAAAGTTTCTGAAGCATAATCAATTTAGGGTTATTTTAGGGTTTTCTGGTTGAAGCCGAATGCTCCCAAATTTTGTAATAGTTTAAATCTCAGTTGAATAGAAAGCAAGCAAGCATACTTGAATCTATTGCTCTTCCCTTGTATGTGGCATTCGAGAAATTTGTTTGAAAGCTTAAAGCTTTGGCTCTCTGGTTTTAATGGTGAATGCATTCATTGTTGAAATCTCTTAAGTTATAATTTCTCAGTTGGAGCTGGGCTCACTCAGCATCTATTATTGCCGAGCATCTCCTTTGTGAGCCGAGCATACTCGGCATTTGCTACCAAGCTCCTCTTCGTGCCGAGTTCACACGGCACCTATTGCCTATCACTCGGCACCTTCCGGTGCTGAGCAAGTGCCGAGTAATTTCTGGCACTCGACACCTTCCTGTGTCGAGCACTTTTCTTCATGTGCCAAGTAAAATTGGCACTCAGCAATTGTGAGTGCTGAGCAATCTTTTAGGGTTAGGGTTGAGTTGTGAGTTTGATTTTTAATTTGTATTTCTCACAGGGACCTATTCTGGTTAGAATTGATGCATGGACTAGACATTTTGAAATATTGAACACTTGAAAATATGATCTTCCACCTCTTATAGCAAATGTGAAATCTTGATTTAGAGTTTTAGGTCCTTCACATGAGACAAAAAAAAGGTCTCCGACATAACTACTCTTGTTTGTCGGGCATCCACAATCGGTGTCTAGATGCCATTGATGCTATGCATTGTGAAATGCAGGATGCCACCTGCATATTTTAGTTTCTATGAGTGTAATATTTGCTAGTGTTGTTTCTATTCAATATAATTGGGGACTTTAAATGTCTTTGTTCCACTAGAGGCAAGGGAGTTGTTGATGCAGATGATGTATAGCAGTAGTGGGTTAGATTCATGGGCGAGATTCATATGCCTGGGCTTTTTGGGTGGACAAGAGTGAATTGGATGTCATTCTACACAATCTAGGCATAGTGGAACATTCCACTGTTGAGAATTGTGTCTCAACCTTGCAAGCTTCTTCTAGAAAACTCTAGAAATTTTTTAGAAAATCGTAGAATTTGTTTGTGGTATTTTTCCACATGTTTATGAGTTGGGAAAAAAAGCCTATGAGTTGTTAAGAATGTGTTTAGTCTCTAGAAAAATGTAGAAGGGCTATTTTTAGAGTGTAAACAACTCATTACATGAATTTTATGGGGGTCTAAACCAGAGGACAAAATTATGGATGAAAATGGTATTCTTGGAGTTACAAATGACAAGTGGGTAACATGTGGCATGGTTGTTTTGCCCATGGTTTTGTAAAAACACAAATGGTTTCCAAGTGGTAAATCACTATAAAAGGAGGGCTTGGGGAGGTGTTTGAATCATCGAGTGCAATTTGCAAGACTAGTGCTAGAAGGGGTCTCTCTGAGTTCGAGTTTGAGTTCGAGTTGTGGTGATGCGCTCCTGTAAGAACTTGCATTGCAAGTGTATTGTAATCTTCATGATTTGAGAATACATTGTGTAGGTTTTGAAGGGTGGGGTTTTTCTCCTAGAAGGGTTCCCCCATAGTAATCATTGTGTTATGAGTTCATTATTATTTTGATTATGTTATTATGCATTTCTTGAGATCTCTGCAATAGTTAATTGAATTTGCATAATTTTCCTCTCAAAGGTTAGTGTAGGAAGCGATTCCACATGCCTTAGCTTCCTTACAAGTGGTATTAGAGCCTGGCTAGTTTTGGTTCTATTTGTTGGGTACAGAATTTTTTGAGCTAATCAAGGTTTGAGTGGGAGCTTGTGTAGAGGTTTTTATTTTTGTTGCAAGATTACAAAAATGGAAAGCGCATCAAGGAGGATTGATGTAGAGAAGTTTTCTAGCACAAACTTTGAAATGTGGAAGCTGAAGATGAAAGATCTATTGATTGATCGAGATCTATGGGATGTAGTCGATGAAAAGAAGCTTAGGCCCACAGATCCAACTTCACCCGCAGAGTATGATGTGAGAGTCAAAAAAGTTAAAAGTCTCATCAAATTGTGTCTTGCAGACTTTATACTAATTAATGTCAATGAAGAACCTACCGTCAAGAAGCTTTGGAAGAAGCTAAGTGAGATCTATCAAATGAAATCACTTGTGAACAAGATTTTCTTGAGGAAGAAGTTGTATTCCTTTAGAATGGAAGAAGGTGGATAGATTTCTAAGCATTTTGAAAGTTTTAATATGTTGGTGACTTAGTTGACACTAGTTGGGGTGTGGATGGATGAGGAAGAAAGGTGCCAAATATTTCTATGTTCATTGCCAGACTCATGGGACAGCCTTTTCATGGCCATAGGGAGCACTTTAGTTGTCTTGAAGATGGAGGATGTTGTTGGTTCTCTACGTTCTAAAGAGATGAGAAGGAAGGTCTCTTTGAATGCCAAAGAGGCTTTGAGTGTTCAAGGAAAACCAAAATAAAGAGGCAAGAACGAAAAGCAACATGGTCATTCTAAGTCCAAGAATAAGGGGAGATCAAAATCTCCTAGTAAGTCCAAGGTGATCTGCTAGAATTGTGGCAAACTTGGACACTTCCAAAAGGACTACAAAGAGGAGAAGAAGAAGCAAGATTCTGATTTTGAGTTCAAGAAGGAAGATGGAGATGTTTTCATCGCATCCTTGGCCATGCATGCATGTGACAATGCATGTTTGATAGACTTAGATGCATCTTTTCACATGACTCCTTAATAGAAATTGGTTTAGTAAGTATGAAAAGTTTGATAGTGGTAAGGTGTATTTGGGTGATAACTCAATCCTTGATATTGTTGGTTGTGGAAGTATTCGTGCAAAAAATTTTGATGGTAGAATTAGAAGATTTGATGGTGTCTTACATATCCTAGGACTAGTGATGAATTTTTTATCTATTAGTAAACTAATAGATGTCGGTCTGCATGTATAGTTTTCTAAAGTAGGTGTGAAAATGGTGAGAGGTGATATGGTAGTACCAAGAGGAAGTAGATTGGGTACATTGTACCAACTTGATGCATGTATGGTTGAGTGCAATAGTACTTCTGATAAGACTATGAAGAGGACTACTTTGTTGGAGAAGGACAGGGTTTCTCTTTCAACAGATGGTCATGGTTTCTGGGTACCCAAGGGTACTCTATCTACTGAATCAAAGTTACCTGCAAAGAAGACTATGTTATGGCACTAGAGACTCAGCCACATAGGTGAGAAAGGTCTACAAACCTTGAAGAACAAAAACCTTGTTGATGGGTTGAATGACTACAATCTTGATTCTGATTTTTGTGAGCATTTTATCTATGGTAAACAAAACCATGTTCAGTTTTACTCAAATTCTCATAAGTCCTCATATATTTTGGATCTAATCCATTAAGATGTATTTGATCCAGTTGTTTTTCCTTCTATTGGTAGATTAGTTTATTATTTTTCATTCATTGATGATTTCAATATGAAAACATGGGTTTATTTTCTTAGAAGTAAAGCTGAAGTTTTCAGTCATTTCAAAGAATTTAAAGCAATGGTTGAGTTGTAGACTAGAAAGAAGATAAAGCATTTGAGAACTAATAATGGTGATGAATATTGCTCCAATTATTTTGACACATTTTGTAAAGATTTTGGTATTAAAAGAGAGAAGACAACTCTGTATTCTCCACAAGAAAATGAAGTTGCAGAAAGAATTCAAACAAGACCTTGATGGAGAAGGCTAGGAGTATGCTGAGTGGAGTTGGACTAGAACAAAAAATTTGGACTAAAGCCATATCCATTACCTTCTACCTGATAAATAGGTGTCCTACATTAGCTCTTGTTGATAAGACACCAATGGAAGTGTGGTCGGGCCACAAGCCTTCACTTAGACATCTAAGAGTTTTTTGTTGTAAGGCATATGCTCATGTGCCAAAAGAGAAGCAAACAAAATTGGACAACAAAGTTGTCAAATGTATTTTCATTGAATATGGTAATGATGTGAAAGGATAAAAGCTTTGGGATCCTGTTGCACAAAAGGTATTTTATGCTAGAAGTGTTATTTCTATAGAAATTAAGCCTTCTTTTGTTACAGTGTAGCCAGAATTGATAGAAGAAAAGAAAGATGTGATTCAATTTCCTGCTACACCTAAGAAAGTTGAATTGAGGCCCTTAGAAAGATAAGATGTTGAAGAGAGATCTAGAAGCTCTATATCATTAGACGAAGAGGGAGAACTTGATCATGAACTTGAACCAGATCTTGTTCAAAGGTTTAGTAGATAGAGGAGAGCACCAGAAAGGTATGGATATTGTCCTAATGATTGAAGGTGTATATTTTCTTTGAACGCTAATATTGATGAACCAAAATCTGTAGAAGAGGCTTTTGGTATGAATGATTTAGAGTCCTAAAAAATTTCCATAGAAGAAGAGATGGCAGCTCTTAAGAGGAATGACACATGGGACCTTGTACCATTGCCTAAAGGAAGAAAGCCTGTTGGTTGTAAATGGGTATTCAAAATGAAGATGGGTTCAGATGGAAGTATTGAGAAGTACAAAGCACGTTTGGTTGTAAAAGGTTACTCCTAGATTGCAAGAATTGATAATGGTGAAATTTTTTCTCCTGTAGCAAAAATGACATCTGTTTGATTTTTACTCTCTATTGCAATAGCTTATGATCTAGAAGTTGAGTAGATGGATGTGAAGATAGCTTTCCTTCATGGAGATTTAGAGGAAGAAATTTGTACGATGCAACCAGAGGACTTTGTGATGAAAGGTAAAAGTCATTTGGTCTATAAATTGAAGAAATCCTTGTATGGTTTAATACAAAGTCCTAGGATGTAGTACCAGAAGTTTGATACATGCATATGTATTGAGTTTTACATTTGTGTGATCCAAATCTGATCGTTGTATATACTACAAGTCTAATGGTGATTATTTCCTAGTTATTGCCTTATATGTTGATGACATGTTGTTTGTTGGCAAAGGAAAAGGTTTGATTGTAGAATTAAGATCTCATCTCTCAGCAAAATTTGAAATGAAAGATCTTGGTGCAGCAAGGTACATTATGGGAATGGAGATTATAAGAGATAGGAAAAATAGAAAGCTTTGTCTAGGAAAAAGTATGTATGTTGGTACTATTCTAAGAATATTCAATATGCAAGATTCTAGACCATTGAGTGTTCATATTACTATGGGAACAAAACTTTCTAGCTCATAGTGTCCTTCATCCCCATTGGAGATGGAAGAAATGATTCGAGTACCATATCAAAGTGTTGTTGGAAGTTTGATGTATGCTATGGTCTATACAAGACCAGGCATTGCCCAAGTAGTGGTGGTACTTTCTTGTTATATGTCTAATCTAGGAAGAACACATTGGAATGTAGTAAAAAGAGTTTTCAAATACTTGCACGGTACCTTAGAGTACACTATATGTTTCCATATAATAGGAAATGAGCATTCCTTGGACATTTGAGGCTATGTGGATTCAAACTAGGCCAGTGATGTTGATAGAAGAAGATCCACCAATGCATATGTGTTTACATTATTCAGTGGTGCAATTAGTTGGATGAGCAAGCAACAAGTTGTGGTCTCTTTGTTCACTATAGAGGTAGATTACATGGTAGGTACTCATGCCTACAAGGAAGCTATTTGGTTTATGAGACTATGTTCAAATATAGAGTTCAAACAAGGTGTAGTGACAATTTATAATGATAGTGAGAGTGTAATCAGCCTAGTGAAGAACCTAAAATTTCTTGTCATGACCAAGCATATTGATGTACAATATCATTTTATGAGAGATATGGTTGAGGATGACAAGGTGAAGCTAGAGAAGGTAGAGACTTTGGTGAATGTTGTTGAAGTATTAAGTAAGCCCGTGAGCACAAAGAAGTTCAAATGGTGTTCAAATTCTATGGGCCTCTCGGCGCTTAGTGATTAAGTCCATGAAATTTGTTATCCCCTAACTCTTGCAAGGTGTTCAACAAGTGGGAGAATGTTGAGAATTGTGTCTCAATCTTGCAAGATTTTTCCAAAAACTCTAAAAAAATTTAGAAAATTATAGAATTTGTTTGTGGTAGTTTTCCACATGTTTATGAGTTGGAAAAAAAGGTGTATGAGTTGTTAAGAATGTGTCTATTCTATAGAAAAATGTAGAAGGGCTATTATTAAATTGTAAACAACTCATTACATGACTTTTATGGGGGTCTAAACTAAAGGAAAAAATTATGGATGAAAATGGTATTCTTGGAGTTACAAATGACAAGTAGGTAACTTGTGGCATGGTTGTTTTGCCCATGGTTTTGGCCAATAGTTTTGTAAAACTAAAAATGGTTTCCAAGTGGAAAATCCCTATACAAATAGGGCTTGGGGAGGTGTTTGAATCATTGAGTTTAGTTTGCAAGACTAGTGCTAGAAAGAGTCTCTCTGAGTTCGAGTCTGAGTTCGAGTTGTGGTGATGTGCTCCTATAAGAACTTGCATTGCAAGTGTATTGTAATCTTTTTGATTTGAGAATACATTGTGCAGGTTTTGGAGGGTGGGGTTTTTCTCTCAGAAGGGTTTTCCCATGATAATCATTGTGTTATGAATTCATTGTTATTTTAATTATGTTATTATGCATTTCTTGATATCTCTGCAATAGTTAGTTGAATTTTCATAATTATCCTCTCAAAGATTAGTGTGGGAAGTGATTCTACACACCTTAGCTTCCTTACATCCACCTATGGGCCTCTCATCAATGTCATTGCCATCAAGTAGCTCTTTCTACACTTTTTTAGAATAGGTATTCATTTTAAGGTAAATTGGACTTTAGTTTCAAGTATCTTTGCATGGATAGGATTCTAATCTATCTGTGGAAGATGACCCAAAATTTTATCTAGGATATGATGGCCCTTGGATCCCATTCATAGTGCATGTAGGATGTAGACAATTATGGTTGCAAATGCCTTGGTAGACATGTATGAAAAATGTGGAAGCATATAAGGCACAATAGTATTTAAAGTTTTGACAAAGAGAGGAAGATAATGGAGAGAGATAATCAAAATTAGATGATCATATATTCTATCAACTATATTCTCCAATCAAAATATTCACCCTCTTGGAATCTACACCATACTGTGATCATGCAAGCAGTTTGAAAAGTTCAAAAATTATATGTTTTAGGTGGACAAGTAAGACAATCTTAATGGTCATTTTCATTGGTACAAAATATCAAAAAGATCCTACTAGAGATAATAATACAAATTCAAAAGGGTTATCAGATAAAGAGGCCTAAATCTAACCAAAAAAAAACAATATTTAAGATTGTCTAGAATAGCAGTTTCATAATCTATGCTTGATATCCTTGGTATGCAAAAATTATTTAAGTTCCTTGTTCCAATTGGCTTATCCAACATACACCATGGGGTGTCAAGGATTGCATCTATTAAAAAAAAATTAGTTTGTGGCTTGAATATTGTTGATTCTTAGAATTGATATTAAGGAAAATCTTTGTGTGTGAATTTTGTATTTCGTTTCATTTTATTTAACTCTACTTGCTTGGCAAATAGTTGTACAAGATGTTGTGAAAATGGATCAAGAACAAAAAACTATAAGTGTTATATACAATGTGCATGAACATTTTTATATGGCATGTGGCTCAAGGCAAGAAGATATACTAAATTACTATATGAATGTCATGAAATGAGGGTAGTGTATAGATGGGCTAAGAGGTTGCATTTGAGTTGCAACTTAGGTCGGGGTCCCATGGGCACCCGCTTTCTTAGAAATAGAGTGGGTGCTACTAAGATTTTTTAGGAATATCTAAGAGGAAGTGGTCCCATGAATTTTATATCTAAAACAATTTCAAAAAAATCAACTCCTAAATTCAAGGAAGTTTGTGGTTTTATGAATTTTAAAATTAAAAATTTAATTTCTTCATAAATTTATTTGGTGGGATTACATTTAATTTTGGTGGGAAAAAGAATAGTAAGTTTTGACAAGTGGCAAATTTCTTCCCTAAGCTCATGGGGTTATTTCCAACCCCACCCTATTTTCACCCTCTCAAATTGAGGGGGCTAAAAAGTCAAAGCTCCTATTTTATAGGAGTAGATTCTAAATAAACTTGTTACTCCCCTTAAAAATTTATCATGGGGCCACCCACTCCATAAAATAGACCTCGAGCCCCTCTCACAGGACCCTTGCCTTAGTGATGTTAGGAAGTCATCTAGAAAACATTGGTGCCACAAATTGTGATGCTCAAATGTGACAAGGTTTGTAATGTTCAGTGTAATTGACAGTATTTTTGCACAGATTTTTTGTGCTTTCAAGGGTATGCATACTATTTATGCATAGTTTTTCTTTCAAGCTTGGATAAGCGTGGGTTGATTCCATGAGAGGAAGAGGTATTTTTCAGCATGGACCGATATGACTAAAAGCCTACTATTTAATATTATTTTGATCATTTTTTTATTGCTTTTGGGAGTTTGTAAGTAGTACTATTGGATTGCACTACAGGCAAGTAGAAAAGGTTATTGATCTCAAATCATGTTGTCCCTGGAAATCCTCTATTAAATATACAATTGTGAGTGATGCCCCTCTAATTCTCATAGACTATAAATTTCAAACATTAATTCAAGTATTCTAGACGCTTCAATTAATTGTAGATGCTTCCTCTGAATTTAATAAGATTATGATATTTGTATTAACTTAATGCTTTTGTTTAAAAATTTCTCTAATTTTTTACAGAGAATAATAAATTCTCTCCTTAATTTTTTGGCAGTAACCAATGAGCTTCAAAATAAATAGGATTTATATATTCTAATAAATATAAAAAAATATTGGAACTTTATCAAAAATTTAGACCTAAAAAAAATATTTGTTTCTATTGGCTAGCCAAAAGAATTGACTAGTTCTTATGGCACTGAACAATGACAATAGTATCCTACCATCGACGGGAACTAACAATCTACTAGGATTTTCCATGTTAAAAAAAATCCTCAAAAAATATCTATATATAATTAAAATAAATGGTGGGTAGTTGGAATATTACATCCACTCTCATGTAAATCCAATCTAGACACATACAATGAATATGCTATGAAATTCTATGCACATTCAACACCAATTTAGATAAGAGTAAATAGCACTAGTAGATTCTTACCATCTATATAGGTAAGATACAATCCAACTCTAAAATATACATAATATAATATAGTTTTAATCATTAAATAAATTTAATCTTGCAAGGCACTCATAAAACAAGGACTTAAAAAATACAAGATGATATCAATGAGTTATTACTTTCAAATGGTATTATCCTAAAAGTTAATGAAACATAACAAGACATAAATTAGATGCAATAATTAATAAATAAACATTAAACATACTTATACAAAATTAAATAAATAAAAAGGTAAACTATCATTTTATTAATAGATGATTAAACATTAATTAATATTAATTTTATCTATATAACTTTTTCAAAGGTTCCTAAGACATGGTTACTATAAACAATACTGACTACGATATTAGGTTGGATAACATTCATTTCGTTATCCCAAAATAGTTAATGTGTTACTAAATTAATTAAAAAATTCAATTCACATATTATTTATATCAAAACTTGATAATTTTAAGAGTATTATTCAACTAATGTTCCTTACTATTACATATATTGCTAACTCAGCGGTGCATAATGACTACCATGTTCAACACTTCTAACTACACACTAACTCGATGCAACACATTGGATACATAGTCATTAACAAATATCTCATTAATATAATAGCTATATTAACTATTAATTAAGAAGAGAAATAAAAATATTATGATTTTAAAGACAACCTAAGGAACTAGACCTAAGCCTTGGGGCACATCATCTTGTCTACGTTCATGCTCAAAGACTTCATAGTTTGACCCTTTCAACTTAACCATATTATTCAAAACAAATTTAAGAAATGAAAAAAATGTAGAAAAAGAAATCATCACAAACTATAACATTCATAAAATCATGTATATAACTCTTTCTAGGGTCCTATACTCTAGACAATTGTCTTGTCAACTTTTATCCACTTAAATAGTCAAGAGGTAAAAATAAAGGTATAATATGCATCACAATCTAATGATAAAGGTGGACGAATACATACATACATACATATATATATAATCCTCTTAACATAGAAAAAATGACATCTTAGGTATCTATTGATGATTTGTAGTGTAAGTAATCCTTAAATATCCCAAGAATTGTGAATCATCCTTATAGGCACTAGTGTCTTAGGTTAAAAAAAAAAGTATAACTATTGGACAATAAATTTTATTTCTTAATCACACCTCTCTTTTACTCATATATGTAGTGACAAACTTAAATCACACATATAGAACACAAAAGCTTCTGAAATGAATGATAGTCATGCCCAAGCCCCAAATGAAGTACTATAATTTCTCTTTTACTTGATTACTACTATCCTATAAACATTATAAGTACTCTTCTTGGCATTAATTCAATGCACCAAGCTTAACTTTGTAAGACATTTATATTCAATCAATCTACATATGCTAATTATAAAATGTTATACTAAATCTAGAAAAAATACTTACATGGTACTTGTAATCTCTTTTACAATAGGCTTATCCAAATTCCTAGTTATTAAGTAAAACTCAAGTTCTAGAATAAATTAAAAGGATCATTAAGGTTATGATTTAATAAGATACCATAACATAAGGAGATTATGTATCAAGATTCAATAAAATTTTGAAAAAGATAAATGACCATTATTCAAATAAAACTATTAATTTCTAGATTCACTATATAAATTGCTTTATCATATTACCAATATACAATGTTGATATATACTTATTTTGAACAAAGTTTGTTCAATCATACTAATTTCTTCTTTTATTAAAAGATCCCAAGAGCTATGATTAGTTTCCAATTTGAGATAAATTTCCAATTTGACCTCTACTTTGAGATATAATTTTATGATTTGAATTCTCATTGATGTTGTTCTTTGGATAGTTATTTTAAGGCTAATGTAGAACTCTTTCAATGTTAGAAACTACCTTATTTTATTTTATCTAATCTCTCCAAAGATTTCAAGATTTTAAAAAAAATGAACCTTGTCTTTTTTTCTTTTTTTTTATGAATAGACCTTTTCCATTAATTTAAAACTTTAAAGATACATATTCACAAAAAAGGGGCCAGGGATATAGGATCACCCCACAAGTTCAAACGGCCCAAGGCTAGAGATCAACTATTCATCAAAGAACCTTGGCTTTTATGTGACCTTACATGGTATAATTCTAAGTATACCAATAAACATCAATGCATGTATCTTATGGTCTGGAAATGTTGTTAAAAAGATACAACAAAAGATGACATGTATATTGTTGGAATTAATCCCCAACTACTCTCTGCCTCCGTAATTTTTCTCCAACCCACTCTCACATGCCAAGTCATTTCTTCCAACCTATCAGTCTCCTTTGGTCATTGCAAGAGATATATGTTGATTTAGTTTTAATTGCATATCCTTGACCTAGATTTATTTTTCTTTCCCTTCAATCATCATTTACTTGTATTTAATATTTTATTAGGTTTCCCTTTTTTCTGGGCACATTCAATGTATATCTGGGATAGTTATTTTAATGTGCTAATGCCCTATTATTTTCTATAGAAGAACAAAGCTCTCTCTCATATTGGAATATTTTATGTATGTTATGTTTTGATATATGCAAATATATATAATAGAAGACTGATGTTTTTATTCTCTGTGAATGCTCTTTTTTCTCTTTTTTCTCCACCTCTACCAATAAGTGGTATCAGAGCCTGAGGTTTCTCAAAAGGAATTGTTGAACGAAAGATTTAGTAGCAACTAAAATTTCTAGCAAAGGTATTCAACCAAGTGAGGTAGTGGAAAACACAGTTTTAACAAATCGTCAAATCCCATAGTTCAATGGGAAAAATTATGATTATTGGTCCATAATAATGAAGGCACTATTTTGTTCTCAAGATAGTTGGGATCTAGTGGAGAATGGTTAGCCAGAAGTAGTTGATGCAACAACACATAATGCTCTAACTCAAGCAAAGAAGGATACATTGAAAGATAATAGGAAGAAGGATTCAAAGGCTCTATTCTACATTTTTCAAGCAGTACATGAGATTATTTTTCCAAGGATTGCAAGAGCAACTAAGTCCAAGCAAGCATGGGATATCCTCCAAACAACATACTAAGGAATGGAAAAGGTGAAAGGGTAAAAGCATAGATCTGTGTCACTGTTTATGATACCAAAACTTGTTTTGGTCAAATCTCATTTCTCTATCAAAACTCAATTTTTTTCAAAATCTAAAAATACCCTTTTATAGATTTCAGATTCAATATCATCATTATATAAAATTTTGAGTGTTTTGATTAGTTATAATATGTTATAATCTCAAAATATTATTAGTCGATATTTTAACATTTTAGAAGATTCTCACTCAAAAAAGGGAAAAAAATAATAAATCATATCAAAAAATTTTAAAAATTATATTTATCTCTAGAGGAGAGAATCATCTTCACGAATATGTAAATTTTTTTCAAGAAGGTATAGATTTGATAGGGAAGTTTTGATGGGAGGAAAAAACTATTGGATTCTGATAAGGTAGAATTTGAGTACTTATAACAAAGAAAATATACATCAAAAATAATTATTTCTTTTTTTGTTCACTAGCTATGCATGTCATATATAGGATATTTTCAAATTAGAACAAAAAAAGATGATTTGCATACACTTGTTTGATGGGAACTACACCCTATATTTTTTATAGTTAAAAAAAGGACTTCAAAATAAATAAAATGAATAAATTCTTACTCAAAAAATTTATAAAAATTATAGGCATAAAATTCATCCAATTCTACACATTTCATTAGTTTACATCATCTTCATATTTTAAACACAAATACCATTTTTTTGTTAATAATGTTAAACTCTCACATTCTGATATCACGTTTCTTTATAAAAGGTGACACAGGTTTGTGCTTTTACTGGAAAATAGAAAAACTACAAATGCTAAGAAGGAGTTTTGAAACTATTTTCATGAAGGAATCAAACTCAATAGAGTCTTTCTTCACACAAGTGATATGTATAGTCAATCAAATTAGATCTCATGGTGAGACAGTAGAAGATAGAAGAATTGTTGAAAAGATTTTGAGGAGTTTACCTGCAAGGTTTGAATCCATGGTTGTGGCCATAGAGGAGACAAATAATCTCTCACAATTTTTAGTTTATGAGCTTAATGCCTCTCTTATTTCTCATGAGCATAGGCTTAGTAGGTCAACAAGTTCATCATTAGAGCATGCATTCAAGACACAAGCTTCAATCAGCCATGGAAGAGGTAGAGGAAGAAAAAAATTTAGAGGGAGAGGAAGAAATTCATATAGAGGTAGAAGAAGCAGCCCATCAAGCCCAAGTGGAAGAGGCAACAGCCAAAACTCAAGTCACAATGAAACTCAAAATCAGCGTCAAGGCCAAAGGTATGACAATTCTCAAATCCAATGTCATTATTGCAAAAACTATGGACATTATTCAAATGAGTGTAGGAAGAAGCAATATGCTTTTAACAAGCAAAATGAAAATTTTACAAAAGAAAATCAAAACAAAATACAATGTTTTTGGCTTGCAATGTAGAACTGGAAAATGAAAAAGATTTATGGTTTTAAGACTCAGGCTATAGCAACCACATGATAGGGAATTTAGAAAAGTTTTCAAGCTTGGATGAAAATATAAAATCTGATGTCACTTGAGGGAATGATGATAAGGTGGTAGTCAAAGGAAAAGGGTACATCAACATTCTAACTAAGAAGGGGGAGAAGAAATATATTTCTAATGTTTATTTTGTTCCCAATTTAAATCATAATTTGATGAGTATTGGCCAGCTTGTTCAAAAGGGGTTTAGAGTAACTTTCAAAAATGGAGAGTGCACAATTTTAGATAAATTTCCAAGCAATCAGCTCATTGTCAAGATTCAAATGACAAATAATAGAATATTTTCCTTAAAGATTAAGCCAGATTTGAATGTGGATTTTGCTCAAGCATACACCACAGTAACTTCTTGTTGTCACTCAAATTGTATTTCAAGAAGAAATAAAAGATGAAAATTGGCTTTGGCATCTAAGGTTTGGGCATTTAATCTTTGAAGGTGTAAATTTACTTCATAGGAAAAGCATGGTGAAAGGATTGCCTTTGATAGAAAAACCAGAAAAAGTATGTGAAGGGTGCATCGTGGGAAAGCAACATAGAGAATCATTTCTAGCAAGTAAATCAATGAGGGCAAAAATATATTTAGAAATTATTCATTCAAATTTGTGTGGGCCAATGCAAATGTCTTCAATTGGTGGAAGATTTTATTTTTTGACATTCATTGATGGCTACTCAAGGAAAACATGGGTCTATTTTCTAAAGCATAAGAGTTAGGTATTTGAATATTTTTGTCAATTCAAACTCTTGCTAAAAAATAGAGCGGTCATTACATTGAAGTATTGAGAACAGATAGAGGTGGTGAATACATTTCAAATGATTTTTAAGATTTTTCAAAGATCATGGAATTCACAAGCAATTCACAACTAGATATGCACCTCAACAAAATGGGGTAGTTGAAAGAAAAAATAGAACAATCATGGAAATGGCTAGAAGCATGTTAAAAGAAAAGCATTTGTCAAATGAATATTGGGCTGAAGCTATTTCATGTGAAACTTACATAATAAATAGATGTACAACAAAAAGTGTCAAGAATGTGATTTTGGAAGAAGCATGGAGTGGAAGAAAACATATTGTTTCTCACATGAGACTTTTTGGATGTGTGGCATATGCACATGTGCCGGATGAATTGAGAAGGAAATTGGACAAGGGAGAAAAATGTATATTTGTGGGATATAGTGATGAATCAAAAGCATACAAATTATACAGTCCAATCAGCAACAAGGTTATAATCAGTAGAGATGTATAGTTTGTAGAAGAAGAAGGATGGGATGGAAGTTTAGAAAAAATAGTCAACATAATAGCAAGCATATCACAAGAGAAAAATGAAGTTTTAATACCAGAATAGAGGAAAATGAAGTTTTAATATTAGCAAATACTCCTTCAAATGTAACTCCTTCCACACCCATTCAAGCTCAATAAAGTGGTCCACATGTGACACCATCATCAAATGTAAGATCAGCATCATGAATACAATCAAGCAACCCCACAAGTGGACAAAAAATACCATCTACAAGTGGCCATCAAGGTGTTAGTCCATCAGGTCCACATTTGACCGGTTCTACATCAAGTGACATGTCAAATCCTACATTAGCAAGCTTGAGGAGACAAAAAATTAGAAGTATTAGAGACATTTATGAGAAAAATGAAGGTGAGAATAATACTAATTCAATCTCTCTTTATGCTTTATACTCACAAGTAGATGACCCAATTCATTTTGAAGATGCAATTAAAGATTAAAAATGGGAAAATGCAATGGATGAAGAAATTGATGCAATTGAAAAGAATCAAACATGGGAGTTATTGAGTCTTCCAAAAGGAAAAGATGTCATAGGAGTAAAGTGGATTTACAAAACTAAGTTGAATTCAAATGGTGATGTGAAAAAACATAAGGCAAGGCTAGTTGTTGAAGGTCATTCACAACAACATGGAATTGATTACAATGAGACATTTGCTCCCGTAGCCTAATTAGACACCATAAGAATGAAAATTTCCATAGAAGCTCAAAACAAACATGGTTTGTTTATCAAATGGATGTAAAATCAACATTCTTGAATGGTTATCTTGAGGAAGAAGTATGTGTGTAACAACCACCCAAATATGAGATTTTGGGTCAAGAAGATAAGGTCTACAAACTAAAAAAGGCATTGTATGGTCTCAAGCAAGCCCCAAGAGCTTGGTACAGCAGAATTGATTCATATCTCTTACAAATATGGTTTTGATAGGTGCAGCAGTGAGCCTATGTTGTACATAAAGATGGATGAAAAATGTCAAATTCTAATTGTATATTTATATGTTGATGATTTGATATTCATCGGTGACTTATCAATTAACATATTTAAAGAAGCTATGAAAAAAGAATTTGAAATGACTGATTTGGGACTCATGAAATACTTCTTAGGCATTGAGGTCAATCAAAATCAAAATGGAATATTCATTTCTCAAGCAAAGTATGCTAGTGATATTTTGAAAAAGTTCAATATGATGAATTGTAAATCAGCACCAACACCAATTGTCATAGGTTTGAAATTAAGTAAAGATGACAAAGGATATAATGTAAAACCAACTTTGTATAAAAGACTTGTTGGCAGCCTTATGTATTTAACAACCAAAAGGCCAGACATAATGTTTTGTGTAAGTTTGATTTCAAGGTTCATGGAGACTCCAAAAGAATCACACTGGAAAGTAGGGAAAAGAATTTTAAGGTATGTGAGTGGAACAAGAAATTATGGTATTCAATATTCAAGTTCAAATGATTTCAAGCTAATAGGTTATGCTAATAGTGATTGTGCTCTAGGAGTATTGATGATAGAAGAAGTACATCTAGTTATGTTTTTCATTTTGGCACCAGTATAGTATCATGGGCTTCAAAGAAACAACCAATAGTCACACTTTCATCTGTTGAAGCACAATACGTAGTAGCAACAGGGGCATCATGTCAAGCTGTATGGATGAGAAGAGTGTTGAAAGAGTTGAAACATCAACAAGAAGATGAAACTAAGATCTATTGTGACAAAAACTCAACATAGCATTGTCCAAGAATGTAGTTTTTTCTAAGAGGAGCAAACATATAGATACTAGATATCATTTTATTAAAAAACTAATCAACAATGGAGAAATCTTTTTGGAATTTTGCAGGTTTGAAGATCAAGTATAGATATCTTTACCAATGCATTAGGAAAAGAAAGTTTTGTCTTTCAAAGGGATCATTTAGGCATCATAGACGACAATAGTTGTGATTAAGGGGGAGTGTTGGAATTAATCCCTAACTACTCTCTGCCTTCGCAATTTTTCTCCAGCCCACTCCCACGTGCCAAGTCATTTCTTCTAGCTTGTCGATTTCCTTTGGTCATTGCAAGAGATATATTATATTTTAATTTACAATCAGCAAGAAGGTCATAATCAATAGATATGTATAGTTCATAGAAGAAGAAGCATGGGATGGAAGTGTAGAAAAAATAGTCAACATAATAGCAAGCATACCACAAGAGGAAAATGAAGTTTTAATACTAGCAAATGCTCCTTCAAATGTGACTCCTTCCACACCCATTCAAGTTCAACAAAGTGGTTCACAAGTGACACCATCATCAAATGTAAGATCAGCATCACATAAACAATCAAGCACCCCCACAAGTGGACAATAAACACCATCTACAAGTGGCCATCAAGGTCTTGGTCCATCAAGTCCACATTCGACTGATTCTACATCAATTGACATGTCAAATCCTACATTGGCAAGCTTGAGGAGACAAAAAATCAGAAGTATTAGAGACATTTATGAGAAAAATGAAGGTGAGAATAATGTTGATTCAATCTCTCTTTATTCTTTATACTCACAAGTAGATGATGCAATTCATTTTGAAGATACAATTAAAGATGAAAAATGGGAAAATGCAATGGATGAAGAAATTGATGCAATTGAAAAGAATCAAACATGGGAGTTAGGGAGTCTTCCAAAAGGAAAAGATGTCATAGGATTAAAGTGGGTTTAAAAAACTAAGTTGAATTCAAATGGTGATGTGCAATAACATAAGGTGAGGCTATTTTCCAAACATTATTCACAATAGCATGGAATTGATTACAATGAGACATTTTCTCCCGTAGCCCGATTAGACACCATAAGAATGACACTTGCCATAGCAGCTCAAAAAAAATGGCCTATTTATCAAATAGATGTAAAATCAACATTTTTGAATGGTTATCTTGAGGAAGAAGTATATGTGGAATAGCCACCCAGATATGAGATTTTGGGTCAAGAAGATAAAGTCTACAAACTGAAAAAGGCATTGTATGGTCTCAAGCAAGCCCCAAGAGCTTGGTATAGAAAAATTGATTCAAATCTCTTCCAAAATAGTTTTGACAAGTGCAACAATGATCCTACATTGTACATAAAGATGGATGAAAAATGTTAAATTCTAATTGTATGTTTATATGTTAATGATTTGATATTCACCAAAGACTTATCAATGAACATATTTAAAGAAGCTATGAAAAAAGAATTTGAACTAATTTATTTGGGACTCATGAAATAATTCTTAGGCATTGAGGTCAATCAAAATCAAAATGGAATATTCATTTCTCAAGAAAATTATGCTAGTGATATTTTGAAAAGGTTTATATTGCATTGCAAATCAGCACCAACACCAATTGTCACAGGTTTGAAATTAAGTAAAGATGACAAAGGATATAATGTAAATCCAACTTTGTATAAAAGACTTGTTGGCAGCCTTATGTATTTAAAATCCACAAGGCCAAACATAATGTTTTGTGTAAGTTTGATTTCAAGGTTCATGGAGACTCCAAAAGAATCACACTAGAAAGAAAGAAAAAGAATTTTAAGTATGTGAGTGGAACAAGAAATTATGGTATTCAATGTTCAAGTTCAAATGATTTCAAGCTCATAGGTTATACTAATAGTGATTGTGCTAGGAGTATTGATGATAGAAGAAGTACATCTAGTTATGTTTTTCATTTTGGCACCGACATAGTATCATGGGCTTCAAAGAAACAACCAATAGTCGCACTTCATCTATTGAAGTAGAGTACATAGCAACAACATGGGCATCATGTTGAGTTGTATGGATGAGAAGAGTGTTAAAAGAGTTTAAACATCAACAAGAAGATGCAACTAAAATCTATTGTGACAACAACTCAATCATAGCATTGTCCAAGAATCTAGTTTTTTACAAGAGAAGCAAACATATAGATACTAGATATCATTTTATTAGAGAATTAATCAACAATGGAGAAATCTTTTTAGAATTTTGTAGGTCTGGAGATCAATGTGGAGATATCTTTACCAAGGCATTAGGAAAAGAAAGTTTTGTCTTTCAAATGGATTGTTTAGGCATCATGGATGGCAATAGTTGTGATTAAGGGGGAGTGTTGAAATTAATCCCCAACTACTCTCTGCCTCCATAATTTTTCTCTAGCCCACTCTCATGTGCCAAGTCATTTCTTCCACCCTATCAGTTTCCTTTGGTCATTGGAAGAGATATATTTTGATTTAGTTTTAATTGCATATCCTTGCTCTAGATTTATTTTGCTGGCTATTCAATCAGCATTTACTTGTATTTAATATTTTTTAGACCTGTTTCCCTTTTTTCTGGGCACATTCAATGTATATCTAGGATAGTTATTTTAATTTGGTAATGTCGTATTATTTTTTGCAACAGAACAGAGCTCTCTCTCATATTGGAATATTTTGTATGTTATGTTTTGCTATATGAAAATATATATAATAGAAGATTGATGTTTTTATTCTCTATGAATGCTTTGCTTTCTCTTATTTCTCTACCTCTACCAATATGTATTACAGAAAAAGCTTAGTTTCATATTCATTCATTTCAATTTCCTCTACCTTATTATCTATTGTTAGATTGGAATTTGGATGATTCTTTCAAGATCTATTAAGAAGGTTTAAGAATATGTCTATGTAATGTTACTTGTCAGCAATAACTATAGAAATGATAAATGTTAGATAAACTCTGATTTCATATGCATTAATTCCATCAATTCCTTATTGAATTGTCAATAAAAATTTTAATTTTTACATGCTTACCATATGATAAAATTTGCTGCACATACATCATCCAAATTTAGCCCATAAGAATTTATTACAATGGCTACAATAAGTTGGGGTCCTAGGGAAATTATCTTCTAAGTATGATCTATGAGTAGTGGATTGAACAACTTACAAAAAATATTGGAGAATAATAATTGATAGGGGCATTAATGATTATATAGTTTTCATATTTCCAAACTTGGTCACAGGCTTTAAAAATAATAGAACAATACCAAAAAAATCTCGTTGTAGATGTCATTATGAAATGAGAATGGACAACAAGGAAAGGGGAAATCTATATATTGCCAATGGAAATGCCCACTTTTCAGTCTGCTTAAGATATTCTAATCATTCTTAGCATATTGAATTCTATCAATAATATTATGCTGCTAATTTACTTCAAATTTTGAAAAGATAATTTATGATACACAATTATTTCCATCGATTCTTATCTCTATCCAGAGGCTTTAATCTATGACAATATTTGTAAGATTGTGCAACTCATTTATTAAAATATATGTGTTTATATACCAGACTGTATACATTTATTCTTACTTATATTTGTAATGATAGACTGCCAAATAATAGGAACGCCATACCATTTTGTTGTCATTTGAAAAGCATAATATACAAACACAAAAGAAAGATGAAAAATAGATTGATGTGCTACAGCACAAAATAAACTAATTTTTTTAAAGATTTTAATTCGAATGTGTTTACATCAATATATAGAATCTTTCTCATTGAATGAGTATATTACAAAGAGATTGTAAATTGCAGTTACAACATATGCATGAACTACAAATTGCCATTATTACAAATTTTATTATGCATTAACACTTCTACGTGAACCTAGTACCTACTATGATAGCTAAAGGTTCCTTATATCACTGATCGTTATTTCCTAACTAATACAAAATATTTTCTTATGACTAATGCCAAAGAAATAAACTTGGAGATTATTCTCCTTGTTTCATGCATATAAAACCGTATCTAAACTATGACTACTACACATGCTCATTTTACTAGTGAATTCTTCATTTCTTAGTTAATCAAAATTGGAATAAGCTATCAGTTGAACTATTGGTTTGAGGGAGAAATTATGACTTCCAACACGATCTCTACCTCAAATATTGTTGCATGCATTCTTCCTCAATCAATCAATCTCAAAATGGTTTTTAGTTTACCATAAATTTTTACATTGATGATCATGAAATTTTCGAAGTGGTTTCTACTGACCACAAAAAACTCATTAGCATATCAAATATAAAATCATGAAATTTGGATCCAACCTAGGAAATCCCATCATTCTCTTGGGATGCTCTAACCACAAGCTCTGGCAAATTTAATGTCCAGTCCATTGTCGATCCACGTGTCAAACTCCTATATTTTCTTAACACCTCCTATTGAGCCACATTGCAGATGCTAGGGGATCCCAAACCTTACTCAAGCTACATCTTCAACTACTTATCCAATACCTTTGACTTTGATCAATTGTTGCAGCAATTCTTCAAAACCTTGATTCTGAACTCCTTGCAAAATCACTTTCTATAGATGTCTTGCTAGACAATGAATTTGATTTACACAAACCATTCATAATCCACCTTCAACATTCAAATTTTGATAAATTTCTATCTTTTTTCATACTTGAACATTTCTACTTAAATAAAAAAATTACCATACTTGACCTTCTTCCATCTTGATCCATATATCCATCCACAATCAATTTTTATGCAACCTGCATGAAAATTATTCATGAATTCTCTATTCTGACATGTCTTTTTGCAATGACTTTTCAAACCAAAAATATTGCATGAATGTAGATCCCAACATCTTTCTTTTGTATGTCCTGACCTATGACAATATGCACATTGCATAGTCATCATTGCTTCAGCTGATTTTTATGAACTCGTATTCATCTTTTATTTGCTTGTAGAATATCCTTGGGAAGGCCTTCATACATTGGCCTCCTTATTTATTCAATTGCATTTATCATACCTTGTTCATCTTTTCCCAAGTCTTTACCTTTGTACCCCATTCTTTTCATAATCTTCAAACTAATATTATCATGAAAATAACTAAAAATAGTTGTATTATTATTATCCTTTATATGTTCATTGTCACACATGTTTATGAACATCTTTATCATAACCAATTTTATCAAATGATGAATTCAAATCCTCGATGCCACAAGAAACATCACGAACCAATAGTTTTTCTCTTAAACATTCATTCTTTTATTTCAACAAATGATTCTTCTCCTCTATTTTCTTAATTTTATTCTCCAAATCCATATTTCATTTCTTAATCTCAATCAGTTTATCTTTTTATCTCTTTAACTTTTCTTCCAAAATTTTGTTCTTTTTTCTTAACCTCATCAAGGTTCATCGACTTTTCTTCCAATTCTTCATTTCTCTTTTCAATCTCATCAAATACTTTTATCTTTACCTCTAATTCTTTATTTCCTTCTTAAGCTTTCCATAAATCTATCAAAAGCATATTATTTTCCTTTTTCAAAAAAATCCATTAAACTCACATTTTCTTTAAATGCCCTTTTCCCCATTTTCCCCAATGAAATAAATAATTTGATTTACCTTAACATTTGTTAAAGAATTTTGTGTGACCTAAAAAGATTTATTTCTAGCTATGATTGATCCCCCTCAATGACTCTCTTTATCCCAAATTCTTCTCATGATGTTGCAGCTTTTTTAAATCAATGTCTCTCTCATCTTCCATGCTACCATATTCCCAAACAATGATCTCTTTGCTCCTAAAAGAAAAATCTGATATAACACTAGCTCTGATTTCATCTTCAACTTCCTTCTTCAATTAACCTAATTCAATCTTCACAAAACATTGGCTCTAATATAACCTAGCTCTAATAACAATATGAAAAACATAATACACAAACACTTGTAAAGAAAGATGAAAATAGAGTGATGTGCTACAACACACAAAAAAACTATTTTTTTTACTGATCCAATTCAAGAATGTGTTTACATCAATATATACAATCTTTCTCATTGAATGAGATATTACAAGGAAGATTAACTGTAGTTACAACATATGCATGAACTACAAACTACCATTATTATAGATTTTATTATGCATTAACACTTCTACGTGAACTTGGGCTCAAAGATAATTATTTGCATATAAATATGACTATATGTATTCCTACTATGAGAACTAAAGGTTCCTTATATCACTAATCATTATTTATGAATATGTCAGGATTCAATGAGCATGCAAAGTTGTGTTTGGTTGAGAATGTATGCTCAATGATGGGTTGTTTAATTAATCATCCAAAGAAAATCCTAATAGGCCAGAATTGGAATCGAAGAAGCATCAAAATGTTTGAACAAATGTCCAAATCAGAGTTTGATCTACCTATGAATTAGTTAACCAAATATTCCAATACATCATTCAAATGGATAGGCCTACTGTAATGTCCCCAATTTTGAATGTAATTATTTAATTTAATTAATTAATTAACTAGTCTTAGAATTTAATTAATATAATAAAAGGACCTTTAATTAGTTACTTTAATTAATTAATATGGGCCCAAGTTAATATTTGTATTTATGGTTCCAATTAATTTAGTATATCTTGAACCTATTTTAATTTTTAGTTTCTGTTGGTAAGTGTTATCGTCAGTTATCTTTGTTCACCCTTGAAAAGGTGTCTCCAATGGGTATTTAAGCATGGCTTGTAGGTAGTAGTTGGTATGCTATTTAGATTATTTTCTTTGTACTATGAATTCCTGATGGAGTTCTCTATTATTTGTCATTTTGGAAGTGAAAGATCTTTCCTACTTGGCTTTCTAGTTTTGGTGGGATTCAACCCTCACCCTATTCTGTTGCCTATAATACTTTGCTCGGATCTAGAGAATCGAAGCACCATCTTTTTTTGTAAGTATTAATTGGAGAATATCGGTATTCAATATCTATTCATCCTTGGCATTTATTTGATGGAGTTGTGTTCTAATATTATTTGCATATGAGTTTGTATGTTCTTTCCAATTTCTATAAAATACTTGACATACTCCTCCATCCACCTCCCTTTGTAACTCTCCCTCCAATCATGCTCCTTCATTTGTACTCCTCCCTTCATTCGTACTCCTCCCTCCATCTATCGTACTACCTCCCTCCATCCATACTCCTCCACCCACCTCTCTTTGTACTCCTCCCTCCATCTCGCTGTACTTCATCCTCCATCCCTTTGTACTCCTTGTACTCCTTCTGCCATCTTCCATCCACCTCCCTTTGTACCTCTCCCTCCAATCATACTCCTCCATTCATAATCCTCCCTCCATCTATCATACTACCTCCCTCTATCCATACTCCATCCACCTCCCTCTTACCTCCCCCTCTAATTATACTCCTCCATTTGTGCTCCTCCCTCCATCCATACTCCTCCCTCCATCTTTCGTACTACCTCCCTCTATCCATACTCCTCCCTCCGTTCATACTCCTCCCTCCATTTGTCATACTACCTCCATCCATCCATCCACACTTCCCCAACATCTACCATACTACCTGTGTTACATAAAAATGTAACTAAGGAAATAACACTAAGCAACTAATGCACATTCTTACATTATCATGCAAAACCTCAAAATATGAAAGAAGACATGTAAATGAACAACAAAATAGCACTATGCAAACCTCATGAAACCATCAAGTGTAGATGATTTCATTGCTAATGGGATGTGGTTGCTCACAAATCTAGCAGCATAACAATGAGGTAGAAGGTGCTTTTTGAAAATGAGGAGAGGGATCTCCTTTTATAGGAAAATGGATGCAATGGACAGTTGAGATTGAAGGCAAGATGGAGGGCTAGGATCTCTCATGATCAATGAGGTGTCAATGAGGTGGAGGACAAGTAGACTCCACATGGATTAGGGTTTTGACCATTCAAAGGGGGCTAGATGCTCACACATGTGTGAGCAACCTTTGATGTGACATGTCTATGATAGGTGTAAGAGGTGTGTAAGATCATGTTTCTTCACACATGTGTGAGACACCTTTGAAAGTGATGGGTCAGTGACATGTGTAAGAGGGTTGGAGGCTCAAGGTTTCTCACACATGTGTGAGACACCTTGGTTCACATGTGAAGGGGGACAAGGTTGTAAGAGGCATGCAAGATATGAGGGATAAGGAAAGTGTGAACATCTCTCACACATGTGTGAAGATTCCTCACACATGTGTGAGAACACACTTAGGATCAAGAGGTGATTAGCTAGGATGATTAGGAAGTGGGTAGGTTTAGCAAGATGGGTTAGTTAGGCTAGTGAGGTTAGGTGAGGGTTAAATGTAGGAGCCATGTGCTCAAATGGGATTAAATGCAATATTTAATTCCTAGTGGGATTAGGAGGGAATTAATTAAGTAAATGACATACTTAATTAAAGTGAAAGGGGTTAGATGCAAGTGGAAATTGGTTAGGATTTAAATAAATCTTAGTTTATTTAAATCAAGGTAAGGCAAACATAATCAAATAAATGTAAAATTTATTTAATTAAGGTAGGGGAATTAAATAAATAATGAATATTTATTTAATTGGCTAGGAACGGATTTTGGACAAATTTTGGTGTCTACACTACCTCCTTCCATCTATACTCCTCCCTCTCCATCCATTGTACTACCCCCTCCATTTGTACTCCTCCCTCCATCTTTCATTCATACTACCCCCACTAATCCCCTCCCTTGTACTCTTCCATACACTTCCATATTCCACATCTCATATTCCATACATTTCCATTCACTTCATAGTTCAATTTTGATCTTCCACTACCAACCACCATACTAGGGTCCTCTTCATCGTACATATCCCACAAGTCATATATACCTCCATATTCACAAAAAGTTTTGACATACAGTCTTGTATCCACCACCTCTTTTCTGGACAAGAGGCATTACAGTGGTATTAGAGCTGGTGATCTTGCCATCCTATTGAGATGATTGACAAATTTTGGTATTTGGATCACATTATAGCACCTGATAGTGATGGAGAGTGGTGGTTGAAGGCACTACAAAAGATTGGCAAAGAGCTTAGCGAGGGTGTTGATCTTCCATTAGATATATTGGAAGTATGTTTGTTTTAGGTGAACCAATTACCTTCAAGATTTATACATAAAATCCTCTCACTAATTAAGGATGTCTTAAGTTAGCCCAAGCTCTTGAGACACCATGACAAGGATAAAAGATTGGAAATTGCAGCATGTCTTAGTGAGGTCTTGAGAATTTTGTCTCCTAAAGAACCATATGATGATAACACCATGATAGAGATATTACAATTGATAGTTGGCCACTTTTAGTGTCTTGATGACTTCAATAGTGACCCTTTTGGTAGGAGATCTACAATATTAGATAATTGTGAAAATATCAAAGTAAGTAACCTTCTCTTAGATCTCAAATTGCAAAATTTGGTCCATGATACATTTCATCATTTTTTAGTCACCATCAAGGAAGATCATGATACTAAGATTCTAGTTGCTATGGAGAGTCTTATGATTTCATGCATTAAAGAGATGGATGAAATATCCCAACCCATCACATCTATGTTATGGGTTGTTCATAATCTAGAATGTATCTCCTCTACAGTACCATATAGATTGGTCAGTAATTTTTTCAAGCATTGTGAAGAAAAACTAATATCTCATTTGCACAAGTGGGACAAAATGGATGACAACAATAAGGGTGATGCTTTAAGTGAGGAGAATGAAGGCATGATTACAGGGCCATTCCAGGAGGATTTGTTAAATCTTTTTACTGCACCAACATGGGGAGAATACCAAAAAAATGAAGAGGTTTCTTGCATGGATCTTGTGAAGACATGGACAAATCAAGTTGTGCCAATCACTAAAGTTGTACCTGAGGTTGTGTTTTCCACCAAGGCACTATCTATTGAGGAAGTTCTATTAGTTGTCAAAGTTATGTCCATCACAAAATCTATGTTTGTTGCTGAGACTCATTCTATCATCAAGTTTTTGTTTGTCCTTGAGGCTATGTCTATCATCAAGTTTATGTTTTTTGCCAAAGTTGTGTGTCTATCATCGAAGTTATGTCCATTATCATGGTCTTTTATGTCATTAAGGTTGTATGTTTTTCGCTGTCATTGTGTTTGTCACCATCATGTCTATCACTGACACCAAGTTTGTGTCTCTTGTCAAATTCACATCCATCACCATCATGTCCATCACCAACATCAAGTTTGTATTCATTATCAAATTCGTGTCTGTCACCATCATCATATTTGTCACTATCATGTCCATCATCAACACTGAGTCTATGCCCATCATTGAGTCTTTTTTCATAATCATTGTGTCTATTACCATTATGTCCATTGCCACCATGTTCGTCACCATTGAGTTTGTATCCATCATGGAGTTTGTGTCCATCACTGATGCCAAGTTTGTTTCTTTCATCAAGTTTTTATCCATCACCATCATTGTGTCTATCATTAATGTAGAGTCAGTGTCCATTTCCAAGTTCATGTTCATCATTGTCATGTCCATCACTAACACTAAGTCCTTGTCCATCATCAAGCTCATGTCTATCACCATCATTGTGTCTATCACCATTGTGTCCATCATCATTATTTCCATCACCAAAGCCAAGTTTGTGTCCATCATCAAGTTCCTATCCATCATTTTCATGTCCATCACTGATGCAAGTCCATTTCCTTCATCAAGTTTGTATCCATTATTAAGTGTGTATCCATCATCATAGTTGTTTCCATCAATGACATCATGGTTTTCTCCATCATCATTTTGTATCCATCATTGTGGTTGCATTAGTCACAATAGCTATTTTTGTCACCATTGAGACATTGCTCACTATCGAGGCTTTATCCATCATCAAGGCTTCAACCAGGGTTCTATGTACCATTAAGATTTTATCTGCAGCCAAATTTTTGTTTGTGGTCGAGGTACTCTCCATTTAGGTTTTCTCTGCCAAGGTTCCCTTTTTTGATGTACTCTTTTCTGAGGCTTCCATCATCACAACACCCTTCACCAAAGCTCTTGTTGCTAAGGTTCTTATAGTCGAGCCCCCCTTCATTGACATTCTCACCACTAAAGCTCTCTTCATCAAGGTTTCATCTATTAGGAATATAATAGTGGTCATTGTGATTGTGTTAGTGGGTAAATTTGGACCAGCATCAATGTCTTTGTGCATGACCACACCCAAAGAGATCATTGAACATAATGTCGTGAAAGATTTCATCAATTTGTGTTGGGATCCTATTGAAGGCTATGATAATATTTATATCAAAGTGGTGCAAAAAATGCTTAATGACAATGTGGTGCAAGGGAGGTTTGATGATAATTCACTCATTTTGCTTGCATGTTTGGTTTGGGATCCTGGTGACTCAAGATACAACAATATTTATATCAGAGTGGCATAGTGAAAGTTTGATGGCAATGTGGTGTCGCAGAGGATTGATGTCATTTCACTTGTCTTTCTCATGCATTTGATTTGAGACCCTATGGTTGTTGGTATTTCATTTGATGATGGATTTCTTAAGGGAAAGCAATCTTTGGCCAGCAAGGATTTCTAATATCCCCAATTTTTAATGTAATAATTTAATTTAATCAATTAATTAAATGGTCCCAAAATTTAAATAATATAATAAAAGGACCTTTAATTAGTTACTTTAATTAATTAATATGGGCCCAAGTTAATATTTTTATTTGTAGTTCTCACTGATCTAATATATCTCGGACCTGTTTTAATTTTTAGTTTCCATTAGTAATTGTTGTCATTGACTATCTTTGTACACCATCAGAAAGGTTTTCCTAATGGGTATTTAAGCATGGCTTGTACGTAGTAGTTGGTGTACTATTTAGATTATTTTCTTTGTACTGTGAATTCCTGTTGGAGTTCTCTATTTTTCACCATTCGAAAGTGAAAGATCTTCCCTACTTGGCTTTTTTGTTTTGGTGGGATTCAACCCTCACCCTATTCCATCTCTTGTAATACTTTTCTCAGATCTAGGAAATCAAAGCACCACCTATGTAGAATATTGGTATTCAATATCTATTCATGCTTGGCATTTATTTGATGGAGTTATAGTGTTTAATATTATTTGCATATGAGTTTGTATGTTCTTTCCAATTTCTATAAAATACCCGATGTACTCCTCCATTCACCTCCCTTTGTACCTCTCCCTCCAATCATAATCCTCCATCTATACTCCTCCCTCCATTCATACTCCTCCTCCCATCTACCATACTACCTCTCTCCATCTATACTCCTCCACCCAACTCTCTCTGTACTCCTACCTCCACCTCTTTGCACTTCATCCTCTATCCATCCATACTCCATGTACTCCTTCCACCATATTCTATCCACCTCCCTCTATACCTCTCCCTCAAATCATACTCCTTCATTCATACTCCTCCCTCCATCTATAGTACTACCTCCCTCCATTTGTACTCCTCCATCCACCTCCCTCTTACTTCTCCCTCCAATTGTACTCCTCTATTCGTACTCCCTCCATATGTACTCCTCCCTCCAGTCATACCCTTCCCTCCATCTATCTTACTACCTCCCTCCATCCATACTCCTCCCTCCATCTGTACTCCTCCATCCATCCATAATTCCCCAACATCTATTGTACTACCTCCTTCCATCTATACTCCTCCTTCCATCCATACCTCCCCCTCCATCTATCATACTTACCCCTCCATTTGTATTCCTCCCTCCATCTGTCATTCATACTACACCCTTTTTACTCCTCCATACACTTCCATATTCCACATTTCATTTTCCATACATTTTTATTTCCTTCATACTTCAATTTTGATATTCCACTACCAACCACTGTACTAGGATCCTCTTCACCGTACACAAGCCATAGTTCATATATCCCTCCATATTCATAAAAAATTTTGATGTATGGTCTTGTATCCACCACCTCTTTGTCCAGACAAGGGACATTACACCTACACAATGAGCACCTGAAGTATCTAATCAAATATTTATTTTGGAGTTATCTTGAGCTACATAATTGTTAAACTTGATTTTAAGTGTTTACTAATTCAAATACATGATGCCTCTACCAATTGGAAGAGTTGAAGATATCAGAGTAATGTCAGTATAAGATATCCTTCTATGTCTATGACTTGATAGAATCTCATAAAGTGAAAACTTGAATATAGATATCATATGCAAGAAAAGGAGATTTTGGATTGCTTGAAAACTATTTTACTAAGTGTCTTGAAGAAGATGATGAAGTCTCATTCTAAATAAGTTAAAGATGATATCAATTATTTTTCCAGTAAAATTACTTGAAGTATGACAATTCGAGTTTCAAGAAAACATCGTAAAACTCATCACAATCAAGTCAACAAAACAAGATCTTTTAGAACTACAAATGAGATGTGAATTCCAAGGAAAGGAACCTCCTATGATATTGATAAGCACTCTTCTTGAGATATCAAATAAAAAAATTGGACACATAGATATCATAGATTTTTGGCAAGTGATGAGTAGAGAATATAGATCGCCTTTGGCACAACAAACATTGGATAGCGGGTTGGCTCATGTACAAGGAGATGTGTTGATATAAGATTGTTTTGAAGAGAAGAGCCTATAATGTAACAATCATTATTTTTCCAATAATGTTAACCCTCCTACCTGCTAGTAAGAGAATTTCTTTTTTGGTCTGAAAGCTATCATTTAGTTTATTGATGAAGAGGATATGAAAAGAGGAGATAATAATAGCACCTAGAGAAAGGTTGATTTATTTGGTATGTAAAAGAAGCATTAAAACCAAGTAAGACATTGATACTATAGTGTTTTATTTATCTACTTAAAGTCTAAAATGAAAAATTACTCATGATAAGATTCAAAGAATGTTAAGAAAAGTGTCTATCAAACCTTGTTGAGCAGTCAGTGCAAGCCGAGAAGAAATCAATGGAAGATAAGTGAAAATCAAGAGGTGCTGAGCAAAGATAAAAAATAGTACAAGTCAGGTGATTGTTACTCTATGCCAAGTAAAATTTAGTTAGTGTCAAGCATCAATAAACTTTAGTGTTTGCCAAGTGAACTAGTGTTGGCCGAGTAAAAGAACGCTATAGATGCTAAGTGACAACATATTGATGCCGAGTGCCAGTAAACAATGTTAAATCAAAGATTTGATGAATCTAAGCTGACTATTTTGTTTTCTTGAGTTATGTGAAGCATGTGGAGAATAAATATAATGAGCTAGTGACATAGAATTCAAGGTAAACTATTTTGAGATGAATTCAAGGAAGATTGTAGAAGAAGTTTCTAGAGGAACCAAATAGAAAAGTTAGTAGATTCATTTTATCCTACATAATCTTACCTAACCCTAAAATGGAAAATTGTGGTTAAGTGGAAAAAGATCTTAATTCTCTATAGATACAGATAGCTAGTAAGAAGAAAATATTTTCATATGCGAGAACCTAAGGAAGACACAAAGTCTAGGGTATTGCTTCAATCACTGGCAAGATAGATGTGACTGTTATTAGCACACAAAGAAAGAAGGCTTAAGATTATGAATTATTGAAGGGTGAACAAGCTATTAGAGCTGAAGTGTGTGAATGCCAAGGATAATGGAGGACTAAAATAGAAATCTATAATCTGCAAATGAGTTGTAATTTGTTATCAGATCAAGCCTTACTCTTACTTTCTAATCATTATATTAGTCTAGGGTAAATCCTTTGGATTAAGGTTGACCTAATAGTCATTTGTAAATCCTTTAATTGGGTGACATTATAATCAAATGGTCTAAATTCATCTAACAAGGCTCACTCCTAATAGGATGATTGAAATCCTTTAACCAAGTCACATTCAACAATGTGTATTATAACATTTAATAGGGTTGGCCTTTCATAGGGCATCACTTCAAAGGAGTGAGAATTGGTAGCATGTTACTGGTGGTTTTTTCCAAATTGGGTTTCCATGTGAAATCTTTGTGTCAAATTATTTGAATGTTCTTATGTTGTTTCATGTTTATATTTATGCAAATTTGTTTTGACCTAGGATAGTATCCTACAAAGTTTAAGTATTGTATGATCTAATGGATGCATGCATAATGAAGTTTTATGGATATGGGTCTACTAAGCATTGAAAAGTTTCATTTGTACATCTAGACACTGAATAACTAATTCACACCCCTCTCAATTATTCTAAAGGATTCCAACAATTAGTATCAGAGACCTAGTGCTTGAGAGGGCTAGTTTGAAGGTACTAGAAGCAAAAGATCAAGATGTCTAAAAGAAAGGTACCTAAGCTTAACAAGCAGAAATTCCCTTCATGAAGATACACCGAGGGGGTATTGGATACTATTTGCAATCTACCATCATGATTGAGCATGTTGACCCTATTGGAGCCCTAACTATTGATTGTCTAAAAAGAAGAAAGAATACAATCAAGCAATGTTGGAGATTGCATCTACCCTAAATTACTTTGAGTTTGATGATATTGAGGATTTTGATACTACAAATAAGATTTGAGATGCTCTTCATGCTATTTATGGAGGACAAGAAAATGTTTTGAGAGCCAAATTTGAAAGTCTAATAGGTAAGTTTGATGACATGAGGATGTAAGAAGGTGAGAACATTGTTTAATATTGCTCTAGAATAAAAGATGGTTTTAATGCTATAAAAGGAGCCAATGGTATCATTGATGATGATATTGTATTGAGAAAAGTATTGGGGACACTACTACCTATCTATTCTATTAGAGTTTCTACCATACAAGAACTAAGATGTATACCTGGTACTAATCTGTTTCTTGAAGGTTTGGTAGGTAGGCTCACTTCCTTTGAATTCTCTAATTATGATAACTTCAAATATGAGAATGTTGAATCTTCTTTCAAAGCTAAACTTTCATTAGAGGAACCTACAAAGAAAAAGAAAAAGGTAAAATGTGTTTCTAGTGATAGTGATATAGATGAGGAGGATGTAGAACAACTTGAAGCATTGTTGGCAAGAAGATTTCACAGAGGCAAAGGCAAATTCGAAGGTAAGTTACCTATCATGTTCTTTAATTGCAATGAGGTTGTTCATATTGTTGCTAGATGCCTAGAAAAGAATAAAAATAGAAGTGGAGACAAATATAGAAGTAAAAGAGACGAGGAAAAAAAAGATTACAAAAACAAGGGCAAGAAGTCTTGCTACATTATTGAAGAGGAAACCAAAGATGGATCTAATGACCATGATGATGAAATGGTGTTTGTTGCAATGAAGGATGATTTTGATGAGGATGAGGCAACTACACTAGTGTCTTATGTGAACAATAGTGATAGATGGATCATTGATAGTGGGTGTTCACATCACATGTCTAGAGATAAAAGTAAGTTCATTGCCCTTGATTATTACGATGGAAATAGTATAAGATTTAGTAATGATGCTCCCTGTCTAATAAAAGGAAAAGGATCAATCAAACTCACAAAAAAGATCATGTGTAACAATGTTTATTATGAAGAAGGACTTAACTATAACTTGTTGTGTGTGTGACAACTAAATAGTTTAGGTTGCAAAGCTGACTTTGAGAATAAGATAGCAAAGATCAATGACACAGATGTGAAACTAATTGGAAAAAGTGATCAAAATATAGATAATCTATTCTATCTTGATATGATTGATGCTACTCATCTTGTTGTAGAATTTGATGATGTGTGGTTATGGCACAAGAGGTTATATCATGTTAACTTTGATAACTAAGTCAATATCAATAACATGAAAAGAGTCGAAGGTTTTCCTAAACTAAAGAAACCTGACAATATGATATGCAAACAATGTTAGTTAGGAAAGATGACAAAATCTAGTCTTAAAAGTAAGTCTCATACCTCTAAAAAAAATTGGAGATTTTTCATACTAATTTGTGTGGACCAATTGATGTGCAAAGCTACAAAGCTAAAAAGTACAATATTCTATTTATTAATTATTATTCTACGATGATGACAGTTATTTTTCTAAAATAGAAATCTAATGCTTTCCAAATGTTTGAGTGGTACTTAGCCAGAGTTGAAAAGGAGACAAGAATAATCTTGAAATGTCTAAGATCTAATAGAGGTGGATAATTTACATCAAATAAGTTTGAGATATTTTGTAATGATAGAGGAATCAAAAGATAGACTTCTACTCCTAGGACCCCTCCATAAAATGGAATTTCTGAAGAGAGGAACAGATCTTTAATGGATTATTCTAGGACACTCATGATGGTGAAGAATGTTGCTTTGAAATAAAAGAGAGAGGATGTAAGTATAGCTATATATACCTTGAACTGTGTGCAAGTGAACAAAGGTACTCATTCAACACCTTTTGAATTATGGTATGGATACTCATCCAATGTTAAATATTTTAAGGTATTTGGAAGCAAGTGCTACATTCTTAAGGATTTTAGGAATGGTAAATTAGATGCTAAAAGTGAAGAAGGTATAGTCCATGGCTATTCCATAAGAAGTAAAGCTTATAAGTGTTTAAATACAAACACTAACAAAGTTGTGGAAAGTGAAAATGTGAAGTTTGATGAATATATAGAGGTACATGAAGCTAAATGTATAAAAAAACATGAAGAATAAAAATTATTTGTATACTTTTATGAAGGTATGTCTGCTAATGAATATGTTGTAAATCAATAGCAAGTTTTAGTGATTGTCGAGTCACATACAACGAATGTCAAGTTGCATTTAGGAACTGAGTCACAATTAGGAGCCAAGTTGTAGATAGAAGCTGAGGCACATTTTGATTATAAGATAAGTGTACATGAAAGAAATGTTGAGTTACCTGATAGAGAAGTACATAGTGATTCTAAAGTTGACAGACCTATTGAAGAAAGAAGAGCATAAACAAGATTGTCAATGTATGTCAAAAGACATCACCTTTTTGAACAAATTATTGGAGATAAACATGCTAGACCAATAACAAGAAATAGGATGAGAAGTGATATATGTTTTTTGATCATGCAAGAGCCTAAGAAAATAAGGACTAGAGTAAAGCCATGAGAGAAAAAATTGAACAGATTGAGAAGAACAAGACATGGACTCTAGTTCCAAGACCAAAGGACAAGAATGTGATTGAAACCAAGTGGGTATACAGAAACAAGGTAGATGAGAATGGTGAAGTCAAAAGGAATAAGAAAATATTAGTTTGCAAGGTTTATTCACAAGAAGAAGGAATTGACTATGGAGATACATTTGCCCCTATTTCAAGATTGGAAGGAGTAAGAACTCTTCTTTCTCACTCCGCATACAAAGGTTTCAAAGTTTATCAAATAGATGTGAAGACAAAATTTCTAAATGGTATATTATAAGAAGAGGTGTACATAGAATATCCCAAAGGATTTTTTGATGCTAATAGTAAGAACATGGTAGGTAGACTACACAAAGCTTTATATGGTTTGAAGCAGGCCCCAAGATCATGGTATGAAAGGCTTCACAATTATATTGTGAAGATTGGTTTTGAGAAGACTAAAGATCAAAGTAGTCTTTACTTGAAGATAGAAGGAGATAAAGGTATTTAACTAGATGAAATTTTTGTTGATGATATCATATTTGGAGGTCAAGATACTTTATGTAGGGGATTTGCAAATGAAATGAAGAAAGAATTTGAGATGTGTATGTTTGGAGAGATCAAGTTCTTTGTTGGTTTCTAAGTATACAATATGAAATATGATATATACATCACTCAGTCTAAGTATGTGAAAGAAATATTGAAAAATTTTGGTTTATAGGATTCAAATCTAGTTAGCACACCTATGGTGAGAGGATGAAAATTGTCAAAGAATGATGATTTTGCTAATGAGAATCAAACATTGTATAGGTCTATGATTGGAAAATTACAATATGTAGTAGAAAGAAGACTTTAAATTGCAATATCTATTGAGATTTTTGTAAGATTCTCTACAAATCCTAAGGAGAATCATTTGATTATTTTTAAGAGAATTATGAGATATCTAAAAGGAACAAAAGAATATGGTCTATACTACAAGAAAAATTTAAAAAATGAGTTAAGAGCCTATATAGATGTTGATTGGGCTAGAAACATTGATGACAAAAAGAGCACAAGAGGTGGAGCATTTTTCTTAGGAAAGAGGTTGGTCACCTAGATTGGCAAGAAACAAAATTGTATATCTCAATCTACTGCTAAAGCTGAATATGTGGTTGTTGTAATAAATTGTACAAATGTGGTATGGATCAAGCAATTACTCAAAGGTATGAAGGAGGAAATCACTGGACCTATGGTACTTTATTGTGATAATAAAAGTGTTATAAACATATCAAAGAACCCTATGATGCAGACAAAGACTAAGCACATTGAAATCAAGTATCATTACTTGAGAGAGTTAGTCCAAAACAAAGAAGTGAGGATGGAATATGTGAATACAAAATAATAGATAGTTGATATATTCACAAAATCTTTACCTAAGGATGCTCATGAATATCTCAAAGGTAAACTGAGAGTGATACCCCTATGCAAAGCTAGTTAAGAAGCATAAGTAGTGCCCTATATCAATTAAGATGAATGTTGTATCTTAAAACTTGATGCAGTGGATACTACTTTAGGAGCTGCCTAAAGTAATGACGGAGTTGAATTAGAAGATTTATAGTCACATGAAAGGTGACAAAGGAAGAAATTGAATTGATTATATCTTCATACAGAGATGCCAAGTCTTTGGCATTTCTATCAAAGAGGGAGAAATAACTACTAGAGGTGACTACTAGTGGGAGATAGAGCACATAACAAGTACTGAGGGGGAAATGACTATAGAAAAGTATATAACTAGTAAGAGGGAGAAATAATTTGAAAGAGAAGAGCAGATAGAGATTCATACACCTGATATTAGAAAGAGGGAGTGATATTATAAAAGGAAGATATAAGTCAAAGGGAGAAGTAGTAGTAAAGGAACTTGACAAAGTTCACATTACCCTACACAGAGGAAGGATGTATACTACACTACTAGAGGGAGAAATTTAAAAGATTTATTTTATTTTTGGTAATGTTATTGGTATTGGTTTGCCATCAATTCCAAACAGAGAGATTGTTGATATAAGAGTGTTTTGAAGAGAGCCTGTATTGTAACAATCATTATTTTGTCAATGACTATGGTGAGACAAAATTTTTTTGGTTTGAAAGCTATCATTTAGATGATTGATGAAGAGGACTTCAAAAGAGAAGATAATAATAGCACCTAGAGAAAAGTTGAGTTATTTGGTATGTAAAAGAATCATTAAGACCAAGTAAGACATTGATATATAGTGTATTGTTTATCTACTTAAAGTCTAAAATGAAAGATTACTCAAGCTAAGACTAGAAGAAGGTTAAGTAAGAAAAGTGTCCACCAAGCCTTGTCATGCATTCAACGCAAGTCGAGAAGAAATCAATGGAAGCTGAGTGAAAATCAAGAGGTGCCAAGTAAAGATAAAAAATAATGCAAGCTAGGTGATTGTTAGTGTATGTTGAGTAAAGTTTCATTGGTTTCAAGCATCATTAAACTTTGGTGTTTTATAAGTGAACTAGTGTTGGCTGAGTAACAGAACAATATAGATGTTGAGTGACAACATATTGATGTTAAGTGCTAGTAAACAATGTTAATCAAAGATTTGATGAATTTGAGCTAACTATTTTGTTTTCTTGAATTATGTGAAGCATGTGGGAGATAATTATAATGAGCTAGTGGAATAGAATTCAAGGTAAACCATTTTGAAGTAAATTCAAGGAAGATTGTAGAAGAAGTTTCTAGAGGAACCAAATGAAAAAGTTGGTAGATTCATTATATCCTACCTAATCCTACCTAACCCTAAAATGAATTATTATGGTTAAGCAACAAAAGATCTTAATTCTTTGTTTATAGAGATAGTTGGTCAAAAGCAAAGGTTATCATATGTGAGAAACTAAGGAAGACAAGAAGTCTAGGGTATTACTTCATTTAGTGGCCAAATAGAAGTGACTTCTATTGGTATGCAAAGCATCAAGGTTTAAGAGTATAAATGCTTGAAGGGTGAAAAAGCTATTAGAGTTGAAGTGTGTGAATGCCAAGTAGAATGGAGGACTAAAATAGAGATCTATAATCTATAAGTAAGTTGTAATTTGTTATCAGATTAAACCTTAGTGTTACTTTCTAATCATTCTATCAGTTTAGGGTAAATATTTTGGATTAAGGTCCATTTTTAAATCTTTTAACTAGGTGACATTCTAATGGAATGGTCTAAAGTCCTCTAACAAGGCTCACTCCTAATAGGGTGATTGAAATCCTTTAATCAGATCACATTTAACAATGAGCATTATAATCTTTAATAGGGTTGGCCTTTCACAGGGCATCACTTTAGGAGAGTTAGAATTAGTAGCATGTTACTGGTGGTTTTTTCCAAATTGAGTTTCCATGTAAAATCTTTGTGTCAAATTGTGTGAATGTTCTTATGTTGTTTCATGTTTACATTTTTGCAAAGTTGTTTTGACTTAGGATAGTAACCTAAAAAATTTAAGTATTGTATGATCTAATGGATGCATGCATATTGAAGTTTTATGGATATGGGTCTACTAAGAATTAAAAAGTGTTATTTGTACATATGGACCTTGGATAACTAATCCACTCCCCCTATTAGTTATTCTAAAAAATTCCACCAACATTCTCTCGATATTTAGTGTACTAAAATAGTTTTGGAATGTATGAAGGTATACGATCAGAATTCTAGATACATTCAAACCTTAGGAGGTGATGTTTTGGCAAGGCTAGACCTAGTATCTATCTCTATTTCATTCAAATTTCTAGTAAGGGAAGAATTCATAGAAATGTCTAAGGAAGGTGCTCAAGGTTATTTTCATCAAACTAAAAAGAGGTGTTTGAATGTCATTGCTAAAAGTTGGTTGGATCAACCTAGGAGAGAATAGTCATGGTTACCAAGAGCTCTACGTAGAATAATTTTTAATGAAGACATTTTAGATATGATCATCCTTCTCAGTAGAATAGTGGGGAATGAGACAGCTAAGGAATTTTAGGATTGGATGTTCTTGTAAATCAACACCATCACCACTGGAAAATAATTTATCAATTGGGGAGAAATGATTAGTGATGCCCTTCACCGTGTTACCCAAGTTTTAGTTCATATCTTTTTGTTCTAGGGTTTTGAGTCAAGTAAAGTGTCAATGTCTCAAGTCTGAGTCTATATTTCCCATAGGATGGCCTTTCTTCTCATCATTCCATTGATTTAACCTAATGCGGTAAATCATATCAGCAATGCACCAATCCAATGGCTACGTGATTAGGTTTTGGAGGGTTTGTTATGCATTTCCCTTATGAGAAGAAGGCTTAGATATTTTGTTGATTCATCTTTCTTTGTTCCTAATCATGTTGAAGACAAGGATTCATTCTGTATAATGGTTTTTCATAGAAGATATTGTAGATGATCAAGATAAAATACATGAGAAGCAAATAAATCATTAGAAATGGTGAAAGAACCTAGTCAAAGGTGGTATGACCCTAGTTACAATGAAATTTATGTCTTATATTTAATCTACACATTTATGCTGCAAAGTTGACAAGTCAAATGGCTGAGAGACTAAATCCAAGTCATTGGATGAAGACCAGATTGACAGATGATATTTTAAAGATAGAACTATAAGTATTCAATAATGAATTTCATCAGTTATCAAATCTTAAAAAATCCATGATTGTCGTTATGTCTCTAATGAGAGTTACACAAAGAATAAACATTATGAGATAGCGACAAGTTGACATTTGTTTGTGGGACCCAATTGGGAGTAAGATCGCCAAAAGAGTCATCACTGTAGATCAAACTTGAGATCAAGGGATGTTATCATGTCACTATGGAAAGTTTCTCGATTGTTAATCATAGCAACATAACAATAGAATGACACGTTTCCTAATGGGCCCATTATATTTCACAAAGCACCACAATGAAAAGTAGTCCAACATTAGATTCTCCAAGCAATGCAATAGTGCCACCTGTCTGCCACGATGTGCATAGTTGGAAAGTGGACCCACATCACAAAGTAAACAAAGGGTTAATATCTTTTATCACCACTGTCAAATCAAAAATAGATCAATGCTCATTATTATGTTGCTATAAAGATTTGTCCATAGAATAATCATAGTGACATAACGAATATTCAATATGTGTACACAAAGGGAGCCATGAAGGGAAATGGAAAGGAAAAAACAAAAAGGTTTATAATATTTTAATCATGATCATTGGTTTAAGATTGATGGTCATGATTCAAAACTATAGTGACTGTTGGAATATGAATTATACACACTTGGCACCAAATAGCTAAATATGAAGAATTGAATATTTCTACAAGATTTTTTGAAGTTATAGGAAGATAAATAGTCATCATATATTTTTAGAAGTACCATGAATCCAAAATAATCAAACGAAAAGATACCACACGTTCATATCATTGGATGATTTCATATTTTATCTCTTTTCTATTTTGTGATTGTTTCTCTATTGAAGTGAGGGATGACAAAAAACTATAAGTGTAATCTCATTTGACAATTTAGAGGTCAGTAAATTTGATGGTGAATTAGTTCTGTAATTCCATTTACCCTATTTTCTTGTCATGATTTTTTGCCCATGCATAGATTAGTTTTGCATTAAGAGTTGAAAGACAATTATCATATGTGATTCTATGATAATCATATGGATTCCATTTCATTGTGGTAATTACAGTAAAGGTAATTCCATTTACTTTCTTCATATTTGGTTTTGTTTCCTTTCTTTCTGGTTTTATAACATGTTATACATTTTCATTAGGAAGTGAAAGATAAATGTGTATGAATCTATTAGTTACTTATTGGATTCCATTTTATTCGAGACTGATAATTTCAAAAAATTCCACTTGTCTTCATATGTGTTTCTTCTTCCATTCCTCTTCTACATTTAGATGGTCAATCTGCATTTAGAATAGAAGGGTTAGAAATTTCAAGATAATCTACTACAGTCATTCCATTGAGAGTGATAAGTTGTTCAAATCCATCTTGTCTGAATTGTTTGTGCCTAAAAACAATTTGGTTATCCTTTACTACTCTTGGCTTAAGAGCTTATAATATCAAAACTGGTAATCTCATATAAACATATTCATTGCATATCATTGCAAATCATAAGGGAGTTATACCTATTAATTCAAAGGGCAATGATAGAATACATACACTGACTCATTTTTTTTGTAAGCATCCTTTGTCTTTCAAAAACATTGGGTATCAAAGAGTCAGGTTATAAAATCTAATAGGAGGAAAAACTAATAACCAACACACTGTTAGTTGACTAAATTCAATATGAATCATGGATTCTACATGTCTTCATATATTATGTATGCAATTGCTAGTATGTATTCATGGCGTAGGCTTAATTCGTATGGGGAATATAATGTGGCTAATCAAATATATAATTACTATCCCCAATTGTAATTGAAATAAAGAAATGCATACTTTTTGTACGGTAAATGATGCTTTCCCTATGCTCACAACTAGAGAGCTACAGGGAGATATAGGACTTCAAATTTCTCTCAAAGAAGTTAGTCTCATCAGTACTTATGGTAGATTCATGAATACAATATCCCTAGTTCACCTAAATTCACATTGGAGCTTTTCAAGATTATCATCTTATGTTGCCTCATTTTGTAGATGATAAGTTGGTACTTTTAGAAGTTTGCAGGAAGATTGGTTAGGAAAATTATAAATGTAGGAACAAAAGTTTCATTCCCTTCCCAAGTTTTATCAGACACTACAGTTGTCATTCTTCCTCAAATGCCCAAAATATTCAAAGATCTATGGTGAAGATAACTTTGAACTCTTTTCAAAGTCATTTCCTATTTGATGGTAGTAGGCATGTTAAAAATAACCTAATATTAGGACTATTGGAATTCTTTAAAATAACTAGGGGGGGGGGGGGGGCAGGGGGTGAATCAATTATCCAAGGTTCAAATGTACAATTAAAAAATTTCAATGATTAGTGGACCAATATTCGTAAAACCTTATCATGCATGCATCCACTAGATTGTACAATACTTAAACTTTGAAGTTGTCGTCCTAGGTCAAAACCAATTTGTAGAAATGTAAACATGAAACAACATAAGAACATTCACATAATTTTGACATGAGGATTTTACATGGAAACCCAATTTGGGAAAAACCACTAGTAAAATGCTACTAATTCTCACTCTTTTGAAGTGATGCCCAGTAAAAGGCCAACCCTATTAAAGGTTCTAATACACACTATTAAATGTGACCTGGTTAAAGGATTTCAATCACCATGTTAGGAGTGAGCCTTATTAGAGTACTTTAGACTATATCATTAGAATGTCACCTAGTTAAAGGACTTACAAATGACTGTTAGGTCAACCTTAATCCAAAGTATTTACCTTAGACTGATACAATGATTAGAAAGTAATAGTAAGGCTTGATCTAATACCAAATCACAACTCACTTATAGATTACAGATCTTTGTTTTGGCATTTATACACTTTACCTCTAATAGCTTTTTCACCCTTCAAGTATTTATACTCTTAAGCCTTCTTGTGTTGCATGCAAATCGCAGTCGCCTCTATTCATCCATTAAATGAAGAAATACCCTAGACTCATTGTCATCCTTAGGTTCTCACAATGACAATCTTTTCTTCTAACCAACTATCTCTATAAATAAAGAATTAAGATTTTTTGTTGCTTAACCTCAATCATTCATTTTAGGGTTAGGTAAGGCTATGTAGGATACAATGAATCTACCTACTTTCTATCCAGTTCTTCTAGAAACTTCTTCTATAATCTTCTTCGAATTCTCCACAAAACAATATACCTTGAATCTATGCCACCATCTCATCATAGTTATCTTGAACACTCTTTAGACAATTCAAGAGAACAAAATCGTTAGCTCGGATTCATCAAATCTTCAATTTAACACATTTACTGGCACTTGGCATCAATATATAGTTACTTGACATCTTTACTATTCTATCACTTAGCCAACACTAGTTCACTTGAAAATCACTAAATTTTACTGATGCTTGATACCAACTAAACTTTACTTAGTATATACTAACAATCACTCAGCCTGCACTATTTTCCATCTTTGCTTGGCATCTCTTGTTTTTCTCTCGATTTACACTAATTTCTTCTAGTCTTAACTTGAGTAATCTTTCATTCCCAACTTTAAGTAGATAAACAATACACTATAGTATCAATGATTTACTTGGTCTTAGTGCTTTTTTTACATACCAAATAACTCAACCTTTCTCTAGGTGTTATTGTTAGATCTCCTCTTTTCAAATCATCTTCATCAATCAACTAAATGATAACTTTTAGAGCAAAAAGTAATAGTCTCACCAGCAGGTAGTAGGTTTGACATCATTGACAAAATAATGATTGTTTCTTTATAGGTTCCTCACTTCAAAACAATCTTATATCAAGACAAACTTGTCTATCTTCATTTTCCTATGATGGAGAATTATTGGGAGAACTATTAGAATGACTTTGAGGTGAGAAAAATAGATTGGATAAGATTTACAATGCAACAAATAATTTGTTATAAAATGGGGTGGGTGTCAAATTCACAAAGGAAGACAAATTAAATCTAATTGATCCTTTCTTCTTTGAACAAATATAGGTGTTAGAATTTCCATATATCAGTTGGTCCTTACAAGAATTAAAATATCTCAAAGAGATGAGCTTCTTTATGATTTAGCAAAAAGAGAATTGGTTAAGAAGTAAAACCAAAGAAACCATAGCCACCAAGTCAAAATGGAAAAATAGTGCGAAGAAAAATAATAGCTCGAAGAAGGTATGTCCAATTTAGTAATTCCATTTTCTTTATCCACCACTTCTAGTTCTTTACATGGTTCATAAGATGGAGATGATGGTGAAGATCCAAATGGAAGAATTTATTTAGTTTCAGCATGTGAGCTCAACAAACTCACTCAAAAGAAAAGGTTAAAGCCCAAATAGAAAGCTTTAAATCTAATCCAGCAAATGGTAGATGAATTTCGTGAGATGAATACTTTACCATCATCATTTTTATATTAAATGATTGTTACAATATATAGTCCACTAGTATAACTAAGAGGGTGGGAGGGTGTGAATTAGTTATCCAAATAATATCATAATTATCAACCTTAATAAAACTTAACCATATGAGAAATGTAATCATAAATCATAACAAGATACTCATGCACAATAACACGAGATATGTTAACTAGAGAAACTCTTGATTTAAAGGGAAAACCCTAGTGGGGATGATACACATAAGATGATGTACTAATATAAATATTATTTTTTAGAGGATGGACACTATTAGGAGTCTATAACAATATTTAGTACATATCAGTCTCTGTTAGGAGACTTTGAATCCCTATACAAAGATTCCAACCCTGTTAGGAGTTGTAGAAGGAAGATGGACCCACTGTCCAAACAGCTTCACGGGCAAGATCAATGAACCTACTGTCCAAATGATCTTTGTATTATTCTTTGAAGAATAATATAATTGTATTGTACTACTCATTCCTCCTTCTATGTCCTATCCATCGGACCTCTTCTCCTTTTGATCTCAATACCAAATCAGAAAATTTACAGCCAATAATCTATTGAATTTCTTACTCAGGTGAAAGCACAAACTTGTGTCACCCTTTTAAAAAGGAAAAGGCTAACAAAAGTGTAGTTGTTCACATTTAATGACATAAAACTGGTATTATTATTTAGAATTTTAAAATGAAGTAAACTAATAAAATGTGTAGAAATAGATCAATTTTAGGATTATAATTTTTAATAATTATTTAGAATAAGAAATTATGTATTTTCCTATTTTTTAAAGATAAATTTTAGTTGCTGAAAAACATTAGAAATAGGGGTCTAGTTCCCACCACAAAACTATATGTAAATAAACTTATTTCCCTTTGATCTTAGATTATGTTATTGATAATATATGTAGCTAGAACAATCAAAAATAAAAATGGGCTTTAGACCTATATTTTCTCTTTTATAACAATTCAAATTTCAACTTATTCAAATCGATAGTTTACATCTCCCACCACATTTTTTGAAATAAATCTATTCCAACCAAAAGAAAAATTATATATTCTAGAAGAGGACTCTCTCCTCCAGAAGTCATATAATTTTTAACTTTTTTATATTATTTAATATATTTTTCTTTCTCAAAATCAACATCTTCTCAGGTGTTAAAATACGTACTTGTAGAATTTTTTAATTACAATATACTATATCTAATTAAAACACTATGAACTCTATATGAGAATATTCTTGACTTTGATCTCTATAAAATGGTGTTTTAAAAAATATCATAATAAATAGTAAGAGTTATTGAAACATCAATTTTCTAAAATAATTATATATTTTTAGTAATTGGATACTAACTAGTATAAAATATGCATTTAATAGACATTTCCAATTGGATAAGTGTGAAACCATATATAACTTAGCTAGAATATTTTTATCAAAGATCATATGTTTGAAAAAAAAAAAAAAAAAGATAGAAATACTCAAATTCAGTCATTCAGATAAACCAACTAGAAAGTTGACATAACTTTGTACTTTTACCCACTCACATTCACCAAACACTCTGCTCCTTTTAACACTTCCTTGATTACTTCACATTAAATACTTTGATCACACTTCATCACAAATAAGGAAGACATCTTTTATTTATATTGTCTCTTCAAAATAATTCCTTGAGTCAGCTTTGAGGCTTACCAATTAATTATAATAAGATAATCAATTATTTCATAATAACAATAGCACTATTGGCTCATAGTCTATACTTGAAGGGTAAGGTCATAATAATGGTTTGAACTTTCCATCATCAAGAAATTGGATGGAAAGTGTGAAAATCTTTGTCTAGGGGCTTCGAATGAATCCTCCAATTCAAATGAAGGTCCCCTAGGGCTTTGTTCAAATTCATGGCCTTAGGGGCTTCATTCAAAGCTCTAGGCTTCATTCAAAGCCCCTTATGCCAATTGTAATGTAAGGCTTCAAAAAAAGCCCCTAGACCTAATAAATCATCAAAAAGTGGGCCAAGGGGCTTCATTTGAACCCCCTGGGGCCAATAAAAGGCTAAGAAGTGGGCTAGGGGGATTTCTTCAAACCCCCCTAGGGCCACCCAAACTACTCCTAAGGGGGCTTCAAAGGAAGCCCTCTTCCTATGAAGACTTTTTAAGGGATTCCTTTGAAGCCCCCTTCGTTCAAAGGTCCCAAAATAGAAATTTTTACAAACTTCCTAAATTTTCTATCAATTTTTTCCCTTTTGAGGGCTCAAACAAGGGCTAAATAGGTCCACTTTCTGAAACTAAATATATTTCATTGTTGTACTCTGAATAAGCTTTCTAATGGCCATACTCTTAATATGCATTTTTTTTATTGTCATGTTTTTTTGGTAATTTTATTAAATATAGGTTGTTTGTCTATTTCATAAATCTTTGTTTGAGGCTTCAAGAAAAATAGAAAATGGAAGAAAATAAAATTTTAAAATTATGTTCACCAAAGGTATGTGTATTAACTTTCTAGAAAAATAAGAAATAATTCATTATGAATAATACAAAATAAATTATATCTATCAAAATCAACCTATGTCTAATTTATCATTGACTTCACTTTACCATCAAATAAAATCTACATTTTTCTATAAAATTGACTGAAACCAACTAAAGTTTCTATGTGTCAATATTATTGTTCTAGCCTTGAAAGAATTTTGTCATTATCATATATTTAAAAAAAGTTATGTTGATCAAAACAACCATCACTCTTTAAAAATGTTGATTTTTCATATATACCACTTGTCAAAGGAGAAAGAAAAATGGACTTCAATAAATTGAAAAAATAAAATATAAATTATTTTCAGAAACTAGAAAGAAATTCTACAAATCACTGGTCTACATCATCTTCAAATTCTTTATGAATTTTTAATAATAAGCATATGAAAGTGAGTTTTTCTAAACAACTCTCTTTCAATGTCAAAGTTGGCTAAAAAGTGGGAACTAGTGTGAACACTAGGGCTTGTGCACTTGCTAACATCACCATCAAACTATCTCCTATCATTGTCTAACTACACATCTCCATATTATATCTTAGTTAGAAGATATAATGCAATCATCAGAAATTGCTTAACAATGACTCTATCTCTATACTGCTCCCTGTGAATCACTTACAATCTCCACATGACTTCGACTTATGCTACATGCATTTAACCTCATCATCGAGACATAGTGTAGAACATTTCCTTACCCATTTATCACTAGAACATTAAACCTCTTTCCATATGATCTTGATCTCTATCTTCTACTCTACCAATCTTCACAAACCTACTGCTATGTTGACATCAATGACGAACATAGTCATGAATGAAACATGTCAATACTACTACATGCTCACTAATGCTTAGGATACTTCCCCAAAGAAATACCATCAGAATTAATGCTAATAATGATTCAATTTATAGCATCTCCTATGTGCTCTTCATCTTTTGATAGTATCGAAGGGACTCAAGAGGTGCCAGTTGCAAAGAATACAAATGACCAGGATTTCTCACCTCTAGTCCTACAAGTTTCTTTAGTGACTGATTCATCTACCATTATTTTAGAATCTTGGTTACAAAAAATCTTGGAGAGAAAGAAGAAAAGAGTGATCCAATTAGAAGCATTAAATCTAGATGGCATGGCTAATCTAGTACATAAAGGCATGAAGGTAAAGAAAACTAGAATAGATTCTAGACTATCACTGAATCCTAACATAGGAAACCTATTTGTTGAGATTTGACAACCAGTCATAGGGAAGAACACAAATCAAGAAGAAGAAGCTAATTTTAACATAACTCAAGTGAATTTGTGCTGCACTACTCATGAAGGTAGAGAGAATAATTTTTAGGTGTCAACTATTGTCCTAATTGAACAATCAAGGATAGATAAGAAAGCTAAGAATCAGCCCAAGCACCAAGTTCGAGCCCTTTCTTCATGCATCTGATCAATGGTTGGCGATTCACTCCCAAATTCTACTACTTTTATGGAAACAATAGAGGATCCCAAGAAGATGTTGATGAAGATGTCATTCAAAACATAAGAGAATGCTAGGCTTATAGTAAGATGATGAAGGCATGGAAAAAAAACATGAAGGAGCAAGCATCAAGCCTATTTTATGAGGTAAAGGTCCACATATACTAAGGAAAATCACATACAAGAAAGCATACAAAAAGATTTGATGAATCTTCAGGGATAACAATCATTCTAGAGAGAAATTAATAGTAATTTGAGAGAGATTAAAGGAATGGACAATGATATAGTCAGATCTTTGAAATTGATCACAAGTAGATAAAAAGAGCATATTGACATATAGCTGGAAATCATCAAATAGAAACATAATAGTATGGATCACTGATTGGATGAAGGAGAGAGAAGTTCCTAAACACTTTCAAACTAGTGAAAATGAAGGAGTTGGGAAATATACCAACAATTGTGGAAGGTATTCCGATCAATGAACACACTTAGGATCTAGACATATCTATCATTTTGGAATGTATATAGTTAAATATCAGCACTAATCTTGGCAATAAATAAATTTTGGATGCTAACATTATGATGAGATTGAGCACTTTCTCAATGGAATTGGGCTCTTGCATTCAAAACTTACCAAGTTACATCCTAGAGTTGGATGAAGTTAGAAAGAGTCATGATCTATGCAAGCTAAAATTGTAGAGCTTCATTATCATAAAAAACAAAGCTTTGGCACAAGTCAAAAAATTATTCAGATCATACAAGGCAAACTTGACTCAACTCCTCATAACACCTCTAGATCAAAGAGAAAGCACAGGAGATATCAGTGATTGCAATTGTAAGTTAAAATTAGATGCGTTTAAAGTTGTCTGATATTTTTGTTTGTATATTTTTTAAAGAGATAAACTTTGTTTTAAACTTGTTTTGGTTAGTGTTTTAACTTTCTTAGTTATGGTTAGGCATAGAAAATTGGAGTTGTAAAAGTTAGAGTTGGCTACAAACCTTCTTCAAAATAGTCCAAACTCTAACTTGTTGAGTAGTTACAAATCTAGGTGGTTGTGCTAGAATAGATTATAAATTCATGAAGAAAACATGTATCAAGGAATATTTTGGATTTATAGACAAAGGACTCTTATGTTTTGATAGAAAAACAATTTTTGGAAAGTATGTACAATTCTTATTCTTGTAATCAACAATTTTCTTATGTTCTTGGTGCTAAGAAATAAAAGAAGTATATTTTGCATTCTCTTTTCTAAAAAATCTGAATTGTTAAAGTGTTGATTATTCATAATGATTATTTTCATGGTATGGTGTAAATATTCATGAATCATTGAATTAGCATTGTGTTAATGATAGCTTTCAAGCATAGTTATTGTTTATTTTTATTAGTAGTTTACATCAATTTTAGGGAGGTATTGAAGTTGTGTGGTGCATTCATCATCAATAGTTTCCTTTTTATCTTCTAAGTTGTAATCATCTTTATTTGAAAATAAAAAATTATATCTTATGAGGGAGCTACCCCTCTAAATGCATAGGAAGGCCAAATATCAAGGGCCTATCTAACTATTGGAGAAATTGATTTTCCACATATTCAATTGGGCTAAATCATGAATTTTCTAAGTGACAAATTTGTTTACCAATAAAATGATATAGAACATCAAGAGAATTTTCATGATTCGGTATGCTAGGAATTATAAATTTTTATCTAAACTATTTTGTGAAAACTTTTCATTTGAACTAATCCAAGAAAAAATCTAAACATTGAGAAAAAAAGGAAGAAAAATTAAAAATATTTTGCATGGCAGCCAAAAACTTCATAATAGTAAAACTGAAAATGTATGAACACCTAATTATTTCATAGAGATTTATATCAAAATAAAATTAAAATTTGAAAAACATAAAATAAATTCAAAAAAAGTAACTTGTATCAGTACCCACCACTCATCCTTTACCTTTGATGCAGAATCTAGTGAACACATCAAGATCTAAAGAAATGGGTTAAAGATTCATTTCCTATTCAAAATAACAAAAGATTGATGTAGTAGATTTTTTTTAAAGATGTTGGGGACAATATTTATTCAAAAACCTAAAAATATGAATTCCTATTTTTAAAACAAATTCAAATAATTTTGTAATTGATTTTTCTTGTGTGTGTGTGTGTGTGTGTGTGTGTGTGTGTGTGTGTGTGTGTGTGTGTGTTGTGTGTTGAAAATAGATTGATACAAGTATGAGAATGTGTTTCAATCATTGTTTTGTAAGTGATATCAAACCTACTATTTGTTGGTAAGACAATTTTTTAGTTGATTTGAGTACTATCATTTTTTTGATTGATGGGAAGGTTTTGACCAAATGAGATAACAAAAGAACCTAGAGGAAAGGTTGAGTTATGGTATGAAAAAGAAGTACAAAGGTTAGTTAAGACAGTGATGATATAGTTTATTGATTATCTACTTAAAGTTCCAAAGGACGGATACACTGACAAAGTCTAGAAGAACAAAGTTAGTCCAAGCTAAGTAGAAAATCAACTGGAGCCAAGAAAAATCAAAGTTTAGTGTATGCCAAGTGATACAATGTAAGCTGAATAAAGTTTAGTTGATGATGAGCACCAATAAACTTTAGTATTTTCCAAGTTATCTATTGGATGACTAGTTGAAGAATAGTATGGAAGTCAAGTGATAGCATATTGATGCCAAGTGCCAGTATTCATGTTAACTTTTTTTTTTGAAAAATCTAAGTTGACTATTTTGTTTTCTTGAATTTTGTAAAGCATATGGAAGATAACTGTGATGAGTTGGTGGCACAAAATTTATGGTAAACAATTTTGACACAAATTCAAAGAGGATTGAAGGAGAAGTTTGTAGAAGGGACTAAAATAAAAATATGGGTACATTCATTGAAGCTTATCTAATCCTACCTAACCCTAAAATGTATGATAGAGGATAAACAGAAAAAGATCTTAATTCTCTATTTATAGAGATGGTTTGTTAGAAGAAAAGGTTATAATGTGTGAGAACCTAAGAAAGACAAGAGGTCTAGGGTATTGCTTCATTCAGAGACTGAACAGAAGAGACTACTATTGGTAAGAAAAGCAAAAAGGATTAAGAGTATGGATACTTGAAGGGTGAACAAGCTATCAGAGTTGAAGTGTGTGAAAGCCAAGCACAATGGAGGACTAAAACAGAGATTTTTAATCTACAAGTATGTTGTAAGTTGTTATCATTTCAAACCTTATTGTTACTTTCTTGCCATTATACCAGTCTAGGGTAAATATTTTGGATTAAGGTTGACCTAATAGTCATTTGTAAATCTTTTAACCAGGAGACATTTCAAGTGAATGACCTAAAGCCTTCTAACAAGGATCACACCTAATGGGCTAATTAAAATTCTTTAACTAGGTCACATTTAATAGTGTGCATTATAACCTTTAACAGGGTTGGTCTTTCACAGGGCATCACTTCAGAAGAGTGATCCAATGAGTAGCATGTTACTAGTGTTTTTTTCCAAATTGGGTTTCCATGTAAAATCATTATGTCAAATGTGTTATTGAATCTATTATGTTCATGCTTATATTTCTATAAAGTTGATTTGACAGTAACCTACAAAGTTTTAATGATTGTATGATCTAATGGATGTATGCATGAATATATTTTATGGATATGGGTTCATTAAGATATGAAATTTTTTATTTGTACATCTAGATCTTGGATAGCTTATTCACCCCCCTCTTAGTTATTCTAAAGTATCCCAACAATTAGTATTAGAGCCATCTACTTAAGTGTAAAGTCCCTCATTGTATGTAATTATCAATACGAATGATTTATTAAAATTGCTATAGGAGATTGAAATGGATAAGATGTAATGTTTTACGTTGTGAATTCCCTAATGAAATTGTGATTAGTTAACTCATCCATGTTTTAAATGCTCATTGATTCAAGAACTACTACATTATCTCGATTTTTTGAATATTAAAATTTTACTAATAATGATACGAGGCATTTTTTCACCTAATGATAAGGGTGTTAGTTTTGGTACCTCGATGATTAAGTTTTATGCTTTCAAATAGTTTAGTATTCCTTAATTGGTGATGTTAAGATGCATGCCTAATGATGATTATTCTAGTACGTTAATCTAAATTAATGAATAAGTTATGTTATATTAATTTTGTGTCTACTGACAAGTAAATGAGAGAAGAAATGAATTAAACATTTAATTATATGGAAGATTCATCTTTTGATTTATGTAACTATATAGATAAGTTTTGAATATATGTATGTGATTTTCTTGAGCTACTGATGTGTGCAATGAGTGTGCAAGATATTTTAGTTAGAAGATCTAACGAAGAAACAAAACTAAACCCTATGTATCAATTTTGAAAACTAGGGTTAAATCTAATGAAAGATGCAAACCTTGTTGTTCATATTTTATTTGTGTCATGGATTGAATGAATGTATCATTCTGTAATCAGTAAATGTTAATGTTTCATAACAGTGATTTTATAGTGTCGCTTGACACTTGTGAATTGTATATGCATTCCAACATGATAGTTAGGGTTAATCAAGTAACCTAAAGATCTAAGTCAAACTAGGTTAGTAAGCTTTTTGCTAATCAGTGAGTAATCGAGGTTAATTACCCTAATCAGGATTAGTGAGTAATCTGTTTATTTTTTAAGGTTGTTAGTAGGGTCAGTGCAAGAAGTTGGGTCTCACTTTTGGCCAAAAAGTGGAAGTGTTTTTCCTATTTTTGAAATATTTTTTCAATTGATGCCAAAATTTGAGACATTTAGAGATTAAATATAAAAATACTTCAGAAGCAAAAATTGTAGTGCCTGGAATCTTCTTTTTGAATATGTAATTTATTTGTATACCCATATGATAGATTATTTTTTTGATATGGATCTTTAAAAACCACTTTTTCAAAATGCTTCTTTCAGGACCATACCACGCTCGTGTACGAACACCATAATTTGACACAAATGAATGAATTTGTGTGAATCCTTTTAAATGGAGTTACCTGACGCACCAAAGATTGATGAGAATATTTTTCTTGAATTTTTTAATAAATATTTTTTTTTTTATTAATTTTTAATTGGCTATAAAAGAAAAATTTTAATCCTCTCGTGTACGGACACCATAATTTGATCAAAATTTCACTTTTTCCAAAAAAAAAAAAATTTTAACTTCAAAAGAATTGAATGTAGATTGATGACATATAAATTAATTTAAGAAAAAATATAAAATTAAAAAGTTATTAAAGTTTTAGTGAACGTTGCTATTTTACATTTAGGTACCACCTTTGATTAAAAAATAATAATAAAATAGTAAATAAAAACATAACTCTATAAAATTTATATTTTTGAAATCAGGACAGTGAGAGCTCTAATGGGTTTTTGTTTCATAAAACAATTTTATCGGGAAGACTCTCTAAAAATTATGGCAAGGCATGAATTTGTCAGTTCAATGCCTTAGCCAAATCTTAAAAGGCCAAGGCATAGGCTTGGTCTCACCAAGCCTGTCCCAAACCAAAATTTGAGGCAGGAAAAAAAAATCCTACCTCATGTTGTAAGAAATGGGCACCCATTATTTGAATTTCAAAAAATGGGTACCCGTTTTGAAAAGCTAAAAGCGGCATGTAAAATCTGCCGAAAACTTTTAAAAATGTATTTTTAAGAAACAGGTACCCATTTTTTACTTTTAAAAAACAAGTGCCCATTTCTTTAAAAATTTTATTTTTATTTTTTTGAGAAACGTGTACCCATTTTTTGAAAATAAAAAACGGGTACCTGATTTTTAAAAATAACGAGTGCCCATTTTTTAAATTTAGGGTTGGGCACCTGAACCAAAAATGGGTGCCCATTTTTTAAAATCGAGTACCCGTTTCTAAGAAGTTTCATTTTGCGGATTTGACTTCTGCGAAATTGCGACCCAACTTTGTGCATTCACCCAGTAAGTCCTAAATATTCTTAACATTTGATAGGTCTCTAATTAATCCTATAAGCCTAAAATCATGAAATTTAAGTACCCAAGGGGTATGGCTATGGGTTGGGGACATTTTCCACCCCCTTGGCCCCTTTTGTTGACTTTTATGGTCACTAAAAAACTCCACTTTTGGTGGATTGCGAAAATTGATTGTCTCCTTCATGGGTTGGTGACTTGAACTCCACCTCAAGGTCTACCTATTGTCTAGTTGAGTTAGGATCATATTTAGAGGCATCCTTGGAGAAGTTTTGGGGGGTTACCCAATCTCTAGTCTTAGGGAGGAGTTTTGGAAGATTGAAGGCAAGGAAGGAGAAGCTCATCCCAAACTTGTTCATTTTTCCATAACCATATTGTGAAGGTAGGAGTTCTTCATCTCCTTTGTTGATGTTGTTCATGTTGCTCATGTTGTTCATGCTTGATTCATGCTTATGTTATTGTGGTTTTCATTGGAATGCTTGTATGTATGTTGGGTATGCATTGGGAGAGATTGAATCATGTTTTCTTGAATGGTTTTCCTTCATGTTTTACTTATATTTTGAAGTTTTTTTTTTGTGGGTTGTTTTGGCATTACTCATCCTTGGATAGGGAAGAAGTAGCCATGTACAAGAGAAGGGCCTTAGTTGGACCTCAATAGTGTAGAGTCTCTTCTCATGATGAGAAGAGGGAAAGAGGGTAGGGTGTTATGGGCCCCTACTTGTCATCACATACCATGTTTTGAAAATTTGAATTCTTGATGGAAAGAAGGAATGAAAATCCTTGTTGTATTGGCCTTGAAAGGGCATTTCTAGAAGAATGGAAGTTCTTGAGTTTTACCCTCGAAAGGGCTATGTTATGGTATGGTGATCGATGTCTCCTATTAGAAAAATCTACCTGCCCCCTAGTTTGGTTCAATGTGAATCTATTGTGCAAAATCAGGATGGGGATGCATGCTTGAATTGTTCTTCATAATACGTTGTTTTACCTCCGAGTTAGTTCCCGTCTTCTCCATGATTCCCTTGATACATTGAAGATAATTGGAAAGGATCTCTTGTGAAGGACCTAGAAGAGAATTCATTTGAATTGTAACATTATGTAAAAATGTGTTTAAACTCGAGTTGAAGTGGCAAGGATGTTGAGTTTTCTTACTGGTTCTTTCCCGACGGAGCCTTGAACCAGGTTGATTAATAAGAGAGAAAAGATTGAACAACTTTCTTGCATTGTTTCTTATGTTATTTAAGTTTATGGATGTGTGTATCGTGAAATGGATAACGTGGTGATGTGTTTGATTATGCAATGTTCAAGTCTAATTATGTTAAGGAAGAAATTTGTTATGTTGAATTCTCAATCCAATTTCATATATATTAGGAGATACAATGAATCTCCCATTATTGATAAAATGAACTATTCAACCACCTTGTAAACTATGTGAATGGTAAGTTCAATTAGAAAATATATGTATATACACCCCTTTGTTGAAATTTTAAGTTGAAAAAAAAAAAGAGAGACAAAAAATAGTAATGGCTTGGAAGAAAGAAATGTGCACTCCCAGGAGCTAAAAAGCTCTTTGGATTTTGTATGGGCAAAAAGAATTTATGCCCATGTTGTGACAGAGAATATTCTCTATGAATTCTTATTATAAATTTTAAATTCTAACAAAAAGGTATATATATGCATATATATTTATATAAACAAATATCCTAAAATACCAACTACTTTACTTTATATCATAACTTCCATTGTATCTTCCTAAATCCCAAGGCTAACCACTTGCTTTAAATCATTACTGCCCCAGAGAGCAGGTGTTAGAAACTTGGAGAAGGATAGAGTATGTTTTAACAAAAAAAAAAGAATAAAGTATAAATCTGAGGTCGGCACACTTATTACCAAGATCAACTTGGCATCCCATGATTTTGACAAGTTCTTAAACTCCTTTCAAGCTCCTTATATTTAGGCAAATTGGTAGCTTTGTGGGCTGACTTAAGGTACACGTGCACGAAGGTAAGGACTGTCATGTCATTGGTAATAGGGGGTAGATTTTACTATGAGCAAGTTAGTTTATAGTTTTAACCCTTTTCTCCTCCCTTGCTAGGCATGTATCCTTGTAACATCTCTCTTGAGCTGTATTCCAACATTGACTTGCATGTGCAGACATGTCAGTCTTGACTTGACATGGAAATTATACTTCTATGGAGCTAGTCCTTAGGTTTTTTTGAAATTTATTAAGGAATTTGAATCATCCTCTTCCTATCCTTCATTGCAGCCAGCATACCTTCTGACCTTGGAAAGTGTGGGGGTGGCTTGGGAAATGCATGGTCTAGGGAGTAGGAGTTGACATATGTCAAGTGGCCAAGGGTTAGCCTAGGGAAGTATAGGGTTAGGTGGTGATAGGAAATTATCATAGTTTTAGGATAGCTTGATAGATGATCAATATTACTACTTCTATTTGAGTTTAGTTTGTTTAATTGGGTTTTAGGATGAGGGTTAGATGGTTGTAACTAAAGTTTAATTAGTAGAATTGAATGATAAATAAAGTGTTTTGATAGAGATCAGAATGTTATAGATGTCATTGTATAGTATTAGCATTAGTAATAAGTGATGTTTAGTTGTTAATGTTAATTTAAGTTAGTTTAAATCTAAGTTAGTTTACATGTTAAATTATTAGTGGTATTAAAAGAATTTTATTATTTAGTTTGTTGATTATTTAAGTCAAAGATATAATTAAACTAAATTATACATTTTTATTATCATTTGAGTGAGTAAAATTTTAGTTTATTATAATTTGACTATTAATTAGATGTATTAATTAAATTAATATGGTTTTTATTTATTTATTATGATTACAATTATTTTAATATTGATTTTTTTTTTTATGAGTATAAATCTTAGAATTATGAGTTGTTAATGAGAAGTATTAGATTATAGATAACTTTTAAATTAAGGTTTTATGTGTGGTTTTAAATTAAGATATTTAGTTATAGAGTTGTTTGTTTTGTATTAAATAAAGTGTTAGTTTAAATGATGTTAAGTTAGTATTTTTTTTTAAATAAAGTTTTTTTTTTTTTTAAAAAGAGGATAGTTAAGTTATGTTAATTAGTATAGTTTTTTTTTTTGAGTGGTATCAAATATAATTGCTTTAAAAGTATAGTTGTGTTATTTTAATTGATTAAAGTATTTTAGGTTAGTGAAAGTTGTGGAGTTAGAAATTGTTAGTTATAGAAATCATTCGATGGTAGATAATGTTAATATCTTATTTATTTAACTATTTATTTATTTTTAATCTAATTTTAGTAGTATTATGATTTGAATGGAAATGTTCTATTTTTGAATAGATTGTAGATTGAAACAATTTATTATTGGAATAAAGTTTACTAAATTGTGTGAAAGACAATATTTTAGTTAGAGGGTGCTTTAATTAAAGTCTCGAACAATTTGATTATATTATTTAATTGGTCATTAGAATCAATTAGTATATTATTAAGTGATATTTTTCCTAATTGTATATATATATATATATATATATAGAGAGAGAGAGAGAGAGAGAATAATTTACGTGTGTTTTGCCCTGTGTTTTTTTTGGGCATGACATTAAGAGGACTAATTTGAAGTTACTATAAGCCTAAGTCTAGGGAAAATGTATGTAATGCCTACCCCTACTTGACTTTTCTAATTGTATTGTTGGATTCTTTTAGGTCTATTTTTAGGTTTATGTTTATGATTATTGGTTCTTGGTTATCAAATTAGATCAAATGTATTTCATATTCAGTTCATATATGTGTTGAGTCATTTAGTTATTTCAAGATTTATTTTGATGATATATATATATATATATATATATGCTCATTTAGTGACTTTTAGTTATTTCATGATGCTAGTTAGATGAATGATTTATATGTAGTTTCTATGGTTAGTTACCCCATACTGGCATGTGTATGTTGTACTTTTCTATTTTACTTTATGATTGGTGTTCCTAATGTGGTTGAAGGAGGGAGTCATAGTCACCTTCTAGTTGGGATCTACATGATGTACCACTTCCTACCATTTCCTATTTAGTTTAGAATATATGAGTATGTACATGCGTGGATTTTATGTAGCTTGTAGGTATTGGGTATTGACTTCTCTCAATTGTCAAGATGAGTGTACCCTATCATAGTATCCCAATGGTATAAATGGGGATATAATTCTTGAGTCCAAATCCTAACCAAAGCCAATTGTCCTAGAAAGTAAGACAAGTACCTAAGTTGTTTACCCATCTAAATTTGTTAAGTGACATGAATTTGTGATTTTGACTCTAGAGTTTGATTATGTTCTTTGACTTTCAGTTGAGTTTTCATATTTAGTTTTGTGGGTCTTTGATGATTTTCTATTATAATTAAATTGATTAAAAGATAATTTAATGTTTTAAGTTAATCAAAATTTTATAAAGAAAATTCAATATTTAATTATAACTAATTAATTGAGAAATTAATTAAATTAAAGAATTAAACTTAAGAGATTTTATTTAAGTTCTAATTTTGGCATAATTATATTTATTTAACTTAATAATAATTATTTAGGAATTTTATTTTAATAATAAACTCTAAATAATATTATTAATTAAACTAATAAATATTATATTAAAAGTGTCAAAATTTAACAAGAGAGAGAAAGCAATTGATTTAATAAAGTTTATTTTAATTAAATTGCATAATGTTTGTGCATGAAATTAAAATATAATAAAATAATAAAACAAAAAGGGGTTTTCGTGTGATTGCACAATTGAAGCCCTATATTGGGGAAAGCTCTTTATTGGGAAATCAGAGCTCATTTCTCTATACACAAGTTTGGAGGAAAGAGAAGGAAAATTCTTGCATGTTTTGTGTGTTCGTTGTTTTAGCATCAGATCCAAGTAGGATTTTGTGGATTTTTTGAGTAGTTTCTCATTCTTTAATCTCTCTCTCTTCTCTATGTTTGTTAATCTATTTTTGGAATTTAATTGTGTTGAAACCCTAGTATGTGATTTTAACGTTCTTCGTTTTGAGAAACCTTTGTATATGAATTGGGAATCTGAAACCCTTGTTGTGATGCTATTGTTTTTCATTTCTAAATCGTTTGTAAACAAATGAAGATTGAAACCCTTTTGTATGGATTTGATTGTTCTTCATTTTTAGAAACCTTTATAAGTAATTTGATTATTTCAAAAACTTTATTTTATTAGTAGAGATTTGTATTTAGGTTTTGATAAGATTTGGAAAACAAATCAAGATTATTTTATCCAGGTTTGATCGATTATGCATTCTTCTTCTACCAGAATTAATTTGGAAAATATATATATATACAAAATTAAAAAGGAGACTACATTGAATATATTTGGCGGGTGGGGGGGGATTGATTTTGGTTGGTTTTCTTTTAAATAAATGCAAAAAAATATTGTTAAAAATGTTAATGGTGGGTAGAGCCACCAACGCCCCACCCACCTCCTTACCTCAGTCAAGGCAAAAACTGATGTCACGCATTAGTACTATTGTGGAAGCTTTTATATAGGCCAACGAGCCTTTAGACACGTTCTTTTTTTATTTTTATTTTAATAATAATTTTTATTTAATGTTAATTAAAATATTAAATCTTAGTAGTTATTAAATGTTTTGAATATATTAAATTTTATTAATTATTAAATATTAAATGTTATTTAATATTATTATTATTAATTATTAAATATTAAATGTTATTTAATATTATTATTATTAATTATTATTATATTAATAATTCTTTTATAAATAAATTAATATAAGTTATTTAATTGATAAATAAATAATTATTATCTATTAATAATTTAATGATTATTGATTTAATTTTAATAATATTTTATTAAATTTTTTAATTAATTTATTGTTAAAATGTATTTGTTAAAATGTATTTGTACAGTTTATTGCAGACTGTAAATTGGGCAAATTTGGTTAACTCGACTTTTGGTTGATAATTCAATGCCATATCTATTTGACTTTTGATAAGACTTGTGCATCTGGTATTCTTGTGAACTAGGAAACTTTTGCAAATCAACACTAGGGAAATTTTATGATTCAGAAAGCTTAGTAATTATTATACTTGGAAAAGAAAACTGAAACCCTGGTTGTTATTAAATCTATGTGTTTTGAAAACAAAAATAAAATCTTGAACACCTTTAGGAAAAATTGAACTATTTTGTTTTTAAAAAAATAATGAATTATGAATGTTATTTGTGTATGTAATGTATGTGGTGTGTGGTTTACTGCTGTGGGTTTGGGTTTGACTTAGTGCTTTGGCCAGTTAGGATGTTTACCAGAGGCTTGGGGGTTTTGTTCTATGATGATATTATGGCTTATTTTGGTTACAATCTTTTATACCCAACCATGGTGATGTGTTATGTGTGTTCTATGATGAGTTTGATTAGATGTTTTGTTGTGCTTTCCAATTTCCCTTATGTACAACTAAAGTGAATGATGTGACCTTTCTAGTATAACCTTTGAGTCTTTGATTAGTTATTTTTGGATTTTTTTCTAGTTGCTTGTTTAGGAATGAGGACTTATTGCTTCCACTATTTTACCTCTTATTGTTATTTCTTCCACTATATGTTATCTGTTAATGTTATTATCTTTGAAAAAAGTGTTTGGCAAACTTAGTGAAACTTTAGGTTAATTTCTTTTGGGTTCCTTGGTAGGGCATTACATATGGTATCAAAGCCAAGTTTATACATTCGGAGCTCTTGGTTTATTGGAATGCCACTAGTTGATATCTAGTTAAACTAAAATGAAACTTAAATAGTGTTATGTATCTTTTACAACTTGAACACTTGAAAACTTCAGACTTGATTTCTTGAAACATAGAAAAAGGCAAAACTTGAATTAGTCTTGAGATTGGATTTCATGCATGTTTTCTTAAGATTTTTCTTTAAGGTGGTATGCCTTGATGATTTTGTGAATATTTTTTTGTTCTTACTTTGGTGCTTTCAATAAAGTCTTATCCTCCTATAGGGGGAAAGGGTTCAATGGGACCCGCACAATGAGTACTTTAGTTTTATCTTTCTTGTAGGCTTCTAGGAGTAAGCCTAAGTCTACTGGGAGTGGATGTAATGCCTACCCCTAGTTTAGCTTCCATTTTCTTGTAGTCTTCCAGTAGTAAGCCGAAGTCTATGGGGAGTGGATGTAATGCCTACCCATAGTTGACTTTTTTGATTGTATTGGTGGATTCTTTTAGGCCTATTTTTAGGTTAATGTTTATGATTATCGGTACTTGGTTACCAGATTAGATTAAATATATTTCATAATTAGTTGATATATGTGTTGAGTCATTTGGTTATTTCAGGATTTATTTTAATGATGACATAAATGTTCATTTAGTGACTTTTATTTATTTCATGATGTTAGTTAGATGAATGATTTATATACAATTTCTATGGTTACTTACACCATACTTGCATGTGTATGGTCTACTTGACTATTTTACTTTATGATTGATGCACCTAATGTGGTTGAGGGAGGGAGTCGTAGTCACCTGCTTGTCAGGATCTAGACAATGTAACACTCCCTACCATTTTCTATTTAGTTTAGAATATATAAGTATGTACATGTGTAGATTTTATATAGATTGCAAGTACCAGGTATTGACTTCCCTCAATTTCCACGATGAGCATACCCTATCGCAGTATCTCAATGGTATAAGTGGGGAGATAATTCTTGAGTCCAAATCCTAACCTAAGCCAATTGTCTTCGAAAGTAGGACAAGTATCTGAGTTGTTTGCCTATCTAAATTCATCAAGTGATGTGAATTCATGATTTTGACCCTAGAGTTTCAATATGTTCTTTGACTTTCAATTGAGTTTTCGAATTTAATCTTGTGGGTTTGTGATGATTTTCTATTATAATTAAATCAAATAAAAGATAATTTAATGAAAATTTTATAAATAAAATTTAATATTTAATTATATTTAATTAATTAAGAAATTAATTAAATTAAAGAATTAAATTTAAGAAATTTTATTTAAGTTCTAATTTTGGCATAATTATATTTATTTAATTTAATTATTATTATTTAAGGATTTTATTTTAAGAATAAACTCTAAATAATATTATTAGTTAAAATCACAAATATTATATTAAAAGTATCTCATGATTTAATGAGAGAGAGAGAGAGAGAGAGAGAGAGAGAAAATAATTGGTTTAATAAAGTTTATTTTAATTAAATTACATAAAGCTTGTGCATGAAATTAAAATATAATAAAATAATAAAAGAAAAAGAGGTTTTCGCATGATTGCACAATTGAAGCCCTAAATTAGGGAAAGCTCTTTATTAGGAAATCAAAGCTCATTTCTCCATATACAAGTTTGGAGGAGCCGATTTTTGAAAAGAGGGTTCTCGAACGTTTGTGTGTTCATTGTTTTAGCGTCAGATCTAGGTAGGATCTTGCGAATTTGTGCAATAGTTGCTCATTCTTTGATTTCTTTGTCTTCTCCATTTTTGTGAATCTATTTTCAGAATTCAATTGGGTTGAAACCATAGTATGTGATTTTAACATTCTTCATTTGAGAAAACTCTGTATATGAATTGAGAATCTAAAACCCTTGTTTTGATGCTATTGTTTTTCATTTCTAAACCCTCTGTAAACAAATGATGATTGAAACCCTTGTGTATGGATTTGATTGTTTTTCATTTTCGAAACCTCTTTAACCAATTTGATTATTTGAAAAACCTTGTTTTATAAGTAGAGATTTGGCATTTTGGTTCTAAAAAGATTTGGAAAAGAAATCAAGACTATTTTATCCAAGTTTGATTGATTATGCATTTTTCTTCTATCATAATTGATTTGGAAAATCTTTTTTTTTTAATTTTATATATATATATATATATACAGGTAAAAGTACAAAGTTGTGTCACCTTTCAGGATGACTTATTAGAATGACTGAATTTGAGTATTTCTATCTAAAAATCAATTTTGTCCAAACATATGACCTAGATAAATTCATTCTAACTAAGTTATATATGGTCTCACTCTTTTCAAATTGGCAATGTCTATTAAATGCATGTTTTATACTAGTTTGTATCCAATTACTCAAAAAATATAATTATTTCAGAAAAGTGGTGTTTCAGTAACTCTTATTATTTTTTATGATATTTTTATAATAACATACAAACACCATTTTATAGAGCTCAGAGTCAAGAATATTCTTATATAGAGTCTATAGTGTTTTAATTAGATATAGCACGTATTTTAACACTCACAAAGATATCAATTTTGAGAAAGAAAAAAATATTAAATCATATCAAAAAAGGAGAGAGTCCTCTTTTAGAATGTATAAATTTTCTCCTTGTTAGAATCTAGATTTGTTTTGAAAAATGTGGTGGGAGATGTAAACTATCGAATTCAAGTGACTTTAAATTTGAATCATTATAAAAGAGAAAATATAGGTCTAAAGCTAATTTTTATTTTTGATTGTTCTAGTTATATATGTTATCTATAACATAGTTTGAGATCAAAAGAAAATAAGTTTATTTCCATATAGTTTTGTGGTGGGAAATAGACCCCTAATTTTTTACATTTTTCAACAGCTAAAAAATTATCTATAAAAAATTAGGAAGATATATCAATTCTTATTCCAAATAATTATTAAGAATTATAATCCTAAACTTCATCCATTTATACATATTTCATTAGTTTATTTATTTTCAAATTTAAAATAATAATACCAATTTTATGTCATTGAAGGTGAATAGTTATACTCGTGTTATCATTTTCCTTTACAAAAAAGTGACACAAGTTTGTGCTTTTATCCACACACACACACACACACACACACACACGTATATATATATATATATATATATATATATATATATGTATATGTATATGTATATGTATATGTATATGTATATGTATATGTATATGTATATGTATATGTATATGTATATGTATATGTATATGTATATGTATATGTATATGTATATATAAAATTATATAATTATATATAATATAATTAAAAAGGAGATTGCATTGAAAATATTAGGGAGGGGGGGCGGGGGCGAGGGGAGGTTGATTTTGGTTGGTTTGTTTTTAAATAAACAAAGAAAAAAATATTGTTAAAAATATTAATGCTGGGCAAGGCCACCAACCCCCCACCCACCTCCTTACCTCACCCACAACGGAAATTTTTTTCATGCAGCAGTATTCCACTCCAACAACTTTTGTATAGGCCGATGGGCCTTTAAACACGTTCTTTTTTCTATTAATATTTTTTTAATAATAATTTGTATTATATGTTAATTAAAATATTAAATGTTAGTAGTTGTTAAATGTTTTGAATATATTAAATTTTATTAATTATTAAATATTAAATTTTATTTTTATTATTATTAATTATTATTTTATTATTAGATTAATAATTATTTTATTAATAAATAAATATAATTTATTTTATTCATGAATAAATAATTATTATCTATTAATTATTTAATGATTATTGATTTAATTTTAATAATATTTAATTTAAGATTTTAATTAATTTATTGTTAAAATGTATTTGTACAGTATATTGTGAATTGTAAATTGGTGAAAATTGGTTAACTTGGGTTTCGATTGACAATTCAATGTCATATCTAATTGACTTTTAATAAGATTTATTAATCTGGTATCCTTGTGAACTCAGAAACTTTTACAAATCAACTCTAGGGAAAATTTATGATATGGAAACCTTAGTAATTATTACACTTGGAAAAGAAAACTAAAACCCTGGTTATTATTGAATCTTTGTGTTTTGAAAAAGAAAATAAAAGCTTGAAAACCTTTAGTGAAATTTGAACTATTGTGTTTTAAAAAATGTAATGAGTTATGAAAGTTGTTTTTGTATGTATTGTCTATGGTGTGTGGTTTACTGCTGTGGGTTTCGGGTTTGACTTAGTGCTTTGGCCAGTCAGGATGTTTACCAAAGGCTTGGAGGTTTTGTTATGTGATGATTTTATGGCTTTTTTTTGTTATGATCTTTATGCCCCACCATGGTGATCTGTCATGTGTGTTCTATGATGAGTTTGATCAGATGTTTTGTTGTGCTTTCCAGTTTCTCTTTTGTAGAACTGAATTGAATGATATGACCTTTCTAGTATAACCTTTAAGTCTTCGATTAGTTATCATTGGATTGCTTTCCAATTTCTTATTTAGGACTAAGGTGATTATTTTAATTTATTTTTTAATGATATCATGTGGTGGCATAGATTGGTGTATATGTACTTGATTTTGGATTAATCTTGTTAGGAGGATTGCATTAGTGAAATCTGTGATTTTGATTAGTGATATTTTAGTACTTTCTAGTTACTCATTTAAGAACTGATGTATGGTTTATGGTCATATAAGACCTTCTACTTTTTCTAAGCTTAGGGTAGGTTATTTGTATGTCATGTTGGGAAGTGGCTTGCAATGGAGGTCGAAGCCCTAAGTGGCTTCCTAGGTAACCCATTGTAGGGTTTTTTAATAAGTGATAACATTTCACTAAATGGGTTTAAAATGAATTAATAAGATTTGGTGCCACATAAAGTCACTAGGGGGCCATAGTCCATAGAGGTTGCCACAGTAACCTTAGAGTTGACTCATTAGTATGCCTTTTCTATACAAAAGGATATTGATGCTACATAGAGATACTAGGGGGGCTGAGTCCAACGAGGCTACTAGGACATGCGATGACACTTTCCCACTTACATAGTAGATTCCCTACGTGTCTTATTGCCTTTGGGATTAGATGATACTTGTGTCTTGGTACCCTTTGAGATAGTTTTTTTTCAAGTGATTCCTTGAAACCTAGATGTTAGTTATGACTTGTGTTTTGATATTCGTATGGGACTTGAGTTTATATCCTCAGTGTGGTGGGAGTGCACCATTTAGGTCTAAGAGGTCAGGTGTTAGTGCATTTTATTATACCATGGAGATATGACTGTTGGATGTCATTGTTGGATGTGTTTGTGTAGATTGTCCTTTCAATTTGATCTTATATTTTTGTTGGGTAGTTTTATTCTATTGTAATATATTTTTTTATCAGAGATCTTATGAGATGATGTATTTTATGATGTACATTCTTTTAGCCTTTCATACTCTGTAACTTGTATAGTACATGACTGTGCATTTTGATTATTGCTAAGTGGCATCATGTAAATGTATATTGTTTAGATGTATTTGTACTTATGATTATTGTTTGATGTGGTTATGTTTGTATTGAATTTAGTATTAATTAAACTTAAATGTGATTCAACATCATGGAACCTTAAGAGATGTACTCTGTTTATGATGGTTGTATCTATGTGAGTTATTGCTTCCACTAGTTTATCTCACGTTGTTATTGCTTCCATTGTATGTTATCTATTGATGTTATTATCTTTATAAAAAAAATGTTTTACAAACTTAGTGAAACTTTAGGTTAATTTATTTTGGGTTCCCTAGCAGGGCATTACAGGTTAGAATTTTGAAACATATAAATATGAAAGTCTAAGGTAAGGGAAAATATTTGAGGTTAAGGTTAATTTTTTTTGAGGTCAAGTTCAGCCTTAACCTAATCTTTGCATAAATCTAAGATTCTAAAAGTCTTTCAAATATTGTCATTGATGTCAGCTTGTTTGACAACACTAATTCATGTAAGTTGTAAATTGCCTAAACAATGTGATGTTGAATAGAGATATGAATGGTAAAGTTAGAAGATGTAATAAAAATGTAATGTTACATATATGAACCTAATTAAGAGATTCACAAATTATTTTATGGAAAGACAATATTAGTTTGATAGTTTTGCATGATTTAATAAAGTGTTAGGATGACGAACAAGCAAGTTAGTTTTTTTGCTAAGAAAGGGATGAAATTGTAAGGTGAATAGATAAGCATTTAGTAAGTTGCACTGAGATAGGAATGGATGTCGGTAAAAGAATAAATGGGAAGGTTAATTAAGTTGGAGAATAGTATTAACCAAGCATGCTTAATTTTACCTAGAAAGAATAGTGATAACCAAGTGATGGAGGTTTTTAGAAAAGAAAGAACATAGTTTGGTAAAAGATGAATGGTTTGTGAAAGATCGAGTAAAGGATGACATCAAGTGAAGATCTAGATTATTATCTAGAAGATTCTAAGAAAAGGAAAAATTTAGTTCTAAAGTAAGATCAACAAACGATATCAACAATGAACTTGATCAAATGGTGAAGATTTGAAGCATGTTTCATAATCCAAGGAAAAGTTCAAAGTTTAAGGTTAAAACATTTTCTTAAGTGTATAGATTCAATCTATCTAAGTTGGATTGTGATCAAATAAATTTGATTAAGTGGAAAAACTTTAATGAATCAGATAAAGAAGGAAAATATTATTGGTCTATTTGCTAGTCATTGGTGGAAAATTTTCCAAAGGAGTTGATTCCAAGAAGTTTTGAAGTGTGAAGAGAAGTGTGTTGATGATGTTATTGTAATGACCATATCATTGAGAGAAAGATATGTGTAGAATGGAGATCTGAACAAGCAATGTGAGTTTCTTATTTATCAAATCATTTTCATTGTTACTCTCTCACCATTATAGAACAAAATATCTTAACCGAGTGTACTTAATAGTTATATTTGTAAATCCTTTTCTAAGGTAGCATTCAATGGAATATTTGCAAGTCATTTAGATAGGCCAATCATTAAAGGGTGATAAAGTATAGATTGTCATTGGTAAAAATCCACTAATAGGGTCACACCTAGCAAGTGTGCTTGTAATGTTTAACAAGGTTGGATCTTAACTAAGATCACTTCTAAAGAGTGAATTATTTTGGGTGACTAGTCCCAAGTAGTTTTTACCCTAATCAAGTTTCCACATTAAAAACATTGGTGTTAATGTGTCGATGAATGTTTTAGATGTTATTTTTTTTCATGTCAAAACTATTATGAGTGATGCAATTGAATCAAGTTTAATGTCTTTAAAATTAATATTTAAATAATCTACTTTTCATATACTATAATAACAATTCGAAATATCCTTGTTTCAAACAAAAAAAATAAATTTAAAACATTATAAATGAAAGAAAAACTATTAATGAATAATAAATTTTAAAAATTAGTGTTTAAGAACTAAAAATAATAATTAAATCTAAAACTTAAATTGAACAAAATTGTTTTAAAAAGTTAAAATTAATGTATTTTACTCAAAAAATGGAAAAAAATATTATAATTTAAGAATAATAAAAAAGAAAAAGTTGTATATTAGAAAGTAAAATCAAAATTATAGTCTTAATTCTTTTTAGAAGTAACAAAATACTCTTTATTTTAAAAATGTGTTTAATAAAATGATAATTTAGATAAACATATGATTGGTAAATGCCTCTAAATAAAGAATACCTTGAATATAATTATGAAATAATATTTAGCCTTTTCAACTTCAAATTGAAATATTTTACATGACTCTAATGTCAAATTAATTCAGCTACAATCTCATTTAATGAAAATTAAATAAAATTATAATATCATTATGAGAATAAACTTCTAATAATTAATTTATCTAAATTAAACATGAAAATAAAATTAAGTAATCTAAATCAGTATATTCAATTAACATTGGTTAACCTACAATCATTTGTCTAAATTGGCCTCTCTTTAGGCACTATAATCATTATTCTAAACACAGCTTTATGCCTTTAGTAAAGCTTACCGAGAATATGAAGGTATGCACTTTACCACTCACATGCACCATACCATTGCATGCACATGTAGCGGTGATGCATTTTAATGCATTCACAATGCATTAATTTAAATTTATTTAATTAATTTTATATTTAATAAAACTACATGTTGCAGTTAGCTTTGTAGGGATCTTTTATTATTATTTTTAGTGATTTTATAATTAGTTTGTATATTATACAAAATTGTTATTTTCATGCAATCTATTTGCATGTTATTGTTTAGGATTTTTTATAATCTTCCTTGATCAGCAGTCAAGGTTAAGTGTTTTAGTTTTTCTTTATTATGTATTTTGTATTTTTAGAATTGTAACACATTTAATAAAAATAGGATTTTTATTCTAATCTGGTTGTTCCTTGTTTATGCTTTGTTTTTTATTTCTTTGGTTATCAGTATAGCATAAGAGCTTTTATTTTAAGATCTTCAATTGGTATTAGAGCCAGGTTGTAGAATATTATTCTCTTGTAGGCAAAGCAACAGTTTTCTCCAAGATCTTTCAGAATGGAAAATGGTGGCAACTTTCCATTCCAAATTCCATTATTTTCTAGAGACAACTATGAATATTGGAGTATCAAGATGAATACCCTACTATTATATAAATAAATTTGGGAATTAGTAGAAGGAGGATACCCTGAGCCTACAAACCTAAATGTTTTAAATGCCTTAACATAAGCTCAATGGAATCAATTGAAAAAAGACAAGAAGAACGATAATCAAGCTCTTTTCCTAATTCAAACTACAATGGATATGTCTATTTTCCCCCATATAGCTGGTATGAAAAAGTCAAATGATTCATGGGAAAAACCTCAAACAATATACCAAGGATCTGACAAGATAAGATCAGTGAGACTTCAAACCCTTTGAAGAAATTTTGAATTTTAAGGATGAGAGAAGTTGAGTCCACTCATGATTTTATTATGAGTGCTCAAACTATTATCAATCATCTTAAGACTCAAGGGAAAAATATTATAGAGCAAAAAGTTGTAGAGAAGATTTGGGGATCTCTTCCTCCAAACTTTGATCCACTAGTCATAGCCATTGAATAGAGTAAAGAAGCATCTACCTTCAAAATTGGAGAGCTAATAGGTTCTTTACAATCACATGAAGAGTGCATGCAGCATTCAATAGAGAATCTAGTACAAACCTTCCGATCTATAGTCAAAATTGAAGCAAAACCTGTAGCCCGTTTTCAATAAAACAAAACTCAAGGGGAGTCTTCTACATCAAGAGGATGTGGTAGAGGATGAGGAAGAGGAAATAACTGAGGAAGAGGAGGGAGTTCTAAGGATTGAGGAAGCATCCAGTATAGATATTGTGAAAGGTATGGACACTATGAACCTAAATGTAGAAAGAAAAAAATCTAATTTGAATAAATCAAGAGCCAACTATACTAAAGAATCTCTTGAAGATACAAAGCACTCTATGTTCTTTATGGTTTCTTGATAGCGGGTGATCAAATCATATGATAGGTAAATCTAGTCTCTTTTTCAAATTAGATGAATACATAAGAAGTTAAGTCAAATTTGGCAATGATAAAGAGGTTGATGTAATGGGAAAAGGTGCCCTTGTAGTGAAAACTAAGAAAGGAGAAATTACTTATATTCATGACACCTTGCATGTGCCAAAATTACATCATAATATTTTGAGCATTAGGCAGTTTGTAGAAAAAATATTATAACGTTGTTTTTGAGGATAACTATACTGCAAAGTTTTTGACAAATCAGCTAACCACCATCTTGTAGCAAATAATTGTATGACAAAGAATAGATTATTTCATCTCACTTTGGTTTCTATTAATATGCATGCTCTTAAGGAAACCACAGATGATTCATGATCATGGCATCAAAGGTACTATCATTTACATTTTTAGGGCTTATGTTTGCTTCATAAAAAGGACATGGTGAGAGGACTTCCTGCCATTCAGGAAAAAAAAAAAAAGTTTGTCCAAGATGTGCTCTTGGTAAGCAACATCGAGAAATTTTTTTGATGAACATGTCATGGAATGCAAAATCTCCTCTAGAGTTTGTGCATTCTAACATTTGTGGTGTTATGCAAGAGGAATCCTTGGGTAAGAATATCTATTTTTTGACCTTTATTGATGATTTGTCACACTGCACATGGGTTTATTTTCTTAAGAAAAAATCTAAAGTACTTGGATGCTTCAAGTATTTTACAGCTATGGTAGAAAAGAAAAGTGGGTATTCCTTTAAAATACTCCAAAAAAATAGAGGGGGAGAATTCATCTACAAAGAGTTTGCTGATTTTTGTGACATGCATGCAATTCAAAGATAGCTTATGGAAACCTTTATCCCCCAACAAAATGGTATAATAGAAAGAAAGAAATGTACCATTATAGAGATGGAACAAAGTATGTTAAAGTCTAAGAACCTCCAAATTTTATTTTGGGAGTTGTTGTGGCAACCAAAGTTTATATTTTGAATCAGAGCCCAACAAAAGTGCTTCAAAATATCACTCCAAAGGAAGCCTAGAGTGGACACAAGTCCTCAGTAGCTCACTTTCATATATTTGGTTTCCTTGCATATGTTTGTGTTCCTTTTCAAAAGAGGAAAAATTTGGATGCCAAATCCCAAATTTTTATCTTTGGAGGATGTTCAGATTCCACTAAAGGATATAAATTTTATGAACCTAACACAAAGAAATGGATTATTAGTCAAGATGCAATTTTTTATGAAGGCGGACTATGGCAATGGAAGAAAGAAGTACAATAATCTACACCATTCATCATGGGTAATTAAGATGCTCAAGTCCCTCCTCTCCCCACAAGCTCAAGTGGAAGCTCAAGCCCAAGTCCACCAAGTTCACCAAGTTCCTCTTCAGGTGAAAGTTTAAACTCACAATCCAGTCCAAGTTCCTCACAAAAGGTACAAAGTTTAAATAAAATATATCAAAGGAGTTCCATTGTAGATATGTTTTCTAACTTTACATTGTTAAGTTATATTCAATTTGAACCTTCTGTGTATGAAGAAGCTATGATAGAACCAATTTGGATTGATACTATGAATGAAGAGATGCATGTTATTGACAAAAATGATACATGGGAATTAGTTCCACTTTCAAAAGATAAACAGGTGATTGGTGTCAAATGGATTCACCAGTTGAAATATCATGTTGATGGTTCTGTGAAAAAGACACAAAGCTAGACTAGTTGCAAAGGGTTTTGCACAAATACTTGGACTGGATTATTCAAAGACTTTTGCTCCAGTTTCCAATTTTGATACAGTTAAAATTATATTGTCTATTGTTGCTCAAAACAAGTGGCCAATCTATAAGATGGATGTAAAATCTACTTTCCTAAATGGTTATATTGATGAAGAGATTTGTATGGATTAGCCTATTGGCTATGAAATTTTAGGAAAAAAACACTTGGTTTACAAGCTGAAAAAAGCACTCTATGGGTTGAAGCAAGCACCATGTGCTTGGTATGCACAAATTGATAGTTATTTCTTGAAGAAAGGATTCATTTGAAGTCCTTCAAAGTGAACCCTTTATATCCAACATGTTGATAATGACATTCTAATTGTTTACCTTTATGTTAATGATCTCATTTTTAAATGTAATAGCCCATCTCTCATGGAGTAATTCAAAGAAGAAATTAAAGAAGAATTTGAGATGTTAGATCTAGAAATTATGCATTATTTTCTTGGGGTAGAGGTGCAGCAACAACCTAATGGTATATCCATTTCTCAAACCAAGTATGTTTCTGATTTATTGAAGAAAATTAAAATGATGTGACAGTTGCTACCTCTATAGCCCTTGGTAAAAAGTTAACCAAGGATGATCCAAGTCCCCATGTTGATCCTACATTATATAGAAGTTTGCTTGGGAGCCTCATGTACCTTACTACAACAACACTTGATATTATGTATGCCATGAGCCTCATCTCTTAGTTTATTCAAGTTCCACATGAGTCTCATTGGTGTGTTGCAAAATTAATCTTAAGGTATGTGAGTGGTACACACAATTTTAGTATTCATTATTCTCCCAATGATAAGTTTGAGCTGGTTGGTTACAAGGATTTCGATTGGGCTGGTTCAATGGAAGATCAAAAATCAACCTCTGGTTATATTTTCTCACTTGGTTCTATAGTTATTTCATGGAGTAGTAAGAAGCAGGCAACTATGGCTCTCTCTTCAACAAAAGTAGAGTATATTGCAACAGCAGCAACCAATTGTCAAGTGATATGGATTCGAAGGATTCTAGAAGATTTGCATTTAGTTTAAGAACATTATACAACTATTTTTTGTGATAATATTAGTGCCATTGCAATGACCAAGAATCCAATGTTTCATGCTAGATCAAAGCACATTGAAATCCTCCATCACTTCATTCGAGATTTGGTTTAGAATGATACAGTGGAGTTATAGTTTTGCCCAACTTCTGAGCAAGTTGCTGACATCTTTACCAAAACTCTCACTACATCTATTTCTACTACCTTGATAACTCAACTCAGTCTCATTTCCATTTCTCATGTAGGGGGAGATTGAAGGCATGCACTTCACTGCTCACATGCACAACTTGCATGCACCATTCTATTGCATGTGCATGTAGTGGTAATGCATTTCAATGCATTCACAATGCATTAATTTAGATTTATTTATTTAATTTCATGTTTAATAAAATTTCATGTTGTAGGTTTTTTTAGGTTTTTTTATCAATAAACGGCTAAAACCTTGATTATATTAAAATTTATAATAGTACATCAGAGTATTTTGTTCAAAAGGGCACTAATAGGAAAGAACATAGAAGAAAACCTCTAGTTCTGCCCAGGACCGTAGTCCTTTATTATTACATTATTAAAAGGGGCATACCCTAGTTTTCATCTTTAAAATTTTATTTTAAGTACAAAAAGAATGGCTAGAGTCCTTTTCTAAATTTTGTAAACTTTAATGATCTCTATATCGATCATTCATAATTCTATATCCAAGATAAGAGTGATAGATTTGACCATATCTTTATATACTTAGTAGGTACCTCATCTTTAGCTATTTTTTATGAAATGATTGCACCTTACTAACTTGTTGATCAATGATACAACTTAAAAGGAATGTTAGTGTTGTTAGTTAAAATCATTTGATTTAGAAATCCTTGAATTCTTGGTTGGATATTACTGAAATTATTCGATTAACCATATGGGACAAGATTACTAGAATCAATCCAAAATAGAGGATGATCTCTCTCAAACTCTAACATAATATTCATTTGTAATGCAAGCTTGAACTTGAAATTCTTTAGACTAAATAAGAATCATTGTCAATTATTTTGAGTCCTACTTAACAAAGTTTTTATATAGAAGCCCTGTATTTATCTTAGATTAATTGAACTTTTGTTGATCAATAATTCCAGACATAAAGTTAGACTCTTACCCTTACTTGTTAATTTAATGCCATCTTTAAATAATATATTGTGAATTTTTTCTTTTAGAATTGAATTTTTGAGTTTCTATGTCCTCAATTTAGAGTTTGATATCCAATTTAACCCTTCTAGAATGGTTTAAATCATCAAAATCTGCTTAGTTTATTTCTAAGATTAGTATATAACTTGATAATCTCTAACATTATGAAAAAAATTCCTCTGTCATAGCTACAACAATAACCAAATAAGATAGAACCTAATTTTATTTAGAAAATTCAAAATTTATATTATTCGTCCTTAAAAAATTCAACCTTGACAACTTACACCATTCGAAGGAGGCAAAAAGAAAAAGTTAATCCCAGCAAGCTAATATAGAAATAATACACACACATATATTGACAAGAATTTACAAACAGAGATCTTTGGATAAGGGAGAACCTGAGCTTCTATACATTTCTACCAAACTTTCAAAACTCCTTTTGAAAATAGGTACCAAAATTTGATGTATCAAAAAATGTCCTATATATAGATCCTAACATTATCCTACATATATTACAAAGACTTAAATCAAAGCTTACTATATATAATTCTATTATGAAATAAGAAACATTGGTTACATTCATATTAATTGCCTGTGGCGTACATGTCTTAACAACCTTTGAGAACCAAAGCTAACAAAGCTAAGGAGGAGACAAAAATACCTAACATTGAGCTAACCAGACACAAAAGATTGAGGGTAGGATAGGAGAAACAAAACAAGGGAAACCACCAACCAATCTTCTAGAATCCATAAACTTGACATCCAAATAGAACCAACATGCATAATTCATCCAAATCATACTCCTATTTCCAATACACCATGATAATTTTAGTGATATCCTTGGGATTCTCTGTTTGGAAATTTGGTGAGAATTCAAAGGCACTATTTTCCCTACTTGACTTTTCCATGTTAGGGATATAGAATTTTAATGATTCCAGATTATCAAGCTCCACACCCAGATGAATATATGACTTAAAAATGCTAGGGTAGCTTCTAAGCAAAGCCTTCCTATAGTCTTCTACAATCCCTCTCCACTTGAGAAGAAAATGGATGTTGGCATCAATTTTCAACCATTCTTGAAAAAATGAAGAATTCTCTCAAATAACAAGAGAGGGGTATCTAGGTAAAATTTCCAAATCAAAACTACCAAGTGGATGCACCATATACATTTCTAGGAGAGGAATCTTAAGTTTCTCATCTATACTTAGAATAGCTTCTTCTAGACCCACACACCAAAGTGGATTAAAAAAATTAAAGCAAAGTCTGATCATTGCCCTCTTTTCTACTTTGGCTTTGGCCAAAAAATCTATGAATGCCCCTATAATGTCACTATTAGTTCTAGAAATCGTAGTTGAAAATACTTTCTCCTAAGACACAGCTCCTAGTCATGTCATCCACCAGGTTTAACAGTCAGTTCCATCTCTTTGGTTTCACATTTCCTTGAAATGCCATGGTCCGCACCTCTGAGACATGGACTAAAATTATATTAATTTCCATATTAGGGTTGAAGCTAGCTCAAACTGAAAGAGAAAGGAATAATAATAAGTATAAATAGCATACTAGCAATCTTCAAGCAAAGGATCTAGAAGAACCTCAATTTTTGACGTCATCAACTGATGCCACCTACATAGAGTTCAATCATAATGATAAATGGTGGTGCCTAGTGCCACAACATGATGGGTAAAATAAGGATGTAATAAATGGGGTTTAGATGTTTAAGTTGGAATTATAAAAAATGCATACAAGAGAATGATTAGCTCTATTGATAAATAATCAAATAGTATTCATAAAAGTTCTCTAATAATATTTTCTAATCTTCACTCCTATTTGAGAGAATTGTTATTTTAAATTAGAAACACCTTTTATATTCTTATTTAAAATTATATTTTAAATCTATTCATTTTTGGAAATATCCTTACTACTTATTCTTTGTCTTCCCCTATGTTTGTTGCATGGAGTGAAATTACAAGTTTATATAAGAAGATATGCATATATGTATGTATGTACATATGTATGTATGTATGTATGATTTAAGTATTTTTATACTAGGATATGTGAATTTACTAGTGATGGGGATGTTATATTATTTGTATCCTTATTACCTAAGTTGTTCTTTAGGGATAATTTAGTTGAATTATCTAGTTATATTTAAAACTACTATTTGTTTTTCTGATTAGTTTGCCTATAATTAAATATTAAGAAATTTTATATGTACCAAGGATTATTATTAAGACAATTAATCATTATAGATAAAAATATTTTTTCCATCAGCACCCTTATTTACTAGCTGATCTGCCTTTTTGTTACCTTCCTGAAAAATATGGAGAATCTGAACATCTATGAAACAGTCCAGAATATTAAGAACTTCTTCCAATTTTGAGTTTAAGACCCAATTAGGAGTCATTCTTTTCCTAATGGCATTTAGGAAAATCTAAGAATCTCCTTCAATAATAATCTTTGATAAACCTAAATTTAGGTAAATTTGGAGACCTTCTTGTAGGGCTTCTAGTTCAGCAAGGTTGTTAGTTGTTGGTTCTATGGATTTATCACTTTTTGACAATCCACTTACCTAACTCGTTATTAATGATACATCTGATTCCAATAGAACCAAGATTGCTTCTTGAGACTTCGTCAAAATCTAACTCAATCCACCCAATCAGTGGAGGGATCCATCTACAATTCTCCCTTGCCTCTTTATTCTTATTTTTATAAATAAGAAGAGGAATAATTAGGTTTTTCTAGTTCTTTTTCATGAATACATCCCAGATTGAGAATGATCCTTCGTCTTTTATGGGTTTTCCATAGGTGAGTGTTTAAAGTCTCAACTATACATGCCTTGATTTTTTTAATAATCTCATCTATCTACATATCTTTGTCACAAAATATTATTTTGTTCCTTCCTTTCCATACCTCCTACATAAGGATAGATGGTCAAATATTCCATATTTACTATATATACCTTTACTATTATCTATTGGCTAGCCCTTAAGGAAATCAACTAGGGATTTCAGCATGGGGGAGGTCCAGCCCAGCATCTGTTTGACCCAATCCCAATAGTATTGCATATATGTGCATCTGTATAAGATGTGATTAGTATATTCCCTATCTTGCCTACATAGCACACATCTTGATGGTCCCTCAATACCCGACTTATGGAGTCTATCAATAGTTAGGATCCTATTCTAAAATGCCAGGCATAAAAAGAAACCCACCTTTGGTAGAAATGATGAATCCCAATAGAGATTAAGTGGGATATTCACTTCTTTCCATCTTTGGGAATGAGTAATAGCTCTATATCAATTTTTAACACTATACCTGTCATTTTTTGATGCTTCCCAAATAAGATTGTCATTTCTTTCTAATTGCTTTATGTTCCTTTTTTGGATTATTTCTTTGTATACATTTTTTATTGTTGGTTCCATGTCTATATTTTCCATAGATTTCCATTCCCAACTTGTCATTCCATTAATAATTTTTTTGGTTTTATAATCACTGACCTTGTGCCCCTAGTGCCTAACTAATTTCTCTTTGATGCTCTCTAGGATCCCCATGCTATCTACTAAGGAGAACTCATCCCACAAATCCTCCCAGAAGAAGGCCTCATTTCCCTTTCCAACATCTCATGTGAGATATTTACTAATAAGGGCTCGGCTTTTAACTATAAAGTTCCAGCTTTCAAGTCCTTTAGGGAGGGTCCTAATTCTAAAGATGAAATAGGGATCAACTGCATTAAGGTATTTTTTATACATGATTTTAGACCATTTATGTTCCCTATCTACAAAAAGACACCAAGTAAGTTTAAACCCTAATGTTTCATTTTTCCAACTTAAGTTTTTTATACCTAAACCTCCTAATTCCTTTGGTTTACATACATTGTCCCATTTTATGAGAGCCAATCTTTTTGAATCATCAAAGTCATTGGAAAGGAAGATTATAAATTTTTCCTCGAACTTCGTATTGATATGTTTAGATAAAGCAAGGTAGGAGAGTAGATATGTTGGGAGAGCAGACAACATTGCTTTGATCTCGACAACTTTACCAACTTTTGTAAGCCATTTATCTTTCCAACCTCCTATCCTAGAATCCATTTTATTAAGAATAATATGCCAAGCCTTATTTGATTTACTACCTTTTTCTAAATCTATTCCTAAGTATTTACATGGGAATAAACCTCTTTTATATCCCTTGATATTATGGATCTTCTTTTCAATTTTAGATTTTGTGCTAATGAAAAAGATTTCATATTTTGTTTCATTCAGTCTTTGACCAAAGGATTCCATATACTATTGTATGATAGACTTGATATTTAGGTCCTCTTTTCTTGTGTTTTCACTCAGTAGAATGGTATCATCTACATATTGTTGGTGGGCAATATTGGGGACATTTTCAGTTATAGTAATTCCATTTATTTTTGCACTATTGTGAGCTTTGGTTATTTCTCTCCCAAAGGCTTCTGCCATGATAATATATAGGAATAGAGATGGAGGATCTCTTTGTCTTATACCTCTTGAAGTGTCAAAAAAACCTTCAAGAGTTTCACTAATAAGGACTAAAATTTTTGTTGTAGAAATACACTGATAAATGAGATTAATCCATTGGTGCAAGAATTCAAAGGCTTCTAAAGTTTTGCATAAAAACCTCCAATCAACCATGTCATAAGCTTTTTGGATATATAGCTTCATGAACATGCTAGCCAATTCATTCTTATTAGCTGAGTGTAGCATTTCTTGTATGATAAGTATTCCATCTAGGATCGACCTACCTAAAATAAAGTTAGTTTGTTCTTCTGGTATAATCTTGGGGAGAATCAATTTAAGTCAATTCGCTAAAATTTTGGATAAGATTTTATAAATGGTATTACATAGAGCTATAGGTCTAAAATCCCTTGGGTTTTCAGGATCATCTTTTTTTGGGTATCAAGGTGAGAAAGGTGTTATTGATTTTAGATAGTAATGATCCACCATTTCTTGATGCCTCAATGGCTTTCCAAAGATCAAAATTGATAATGTCCGAGCATTTTTTGTAGAAGAAAGCCTAGAATCTATCTGGACCTGGAGATTTGTCAAGATTCATGTTGAATAACACCATTATAACTTCTTTGAAGGAAATAGGTTTATTTAAGGCTTTATTATCTTCTAACATGACCACTCTAGGTATAGCTTCAAGCATTTGTGCGCAAGCTACCATATTCGAGCAATCATAATCATTTAATACATTATGAAAGTGATTTACAAAAAATCTTAGCTGTTTTGTCAGGGTTTCTAGTTGTAGTACCTAGTGGATCTTTGATTTTTATTATTTTTCTTTTGGCTCTATTCTATTTTAGTCTCCTTCTTCAAGCCATTTTTCCCTTGACTTTTGTCTCCAAAAGACTTCCTCTTTTGCTAGGATGTTTTCCTACTTGGTAAGTAATTCTTTTTCTAGATAAAAACTGTCATTATTCATCACTTTTTAATTACTTCCATGTTTAATTCTTTTAATCTTTCCTTGATGTCTATTTTTTCTTTAAATATATTATTGAAATGTTCTTTATTCCACTTAGGTAAATTTTCTTTAATCATTTTATAGGATAGTGGTTTGATCCTGCTATTGGTAGAATTGATGATTGGATATCAGAATTTAATTCGCTAAGTTCTCCTTTGAGAAAAAATCTATCCAATTTCTCAATTATATAAGAGAAGTCCTTCCTTTTATTATTCCATGTATACTTCCCATTATTAAATGGAATATCAATTAGGTTGTTAAGGTCTGACCAGTTTTCAAATTCCTTAGATGCTTGGGATGTTTGTTGGATGCCTCCAAATTTTTCATCTACATTTAATATAGTATTAAAATCACCCCCTATGAGAATGAGTTCATTACTATGATTATTAATAAATATACTAATTTCTTCCCATAAGAATTGTGTATCTATGTTATAGATTGGACCATAAATGTTTACTAAGATAAACTGTAGGTTAGTTTTAATACTTTTGACTCTGCTACTCATTCAAGAGTTAGTTTAATTTAATATATTTAGAGTAACTTTCCTTGGATTCCAAATCATGTCTAAACCTCCTAAAGTTTCTCTATATTCATGTAGGTTAACATCCCAACTACCTAATTTCTTTTCTATCTTGATTCCTTCTTTCTTATTCGATTTTGTTTCTTGTAACATAATAATTTCATATTCAAATTATTTTATGTTTTTCTTTAGTAATCATTTCTTGCTAGGGGCATTTAAACCCCTAGCATTCCAAGGAGTGATCTTCATGCTGCCTTGGGAAGGATCTTCTACTTCCCTAGATTAAGTAACTGACTAGTCTTTTGTTGCTCTTTTTCCTATTCATTAGCTTCTCTGATTTCTGTAAGAGATTTCCTTCCTCTTTTAGATTTCAATTTTCCATATTCTCTATTTGGAAATTTGGCAAGAATTCAAAGGTACTCTTTTTCTTGCTTACCTTTTCCATGTTTGGGATATAGAATTCCAATGCTTCCAAATTATCAAGCTGCACACCCAAATGAATATATGACTTAAAGGTGTCAAGGTATTTTTTGAGCCAAGCCTTTCTATGGTCTTTTACAATCCCTCTCCAGCTAAGAAGAAAATGGATTTGGCATCCATTTTCGGCCATTCCTAAAAAAATGTAGAATTTTCTTAGATAACTAGAGAGGGTGTCTAGGTACAATGGCCAATTCAAAACTACCAAGTGCATGTGCCATATAAATTTATGGGAGAATAATCCTAAGTTTCTCAACTATACTCAGAATAGCTTCTTCCAGACCCAGACACCAAACTAGATTAAAAACATTAAAGAAAAGTTTCATCATTACCCACTTTTCTACTTTGGCTCTGGCCAGACAACCTATGAATGCCCCTATAATGTCACTATTAGTTCTCCAAGAGAAAAACATAGTTGAAAATACCTTCTCCTAAGACACGGCTCAAAGCAATCCTAGTCATGTCATCCACCAAGCTTAACAGTCAATTTCATCTCTCTAGTTTCACATTGCCTTGAAATGCCATGTTTTGCACCTCTAAGGCATGGAATAAATTGATATTAATTTCCATATTAGGGTTGACGCTATCTTAGACTGAAAGAGAAGGGAATAATAATAAGTATAAATAGCATACTAGAAATCTTCAAGTGAATGATCTAGAAGAACCTCATTTTTGACATCATCAACTCATGCCACCTACATGAATCTGAATCATGATGATACATGGTGGTGCCTAGTGTTTTGAAATGATGGGTAAAATAGGAAAATAATAAATGGGGTTTAGATGTTTAAGTTGGAATTATAAAAAACACATCCTAGAGAATGACTAGCTCTATTGATATATTATCGAATAGTATTCATAAAGGTGCTCTCATAATAATTTTCTAATCTTCATTCCTATTTGAGAGAGTTATTATTTTAAATTAGAAACACCTTTTATATTCTTATTTATAATTATATTTTAAATCTATCCATTTTTTGAAAGATCCTTACTAATTATTCTTTGTCTTCCCCTATGTTTGCTGCATGGAGTGAAATTATAAGTTTATATAAGAAGATATGCATATATGTGTATGATTTAAGTATTTTTATACTGTGATATGTGGATTTACTAATGATGGGGATGTTATATTATGTTTATCCTTATTACTTGAGTTGTTCTTCAGGGCTAATTTAGTTGAATTATCAAGATATATTTAAAACTGCTTTTTTTCCCTATTAGTTTGCTTATAATTAAATATTAAGAAATTTTATATGTACCAAGGATTCATGTTAAGACTATTAATCATTATAAATTAAAATATTTTCGCCATCAGTGCCCTTATTTTCTAGCTAATCTACCATTTTTTTACCTTCACAAAAAATATGGAGAATCTGAATATCAATGAAACAGTCCAAAGTATTAAGAACTTCTTTCAGTTTCAAATTTAAGACCCAATTAGGCATCATTATTTTCCTAATGGCATTTAGGACAATCTGTGAATCTCTTTCAATAATAATCTTTGATAAACCTAAATTTAGGCAAATTTGGAGACCTTCTTGTAGGACTTCTAGTTGAACAAGGTTGTTAGTTGTTGGTTCTATGGATTTAGCCCTTTTAATAGTCCACTAACCTAACTCATTATTAATGATGCATCCAATTCTAGCAGAACCAAGATTGCCTCTTGAGGCTCCATCAAAATTTAACTTGGTCCACCCAATTGGTTGAGGGATCAATCTACAATTCTCCCTCACCTCTTTATTCTTTTTTTTATAAATAAGTGGAGGATTAATTAGGTTTTTCTAGTTCTTTTTCATTAATCCATCCTAGATTGAGAATGATCCTTCCTTTTTCTAGGTTCTCCTTAGGTGAGAATTTAAAGTCTCAACTATACCTGCCTCAACTTTTTAAATAATTTTATCTGTCTGCATATCCTAGTCATGAAATATTCTTCTGTTCCTTTCTTTCCATACCTCCCACATAAAGATAGATGGAAAAATATTCCTTATTTTACCATACATACCTTTAATATTATCTATTGGCTAGCCCTTAAGGAAATCAACTAGGGATTCTGACATGGATGTGATTCAGCCCAGCATATGTCTGATCAAATCCCAGCAATATTGTGTATATGTGCATCTATATAAGATGTGATCAGTAACATTGTCTTTCCTACATAGCACACATCTTGATGGTCCCTCAATACCCAACTTATGGAGTCTGTCAACAGTTAGGATCCTATTCTAAAATGCCAATCATACAAAGAAACCTACATTTGGTAAATAGGACAAATCCCAACAAAGTTTAAGTGGGATATTTACTTGTTTCCATCTTTAGGAATGATTGATAGCTCTATATCCATTTTTAACACTATACCTACCATGTTTTGATGCTACCCAAATGAGATTGTTGTTTCTTTCTAATTTCTTTATTTTCCTTTTCTAGATTATTATTTTGCACACCTTTCTTACCTATATTCTCCATAGATTTCCATTCCAAACTTGTGATTCCATTAATAATCTTTTTGGTTTTATAATCACTAAACTTGCACCCCCAATGTTTAACTAATTTCTCTTTGATGCTCTCTAGGATTCTCATGCTATCTACTAAGGGGTACACATCCCACGAATCCTCCCAAAATAAGGCTTCATCACCCTTTCCAACATTTCATGTGAGATCTTTACTAATAAGGGCTCGACTTTTCACTATAAAGTTCCAACTTTTGGATCCTTTAGGGAAGGTCCTCATTCTAAAGATGGGATAGGGATTAGTTAAGGTATTTGTTATACATGATTTTAGCACATTTATGTTCCCTTTCTACAAAAACATGCCAAGTGAGTTTAGCCCCTAATGCTTCATTTTTCCAACTTAAGTTTTTTATACCTAAACCTCCTAATTCCTTTGGTTTACATACATTATCCCATTTTATGAGGGCCAATTTTTTCAAATCATAAAATTCATTCCAAAGGAAGCTTCTAATTTTTTCCTTGAACTTTTTATATATATGTTTGGATAAAGAAAGGCAGGAGAGCAGATATGTTGGGAGAATGGACAACGTTGCTCTTATCTTGGTAACTTTACCAGCTTTTGTAAGCCATTTATCTTTCCAACCTCGTATCCTAGAATCCATTTTATCAAAAATAATATGCCAAGCCTTATTAGATTTACTGCCTTTTTCTAACTCTATTCCTAAGTATTTACATGGGAATGAACCTCTTTTATATCCCATGATATTATAGATCTACTTTTCAATTTTAGGTTTTGTGTTAATGAAAAAAATTTCAAATTTTGTTGCATTCACTCATTGACTAGAGGCTTCCATTTACTATTGTATGATAGACTTGATATTTAGGGCCTCTTTTATTGTGCTCCCACTTGGCAGAGTGTTATCATCTATATATTGTTGGTGGGTAATATTGGGGACATTTTCAGTTCCAGTAATTCTATTTATTTTTTCCTCATTGTGAGCTTTGGTTATTGCTCTCCCAAAGGCATCTGCCATGATAATATATAGGAATAGAGACAGAGGATCTGCTTGTCTTATACCTCTTGAAGTGTCAAAGAAACCTTTAGGAGTTCCATTAATAAGGACTAAAATTTTAGTTGTAGAAATATATTGATAGATGAGATTAATCCATTGGTGCAAGAATCTAAGGGCTTCTAAGATTTCTCATAAAAACCTCCAATCAACCATGTCATAAGCCTTTTGGATATCCAATTTCATGAACATGCTTGCTACTTATATTCTTATCGGTTGAATGTAGTGTTTCTTGTATGATGAGTATTCCATCTAGGATCGATCTACCTAGAACAAAGCCAGTTTGTTCTTCTGATATAATCTTGGGGAGAATTCATTTAAGTTGATTCACTAAAAATTTTGATAAAATTAATAAATGGTATTGCATAGAGCTATAAGTCTAAAATCCCCTAGGTTCTTAGGATCACCTTTTTTTGGTATCAAGGTTAGAAAGGTGTTATTGGTTTCAAACAATAATGATCCACCATTTCTTGATGCTTCCATGGCTTTGCAAACATCAAAACTGCTAATGTCCTAGCATTTTTGGTAGAAGAAAGCCTGGAATCAATCTAGACCTGGAGATTTGTTAGGATTCATGTTGAATATCACCAATCTAACTTCTTCTAAGTAAATAGGTTTATTTAATGCTTTATTATATTCTAACATGACCACTCTAGGTATAGCTTCAAGCATTTTTTCTTGAGATACCATATGCGACCAATCATAGTTATTTAATACATTATGAAAGTGACTCACAAAAATCTTATCTATTTTATCAGGGTTTTCAGTGGTAGTACCCAGTGGATCTTTAATTTTTATTATTTTTCTTTTGGCTCTATTATGTAGAGTGTCGTTATGGAAAAATTTTGTATTTTGGTCTCCTTCTTCTAACCATTTTTTCTCTTGACTTTTTGTCTCCAAAAGACTTCTTCTTTTGCTAGGATGTTTTTCTTCTTGGCATTCATTTTCTAAATAAAAGTTGTCATTATTCATCCCCCTTTTAATTACTTATATGTTTAATTCTTTTAATCTTTCCTTGATATCTAATTTTTCTTTAAATATATTATTGAGATGTTCTTTATTCCACTTAAGTATATCTTCTTTAATCATTTTCATCTTGGAGACAAGAATATACACTTTAGAACCTTTAAAACTACCTTTATTCCACCATTCTCTAATAAGTTCCATAAAGTTTTTGTCTAAAAACTACATTTTTCACACTTAAAAGGATTTCTAATGGGTTTATTGGTTCAAAAAGTTCAGTTCTAACAATATAGTGGTATGATCCTACTATTGGGAGAATTGAGGATTGGATATTAGAATTTAATTCATTAAGATCTCCTTTGAGAAAAAATCTATCCAATTTCTCAGCTATATAAGAGAAGTCTTTCCTTTTATTATTACATGTATACTTCCCATAATTAAATGGAATATCAATTAGGCTGTAAAGATCTAACCAGTTTTTAAATTCCTTAGATGCTTGGCATGTTTGTTGGATGCCTCCAAATTTTTCATCTATATTTAAGATAGTATTAAAATTGTCACCCATGAGAATGAGTTCAATACCGTGGTTATTAATAAATATTCTAATTTCTTCCCATAAGAGTTTTTTATCTGTGTTATAAATTGGACCATAAATGTTTACTAAGATAAATTGTAGGTTAGTTTTAATGCTTTTGACTATGTTGCTCATCCAAGATTTATTTTAATTTAATATATTTAGAGTAACTTTCCTTGGATTCCAAATTATGCCTAAACCTCCTAAAGCTCCTCTAGATTCATGTAGGTTAACATTTCAACTACCTAATTTCTTTTAAATCTTGATTCCTTCTTCCTTATTCAATTTAGTTTCTTGTACCATAATAATTTCATATTCAAATTGTTTAATGTTTTTCTTTATTAATCATTTCTTGCTAGGGGCATTTAAACCCCTAGCATTCCAAGTAGTGATCTTCATGATGCCTTGGGAAGGATCTTCTGCTTCCCTGGATTAAGTAACTAACTAATCTTTTGCTTCTATTTTGCATGCCCATCAGTTTCTCTGAATTTCATAAGAGATTTCCTTCCTCTTTTAGCTTTCAATTTTTTATTTTTGGGAAAATTTATCCCTACTTGGTTCATCAAAAAACCCAACTGTTCTATGTTCTCCTATGCATTTAAAGTGATTTCATATTGTTTTTCTTCTTTTTCATCTCTATCTTCATTTTCCAATTCTTGCAATAATTTTTCTACAAGGATTATCTAATCATTTATAAGTCTATCATATGTTGATGGTATATTTCCAAAACTACCCTCCTCAAAACCATCACCTTGTACTATCATTGGTTTATGTTTAGTTACCTGTAAGGCTTTACTATTCTTATCTTCATCCTCAATGATTAGCAAATCTCTTTTTAATTCTTCAAAGGTGTAGTTGTCTCCACCTATTTTTAAAACTCGATGTATTGAATCCTCTTTTTTTGATTCACTTCACTCTTATCTATATTCTTGAAGTTAAATACATGGATTAGTTCATCAGTTAATAGTTCCAAGTTTTCTTTCTCAAATTCATTTGAAATTACCATTTCCAATTCATCATCCCTTGCCATATCATTATTCAAGAAGTCATGAAAATATTGTGTTAAGGTTCCTTTTATCTTGCTCTAGTCAATTTTCTTTGCCTTGTGATCACTGAAGTTGCGATTAGGAGATTCTTTTCTTGTGGATGGAGTCTACCAAAATTTGAAGAATAGATTTATTGCCTCTTTATTGGGGATTCTAGTTTCCCTTGTAGATTCTTCTTCTTTTTTGTTGCAGGGTCTCCATTTTATCTTCTATATACTTAGGCTTTTCACATTCTGGAACTTCATCAGAAAACAGATGATTATTTTCTATTTCTTCAATACTATTGATCATGTTACCCATGGACCTTTTTGTCCTAGGACCTCAACTCTTTTTCTAAAGATTTTTCTTCCCCATTAATTACTATTGTATTCTTGCCCTTCTTTACTTTCTTTGATCTTTTTAAAAACTTTTTAGTCCTGATGACTATACTTTGCTGCCTTATGTTAGCCATATCTTGAATAGTTTTTTTCTTTTACTCTATTGAGTTCTTTGGGGCATTGATCTTCACAAGTAGTCTATATTTTCAAATTAGGACAAATTCCTTTAAAATTCTCCATATTTAACTATTCAATAGTTTCTTTACTATTTTCTAATATTGAGAATTTTTCCTCTTCTATACTTTGAGATTTTTTTCTTTTTAACCTCTTGTGTTAGCACTAGTACTTTCTTCTAATCTTTATTGGAGATAGAAGATGAGCTAATACTAGTCTTTGTAGATGGACTTGGCAGTGTTCTCTTATCTTCTCTTGCCATTCCAATCTCCAATTCTAGATCTTCTTTCCCTGATATATCCTGAAAAGTCTTCAAGAGGACTTTCTCATATATGGAATTCCTCTGATAATCCCTCAGGTTTCTTATGTTCATCATAGGGAAGGTATCTTTAAGGTCCGCAGTTAGTTGCAGATTTTTGAAAAAGATTTTTCTCTCATTATTTAGTCTGATTATTTCTAAGATTTTACCTTTACATCTGTGGAAGTTTACGTTATAGATAGATCTATTTGTTATTACTTTCATAGGTTTGAATTCCATGTTATGTGCATTACATTTGATCAAAGGTTTGATATTACTGCAATATTTACAAGAGGCACCCATTCCAATCAAATCACCAATTGAAAAACTTATTTTCCTGATAATTGTTACATGCATTAGTTCTGGTGGGAGGGATTGAAGGAAAATCTAGATTGGTATCAAGAAGTTTAACATTTCTTCCTTACAATCTAGTAGCCACTCAAAAAATTTAACATCATATTCTTTAAAGTAAGATTCATAAATAAAGAGGAAATCTTTTTTGACATATTCATTACTACAGTGAATGTACACTAATCTATCAAAATGGTGAGAGATACTTACCTATTTTTTGCAGAAATCCTTTAGCCAAGTGATGAGATTGATCATTTCTAATTTTGGCCAATTCCATATTGTGAATATACCAACATTTTAGCACTCCTACCATCGATCTTCGTTATCCTGATTACTAATAATAAGGAACTTTTTCCCAAATTTGATTGAATTGGGTCTAGAAGCCATAAGGGGCTAAATATCAGGATGAGCAGGAGATTTGGAGACAGAATTCCTATGATGAGGGGGAATATATGTTTTAGGAGTGGAAAAGGAAGGATCGATACTTGTGATCTTAGTCTTCCAAGGATGACTCTTATAGAGATTTGGGGGATATGTGTAGGAATCAGATAGAAAACCTATATGTTGGGAGAACAAAGAATTTTTATTTTGGTCTGCATATTTAGTGTGATTGAAAAAGAAGATTTTTTTTTCAAGGCATAAAGTAGAGAAAATGATATGATAAAAATTATTCAGGCCCTAGGTGTTGATTAATTTGGGAAATTTACTCTAAATAATTTGGGGGTTTGCCAGAGGTTTACTTATCTTATTCTGATCTAGGGAGATATGATTCAAGTCCAGTTTGGCTTTGGCACTGATATTTCCATTGGATCTTGTCAATGATTGAAGCCCTATCCTCCCTGCATAGTTTGTTAGAATCTCTATTGAGGTGGCCCCTGATTTATTGTAATTTTTCTGCTACCCATTAGGCTAAACCAGATCATTTCTCTCATCTAAGACTGGAAATGGGTTTGTCATTTTTACAGCATAACTAAACTTTGTAGGGTGATTTTCATTTAGGGGAGGGAGATCGGTACAAATTCTCCCCAACTTTTCCTTTTCTTACTAGTGTTTTGGGATGTCGGCAATGGATGCGGCACCAACTGCAAGTTAGGTCTTGAATAATTCACCAAAAACCCTATATTTTTAGATTGTCAGTTTCGACAGTTTTGTCATTTGTCTTCAATCACATAGTTCACATTTTTCGCATTTTTGATGTTTGCTCTAATTGCCATTTTTTTGCTTATATAAACTACATGTTGTAGTTAGCTTCGTAGGGATCATTTATTATTATTTTTAGTTATTTTATAACTAGTTTGCATATTATGCAAAACTGTTATTTTCATGCAATCTATTTGCATGTTATTGTTTAGAATTTCTTATTATCTTTCTTGATCAGCAGTCAAAGTTAAGTGCTTTAGTTTTTCTTTATAATGTATTCTGTATTTTCATAATTGTAACACATTCAATAAAAACAAGATTTTTATTTTGATTTTGATTGTTCATTGTTTATGCTTTGTTTTTTGTTTCTTTGGTTATCAATATAGCATAAGAGCTTTAATTTTAAGATCTTTAGAATATTGATAGCTTTCTTTCAAGTGAGATCTTAAATATAATTAGCCATTGGTATAGAAAAATCATGAATATATATTGCTTTGGAATGTTACAAGAGTATTAACCATTGAAGGAAAGGATATAATTGAAGATCGTGATGAATTACATCTCTTTACATCACATGATGGCACAAACACATGCCAATCTTAAATGGAGTTGAACAACTTGTTTACCAAAGCTTTATATAGTATTATTACTATGTAGAGAAATGTAAAATAAATCAGGTTATTGGTGTATAATAGTCATCGTCCTAATTTCACTCATAGTATATATCCTGCCAAAGCTGTGGAAAGTAAGAAAATTGGTTATATAAGAACTAAAACTTTCTCATTTCTTTTCTCAAGTAGTAATCTAAATTTTTGATTTTAGAAGAACCTCGCTTGATCAATAAAGAGAAGGTGGTCATTAAAGAGTTTTTGTCTCAACAAAAATAACTTTTCCAATCGAATTAGAGGCTAACCTAAAAAGTTGAATCTTTATAAATAAAAAAATAAAAAATAATAGTATACATGTTTTTATTTTTAACTTTAGGTAAATATTTTATTCTAACACTTATATCATAAGGTGCAATGTTTATGATGATAGGAGCATATACCTTACATTATTATCTCCATTGTCTTTTATTACCATTGTGAGATAGGGTTTTTTATTCTAAATACAAGAACATGGTATATTAATATGGAAGCTAATGGTTATGGTGTAACAATAAAACTAACTACAAGCACATATGTCTAACGTAGAACATATTTACGGATGTGACAAGGAAAATAATACAATTAATCATGCTTAAAAAATACATATGCAATAAACAACTTTGGCTTATGATCCCTTTTAGAACTTGTCATTTTATTTTCTCTCGTATATACTAATATATGAATTCCTTTTATATGTGATAGAAATTATCACTATTGAATGGTTAATGACCTTGACTCCCATTTAGTTTTTCACTTTTTATACTGATTGCTAACATGGTTCCTATTTTGTAGGTATGGACTCTACATGCCCTCTAGTATTTTGATATTGGTTTCCTTAAAAATGAAATAATAGAAAATGCATCATTTCAAAATATTTCACATGCTTTGATTTACATGCTATGTTACTTGTCACATTCATTCTTATTAGATTAATATAATAAAATCTCATTAACACACTCTAAATGTGCCTTATCCCTTACTCTCACATTCAGAATTAATATAAACTTACTACTTCGCATGTCATGTATAAATTTGGAATCAAAATCTTCTATATGAACATTCATGCTATAAGAAATTATAGGTAACACTACCAATTTATTAGGGCATTTTCAAAACATAGTTTCAATTATATAGTATTGGTTTCTAATTTTGAATATTAAGATCAAACTACGTCAATCTTACATGTGACAATAAACTTGTGTTAGAAATTTAACTTATAATGTTAAAGTCACATATTTCCAATAAAATTAAATCTATGTGGTGTGTGAACTAGATTATTTATACCCACCATTGTCAAGGAGCTAGCCTCCTCTACCTCAACCACACTCTCACTTTCAGTCCCGCAACCACTCAAACACTCACAAAATTACATCAAGGAAGTCAATATCAAACTATCATAATCAATGAAATCATTACTCTTTATTTCATTATCAAATAGGACATCATGAAATATAATGAGATCATCATATATAGCATCTCTATGCATCAAAGTATAATATTGACATTATGTACTAGATCAACATATGTAGAATGAGTAAGACATTATTATTAGATCAATTATATAAAAACTAAATGTCACCATTAATCAAATCAAGCATAACTTGAAGAGAAACATAGTCACATAATTGATTACCACATTGATCAAACAAGGTCTAAAGAAAAAATAAAAAATAAAAACTCATGAAGAAAAAAACACATAATCACATTGTTCAACTTCACTTCGACAAGAGTCTAAGTAAAACATCATAACCGCCCAAAAGTCTAAATGACACTTAAAATGACTAATACCCATAGTCGCCAGTCAACATCTACTTACCTAGTTGATTCAGTCAAAGTGAATCGATGACTTCCTGCAAAATATGAGTCACACGAATTGTGTTCTACATTAGAGCAGTCCTGTTATAAATTAATTCAATAAAATTGTGTTGATATTTATCCATCATTTTAAAATGTTAAAAGACCAGACTTCTAATTGCTAGGCTAACAAAATTTATGTTTTCCCTATCCCAAGTTAACACCTTGGAATTTCATATTAATAAGCCAATGCTATTATAAAGAATCAAAATATAGAGAAATGGTGAAACCTACATAAGGTGATAGGGGGAATATTACATTTATTGTTAAAAGGATGAAACCTCTATGAAGGCTTAAATCAAAATAACATAACAAAAACATGCACCAAAAATATGCCTCTAAATTATAGTAGCAATTCCATATCGCATGCCCAATTGAATTCAAGACCATACACTTCCAGTACCCATGAACAGTTTAATCATATTTCCAACATCAAGAAAAATGCCCAAATTATTCAGTCATTTCTCTATGAAGACAAACAAATGGTATATTACAATCTCATTTTGTAGTTGTAATCTTTTAAAAAATGCAGAAATCTCACAACATATGAAATACATATCATGTTATTAACAATAAAAGGAAAGTGAAATAAAAAATCTAATTAAATAATATGTAATTGGGTAGCCCAATTATAAAAACAAACCAATTGTATACAACTTAAGGAAAAGACTTAGTTGGTTCACATGAGAGCCCATTAATTGCTATCTAAACTTCCTAAATTCATACAATTACACACACACACACACACACACACACACACACATATATATAAAATGACCATGTGCGATAGAAAGGAAAAGACACCCAATTTCCATTTTGATGAATGTTAGTAAATTTAGATAGTCTAGAAATTATATACAAAAGACCCAAAAATAGTAGGTTTGCAAAAATAGGAAGGGCTTTGGTAAAATAAATTATCACCATGCACATAATACGACTTGAGGGAAAGAATTAACACTCGTAGTTTTGAGTTCATCATCTTTGATTTAATGGAACTCTATTAATTCTTAAGAGAGATTAATCTATCACTCTAACAATTCCATGAATATATTTAAAACTCAGTGGACATCATTTTCCCAATGAGTTACAAAATATTTTTAAGCTTGCAAAACTTTAAATGTTAATTACAAAATTTCAATCAAAAACTCCACGCAAGCTTCTTGAGTCATCTAATACAAAAGAAATATAACACCAAAATATTTACATGCAATTAGTATTTAGTAGTAGTTACTAGAAAGAACCTGCCAATTCACTTCTTGGCTTCCTAAGTACTTTATCCACCTCTCTTTTCCCAATTACATCACTTTTAGCTTCAAAATATGGGAAATTTTCTTAGGAATGACTCAAATCTAGAATGAAAATTACACATAGACTTGAATGAGATAGTTACTTCCTCCCAGTTCAAAGATTATAGTTCAAGAAAAGATGCAACCAGGTACCACTATGGTGGGAAAAATCATTGTAATAAATTAACATGTAGAGTATTTATTGAATCCATCATATAAATGTAAAACATGAATAGATATTGAATATAGATAACCTCCAATTAATACTATGAACTAGAAGATCCTTCCATCACACAAGAAACTCTTTACTGGTACGGGACTTGAGCCTCTTCTCATAAACATCTATGATCTAAGTTGGCTCTAGAATTAATTTCCCCTCTTCCCCAATGGAAGGAAATTCCTTCAACATTTTTACATGTTGTCTAATAGTATTCTTTAGACATGACACATGAAAAAAATTAAGGATTCATCTCTCCTCAGGTAGCTTCAATTCATAGGAAACTTTGCCTGCTCTTTGAACCACTTTGTATGGTCCGTAGAAAAAGAGTTTTAGCTTCTCCTTACCATTACTAGACAACTTTTAGGGAGGATTGTCTATATGACTGAAGTTGAAGGTATACTTGGTCACCAACCTCAAAACTTCATTCTACTTGGTGTTGATTAGAATACATCTTCTATTGATTTTGACCCATTTGTAAATTTTCCTTGAGAGATTTCAGGATATCAAAACTTTCCTGTAGCCAATCTTTAGCCCCCGGTGCATGACTGTCATCCAATGCAAGATCCATGAACGAGGAAGGTTTGTAGCCATATAATTATTTTAAGGGTGTCATGCCTATTAATGTTTGATAGTTCATATTGTAATAATGCTCACACAAATGTAGCTAGCAAACCCATGCCTTCTACTACACTAAAACATAGTTCCTTAGATAGCTCTCCAACCATTTATTTACAATCTTTTTTGTCCATCTGAGCATAGATGGTAGCTCATATTTAGTGACAACTTTGTCCCCACCAGTCTAAATAACTCCATCAAAAAAGTACTAAGGAATCGGCTATCTCTGTCACTTACTATATTCTGTGGGAGTCCATGTTAGTGAAAAACTTCATGGATGAATAACTTCGCTACTTGAGATGCCTAATATTTGGTGGAAATGGAAAAGAAATGTGCATACTTGGTCAAAAATTCAACAACAATAAAAAAGAAATCCTTCCCATAAACCTTTTGTGGCTCTATGATGAAATCCATCAAGATACCTTCCCACTTTTGATCAAGGATTGCAAATGGTTAAAGAAGTCATGTTGGTAGGGTGTGCTCAGATTTATTTTGTTGGTAGGTAGGAAAATCTTGTACATATTGCAAGATATCATTCTTGAGGCCCTTCCATACAAACCATTCCTAGGTCTTCCTATAGGTTTTTGGGTATCCCGAGTGTCCGTTCAATGGTGAATCATGCATCTCCTTTAGAATTTTCTCCTTCATTTTGGACTTGGTAACTAGATTGATTATGCACTTGTAGTAGATGATATCCTATACCACCTTATACCTATTATCTTTACCTTGATTTTCCATCAACTAATAGGAAAATGTGTTCTTGAAGTATTCAACCAATAGGTGTTCCTTCCACTCTGCTGAAATCTGAGACAAAAAATACATGGAAGGCCTTCTTGATGGAACATGACCTACTACATTATTTTTCCCTTCGAATACTCAATGTCAAGGTCAAATGTTTGGATTTTTCTCACCAAATTTTGTTGGTGTTCATTCAAATCTTTCCTCTCCAAGAAATATCTCAAGATATTGTGATATGTGTGTAGGAAAAATTTTGCTCCGACAAGATACCGTAAAAACTTTGTAAGTGCATGCATGATGGCAAGCATCTCTTTATCATAAATAGATTATAATTGCTCTACTCTTGAAACCTTTTGACTCTCAAATGTAATTTCATAATGATCCTACATCAACACTACACAAAAACCTTCTGCTGATGCATCACATTTCAAAATGAAGGGTCAATTGAAAACAAATAGCATCAGCACTAGACATGAGCTCATGACTTCCTTCAACTTGTTAAAGATGTATTGTGCCCTCTCATCTCAATGGAAAGATTTTTTTTATGTTAGATCTATCAGTGGTGCACTAAGCTATGAGAACCCCTTTAGAAATCTTCTGCAATAACTACATAATCCAAGGAATCCACAAAGATTGAAGAGAGTCTTGGGTGGAGGCCAATCCAAGATGGCTTGAATCTTTTCCTAGTGTACCTAAACCCCTTGAGCACTAATTATATGCCCCACATACAATATCAATGTCATTCCAAATTCTCATTTGGATCTCTTGGAAAATAGTGATCGTAACTCCGTAATCCCAAAAATTTCATCGAAATGCCTCCAATGTTCCTCCCATGTCTTACTATGAATAAGTATATTGTCAAAAAACACCAATAAGACCTTTCATAGTTGTATTTTGAAGATGTGGTTAATGCATGATTGGAAAGTAGTTAGAGCATTGGTCAAACCAAATGGCATGACCAAAAATGCATAATGACTATAATGACAATGGAAGCTAGTTTTCTCCAAATATTCATCCCTCATGAAAATATGATGATAACAAGAATGGTGATCTATTTTGGAAAAATAGATTGCACTATGTAGGTCATCAAATAATTTATCAGTCCTAGGAATGGGGTACCTTATTTTGATTCTTTTCTTGTTTAGTGCATGGTAGTCCACACACATGCAGAGGGTTCCATCCTTCTTCTTAATGAAAACTACTAATGATGCAAAAGGACTAGAATTGGGCCTTATCCATCCTTTCTCTAGGAGTTCTTGGATTTTTTTTCTATCTCATCCTTAACTTTTTAGGATGGCGGTAGGGTGTATTGATGACTAGTTTGGCTCCTTCCTCCAACTCAATGGTGTGCTCAAAGCATCTATGTGGAGGGATGTTAGCAAAGATCATATTGTGTGAAGGTCATCACCCTAGTAGTCAGTCTACTGCCCCTTCATCGATCCTATTGAGATCAAACAATGTGTTGCCCAGACAATGTCATCATGTCAAAAAATAACTTCTATCTATTATGCTAAAATTTCTTTCAACCCTCCATTTGACATTCCCCTTAGGACTACCATATTTCCATCCACTTCGAATGAAAACTCCATTATTTTGAAGCTTTGTGTTTACTCCTCCAAATTTTCCATCCATTGAATGTCGCAAATTAATTCCATTTCATCCATATCTAGTACAAATAAGTCTTATGTCATCATATGGTTACCCATGGTAATCCTAACTTATGGGACTAGATGGGTACATGAAAGGAGGTTTCCTCCTGCTACCTTGACTTGGAATCCTCCATATGCCTCAATAGGAAAACCTCTTTATTCTATGAGTGATGAATTAATAAAATTTAGTGTGGCCCCACTATCCAACATGACTATGACCCATTTTCCTTAGAGAGTGCCTCGTACCCAAAAATAGTACACCCTAGAGTGCCAAGAAGAGTGAGGGTACCTCCTCAACATACTAGCATGAAAATCCTCTCTAGATGGTTTATGTTAACCTCTTTTGAAGCTTGATATTCTTCTTTGGTTTTTGGTTCCTCTTCATCATCATTGTTTGACATTACCTCAATGCAATGGACCTTTCACTTTCCTAAGCATCGTTTTCCTAGTTCCCATGACTCCTTACAATTAAAACAAGTCTTCTTCCTCCTCAAATCTTGTCTCATGGCTTCATCCATTGATATCTTATTTGGAGAGAGCTTGATGTCTTTCTCCTTCAGAGTGAGGGGGCAACTAGTATGAGTGTGCTGGGATTAAAACCCTTCACCAGACCCTTTAAGGGCTCAGTCAATCCATCCATGAATAAGAGAACAAGTCTTCTCTCTAAAATGTATGTCATTAGTATTTATAGTCTCTAAAATTTTGTGATGTAGCTCTCCACTAATCCAATTTTCTTTAGTTGTGCCAACTCCTTGAAGTTGAGCTCCATATCCTTTCCATTAAAGTAATCAATAAGTGTCTCTATCAAGTCAAAATTTGAAGTGACTCGATCAAGACTGAGGGTGACCATCCCATGGTACCACCATTCAAGAGTGAATCCCTCCAAGTGAAGTGTTGCAAACTTGATTCTCTCTTCTTCAAGCATGGGGTTGAGCTAGAAGTATGTATCAGCCATCTAAATCCATGCTCATGTTGATGACGGCCCAGATCTATCAAAGCATTATAGGTTTATGTTTCCTATCTTTCATTTATTATCATCATTGTAATGACCTTGCCTCTTAGAATACCTCATCTACAAATCTACATAATCCTTGAAGGATAATTCAGCTCCAAATCTAGCATCAAACTAGTCTTGTTAGAATTGATCTTGCATCTCAAGGAAGGTGGGATTTTGTTCCCCATCTTTTTCTAGCCATTATGAAAATGTTAGAATCATTTTTCATGTGTGGGAATGCTCTATGTGAATCCTCTCATTGACAGGATTATCAATGTGCACATTATGTCTTCCATTTGTCCTTCCTTCTGCCAAAATTTGAAGGGTCTGGTCAATTTTATCTTACCCCTTTTCCAAGGTCTCATCAAGAATTTATTTTCTATTCAACAGAGTTTCACTTATTTTTTATTGTCCTCTTGTTAGCTCCCTTATAATTTGCATCATCTTAATGCTTGATCCACCCATCCTTCTTATTGATCAAGATCTTGGTGGCATCCAAGTCAGTGACAGAATGGAAAGATCACCAGCTCTAATAACACTAAAATGTTTTTTGTAGGTGATCTCTATCTGAAGGTGTTTCAATCTAGAGGTGATTGTTGAAGTTGATGAAAGATCAACTCCACAGCTTTCAAGAATCACTTGCATGTAAACACATGTCATCGAAAGAGAGAACCAAAAGCTATGGAGGCTAGAATTGCCAGATCCATAGATGAGACATTCTTAATGAGAAAAAGAGAGATTTCTATAATCAAAAGTGAATTAATAAAATTAAAAAGAGATAAATCCTTATTAAAGGAGATCAAAACCCTAACAAGTAAAACTTAGTTTACATGATAATAATTAATTATTATATGTCTAAAGTTTAGCTTAAGTAAACTAGAGGTAATAAGTGACTTGATAATTAAATCAATATGATTTAATTAATAAGAAAATACTTTATTACTTTAACACCATCCCCCCCTTAAGATAAACTTAGGGTGTAGCTAAAAAACTAGAAACTACTACTAAAAGAAGAATTGGTTCCTGACAACAAATTGTAATGAGGTATCCAAGGACAACCAAATCTCTAAATAGAGGAGAAATAGAAAAAACCACATGGGAAAAACTCTACTCCAAAAAGAGATCAAAATAAAATATTCTAGGAGATAGGAACAAAAGGATGATCGTGAAGAGCACCACTGAAGCATAAAGCTGCAAACACTACCAAATTGCTAATCTGAAGAACCTCCACTATATAGAATATGCCCAGATAGAGAAGACTAAGTTTGAAGAGTTGATCAATTGAAGATGAAAGGTATCTTCATGGCCTCCAAAAAAAGGAATGAAAGAATGTCGATATGGTAAATGATCCATCTCACCAAAATGTATAGGTATTTAGCCACTACAACTGCCTAGTACATAGGATCAAATAAAAAATACATAGATCACTCCATCAAACCAAGAAAGAAATAGAACCAACATAACCACCCTATAATACTAAGAGGTTAGACACAAACATTAAAACTGAATGCAATATCTCTTGCAGAAAGAAGAACTAAGAACATCGAGAGTGCAAAAGAAGTACAAACACCTATAATAGCATGTGTCATTGACACATCATGACGCTAATATCATGGAAGGAACACTCACTTGACAAAGGAATATGAAAAATATAACCAACATGAAACCCCCAAGGCACTTTATAATGTAGTGTGAGTACAATAAAAGAAAAAGATGTGTAAGATCCCAAAATGCAATAGAGTGGCACTTTATCTCAGTGTTTTTGCAAAAATACTACTACATGATATCAACAAAGATCAAATGAGACATAAAGCTGATACAAGAGATAGTAGAACCCATGAAAAATCATCTAAAGCAACAAAATTGATCTTCGGACCTTAAATAACCAAGATATCCACCAAAATGCAAAAAAAAAAAAAAAAAACTTGAATGGGATGTGCCTAGAGCAAAATCTCAAAATTAGAACGCCTTGAGATATGACTCTTGGAGTGCAAAATAGAACCTCTGACTTTGACTACATAAAATGGAAACCGAACAACATCAAAAGTCCAAATAAACTACACCATCATGACAGGCTCGAAACCAACTTTTTCACAATATCTTGTTTGCAACATATTGTGTTGGGATGAGAAAGCCTCGATAAATGTGCAAAAATATCAATTTTTAAATCAAAAAATCCCTATTCACATTCTGAAAATCAAAAAATCATTGCAATGTTTTTTATCATCAAATTCCAACTATGTCCAAATTGGACAAATTTTATATGAAAATATGGGTTTTTGGGTGCTCTGAGCTCAACAGTGATGTCAAATTGGGCTCAAAGTGACCCAAAAATTAGTGACCCCCAAATTCAATGCAAAATAACTCTAAAAAATGAAACCCTCTAAAAGAAAAGATGTAGATATGAAAGCCAAGCCAAACTTCTCATAAACTAAACAAGAGCATGAAGATTTGGAGCTCTGATACCATTTTGAAGTTGATGAAAGATCAACCCCATAGCTCCCAAGAATCACCTACATGCAAACACATGTCACTAAAGAGAGAAGCAAAAAGCTATGAAGGTTGAAATTTCCAGATCCATATATGAGACATTATTGATGAGCAAAAAAAAGAAATTGTGATTATAAAAAATGAATTGGTTTTTACAATGAGAGGTCATCCTTATAAAGGAGATTGAAATCCTAAAAAGGTCTAACCTAGGTTGCATCATAGTAATTAATAAAAGAATTAATTATTAGATGCCTAAAGTTTAGCTTAAGAAAACTAAAGTTAATTAAGATATATATAATTACTCTAATGGTGATTATGTCTAGTGTTTTTTGTCCAAAAGTTTCTACCATCTAGAGGTGTCTTCTGTCTGGAGGTGTCTTCTATCCGATGGTGATTCTATCTAAAGTTTTTTTTTTGTCTGAAGGTGATTTATGCCTGGAGGTAATTTATGTTTGGAGGTGCCTTCTGTCTAAAGGTTTCGTTTGTTGAGTGGTGTGGTGTCTATGTGGTCTGTTGTTGCCAAGCATGTAGTGTGTGGTGTGGTGTTCATGTAGTGTGTTGTTGCCAGACATGTGGTTTATGGTGTCCAACATACGATGAGGGTGGAGTACAGAGGGAGATAGTACAACAGATGGAGGGGGTGGTGCATAGAGGTTGGAAAGAGAATACAAACTTAAATGCAAATAATATTAGAACATCAAATCCATCAAATAAATGTTAAACATGAATAGATATTGAATATAGATAACTAATAATTAATACTACCATACAAAGATGGTGTTGTGATTTTCCAGATCTGAAAAAAAGTATTACAGGTGACAGAATATGACAAGGGTTGAATCCCAAGAAAACTAGAAAGCCAAGTGGGGAATATCTTCCACTTATAAAATGGCAAACAATCTAGAACTCCAACTGGAATATGAAAATAATAAAATAATCCAAATCGCATACCTAAAACACCCTACAAGATGACCTTATAAAGGGTTTCAAGGAAGCTTCCCAAAGGATTACAAAAATGTTGATAGGCTAACAAGTTATGACAAAAACAAAATAGTGGGCGCAAGAGATAATATTGATTGTCAACCACATAACCAAAAAAAATTATTTAATAATATTTGGGACATCACATTGAAGGAAAGAAAGATGGCATGCCCATCTAGTAAAATTGAGATGTATATTTTTAATGGAAATGACTTCAAACAATAAAAGTTAAAGATGGAAGATATGCTCATGGATACAGATCTGTGGGATGCAATATCTAAAACAAAACCAAGCAACATGTTTCAAAAAGATTGGGATTTGGAGGATGAAAAACATGAAACAAAACTTTTCTTGGTTAGATGATACATGTCTCTATGGTTACATTTCTACAAACTAAATAGGCAATGGTAGGGAGTGGTACATTGTGTAGATCCTGACTAGCATGTGAATATGACTCGCTCCCTCAACCACATCAAGAATGTCAATCATAAAATAAAATAGACAAGTACACCATACACATGCAAGTATGGGGTAAGTAACCATAGAAACTGGATATAAATCATTTATCTAACTAGCATCATGAAATAACTAAAAGTCACTAAATGAGCATATATTTATCATCATTGAAATAAATCCTAAAATAACTTAAATAACAAAATGACTCAATAGATATATCAACTAAATATGAAATACATTTAATCTAATCTAGTAACCAAGTATCGATAGTCATAAACATAAACCTAAAAATAGACCTAAAAGAATCAAACAATACAATTAGAAAAGTCAAGTAGGGGTAGGCATTACATCCACTCCCCCTAGACTTAGGCTTACTCCTGGAAGTCTACAAGAAAGATAAAACTAAACTAGGAGGAGGCATTATATTCACTCCTAATAGGTTGATTGAAATCATTTGACCAGGTTACATTTAATTGTGTGTATTGTAACCTTTAACAAGGTTGGCCTCTCATAGGGCATCACTTCAGAAGAGTGAAAATGAGTAGCATGTTACTAGTGGTTTTTCCCAAATTGGGTATCCACATAAAATTATTGTGTCAAATGTGTTATTGAATCTGTTATGTTTCATACTTACATTTCTGCAAAGTTGACTTGATAGTAACCTACAAAGTTTAAATGGTTGTATGATCTAATGGATTCATGCATGAATATATTTTATGGATATTGGTTCACTAAGGTGTGAAAAGTTTTATTTGTACATCTTAGACCTTGGATAGCTTATTCACCCCCTCTCAGTTATTCTAAAGTATTCTAACAATTAGTATTAGAGTCATCTACTTAACAGAACTAGTTTGAAGGTACTAGAAGCAAAAAGATCAAGATTTCAAAAAGAGAGGTACCAATCTTAACAGGGACAACTTTCTTACATGGAAACATCTAATGAAGCTACACCTAAAATGTCTTGGAGATCATGCATAATCTACCATTTTTACTGAGCACGTCAATCCTATTAGAGTCCAAACTACCAAAGATCTGAAAAAGAAGAAAGAACACAACCAGGCAATGTTGGAGATTGCCTTTTCCCTAAGCTACATTGAGTTTGATGACATCAATGGTTGTGATAGTGCAAATAATATGTGGGATGCTCTACACACCATTTATGGAGTAGACACAAATGTTCTAAGAGCAAAATCTAAAAATCTTAGAGGTAAGTTGGATGATATGAGAATGTTTCTCAATATTGCTCTATGATAAAGGATATTGTTAATGCTATGAGAGGATCTACTGATAAGATAGATGATGATATTGTACTAAGAAAAAAAATTTAAACATTTTTTCTCATCTATACTATTAGAGTTTCTGCAATACAAGAATTGAGATGTATACCAATTTCTAATCTGACTCTTAAAGGTTTGGTAGGTAGGCTCACTACTTTTGAGCTATCTAAGTTTGACAACTTCAAATTTGACAATGTTGAATCTTTTGTCAAAGCTAAGTTGTCATTAAAGGAACCTAATGAGAAGAAGAAAAAGGTAAAATATATTTCTAGTGACAGTGATACATATGAGAAAGATGTAGAACAACATGAAGCACTACTAGCAAGGAGATTTCATAGAGGTAAAGGAAAATTCATAGGTAAGTTACCTATCATGTGTTTTAATTTCAATGAGGTTGTTCATATTGCTACTAGATGTCTAGAGAAGAAGAACTATAGAGGTGGAGACAAGTACAAAAGTAGAATAGATGAGGATGACAAAAATTACAAAGATAAAGGCAAGAGGTCTTGCTACATTGTAGAAGATGAAACCAAAGATGGATCTAAAGATCATGATGATGGTATGGTGTATGTTGCAATGAAGGATGATTTTGATAAGGATGAGACAATTGCACTAGTGTCTTGTGTGAACATGAATGGCAAATGGATCATTGATAGTGGGTGTTCACATCACATGACTAGAGATAAAAGTAAGTTCATTATATTGAATTATTATGATGGAAATAGTGTAAGGTTTGGTAATGATACACCATATCTAATAAAAGGGAAAGGTTCTATAAAACTCAGAGAAAATATTTTATGTGACAATGCTTATTATGTTGAAGGGTTTAACTATAATTTGTTGAGTGTGTCACAACTAAATAGTTCAGGTTGCAAGGTTAAGTTTGAGAACAAGATTGTTAAGATATATGATACTAATGGAAAACTAATGGGAAAAGGTGATCAAACTAGAGGTAATCTATTCTACCTTGATATGGATGATGCCACTTGTCTAGTTGTAGAATTTGATAATGTGTGGTCATGGCACAAGAGGTTATGTCATGTTAATTTTGGTAACTTGGTTAGTATCAATAACATGAGAAGAGTCAAAGGTTTTCCTAAATTGAAGAAACCTGACAATATAATTTGTAAGAAATGTCAATTAGGAAAAATGACAAAGTCTAATTTTTAGAGTAAGACTCATAACTCTAAAGGAATTTTGGATATTGTTCATACTGACTTGTGTGGACCAATTGATGTGCAAAGATATAAAGGTGATAAGTACATTATGTTATCTGTTGATGATTATTCTAGGATGATAACAATTATGTTTCTAAAATAGAAATTGGATGCTTTCCAAATGTTTAAGTGGTACTTAGCAAGATTTGAGAAGGAAACAGGTACAAGTCAAAAAAATTTGAGATCTGAAAAAGGAGGAGAATTTACATCAAATGAGTTTCATATGTTTTGTAATGAAAAAGGAATCAAAAGAAAGACATTTGCACCTAAGACCCCTCCACAAAATGGAATTGCTAAAATGAGGACAAGATCTGTAATAGACTATGCTAGGACACTCATGATGGAGAAGAATATTGCTTTGAAATATTGGAGAGAGGTTGTAAGTACATCTATCTATACCTTGACCTATGTGCAAGTCAATAAAGATACTCATTCAACAACTTTTGAACTATGGTATGGATAATCACCCATTGTAAAATATTGTAAGGTATTTGGAAGCATGTTTTATATTCTCAAAGATTTCAAAACTGGTAAATTAGATGAAAAAAGTGAAAAGGGTATATTCTTTGGCTATTCCACAAAAAGTGAAGCTTATAAGTGTTTAAATACTAACACTAACAAAGTTGTGAAAAGTGCAAATGTGAAATTTGATGAATATACAAAAGTACATGAGGCTAAACCTATGATGGAACTAGATAAATACAAATCATTTGTATACTTTTATGAAAGTATGCATGCTAATAAAGATGATGTAAATCAAGTTATAAATCAATAGCAAGTTTTAGTGACTGCCAAGTCACATACAATGAATGTCGAGTTGCATTTAGAAACTAAGCTATAGTTAGGTGTCGAGTTACAAAATTAAGTTAAGGCACATTTTGATTTTGAGATTAGTGTACATGAAAAAGGTGTTGAATTACCTAATAGAGAAGTACATAGTGATTCAAAAGTTGATAGACCAAATTAGGAAAATAAACAAGAACCAAGATTCTCAAAGTATATCAAAAGACATCACCCTATTGCACAAATTATTGTAGATAAAGATGCAAGACCAATGATAAGAAATAGGTTGAGAAATGATATGTATTTTCTTAGCATGCATGAACCTAAAATAGTGAAAGATTCCTTAAAAGATATGGACTAGAGTAAAGCCATGAAAGAAAAGATTGAATGGATTGAGAAGAATAAGACATGGACTCTAGCTCCTAGACCAGAAGATAAATATATGATTGGCACCAAGTGGGTGTACAAAAACAAGTTAGATGAAAATCGTGAACTCACAAGGAATAAGGAAAGATTAGTTTGCAAGGGGTATGCACAATAAGAAGGGATATACTATGGAGAAACATTCGCTCCTATTGCAAGATTGGAAGGAGTAAGAACTCTACATACAAACATTACAAATTTTATCAAATGGATGTTAAATCTACATTTCTTAATAGCATATTGGAAAAAGAGGTCTATATAGAACAACTAGAAAGATTTGTTGATGCTAACAACAAAAACATGGCATGTAGACTACATAAAGCTTTATATGGTTTGAAGCAAGAACCAAGAGCATGTTATGAAAGGCTTCACAAGTATCTTGTGAAGATTGGATTTGAGAGGACTAATGATAATAGAAATCTATACTTCAAGATAGAGAAAGGCAAAGGTATTTTACTATCTGAAATTTTTGTTGATGATATCATATTTGAAGGTCAACATACTTTATGTAAAGCTTTAACAAATGAAATGAAGAAAGAATTTGAGATGCCTGTGTTTGGATAGATCAAGTTATTTGTGGGTTTGCAAGTACATCAAATGAAATAAGGTACATACATCACTTAGTCAAAATATATAAAGGAGATACTGAAAACTTTTGGATTGCAAGATTCCAAGCTAGTAAGCACACCTATGGTGATAGGACACAAATTGTCAAAGAATGATGATTTAGCTAAGGTGAATCAAACATTGTTCAAGTATATGATTGGCAAATTACAAAATGTCGTACATAGCAGATTTGATATTGCATTATCTATTGGGATAGTTACAAGATTCTCTGGTATTCCTAGGGAGAATCATTTGATGGTTGTTAATAGATTGATAAAGAGACATCTAAAAGGAACAGAAGATTATGGTCTATACTAAAAGAAAAATGAGAAGTTTGAGTTGAGAGCCTACACTAATGTTGATTAAGCTGGAAATATTTATGATAGAAAGAGCACTAGTGGAGGAGCATTTTTCTTAGGAAAAAGGCTGGTTAAGTGGATTAGCAAGAAAGCAACCTTTTCTTAGGAAAACCAGTAAAACCAACAATAATACCAAAAAGAAAATAATTTTGTGTATTGAAATCTCTCCCTCTATCAGCAACTTTCATCTTCTGTATAGGTAACAAAATTCTGTTCTGATCAATAGACAATCAACTCATCCTTATGACCCCCTCTTGATCACTTCTTATATCTTCCTTAGCACTATTTCCCTCTTACTAGGTAGATTTAATCATTTCTCTCTCTGTCTCTGTAGTAATCAATAGGTACACAATCTCCCTCTAAGTAGATATTTTCTTCCTTCTTCCTTTCTCTATTCTGTTATATCTCCCTCTTTGACAACAATGCCAAAGACATTTCATCTTAATATGCAGATATGAAAATTTTTAGTTTCTCCCTCTGTCACCTAGCTTGTAACTGATCTAAAGCTCCATCTCTTTGATTACTTTAGTCAACTCCTAAAATAAGATCCACCACATTAATGTGTAACATATGTTAATCATCTCAATTGATGCAAGTCACTTCTCATGCTTCTTAAATAGCCTTGGATAGGGGTATCACCCCTATTTTACCTCTTAGATACTCATGAGCATCCTTAAGTAATGTTTTTGTGAAGATAACAGCTATTTTCTCTTTTGTATTCACATATTCCATCTTTGCCTCGTTATCTTGAACTAACTCTCTCAAGTAATGATACTTGATTACAATGTGCTTAGTCTTTGTATGCATCACAAGATTATTTGATATATTTATAGAACTTATTATCACAATAAAGTATCGTAGGTTTAGTGATTTCCTCCTTCATGGTCAATTTGAAAAGTGCCTCAACTATATTTGTGCTCTTGAATCAATAAAGGACATTGATGGTTAATGGTGATCAATGATTTTATGTATTGCATTTAACTTCATATTTAACAAGAATAATTTAATTTTATTATTGGTTAAATATAATTCATGGCATTAGAGCCAAGATGTACTATGTACTTGTATATATTTTCTTGTTCCTAGATCTAGCACATTTACATGTGAAACATAACTTGTTATTCATATGTAATTTTGTAATGTCCCCTTTTCTACCATTCTTTTCAAATGTGTCATCTGTGTGCTAAAATGTTGACACACTTCTACGAGTCATTATATCCAAGATTACTCAAGACTGAGATCTCAAATGCCAACTCCAAGCTCTCTATTCATGGAGTGCAAAGGTTTGTAATGGAGGCCTTTAGTTTGACCTAATTTGTGCCCATGCAAGTACACCATAAATGAGAGATTCAAAGAGAAAAAGAAAGAATGCTAGTCTTCATGATCATCAAATATGCATACAAATGAAGATGCAAGATAATCTAAATGATAACAATGCAAAGTAATGCAAGAAAGGAAATCTAATCTTTGAAAGGAAATAACAATGCAAAATAAATGTATGAAAGAAAATATGACTCTAAGCTAATATGAAAATGCAAGGATGAAGCATGATGATGGAATCCATGGATGCATGAGAGAAGAAGACAAGAAGAGAGAAGTTGCAATGAAGCTCTAATTTCCAAACCCTAATGCTCAAACTCCTCCAAAATTGATCTCCAAACATGAAGCATAACAATACTATAGCAATTAACATCTATTATCCTTCTTCCTATTCTTCTTTTTTATATTTATTTATTTATTTATGAAATGAAATGAAATGAAATGAAATGAAATGAAATGAAATGAAATGAAATGAAATGAAATGAGAAGGAGAGGGCTCCCTATATAGTCAATTGTGGAGGTGGGAGGCTTCTCACAACTAATACGGTATAATAAGGCTTGATCCATGTGAGACCTAATTCCACCAATAAGAAAAGAGGAGTGTTTGACAAGAAAGTGGAAAGAGGAAATTAAGGAATCCCACTTAGTAATATGTGCATTCAAGTGTAGAGAAAAAAAGTTTATTTATTTTTATTTAATTTATTTCCTTTTTTCATCACAAAGAGATATTTAAGTGGGGATTTCATTTAATTAAAAGGGAGCAAGTTCTTTTAATTAAATAGGAGTTATTTTATTTAATTAAAAGAGAATTTTTATTTTAATTAAATAAGACTTAGAATAAGATGATCAAACCTTAGGCAATATTAAAATAATTAAATTAATTTCAATTTGTTCAAGGAAAATGATTTGAATTGATTCAATAAAATATTGCTATGCATTGATTTAGGAAATGATAAATTGAAGAATGGGGTCCCATAGTCTAGGTGACCATTTCAGGGTGCATACATCATCAACCCTATACATCATGATTCCACAGGCTGACCAGGACAATACAAGGGTTAGTCTGGGATTTGGTCTAGGCACTTCCACTTCTAGGCCAATTGGAGTTATTTTAATAGGGTTTTCAGATACTTATTATTTATAGTAAGTCAACAAGGTTCAATCTTTTGAATTTTTTGGTATTGGACTTGAAGTGTATCATCAAGAGCTTTCCTTCAAGCTATCGCAAATGGTTTTATGAGTTTCTTTGATCATTTATTTTCATGCCAGGAGATTTAACCATCTATTATTATGCCACTTTATTCTTAAAAAGCATATACTAATTTAAGGTGGTTCATAAAAGTCACAAAGATAAATACAAAGAGAGAGGCCATGGAAATTAAAGAGTGGTGTATTTTTTATTAAGTAGAAAACAAGTTTTGAAGGAACCCCAAAACAAAGAAAAAAACAAATTTTAGAGAGACATGAAACCTCACAACTAAATATATTCAAGACTACTCACTATATGAGATAGGAAAAAACTAAGAAAAGCGGGCAAATCAATGAGCTCCCCCCACCAAGACATGATATTGTGTGAGAAGAAAAAATTCCCAAGAATAACCAACATGCAACCCAAACCCACCAAACAAAACTAAGATTCAACCTTCCATTTATACTTATGGAAATGAAGGCTAATATCAAAAGAGACTTAGGAGATTTAGATCTCTTATTTTTTATTGAAATTAAACCCTCTTCCACCCTAGCGGCAACATCCTTCCTTGAAATCAAATCCAACATCTAACTTCCTCCATCTTGGGAGGGATCATAAGATCCCAAGGAAGAGAATAGTGGTATAAGATGTGAATCTTATGTTGCTTCTTTATAGGGGGTCAAAACAACTTTTGACACTTAAAAATAAAAATATTTATGTATAGTTTTAGACAGAGATTGCATCTTAAAGGTTGTTGAAATAAGTATTAAACAATTAAGGGGAAAATATTTAATTATTTAACAATTGATTCTTTGAGGTAGATGTTGATTTGACATTTGAGAACCCATTTTTTTAATTAGATGAGGAATATCATTCTGATTGACATGATGAGGATGCGATTGATTGCAAAATTTGGGACCCAGGTACAATTACTAGTTATGAGTATTGATTGTAGGACTGGAGTGATGGGATGATTTCCTAAGCTAGTATTATTGTTCAATCTTCAATCAACTTATAAATGGTTTCAAATTCTAGCTTATACAAAACTTGGATAGATTTTATGCTTCAACGATTAAGGGTTGATGAGAGTTATAGCTTGATCATAGGGAATGGGTCTTTAGTCCTTCCTTACACATGACACCTATATACTTAGGGGCATTTCATATTCATTATGGTAGTACTAGCCTTCCCACGCCCTTGGCATTGAGTTTAGCTCTTTCATAGTTTGATTCCCAATTGGTTATTTAGGATTGATGGTTATGATTTATTGTACGAAGGGTGGTATGAATTTCCATGGGAGTCTCTTACAAATGGAGGGTTATCTAGATTGATAGCACCTTGATATATTTCTAGCCACTCATATTTGATCGATGTGATAGCCTAATCATTTAGGGTCCTAGTACTAGTATGATGATGCATTATTGATGTGGGGCAGTGATGATTTGCTTTACCTTTCAGGACATGTTTGTATTAGAGTAGCACAATATCAAGGTGGATAAATCCCATGGAGGTCGATATGGGGTCTAGGTATATTAGTCACAATAGGAAAATGATAATTTCTTGAAGCAAACAATCTTTGAGAAGGATGGAATATATTGTCCTATTTTTCAATGCAAGGGTTTTGCATGTAACCACTGCTTCACTCATCATATCATCCTACTAGTGGCCTCAAAAATCCTCCAAAACATCCTCATTATTGCAATGTAATAAAAGTATCACCCAACTCACCACTCTATGTACCACCATATTTTTGGTGCACAAAACAATGTAGGGAGTTTAAAGTCTTTGAGCAATACTATCTATTACACCATTATTTTCAAATGAATCATTAGCCCTATTCAACATGATTCTATACAATAACCAGGACAACATAAGGGTCAGTATGGGATTTTTGACCTAGGAAATTTCAATTCCACAAAAATTAGAGTTTTTTTGATAGGGTTTTCCAATACTTATTGTTCATAGTAAGTCAACAAGATTCAATTTTTTGCCCTTTTTAGTATTGGACTTGGAGCATGCACATGGTTTTCCAAGTTTTTTGATGCCAAAAGATTTTATAGGCTATTATAAAACCCACTTTTTTTCATGGATAATATTAATTTATAGTGGGTTAATAAAAGTCAAAAATATGAAGAGAAGGGGCAAGGAAAGTGAAGTCACAAGGATGTGTTACAAAATGGACTTTTAGAGGCTCATTCTCTTCATGATTTAATATTGGTTTTTGTTGGAGAAACTTGGAAGTGTTTAGCTTTCATTTTTAGAACCTAGGGATGGAAACCTTCAAGCTAATTCATGAACTTAATGCAAACCCAATTCATCAGTTGTAGTGAACTCACATATAAACTTACAGGTTTTGTTCTAGTGTTCATCAATCTAACTACTATTGTTTTTAAAATAAAATTATATGAGGTTATTGTATAGTTTTTCATTGAGGGTTTAAACAGTTTTTAAGGGGAGCCAAAACCCCATAAAGTTTACAAAATATATAGCAATAAACCTCCAAAATGGATCAAAGCTAGACATAACCACCAAGCTCACAGAAAATTGAGAAAACAAGCCAATGTTAGCACAAACCTAACCATCAAACCAAGATAGATCCAATAGCTACAAAACCAACAGAAGACAAAATAATAGCTATAGAACTGACACTGGTAAAAAACCTAGTACGAAAAACCTCCTCCAACACAGGGGAACCCATAATAGCAGCAAAGGAATCGAGATACACATCCAAAGACTAAAGACCACCAATCACTACAAGGCATCCATGAGAATAATTGGCACACCCTACAAGAATAGAACCAGTGCCAGTGCCAACAACAACAACAACCAAACTTGTGACATCACTACCTCTAGCAACACAAGTTGCATCAATCAAAGTAGGAACAGTTAGAAAAATCTCAACATCAGGGGAAACCTTTGCGCCCTTCTTAGAAATAGTATAGTGTTCAAAAGAAGACCCCTTCCACCAAGAAGAAGCCCTTCTAGACTTAGTCCTCTATAAACCACTTTTAGCCACCAAATGCCTACTTTTGTAGCCTTTTCTACATCTGAAGTGGATCTTTCATTGTCCAAATTTTGAACACAACTCCCATTAGGAAGCACAACTTTAAATTTCTTAGGGAAACCCTTAGAAATATCTACCTCAACAAGGGTTCTTGAATAACTCAAATGCAAAATATTTGATGATACTTTATCAACCATCAAGAAATGACCAATCGATTCACCCATAGCTTCCAATAGGGAATCAACCCAAAGATGAAGATGAAGGTAGATAAGCCTAACCCAAATCAAAAACTTGGTAAAATATTTAGTAGCAAGGGAAAAATTAGGATGCCACGGTTTCACCATCAATGGGTGGTGCTAAGACGACCAAGAAAAAGAAGAGGCATAAAGGATGTTCTTTTGATCCTCAATATCATCAAACTTAGCAATAAAAAAACCTCGTGGCCATGGGGAAAATATGGATAGTACCTAATAAAATAGGTCCCCACCTTGCGAATATCCATCGATGTAAGTTTGAAAGATTCAGCCATAGGCCTTGGAAGCAACAAATCATAGCATCAGTTATAAGGTTGTTTGAAGCAAGCATAATACCATTCACCTAATCCTCCTCCAAATAGATAAAGAATGGAGAATGGACAAGATTCCTTAGGTAAAGAGTCTAATCCACCGCTATGAGCAACCAACTCACTCACAACCCTAGAAGCATATGACAAAAAACCACCAGGCATCCTAACTCCATCACACGTGCTAGTCCCAACACTCACAACAAAAAACCTAGCTCTAGCACCATCAACCGCACCAACACTCAATCTAGAAACACTAGAGCAACTGACAAAAGACTAGAGCCTAGCACCAATACCCATACCAATGCCAGCACCAAAACCAAGACCAACACCCACTACAACACTCTTGTCAATGCTCAAACTAGAAACTCCAGAGCCAACAATGGCACCAATTGTCAGCAAAGCACTAGTGCTAGCTCCCACACCAACACCAACCCTTGAACCTACTCCAGCCCCTAAACAAGCTACACTAGAGCCAAGAAAATCACCAAAAAACACCAAAACCAAAGTGTTAGAAACAACATCATCATCAACACTAAAACCAAACCCATTTCCATCTCCATCACTAAAAACAACTGATCCAACCATACCACCAATAATCGTAGCAAAAGCCAAGACCCAAGCAGCAACAATTGTGCTAGTGCTAGCACCACGACCATTTTTAGTGTCAGCTCTAGACCTACCATATTATTATTGTTTTTATTATTTTTATTATTTTTATTATTATTAAGGTTACTATATAGTTGGTTATAAAATAAAATTACAATTTGAGACTATCTATATGAGTGATTGTTGGATTTAAATATCAAATCTATTGCATGCAAATATTGTTTTAAATTAGAGAAAATTTTGGAAAGACATCCAGCTGGGATATTACAAATTTCATTTCATTTCATTTCAAAAAATTTGTTAAACTCGACCATTTATTTAAAATCATGTCTTTTTGATATGTTTTGATAGGGTTTTAAGTTCCTCAAAGTTGGATGTTTATCTCTATCATGATTTTGCACTTTGAACATTAATCCCAGAAGCTTTGTTTAACAGTGAATATTTCATGACCCATTGACTATTTTGAAGAAATGGTCATACCACTGCATTCTAGTCATAAATAACATCTTATGTTAGCAATTTAAGGTCCTGATGAATTCATTTGATATTTTTTCAAAGTTGATTATATTCACAAAAAGCTTAAAATTGTCTAGTTGTCTTTTATGACAATTTACCAATAGCCTGCTTTGACTAATCATAACTTTGACCCAATTCACCCTAGTGAGATAATTCATTTTCCCTTGCATTTTAGGGGTCAAAGACATGTAATGTTTCAGATTTGAGCATATGACAAATCTATTTGACTAGTTTTCAAATGTGATTCCAAATGTAATTTCTAAGGTTTTATTGGTAACCAATTGTGTAGATTAGTCAACAGGCTTCTTCAAGATGTTATAACTTTGAATCTATGATAAATGAAACCAAACAAATTTCACCACTTTGTTCTATACTGAAAATGATTTCCCCATGTCAGATTACAAGTTTCCATCAATCAGTTTGCACAATTTCTTAAGGCCATTCCATATGCTAAAACCTTTGTTTTGTCAGGTTGTCCAATTCTACAAATCCACGTAGTCAACTTTGACAAAATGCCAAATTCATTCAACTATTCATCCTAAGTTGAAATCGCACATTCATACCCTTAACATGAAAGTCAATCAATGCCCTAGATTTCATTTCCCCAAGTGATTATTTGACTAGTTTTCCAGGTCAAAATCACATGCATTTTTCTATTTCTAACATGTTTGCAGGATTAGTTTCAAATGAGAAACTTCAATGGTCAATATCTTTTGACCCAGATGTTGTCATTAGATGAAAATTTGCAAAGTTGGAGTTTGTGGACCAAAGAAAAAGTGTGCCATGTGCCAAAGCTTGGTCAGGTGTTTTTGTTAGCTTTTAAGGCTAGTATGATGACCTCTCAATACAAGTCAAAGGTAGATTACAAATTTAAGTGAGAACGGAAAGCATTTCATCCAATGATATTGGAAAAAATTAAAAAACATTACAAAGTGTTACCCGATTCTATATGTGTTTCATATTGTTCATGAGTTCTTAAAGCGAGAGCTTTCTTTATTAAGGGAGTATCCAAGTTTTTGAAAGTAATACCTATAGAGTGTTCTGATAATCAGGGATAACTTTAAGGAACCGCCCCCCTCCCAAAATTTATAAAATTGTGGCGAATCACATGTCATTTGGGTGAAAAAAAATTAATAGTGTTGGCGAATTATGCGTCAATGGATGGATATTTGGTGGCAATTTTTTTAATAGTTTAGACAATTTTTATAAAATAATGGTGATTATAATTTTTGTTTTTAATAAAATTATTAATATTGATGGCGAATTATGTTTTGAAATATGGATATTGGTTGGCGAATATTTTAATAACCGATACCTTTTTTATAAAAAGGTGGCGAAATTATTTTCCAAATAATTGAATTAATTTATTTGTTATGGCGAATGGTTTTCAGAAAGTTATAGTTGGTATGGCTATTTTCAAAAGATGGGAAATAAGTAGCCTAACCTAACATACCAACTTACATAAATTATTGGCCACTACCACTGTAATTATGTTAAATGTATTATTTGAGAACTCAGACCGTCTGATGATCCAAGATCAATGGTTGAGGTTTAATTTCGGCCAACATTTCTTGAAGGAAGAAGAATTGTCGAGGTAGTCACCAAAATGTTGACACGTATCAAGGTAAGTTGTATGCGGAGTACAATGCACCCGAAAAGAATTAAATGCCATGTCAGTGATAGTGACATTCTCTCGCTAGTATGTGAAGCCTCGACCTTGTTCAAGTGTCTAGAATGGTGACACGTTTCTATCCAGCGTGTATCACTTAAGTTGCAGGAGATAGTATATTGATGTCTTGTCACTATTAATTACAATTTACAATTGGCCTTTTCCATCGGCGAAGTGGCTTCGCATGCATTACAGGACATGTCACAGTCCACTAGCAGTAGTACTATTACTATTAGTCTTAATTACAATTGGCCTTTTCCATCGGTTAAGTGGCTTCACACGCATTACAGGACAATGGACGGTATTAGTGTTTAATTACAATTGGCCTTTTCAACACGTACTTGCAATTATGTTCAAGATTTGAGAATATTTTCTAATTTAATGTAATTGAATTGGCAGTCGGATGGAAACAAACAAATAATCCCTGGCACCCTGCCCACCAAGCTTATTTATAGGCGTTTGAGCTAATTCTTTCATCATTGCTCATCTCAGTTTTGGTAGTCGATAGGTCTAGTTTGTTAATTGTTTGTTAATTGTTTGGTGTTAGTTTGAACTTTGCAGTAAAGATGGACAACCCTATTCGCCTAAGATGCATTTTGGAAGAGGAGCAGAAGGCCTTTCTAGGTCGTGTTCCTGAGGAAAACCTCTTGTCAATTTGCAATGAGGTTGTTCCATGCTCTGGTGTGAAGTTTGTTATTGCTGTTGTCAAAATGGTTCTGGGGCGTGAGTTTTTGAAGAATGAGAATCGGTATCGTGTCAATAGTGATATTACGTCACAATTTCTAGCCTCCCTGCTTGACCTCGGAGAAGCAAGGGTCGAAATTCTACTGCTCCTAAGGAAGATTTTTAAAGTAGTATATTTGGGCAATGACATTGAAATTGTCGCTCATGCAGTTTCAGGAGTGGGGATCCCTTGGGCGGGTGAAGTCCACAAGCTTCTGGAACCTGGCCAGAATGTGGTCCTGCAACCATTTTTACTGGGCTTCACTGCTGGGCAGTTGCAGCACAATAGGAAATACGCAAGAATTGGGTTGAATTTTCTTTGAAAATGGTTTTTCCTAGATGAAGTGGAAGATGGCAACAACTGGCTACAAGAATTCGCAACCATTGTCAATTCTGGTGGTTTCTACAATGAATAGTATAGTACTTCTAGAGTCTAGGGTTTTCCCCCGATTTTGTAAATTTATAAATTTCAAGAAATATCAATGAAATTTCTCAGAGTTTCAGTTCCATATAAAATTTTATTTCATTGTTTTAACTTCTTATGCTTACTTATGCAACATTGCAATATTTTACATTTTTTAATTTTCTATTGAATTATTTATAAAAGCTTATGTGAATATAAAATATTATTAGTAAACTAATGGAATCACCTAGTTCCATATTAGTTCTATAATCTAAAAATTTCATTGATATACCAATGTTTGCAAAAGGTTTATTAATTTGCATATCAAATATTGGTTAAAATAAATACAAAAATTTACTAATTTTAATTTCAATTAAAATAAATTCTAATTAGGTACAAAATAATTTAAATATTTTATTAGAATATATATAATTATACAAATATACATTTAAAATAGTTTACTAAATTATTTAATTTTAATTTTTAATAACCAAGTTAGTGAAGAAGGTTCTAACCAATCCTTCTCTAGATTTAAAATTGTATAATTTATAGATTATTGCATATCAAAATGTTATCAAAATCACCTAGCTTAGGATTAACCCAATAAACTCTCTTTTCTTGAATTATTAATTTTTTTAATAATATAATTATTTCTTATTCAATTTACAAATTGTGATATTGAAATCTATGTAAAAGAAAATTTATGTCAAAAAGTATGCGAGAATCTAGCCGAAAATAAATGAACATGGAGATAGCCTCCGAGAAAAGAGGTCTTATAACACTAAATAAAAAGAACCAATTATCATTCAGATAAATAGTATAGATAATATATGAGAATAATAAATTTATATAAAAACTTTAGAAATATTTGATAAAAAGAAAAATAGTTCATTTTCATTGGTTGGTTGATTCTAAACTAATTCACTTATTGTGCAAACTGAATGCAATGGTACTAGCCTACTGGCAAGTACAATAATATACTAACTATACTCATAATTTAATGGGAGTGGGACCCACAACCTACGGGGCCACCACACCATTCACTGGTACCATTGGATGTTTATAGATCAATGACCAAAGTTGAGTTTCGGGATGAAAGGAAAAAGAAACCCTGTCATTTCAAACACATCCCGAAAACATGACACGTGTCACTAAACTCCTCAATCGACCAACAAATAACAATGTAGTTTCAATTTGGTGATGATGTGAGACTAACACGTCTGACTCGTGATGCGAGTCATCATGATACCTGACTACCTTAGTTAATGGGAGTGGGACCCATGACCCACGGGGCCACCACACCATTCACTGGTGCTGTTGGATGTTTATAGATCAACGACAGAAGTTAAGTGTCGGGATGAAAGAAAAAAGAAACCCTGTCATTTCAAACGTGTCCTGGAAACATGACACATGTCACTAAACTCCTCAGTCAACCAACAAATAACAATGTAGTTTCAATTTGGTGATGACGTGACACTGACACGTCTAACTCGTGATGTGAGTCATCTTGATACCTAACTACCATAGTTAATGGGAGTGGGAACCATGACCCACGGGGCCACCACACCATTCACCGGTGCCATTGGATGTTAATAGATCAACGACCGAAGTTGAGTTTCAGGATGAAAAGGAAAAAGAAACCCTGTGATTTCAAATGTGTCTCGAAAACATGACACGTGTCACTGCTCAGTTAACACATTGACATAATCACATTCCACTTGCAGTTAACAGTGACGTTATGAATGACATTAATACATTATGACAGGTTAGGTAACACTAGTGGTCCACGATTCCACTCACATTTATACTGAAAGTCTACTGTGTGAAAAGTGTATCGACTATAGACTATAGAGTACAGATTGTACAATTTTGTCGCGTTAAGTTTCTTTAATTTTGTAGTTATATGTTGTCTACAAATTTAGAAATTAGAAAGGGGTTACAAATTACAATTTACAAAGTTACAGCGCAACAAAGTAAAGGATTCTTAATTTCTGGGTTGAGGATTGCGGTCCGAGGAAAGCAACAAACTACAGTCTCTAGACTCTCAGCTCTCTGCAAAAATCAAAACTAAGGGCAACGTGAATGTGAACGGGTAAGTGTAACTACTAAAATCCTAAAAAATTATGTCCCGCATTTTAAATTTTACAACTTTACTATTTATATTATATAAAAAAATTTAGTCTATAAGGTTTTAATTTTGAATCACCCCTGTAGGCTTGTAGCTATGTTTAAATATTTACCACGATGGGAAAAACAAATACCAAGAATAACATGGGCAAAATAATAGAATTCCACAATATGCTTAAAACACCAGGTTTCAATGATTTATTCCATGATATACATGATCCTGTTATTCATGGAAATAAGGGTATAATGGAGATAAGATTTGCACTTGAAAACAAGTGGAACGATCCAAATAAGGCTTCAAAATTTTGTTCATTTAACCCTACTGTAAATGCAACTGCAAACAAAATTGCACCATGGCTAGCTGGGTCGACACACATGGTGTTACCTCAAGTATTCCCTTGCCTAGAAATTGTTATGCTCTGCGCCAAAAATTATGATGAAAATAGAAAAGCAATTCTGAATAAAATTATTCAATAGGAAATTTTGTCCATAACTGAGAGTGAATTTGCTAGTTTGTTGAACCTAGGGTTTCAACAACAACATTCAAATGTACATATTGACCTAGGAAAGCTGGCAGATGATTATGAAAAATTAGATGCAGAACAGAGAGATTCTTATATCAGAGGAATAACAAGCGGTTGTAGGCTGAGTCCAAATCACATGCCTCCTTATGATTTTGAATTTTTTGTGCCATGGGCACAGGACAGTATTTCTTTGCTAGCATTTTGTTTAGGATTGGATAGTAACAAACAAGTGGATGCCAGCATTCTTGAAATGCTTTATCATATTCATTTTTAAAAAGATCCAGTAAGATATCATTTTATTGAGCACATTGTTCGTTGCATGCAAGATCAATTACTAATGATTCAAAGAGGTTCAGAGAAGACATTTAGATTCATAACCTACTTGTGCTATCTTCTCCTAGCAAAGCATCATGCATTATTTGAGGCAAACAAGCTTTACAGTCAGACTGAAGGAAAAAATCCAATATATGAGTGGACACCTCATATAAGGATGATTGATAATAGAAGGAACTACAACAATTTTGTAGAATTCTTTTTGGCACCAATGTACCATAAAATTACAGGCACTCCAATGCCTAGATTTCCTGTTACTTGTAGAAATTGCATTCAACTCGGAAGTGAACTACAATTGGCTGACTGGTACTTAATGGAAGAGTACACTGTGTTAAGGTTTTACGATTCATGGGTAGAACCCTACAAACTTCCAATACATGTAACAGAGAGGGTATTTGCATTGGAATATGTACGAAAAATGGAGAGCATAGATGTACTCTTTCATGGTCAGCAAAGGAAAATGACATTTCCCTCCTTGCCATTCTCCTTTGGAGGGTTCGCATTTGAGAGAAGAGGATTCAAAGTGGCAAAAGCCTTTTTTTCAATTTTTTGATTTGATGTTGATAGTCACTGGCAGTATGATCCATTGAACATAATTGGAGCAAGGCTTAAGGGAATTGGGACTTTTGCAAGCAAATATCAACATGAAAGTATGTCTTTGATTGAAAATTTTAAAAACATGGACTCCTGGGAGGAGGTCAAAAAATAGATGGAGAAATATGCTACTGAAAATAATATGTAAATACAGGAATTGTCATCACAAATAATGGCATTGCACAAACAGAAAGGAAAAGTGCAGGGCATGACATCATCCAATTTCTACAAGAAAGCTGATAAACCATCTACAAAACCTATTCCAAAAGAGCTAATGAATGATTGTATAGATGCTAGATGGAGTGGAAGCAAAATTTATCAATTTTGGGAAATGAGGAAGAATCTCGCTGAGCCAAAGACCTCTTTAGATCATGATGAGGCTGAAGAGGATAGAATATTTGACGAATTGTGGAATAAGGAGCATCCAACTGAAGCACATCATAGTGATACTGATGATGATTACGATGACCAAGATTCTTTGGATCCCTCATCCAGTACACAAATTCAGAGAGGAGTTGATGCATCCACCAAACTTTTATATAGCAAAGGGGCAAAAATTGTAGAAAAAATGGGCTACCAAGGTTTTGGTGGTCTGGGTCCCAGTGGAGAAGGGGTTTGGTTACCACCTCAACCACTAGTTGTAGCACCAAAACATGGTCAGAAACCAGGCCTTGGGCATGCAGATCAATCATCAACTCAATCAATTCCATCCACATTGGATTCATCTTAGTTAATTAAATTTGTTCCTGCTTCATTTACAGTTCCACTTCCAAGCACTCAGATTCAATCTGAATCAATTGTCACTCCCACAGCTGTAGATATCATGGGTACAACTACAACTAGTGGTCCGAAAAGGACATTGTATATAGATGCAAAAAAAATTGGTCCCAGAGATCAAGAAAGCGTAAAGAAGTAGAAGGTTATGACAAGTATTAGTAGTACTGCTAGTACAACAATGCCAATGGTGACTGTGAGTCCAACAATTGCCCATCCTTCAGGACAAAACCCTCAAAACAGTCCACAAACCCCACTAATGGGTCTAGGTGATGGTTATCCTCATGGTATTGGTGGAAGCTCATACATCAGAGCAAGTGCTACTGTTATTTCACCATTCAAACATTCAATTGTCTCACAAAATCCTGATTTTTGTTACAATGAATTTGTAACTAACTATGAAAAATCAAAAAACAAGAATAGACAAAATAGTAAGACAATGAAGATGGAAGCAATTGTTGTAACTCATGATGTAGAACCTGCAACCAACAAGCTATTTCCCACATATGACCCAGATAAAGATATGATGGAATTCATGGTTGTTATGCCCCCAGCTAGAGATAACAATCCACCAGAGAGTTAGTTAGATCCATCTAAATTTCAAGTTAGGACCCTCCAAATGGATTTATCCAAAATTAAAAATGTGGACAAGATAAATGTGTCCAAAATGACCAACCAAGTGGTCTATAGTTCAGTGATGAAGTTGGAGAGAGAGAAAGGAAAGCTTCAGGGCACAATAGATAAGTTAAAGGCAGACCTAGCAAATGTAAAGGCAAGTGAGAAAGCAGCAGTAAACAAATGCAAAGAATTAGAGAAAAGGATAAAAAATTCATCCTTTGGCTCTAAAGAAGCAATTGAACATCAAGAACAAATGGACGTAGAACTGAAAACTCTGAGGGAAAATTTGGAAAAAATGAGAAAAAGACTCCAGGATGAAAAAGAATCTTCAACAAAGTTATACAGAAACTTGGAGAATGTTGCAAATGTAAACAATAAGTTAAATAAAGAATTGGAAAATGAGAGGGTAAAAACAAAAGAGTGCGAAGAGAAAGCAAAAGGGTGGGAAAATAAAGTAGAGCAAATAAGAAAACATAGTGAACACCAGTACTCAGAAATGAAAGAAGACCTAAAGAAGGCAAATGATACTATTAAAAAATATGAAAACAGTTTGAATGACCATGTAAATAATACAGTAAAACAAATAAAAAATTACTTCTGGGGGCACATAAAGACTTTTGATAGGTTGTGTGATTGGTTCGAACTCTATGAAGCTCTTATAGATGTTTTTGGGAAGCTAAAAGAGCAACTTGAGGAGAACAAAAGTTTTGGTCAGAGATAGAAAATTGCAAAGAGGATTATGGAAGAAATCAACAGCACTGCTGATAGGCATTTGGCAAGCAAGGGAATTCAGGACCGCATTGGTTCAATAATAAAGGCGACCTCTGTATTTCATAAATGTCAAAAACTAACAGAAGCAGAAGAAGTTCTTGCTTTATTTGGGCCAAAGCTCACCAAGATGAACAATAAAATAGCAAAATTGATATCTCTTGGTTTACCGAGTCCTGGACCTGATTTCTCAACAACAGGTTTTGTTGGAAGAGAAGTTTACAAACAAAAGTTGGAGGACCAAATAACCTCTGATTTAGGCAACCTTCCTCAGGACAGAACTCATGAATGCATTGCAAAGTGCATCAAAACATTCACAAATTTTCATGCACTAGTGGAACCAACATTTCTTGAAACTCGCTCTTCCAAGTATGGAATACTGACAAGAATGCAGGTCATTTACCATAACATCAAAAAATTTTCCCTTCCAACTGAAGAAGAATGGAGCATACTACAGAAACTTATAGTCTGTATGTGAAAGTACTTTCAGTTTCAATCATCTCTATATCTTTACTATATATGAATATCTTTCATATTATCCTACATACTATAGTCTAGACTCTAGAATTGAGTTTAAAGTAACAAGTTTGAACTTTGTTTTTTAAACAGGATCAATGTTGTAGTCTTGCAGATGCTATTGCCTATGCTAAAATTGCTAATTTACTAAACTGGCCTGTCAAATGCAAAAATGTACAACTAAAGTTGTAGAGATGTTTTAGACTTGTAGATGTCTTACTGATTTAGATTTTGAGACTTCGCATTAGGCAAATCGACCTGAAGCTATTGTTGCTCCCTTTTTCTATAAAAGGGAATTCAGGATCATTGACTTACAAGAATTGTACCATATTAGCTGAATATTGCAAATGAAAACCATTAATAATTATTAATTGTGGAATTGAATCTATGATTCTACTAATTTTCATGTTTTCCAATTCAATGTATGTTGAATAAATGAATAAAATAGAAAACAAAATTTCATTCAGGAATTTCAAATTCAAATATGAATGATCATTGATGACATGATATAAACTACACTCTACAGTAATAATACTCTTTATTCTCAAATTTTAATGATGAAACATAATACATTCTAATTTCTTGCTTTTCTAAAATGAACATTGAATGATAGGATATCATATAGTAGTTAATAAGTTCAAAAAATACCTATTGGTTGCCACTGCTAATTTAGCAAAAATTTCCTAAATTTTCCAATTCATCTCTATGTCATCATCATCATCCAGTTCTGGTAGTCTAGTTGCTTCATTGTTCTCTTCATTTTCGTTTGTGTCTTCTTCAACTTCAAGTTCACTCTGACCTCCGCTTCTATGACTCGGACTCCTAATCCCATGGCCAGTGTCACTGCCAACTGTACTTGTCCCTCTTGGAGTCACTGTAGGAGATTGGTTAATGGTGTTGCCCAGTCCCACCCTTCTTCTTTTGCATCTTTTCTTCTAGATTTCCATTTCTTTTTTAAAAGGAAAAGTATTGACATTATACCTAGATGTGTATACCCTCAAGCATGATTCCAAATTCTTGTCTAGTTTGTTTCTTAGCTTTGATTTTAGGAAGCGCAAAGCACTAAAAACTCTCTCATCCTCCACTAAACCCAATATAATGGTTTGACATAGATCAGTAAGCTTGAAGTACTCTAAAATTTCTTCACGCAACAATGTGCTCTATTTTAGTTCTGTCCAAAGCTTTGTTTCCGAGCCCTCTTCATGTGGGTTACGCATTAATTGATATTGATGCTTCATGGTCCTTGCAAAGGTGCCTAATTGCTATCTAAGAAGACCCTCATCTAATATTCCGTTGATAGTCACTCCATTGAATTCTATAGATTTGCGAAATTCCTTTATCAAAATCAACAACCTTCTACGATAATCTTCCTTATTATTGAAAGACCAATATTGAGGAAACACAATTGCCATGGCCTCATGCAGTTGATCATATGGGAATCGTGATATTATTTCAGAGGAAACTCTATAGGCTATGTCCCTTGTAGTAGATGCTATAGACTCAACGATCTTGGTAAACTCTTCCCTTGTAACTCTTGTAGCTCGCTTCTTTGGGGCATTGTAGTACATTGGTATCTGAAATCCCCTTACACAAACACATAAATATCCATTTTCAACAATCTTTAAATAATTATTAGGATCGTCCAAATCTGTTAGTTTTTGCCAGTGATTAAATCTATCATCGGATAAATTTAGGTCAGTATGATAGAGACTATCGAGGGCTCAGCATGACATTTTACGCAACTGAGCATATTCTGCAATATACATGGCTCTTTGCTGGGATTTTTTCATAATTAACCTCATTTCTTCTAGCATGGGAAGAAGAGATGCCAAATTCAAAAGTGTCTCTATATTTCTTAACCTCCGAAGCAGGTCACCACATCTCTAATTTTTTGCATTGTCTCGATTTTCATACATCAGTCCAATCAAAGATTGATATTCGAAAAATACTCAATGTGATGGTCCATCCAAAGAGATCCATCTGGTATCAACATCTTTTAGAAGCTTGTTTCCATCAGTAATTCCATCAGCAAAGTGTTGAAATTCCCTAAAATGCCTGGGACTTCGACAAAAATATGCATACAACTCTCTTACTAAATCTTCAACCTTGTTTACTGAAGGAAACTTCTTCACAACTCTAAAAGCAAGATTCATCCTATGGGCCATACAGTGAATGGCAACAACATATGGTGAACAAGAAGCCTGCATCTTTGTGCAAAGACCATTCCTTTGACCTTGCATTACTGAAGCTCCATATGCTCCAACACAGACCAACTTCTTCGCTATTGTCAATTCATCCATAGCTCCATACTCAATTAAATTGCTCTTTACTAACTGAAATAAAGTTTCTATTGTCACATTGTCTCTCAATTTAGCAACAGATAGTAGATGTGGTTGGCAGACATTATTCTGTACAGTATAAACATGCATGCATACCCATTACGTATTATCTATTGTTGTAACTTCATCTAAGGACAATGCAATAAAGCTTGACTCTTTTATTTTTCTTTGTACATCCTCTATTTCAACCTACGCAATACAACTTGCCCATTCCCATCCACTGTTTATTGACCAATGACTGACAAGATAGTTAGGAACTTTCAGAAAGTGTAAAAAACCACTCATTTCTGGATAGTCTATCATTGGATGCCCTCTACTCAAAATATAGAAAACATTACTTAATTGAACAGCTTTTCCACGTTCTTCTACTTCACTTGCTTTTTCAAAAATAGCATTAATAGAACCTTGAACTTCACCGAGCTTCGTCTGAAATTTTTGAAACATATAATATTCTTCAGCATTCCTTTTATGTTGAGATTGCTCCTTTGTTTTATATCTTACCACTTTTATTTCCTTACCATCTATAGTTGAGGTTTCGTAAATCTTACCAACATGTTTCTCTATGGTGTCTAGTTTAAGTTGTAACCGCTTTTAATTTTTATACTTCCAACTACAAATTGCACATCTTCATTCTACTGGTGGCTCACCTACAATTGGATTGTCCACGGGCTCAATGAATGGATACTTTGCTACCCAATCAAATTTAAATCTCCTGGCCATCTCCCACTGACGATCAGTTTTTTCTTTCAATTTTCCTCTCCCTTTAGTGTCACTGTTACTGTTAATTGCACCACCATCATCACCAAAGTCGATTGATTCGTCTTGGTACTGGTTATTTACTAGATATTCTTCTTCAAGGTCATCTTCATTAGAGATATCAGGTTCTGCAACTCTATCACCAAATTTATTAGACTCCCCAATTTGTTGAATAGACTCCTGTGTAGGTTGAGATTGTACAGGTTCCTCTGATGATGTACCTTCCTTACTTTGACCAACACTGTTGCATCTACTCCTACCAAAGTATGTAGATATATTTTTGTATTTCGTTGGCCTCTCTTGGACATCTCCACCTTCATTAGTCCTACTCCTCTTCCTATTTAAATTTGACTATGACATCTCCATCAAATTAAGGCTGCAATAAAATACTATGGGCTCGTAGTCGTAGTCGTTCCAGTTCTCTACTGATCGTAATACTATGAAGAAGGCTCCTTTCGGCATGTTTCAATAATGAAACTCATGTCTTAAATAGACAACTACAAATAAACTGTTTTCATTTTGGTGAATGGGCCAACCGTTACATATGATAAGAACTAATATTTGGTGAAGCCTGCGTAATTTCAAGTAATCGAGTGGGCGAATATGGCAGGAATTTGGGACCCCATTGTGTGTGATGCATGGCGAATTGGGTCCTAGGACAAATAAAAATTTCACATAGGAAATGGGAATTTGGCGAATGATGATCATCGAAAGAGACACTCAATTAATTCTATGGCAAATAAGAGTAAACATTAAAGTGAAATATGGGCGAAGAACTTGACTACCAAACTGAAATTACGTAATAATAGTGGCAAACATTCTAACCACTATATGAGTATTTTATAAAATCTGGGTGAACTGGTCAACTAGTATATGGTGTTTTTTTTCGCCAATTTCTATAGCCCGATCGAGACATATTCGCCATTTGGCGACTAATCGCCACTAAAAAAATCCCTACTGATAATGTTCACAAATTTCATTGCCCACATGGTGCATCATATTCTAACATGCTCTGGCACTCTAAGGTCCTAAATATGGAGTTAGGAATTTGATGGATGTGTGGATTGAAGGAAATATTGATGATATAGTTATTCCATTAGGATTTTTTCATCCCCATGACATGTTTCAAAATGAAATATGTAACAAATCATTGGCAAAGGGGAAATCTGCATCCCAGGTTGAGAAAACTGATGCTTGCAAAGTCAATGATGTAACTTTAAGTATTACGCTATAATTGGAGGACATTGTGTTTTTCTTTGAAATGATTACTACACCTTGTGTATCAAAGTGGAGCTTTTACGATGGCAGGGTGCATATTGAAGATGCATAGAGCTAAACTTAAATATGAAGATGTCATCAAACAAGTCGAAGGTGAATTTAAAAACCAAGTTTTTCATTTTGAGTGTTCTCCTCCAAATTCCATTTGCCATGTGCACATTGAACCTTTTGCAAGGTATAAGATGCGTGTTATAAGGAGAAGTTCCTTGCTACTAAAGATCAACCAAGTCTTGTCAATCTGCTCACAACTACTCAGCAATACAAGTGAATTGTTTTAATTTCCTTTTTACACCTTTGGCTGAATCAGTTGTCAAGGATAAATGTTACATTTATTTCCTTTTGTGGTATGCATGGAGAGCTACAAATAAATATGGGGTGACTTTGAAAATGTTGATGATTATATACAAAATTGTGCCTCCACTACTATTCAAATCTCTTCCCCATCTACCACACTAAAACTCAAAGCTGCAAGTGGTATTTTGAATGGGGCATGACAAATAGTTTGGAACAGAATCCCAATATAGTATATCAATTATCCACTTGACCCTTGCAAAATATATTGACAATTTTGGAGGAAAAATGTTGAAAGTGGTATGATGCATGCAATTGAATCATATGGATTGACTTCTGCCAAGACAACCTGTGATTTTCACTAATGCCCATCTGGTTTTGCTTGCAAGACCTATATGGAATATGGGACCAGTATTTCTAATTACTAGCACTTGATTTTGAAGATGTTATGCATGCTGATGTTTTATAAAATTGCCTATTCTTAGACACTTCTCTATTAGCAAAGAGGCTCTATGTTTATAATTAATGTCATGGAGTTATACTGTGACCACAAAGGAGCCCCTAATTGAGCGATGGTGTCTCAAGATGAGCATGTGAGCGTAGTCATGTTAGACATTAAAAGAGTCAATGAAGGAAACATTGAGATGTGGAAGGCATTGAATATGTATAGAGGTACAATTTTGAAGATAAGTTCATTGATCGATGCCTAGGAACCTTTTCAAAGTTTGATATGCAACTCATGGAAGGCATAGTGTCATTTCTTATCACAAATAGCTGAGATACAATGTGTTGACTTTGAATATGGTGTTGAGAGAGATTCTAGAATAAGGTGGCATTTTACATTGTTATACTCATCAGCGACACCCTCCCAACTTTTCTTAACAGTAGTTTAGGGCACCTGATTGTCCTAGTTTGTACCCTTCAATGCTTGGCTTCTTTTTATCGAGGAAGGACCTTTAGTCCTTGCCTCATTCTTGTGCTCCTTGCTTCCTTTTTTTTCTCTCTTTTTTTATGTTTGTTTCTTTCCTTGGCATTGTTTGGTGCTCTTGCAGCTAACGGTCTTTTATCTTGTGAACTTTTCAGTCCCATAGACCCTTGTGGTCTCTTGTTGGATATTGATAAATTTATCTTATCTTATCTTATCTTATGGAGAAAAGTGTGGATCAACTTGCCTAATTAAGAAAAAATGTCTTTGGTGACATTATATAAGAGTGATTTGAACATCCATGGAACTCTCGAAGCTCATGCTAATGGAGGTCTACATCACCAATGACCCATCCACCAAAACTATCCTCCAAAAATAGTTCTCATGCTTCATCACACAATGAAGTGAAAATCAAGAGGAGGTGTTGTCTTATTAAAATTAGAATGGGCCATTTTTTGTTTTTCTTTCTATCACATGGTTATACTCAAAGAGGGATCTGGTTGCAAAATCTGAAATGGACCCATGAGTGCATTGGGAAATGCTTGGTTTTATTGTCCCGCATTGATGGGAATATGTTATTTATGAGTGTCTATTTACCAATGCACTTGCATTGTGATGTCTTGAGTGCTTGGGCTTAAAGAAAAGGCACCAATTTTCCACATGGGCCCGAGCTAAGTGGATGTCGATGAAAGGCTAATTTTAGATGAGGTGTCCAAATTTTGGCAACGAATAGAGGATTGACATATTGCACAAAAATTGAGGTGGGATCGAATGAGCACAACTTCATAGTTAAGTTTGCAGTGAGAGAAAACATGATGTGAGGTCACAATCATAGTTGTGTTTGGTTTCGCAGGTCATCATGGTTGTTAAGAAAAAATAAGGTAGCAAAGTTATGCGTAGTTTCCACCCAAAGTGACAGTTAGAGTTTAATGGCCTAGAGGTCAAGACTATCTGCTAGCGGTTATTCATGACATCTCTACAATGAGTAGTTGAGTTGAAAGGGTACAAGGTTGTGATTCCTTCTTGAGTCCAACTTCTCCACTCTCCAAGCAGTTCTAATGCAAGTATCATTATAATCATTCAAGAATCCTCAAATAAGTCATGTATTTCCATCATATATACAATTTACTCAACATTCTAGAGGCATCAATACATATTTCCCAATACAATCATATATCAAGTCACCATTATCAAATAACATATCAATCTTGAAAACATAGACTTCAATTCTGCCATTTGAGATAGGCCTCCATATAGAGATTCATAACTTCTTAACCAAATCTTATTTCTTCAATCCTACCATCCACATTAGGCATGATTAGGTTTTCAACAACATATCCAAAACTAAAAAAAATCCAATTATAGAATCCAAAGTTATTGTCTCTACACTGAAACCCATTTTTTGTGACTCCATTAAAGATAGTTAAAAACCAATTTTCACTAAAATGGTCATAACTTATACAAAACCTATCAAAAATGCAACAAAACAATTTCATTAGAAATTTGATTCATTCCTCTTTCCAAATATGTAAAGTTTCATCCCTTGAAACAAAAATTAAATATTTGTACGCATTGTTTCAATATGACTACTGTAACTTGAAAATCTTTTTAAAAAACTGCCATCCATAAAATCCTCACAACTTTCTCAAATCTACATGAAATAAAATCCAACCATAAGAAATGAAAGGATTATTTATTTTTATACTCTACCATATCAATAATACATCATTTTCAAGTCGTACATGCATGCACAAAGCTTGAAACCAACAAGAGAACTAAAAAGCCAATCAAAATAACAGGTTACAATCACTCTAAATTTGCTTCAAATGTTACTAATTCCTTCCATCCTGATTTGTTTCGATCTCACAATGAATTTTATAGCTTCTTGGCCATTTCAAATCTTACAAATACCATCCATGACCTTTGGACTTCCTTTTACAACTTTAATGCAATTTTACATTGTTGCATTTTTTGCAACTCTTCACCTTCTTGAAACCTTTTGAGACTTTTGACAAATGTGATGTCATGAATTTGCATAAACTTTAAATACATTAAAATGACCATTTAATAACCTTTTTCATGTTTATTATCTTTTTAAGATTCATTTTACAACTTTTAATATATTAATCCTATTGGGACCATAACTATAATAATGTGGACAACATTACATTTTTTGTTACAACTTTTCTTTTCAATTGAATTATATTACATAGAATGACATTGAAACCTATATAAATGAAAATTAATCATTAAAGAATCAATTATGATCTCTTTCAATTATATGATGGCTAGGTGCTCCTGCACCATACTCTCGTGCTTGAAAAACTTTCATCTCCCATGGAAATGTGGTGGTGATAACATACAAAAGATGCTTTGCCTCTTTCCCTCCATCTAACTTTGATGTCTTTTTTATTTTTTCTATCCAAGAACTATGATTCTAATAAATTGAATTTAATTGGTTGTCTCCAACGTGCTATAACTATCAAAATTTCACTCCATGTTGCATCACACACAAACAACTTGCCTCATTTAGGAGTCCTCTCTTGACTCTCTCCCCAAAATTTTTGGCAACCAAATGGACCTCCTTCTCAGTCCCTTGGACCATATACTATGGCCCCTTAGGTGGACCTCCATGTCCACCTCTTTGCAATGAGTGAACATGCACCTGCAACCAAAACTCAACAACAAGAATCAAATATCCATCTTCTTTCAAACTAGGTCCTAGAGTGAATCTTCAACACTATCAAGGGCTTCTAGCTCTAATACCAATTGCAAGTATCATTACAATCCTTCAAGAATCCTCAAATAAGTCTCGTATTTCCATCATAAATACAATTTATTCAACATTCTAGAGGCATCAATACATATTTCCCAATACAATTATCCATCAAGTCATCATTATCAAATAACAAATCAATCGTGAAAACATAGACTTCAAATCCATCATTCGAGATAGGCCTTCATACAAAGATTCATAACTTTTTAACCAAATCTTATTTCTTAAATCACACCATCCAAACTAGGAAAAAATAGGTTTTCAACAACATATCCAAAACTTAGAAAAATCCAACAAGAGAATCCAAAGTTATGATCTCTACACTGAAACCAATTTTTTGTGACTTTGTTGAAGATGGTTAAAAACCAATTTTTAGTAAAACGGTCATAGTTAATACAAAACATATCAAATATGTACCAAACCAATTTCATTAGAAAGATGATCCATTCCTTTTTCCAAAAATATAAGTTTCATCCCTTGAAAAAATAAATAAATATTTGTGTGTGTTGCTTCAATATGACTATAACTTGAAAATATGAAGAAAAAAATTGTCATCCATCAAATGCTCATAACTTTCTTACATTTGCATGGAATAAATTCAAACCAAAAGAAATTAAAGGATTATTCATTTTTATACTCTACCATATCAATAATACATCATTTTCAGGTTGTACATGGATGTATAAATCCTAAAAACAACAAGAGAACTAAAAAGCCAATCAAAATAACAAGTTAGAATCACTCTAAATTTGCTTTAAATGTTTTTTATTAAGGAAAATATGATTTGAAAGGGCCCTGAAACCCCATTACATAGTAACAACAAACCAAAGGAGAAACTGGTCACCAACCAAAAAGATGATCGAGGTGTCCACAAAGATAACTCAATACAGCTCAACCACTACACCAGGTTTTGACCAGGCACTTGGAACCCCATGGATAAAAAAGATTAGCATTAAGTCCCTAACCATGAACCACAATAATAGACAACAGGCCAAAAAAACCAGGAGAGCCAAAGTGAGGCAAGGACTCAAGAATTCCCTTTCGGTCCCACCTTTTGAGAACGTAATGCCATGTCAAAAGCTAGGTTGGAGAACTTGACCTTTTTCTTCTTGACAGTTGTCCATCTGTCCTCCACCAAATTGGTAGCCTTCTGCCAAGAAAAGTCATCATCTACGCAGCCATCCCCCATAACCCTTGAAACTCGAGGACACTAGAATGAGGCAAGAACATCCATAGCAAAAGGAACCACAAGAGAGGAGCCCTAACTGAGGCAGGAACCAAAGGAGGGTACTCCACCACTGGAGGATGGGGAATAAAAGATGGCACCACCAAAGAGGCATCAGCAATACTAGACGAGAACACAACCGGGGGAACAACATCACTAGTCGAGTCAGCCACCAAAGAAACCAAAGGTGAGCTAACAACCCCAATAGGTGAGGCCTTCTAAACTGTGTAGTGATCATCTAAAACCCCTTTCCACCAAAAGGGAGACTTCTTCAATCTAGAAATATCAGAACAACAGTGAGCAGCAAGGTGTCTAGGTTTGTGGCATTTCTAACATTGAAAGGGGATGCCCTTGTAGTCAAGCATTTGAATCCAAGATCCAAAAGAGGAAACCAGCTTAATCTTTTCAGTGAGTCCCTTGGAAACATTAATCTCCTCAAGAATATAAGCATACGTCATCCAAAACACATTGGACAACACCGTATTAACCAGTAAGAATTCCCCAAGGGCCATCCCCATGGCCTCCAGGATAGAATCCAACCAAAGGTAAAGGGGGGGATTTGGTAGCCTAACCCACAATGGGATTTTATTGAAGGATTCAGTCAATGGGTCAAAATCCTGAAACCAAGGTTTAGCCATCAAGGGGAACTTCTCCCCCCATGAGAAACCCCGGCACAAAATGGCATTTCGGTCATCAGTAGATGCAAACTTCACAATGAAATAACCCTAAGCCATAAGGAAAATTTGGGCCTCATCCGTAATGAGGGGTTCCCATTCATGGGAGATCCAGGCATGCAGGGCTGACAAAGAGAGCCAAAAGCCCTTAAACCGAAAGATAGCAGCCATGGATGAGTAATCATCCACAAACGAGGCTATCTCATCAAAAATTTCATCCTCAAGATCCAAGCAAATTGGGGTGCCAAAAGCAATAGGAACAGCCTCCCGCACCCCCAAAGGTTTAACCGAGGCACTCTCAGCCTCATACGATGCAACATCAGCATATGAAATAGCTGACCTACCCCCTTCACAATGCAACAGAGGGGTCAGCCCCTTAAGATCAAAGCCACCAAAACTAGGCCCAAAGGCTACGAACGGGTAATGAGCCCAAGCTAGGGCATCACAAAAGGTCATTGTAGGAGTCGACGCTGCAACAGGGGCCAACCCAACAGCCTACACACCCACGAGAGTGCCTAACCTAAGTGACGGCTTGGACATAGCAGAGACAAACGCAGCAAGAAGTGCAAAGGCACAAAGACTCATCAAATCAGCGTCGCACAGGGCCATTTTTTCTTCAGTTCTTGCAACAATGTTACTTGTGATGGAGAGTTATTTTTCTCACATGTTTGTCCAATCATCAAGCGATTTATGAAGAACTCAGAATTTCTAGTTTCTTTTCCAATTGGCTTTCCCTCCAAAGCAATTAAATTTTCAAATTTGCTTCAAATGTTACTAATTCATTCTATTTTGATTTGGTTCAACCTTCTAATGAATTTTATAGTTTCTTGGTTGTTTTAGACCTTTCAAATATCATCCATGACCTTTGGACTTCCTTTTACAAATTTAATGCAATTTTACATTGTTGCATTTTTTGCAACTCTTCACATTCTTGAAAGCTTTTGAGAGTTTTGACAAATGTGATGCCATGACTTTGCATAAACATTAAAGACATATTTAAATGACCATTTAATAACCTTTTACATTTTTATTATCCTTTCAAGGTTCATTTTACAACTTTTGACATATTAATCCAATTGGGACCTTATCTATAACAATGTGGACAACATTACATTTTTGTTACAACTTTTATTTTCAATTGAATTATATTACACAGAATGACATTGAAACCTATATAAATGAACATTAATCATTAAATAATCTATTATAATCTCTTTTAATTATATAATGGGTAGGTGCTCTCGCACCATACTCTCAAGTTTGAAAAAATTTCATGTCATGTGGAAATGTGGTGTTGATAACCTGCAAAAGAAATTTTCCCTCTTTGCCTCCATCTAATTTTGATGCCTTGTTGTTCTTTCTATCCAAGAACTATGATTCTCATAAATGGAATTTAAGTGGTTGTCTCCAAGGTTCTATAACTATCAAAATTTCACTCCTCCATGCTGCATCACACACAAATAACTTGCCTCGACTAAGAGTCCTCTCTTGCCTCTCTCCCCAAGTCTTTGGGCAACCAAATGGACCTCTTTCTCAGGCCATTGGACCATCTCCTATGACCCCCTTAGGTAGACCTCCATGTCCAAATCTTTGCATCGAGTGAACATGCACCTACAACCAAAACTCAACAACAAGAATAAAGTATCCATCTTCTTTCAAATAAGATCCTGGAGTGAATTTTCAACACTCTCAAGAGCTTCTAGCTCTGATACTAATTTGATGCAAGTATCATTATAATCCTTCAAGAATCCTCAAATAAGTCATGTATTTCCATCATAAATACAATTTATTCAACATTCTAAAGGCATGAATACATATTTCCCAATACAATCATCCATCAAATAACCATTAACAAAGAACAAATCAATCTTGAAAACATAGACTTCAATTCTTCCATTCGAGATAGGCATGCAGATAGATATTCATAACTTTTTAACGAAAACTTATTTCTTTAATCACACCATCCACATTATATGTAATTATTTTTTCAATAACATATCCAAAACTTTAAAAAATCCAATAGTAAAATCCAAAGTTATGGTCTCTCCATTGAGACCCATTTTCTGTGACTCCATTGAAGATGATTAAAACCCATTTTTCACTAAAACGGTCATAACTTATACAAAACTTATCAAAAATGTACCAAACCAATTTCATTAGAAATTTGATTCCTTCCTCTTTCAAAAAATATAAGTTTCATCCCTTGAAACAAAAATTAAATATGCATAGTCGTTGCTTCAATATGACTGTAACTTGAAAATCTAAAGAAGAAAAATCCATAAAATGCTCCTAACTTTCTCAAATTGACATGAACTAAACTCAAAAAAAAAAAAATTGAAGGATTATTCATTTTTATACTCTACCATATGAATAATACATCATTTTTAGGTTGTACATGGATGTAAAAAGCTTGAAAACAACAAGAGAACTAAAAAGCCAATCAAAATAATAAGTTAGAATCACTCTAAATTTGCTTCAAATGTTACTAATTCCTTCCATTTTCATTTGGTTCGACCTTGCAATTAATTTCATATTTTCTTGACCATTTTAGACCGTACAAATACCATCCATGGCCTTTGGACTTCTTTTTACAACTTTAATGTAATTTTACATTGTTGCATTTTTTGAAACTCTTCACCTTCTTGAAAGCTTTTGAGACTTTTGACAAATGTGATGCCATGACTTTGCATAAAAATTAAAGACATGTTGAAATTACCATTTAACAACCTTGTATAGGGTTATTATCCTTTCAAGGTTCATTTTACAACTTTTGACATATTAATCCAATTGGGACCTTAACTATGGCATTGTCTATATGAATGAACATTAATCATTGAAGAAATCATCTCTTTTAATTATATGATGGCTAGGTGCTCCTACACCATACTCTCAAGCTTGAAAAATTTCTATCTTGCAAAAGTGATAACCTGCAAAAGAAAATGTCTCCTTCTGACTTTGATGTCTTTGTTGTTCTTTCTATCCAAGAATTATGATTCTCATAAACGGAATTTAAGTGGCTACCTCCAAGGTGCTAAAAATATCAAAATTTCACTCCTCCATGTTGAACCACACACAAACAACTTGTCTCACCTAAGAGTCCTCTCTTGTGCTTGTTCTTTTTTGGACACCATTTGGTGCTCTGTTTGTCTTCTTTTTCCTTGTTGTAAGCTTCCAGTCTCATAGACCTACGTTGTGGTCTTTTGTTGGACATTAATAAATTTATCTTATCTTATCTATCTTATCTTGCCTCTCTCCCCAAGTCTTTTGGCAACCAAATGGACCTCCTCGGGCCCTTGGACCATCTCCTATGGCCCCTTAGGTAGACCTCCATGTCCACCTCTTTTCAGTGAGTGAACATACACTTGCAACCAAAACTCAACAACAAGAATCAAATATCCATCTTCTTTCAAACAAGGTCCTGGTGTGAATCCTCAACACTCTCAAGAGCTTCTAGCTCTAATATCAATTTGATGCAAGTATCATTATAAAATTTCAAGAATCCTGAAATAAGTCATGTATTTCCATCATAAATACAATTTATTCAACATTATAGAGGCATAAATACATATTTCCCAATACAATCATCCATGACATCACCATTATCAAATAACAAATCAATCATGAAAACATAGACTTCAATTTTGTCATTCGAGATAGGCCTGCATACAGAGATTCATAACTTTTTACCCAAATCTTATTTCTTCAATCCCACCATCCACATTTGGCACAACTAGATTTTCAACAACATATTCAAAACTCAAAAAAATCCAACAGTAGAATCCAAAGTTATGGTCTCTACACTGAGACTCATTTTCTATGACTCCGTTGAAGATGGTTAAAAATCAGTTTTCACTAAAACGGTCATAACTTATACAAAACATATCAAACATGTACCAATCCAATTTCATTAAAAATTTGACTCATTTTTCTTTCTAAAAATATAAGTTTTATCCCTTGAAACAATAATTAAATATTTGTACACATCGCTTCAATATGACTATAACTTGAAAATATGAAGAAAAAAAAACTACCATCCATAAAATGCACATAACTTTCTCAAATATGCATGAAATAAACTCAAACCAAAAGAAATGAAAGAATTATTCATTATTATAATCTACCATATCAATAATACATCATTTTTTGGTTGTACATAGATGTACAAAGCCTAAAAACAACAAGATAACTAAAAAGCCAATCAAAATAACAAGTTAGAATCGCTCCAAATTTGTTTCAAATGTTACTAATTCATTCCGTTCTGATTTGGTTTGACCTTACAATGAATTTAATAGTTTCTTATCCATTTTAGACCTTACAAATATCATCCATGACCATTGGACTTCCTTTTAAAACTTTAATGCAAGTTTACATTGTTGCATTTTTTGCAACTCTTCACCTTCTTGAAAGCTTTTGAGACTGTTGAAAAATGTAATGCCATGACTTTGCATAAACATAAAAGACACATTGAAATGACCATTTAATAACCTTTTACATGGTTATTATCCTTTCAAGGTTCATTTTACAACTTTTTGATATATTAACTCAATTGGGACCTTAACAATGACAATGTGAACAACATTACATTTTTGTTACAACTTTTCTTTTCAATTGAATTCTATTACATAGAATGACATTGAAACCTATATTAATGAACATTAATCATTAAAGAATCAATTATGATCTCTTTTAATTATGTGATGGCTATGTGCTCTTGCACCAAGGTCCCACCTTAAAAATTGTGAAGCGGTGAAATGTCAACATGTGGCAGAGATGTTGAGTCAGAACCAATGAAAAATCAAGCGATGCCACATGGAAATTATGTGTCAGGATGATGATAAGGCCTGTAGAGTTGGAAATGACAAGGATGAATCATCCAATCAGTGAGCGCCACATGTCCTATGTTAGGTTTGATTATATTTTACCACATAAAAATTGGAAGGAAAAGGATAAATGTTTTAGTTAAATAATTATATGTTCATCCATGATGTGAGCACTCAAGTAAATATTAAAACAAAAATATTCAAAATAGAATGGCATCTACATATTTTAAATTTAATTGACTTATATTATTAAGTTTTGACTTTATAATAAACTAAATTTTTTGTGACATGTCTAAGCCTGTTCATTGTCATGGACCTGCAATTTCCAATGGATGCACAAGGCCTAACTGTTTATCAAACCTAGCACGATTATATACCGTTGGAATAGGAGAAGAGATGAACTTTTTATTTTTGTAGTTAGATTGTATATATGTCTTCATGGTCAAAAGATATTTTCAGATTCGTGAAACAAGGGGCTTCTCAAAGTCTCTTGTTTTTACCTTAGAGGTTCAATTTTCATTTTTAGAGAAAACTATGAAGTGGGTTATCTCCAAATTTGGCATGGATGTTCTTAGCAGTGTTATCTTGTTATTAAAACCATTTGGTGAAGTTTTGGCACAAGTTTTAGTAGTAGATTTGGCACCTTTTGGAAGCTTATTTTTCTTCATCATTGGGGAGTTTAGGTTTGTTTTTCACAACAATGATGGAGACTTGATTTTCAGTTGGAAGAGGAGAGATAAGAGAAGCTTTGCAACAACAATTGGAGGAATTTCAAGTGGACAAATGGCATGATCACATCTGTAACATCCGGTTTTCCTAGGTCTAATTTATCATTCAACATACTCAAGGAATATAATTACTACTTCATTTCATAGGAAGACAATTATATCATTTCATGTTCATGTGAATATGATTTACCATTAAAAATAGTTATACAAAATTTCTTAACTAAAAACTTGAATTACCATCAAATGAAATTACTACACATACCTCGAAAAAATAAGTTCGAATCAAACTAGAGATGCTTCTGCAACCACTTGGGTTAGTCCACAAGTACACTATAACAATTTCATATGATGACTATCATCTACAAACTGTTATTTTAAAATCAAATGATAATTTTAAATAAATACCACTGTATTTTAAATTAGGGCATCACATACCATTGTATCAATTAGGGTATCATTTACCTTCGGTTCATTTAGGGCTTCTGATATTGCTATCTCACTTAGGGCTTCCGCTACCACAGATTTGTCTAGGGCTTTTGATACCACAGATTCAATTAGGGCTTCTGATACCACTGATTCAAACAGGGCTTCCAATACCATGGATTCAATTAGAGTTGTGATACCACTGTATCATTTAGGGTTCCAGTCATCTCTCAAATCAATTAGGGCTTCAGATTCCTTTTCCTCTGATTACTTAACTGTGATAGTATCTAAAGATTAGAAATATGCTTATATTTGATATTCATATAAATGAAAAGCAAACCATGATTCTATCTCTTATATCTAGGTGTAAAATAACAGTAATAATGAAATATCTCAATTTAATCTTACCTCCTCATAAATAAAAGTGATATTACATGTTCCGATAAACAATTGAAAGGATGGCTTATCTCTGTCTGACGCATCTCCGGCATCTTGAGAGAGGTGAAACATTGTCAGAGACCTAACCACCCAACCTCGGACCACAACATATCCCCACACAATCTCTAATGAGAAAGGCCATCCCTACCCAGAATTGACAGGGAACATCTTACCATCCATCGGGCATCATGGTATACAACACGCCATACGACTTGACAGTAGGGGATCACAATAGAAGGAATGTGCATGAGCTATTAATTAATTCTTATTAGATGATAAATATTGAAATGTCATAACTGATATGGATTCAATTATTACATATTCCTCTTTTTCACCTCGTCGCCCTATTTCATGGCCACACAGTCGGGTGAGTCCTAGGCATTCAGAATTTTCTCAGAGCAAATGGCTCTTTCAATTTTATTTCAAGAAGATTACCTACAACCATCATTTCACATACTGTGATTTAATCTTTTAAGATCTCAAAAATTAACAACATTCTACATGAATGGAGCATACATGAGTTAATGTATTAATTTATTTATGTATGTATTGATTAATGATATCATTTTTGTCTTTACAGGTTCATGTACACCTCCTCACCGTAATCAGGCCATATTGTCGGTGATTCCTTGGTGCCACCCATTAATTTTTTCAGATATACCTTGTACCTTCTTCACCATGTTCTGGCTTTCAGCCTGGTGAATTTCTTGGTACTTTGGTTGTTATTCATCTCGGATATAATCAATATTCCAATTTGTACTATAACTTTATCATGGAAAAAGAAGGTCATTCAAGAGATTTACTGATTAATACATATTCTGTTATTATGACAATAATCGATCTTATATCTAGACAATATTATGGCAGTCAATTAATCTTGAAAGATTAAGATAAGCTTGAAAGATTAAGTTAAGCTTGAAAGATTAAGATAAACTTGAAAGTCTGCAGTCACCTTCATCCAATATCATGTATCATTTATAAATATAAAGGCAGGCTGAATGAAATACATATGGCTCTAATTACAGTTTGAATTCTCTTTATATAAGGAAACAAAATTCTAGCAATCTTACTGGAAACAAGGAATTTTATATTGATCATATTTAAGATCGACTCAGCAATAGAAAAGAAAAGGTAATTAAAGAAAGGAAATAAAACCACTCCTTACGTGACACACTATCACTGTAGTCGAAGAAGGCTTCCGCTTGGCTCTGATTTGCCTCTTTGCTCTGTATTTTGCGATGATTGTTAATGGTAATATGAGGTGTAAGAAAGATCAAGCTCTGGGTGTTAATGGCACAATATTTTGATTGATAAATTCAATAAAAAATCATGCATGGAAGGAAACGATTTCAAGGTATATGAAAATGTCACAATGGAAAATTAGAACAGAGTTCTGATAGCTCGATATACACAAATTACTTATGTGATCTTCAAGGGTCTATCAACCCATTCAGGATTTAAAAAGGAAATTCCAAAGCTTGGTAATAAGGATGCCGACTTATGTTTAAATTTCTCATATTATAGACGTGAGCTAGTCCTTACGGTTTCCAACAATTACAAGATCATACTCGGATTCTTTAATCAAAACGATTAGAATGAAAAAGAGAAAGGAGGGAAAAGTTTAAAAGGAAAAGAGAGTGAAGAGTTTTTCAAATAGTTAATATTATTAAATTGAAAAGAACAGGGTTATAATTCAAACATTATTAAATTATAATCTTATAAGCGTCATTTTATTAAATTAAATTATAATGGTGCCGAATCATTTTTATATTTAAATGTATGTTCATAAATAATTATTAAAAATAATATAAATTAAAATCCTTTAAGATTCCTTTTGTATTTAACTCAACTATTTCTATTTTTATTATTTATTTAAATAACTCATGCAATCCCGCAGATGTATTCTGGCCAAGTCCTTTACTCGTCTGCCCAGCGATGGTGATGCCTTGCCTAATTCTTTTCTAACAATGTTTCCACCCCTTCGACATGCTCCCTGCAAGGAATTTCTTTGTAATTAAATTATAAATTATTTAATCATAATTAACGATTAACCTTCGTCTCAATTTCATGAATTCGATCAACTAACATGTCATCTTCACTTGAAATTATAACGACTATCTTACCATTTTGCTAGATTATATTAAATTAAACTGCCGATTGACTTCATGCAAACCTCAATGGCTATATTTCAAGCTAGGTCAAAAATTGGGATGTAATAGCATCAAATCCAAGATTTCTTCATCTTCTATATCTTTCTTCTTTCTATCATTATACGACATTGGTTCCAGCACTTTGAGCAAGTTCTTTTTGTTGTGCTTCCACCATTCTTAGCATTTTCTCTCTTTACGAACAACAATAATGAAGTTAAAGTCATAGTTATGGCCTCTTTTGTGTGTTTAATGAGTTAATGCACTCATCATAATGTATTTACTTCAAAGAAATGAATACAAAGATCAATGGAAATAGTTTTATTCTGATTGTCATCTCATATCTCTAAGTTTTGCAATCTTTTCTGATTTGTGGGAAAAGACATCAGATCTTAGTTACAAGTTGTTTAGGGTTGTATGTCTTAGTATGTTTTGTTGTTAACTCAAAGAGTTAAGTAAATGCTTGATCTATTGTGATAGGGTTGCAAATCTTATAGGACTTTGATAAGTAGAAGATTCATAATGAAGGCTTATGTCTAATTTACAAAGTAAATGGATAGATCTGGATGATCCTAATATATGTTGTAGTTTGTGTAACACCCAATGGATAGGGCACTGATCTCAGTTGAGAGATTAAATACTTTTTTTTGTTTCATATCTAGGTTATGCTGAAATCATTTAAATATCAAATTCATTTTCTCTTTTATGTTGTAGAGTTGAAAGGATAACCCTCGCTTAGCTTGTGAATGCATAGGTTTTGTAACTTGTTGTTACATACCTATGTTGTTGCATAAGTATAGAAGAATTGGGATTTTAATCTATTTTATTTAGAATCATAAATGTATTATAGCAGTTGTAATATGGATGAATCTAAGTTCTACCCAACTAGGTTTTGCAAAGTCTAAAGAGGAGTATAGCCTTATAGTTGGCCCAAGTTATATGCATGTGCATCCATCAAAGGAAGTAGCAACCCTTAGATGCATTTTGTTTCAACTATTTGGTTATTCAAACATTATTAAATCATAAGTCAACAAAATGGTGACTCTGTTGGCGAATGCATTGAATTCTTCTAGTAGACAATCCTTTAGAATCTAAAAAGAGATTCGATACAACAAGAAAAAGGGCATGAAGAAATTTTCTACAATAGTAAGGTTCTGATATGTTTTATATTTCCTTGTTCAAAGTCATGTCTCTCAATATTATTTTATTCATTTATATTAGTAGCTTTAAGAGTTGGATGTAAATTGTATTATAAAATTGAATTCATCATCAATCAGTTCAGCCATGTGCAAAGTGTTGCAAAATTTAAACTCGAGAATGATCAAGTGTATTGACACACCAGACTGGCTAGACCTTAACGTGGGTTCCTCAGTCGGTAGCACCCTATCCCCACTACTCCACAGAGACAAAATCAGCGATGGAGTTGGGCCATAACCCTTGCTCATCTTAGGCCTTATCCTTCTGTGTGGGATTTCTTTGCACTAGGGAAGGATTGTTGATCCTTCTATCTCTCTTCTTGTTGTTTTCCCCCTTCTCTTGCTTCTTGTTTGGTGTTTTCTTTTACTTTCACGAATGCCTTTTGGCACTCCCACTGTTGTAGTCTTCTACTGATGTACCTTTCAGTCCCATATACCCTTGTTGGTCTCTTGTTGGACATTAATATCATTATCTTGTCTTATCTTATTATCTCTCTTTTCCAAGTGTATAACTCTTGAAAGTTGGTTTGATGATCTATAAATTCTCCGCAAGTTGAAATTCTAGTTAAGATTTGTCAAGTAGTGAATTATGTTATAAATTCTTTCTCACAAGTCTGAGTGACTACTCTAAAATTTATGCACAAGTTGCAATTGCTCTATGTAAAAGTTTTAAAACATTTTTAGTATTTTGTTGGGTAGATCTAAAACTTTTGTGAGTAGTTCCTTACCTTGTCTTTCTTTCTTCTTCTTGTTTTGTTTCATTTTCAATCACTGTTTGGTGCCTCTGCTTAGCTGGCTCTTCTGTTTGTATGCTCAGTCCCATAAACCATTTTGGTTTTTCATGGACATTAATAATTTTATCTTATCTTATCTTATCCTAGCAAGAAAAGAGAAGTTGTAAATTTTTGATTGATAAGTTAAAGTGTTGTATGCATCTATTTGTTTATTGAAGTTGAAATGTTAAAAAGTAAATCGCAATTGTGATTTCATTGTACTCATTCAACGAGATGGAGGCTCTACATGAGTTTCCATGTATGGTGTGAAGGAGTTCATATCTACAACAGTGTCTGGTCAATAGATTAAGTTCCAGCATCAACACATAAGGTAATTTGATTTTCATGTGTTTTCTTTCCATGAGAATTAAATGGTAAAACCGGTTGGCTTTATTCACTAGGAGTAAGAGGTGTAAGTTTTAAAATGGATTTTGAGTTTAGATCTGAAAATACTTTACCAAGCCATGAAAGTGTATGTGAAGATATTAACATGTTGAGAAAAGAACTTTGTGGTTAGATTTCTATTTTCATAAGAAATGAAGTAGGAACTGTGCAAGGTCAAGATGGTATTCAAGTTTATATGAGATTCAGGTTGGCAATCATGGAACTTCCTTTTTCTTTAAGATCTAAAAAGTCATCATGGCCTATTGTTTGTCTAGATGCTTTCATATTGGATTCAGTTAATTGGTCAACATGCGTAAGGTTAGAAAGGGCTGAACACATTGATAAAGTAATGAAAAGAATGGATGGTTATTTTCTTGAGAATGGCTATTACATATCTTCCTTAGATGCTTATAGTGAAGATGAAAATCATATCGAATGAAGTGAATCTCTTAGTGATAACTTGTCTTGCATTGGTGAAGAAAATGACTCTCAATTTGAAGAGATAAATGCATATAATCAACATATAGAGGATAAGTATGTGACTCAATTTTCCTCTTATGACAGTGTGTATATAAATGAAGAAAAGTACAATAACAGTAAGGGTAACTATTCTTTTTAGTGTGTATATAAATGAAGAAAAGTATAACAACAGTAGGGGTTACTTTTCTTTTGATGAGAATGAGTGTAATGATATATTAAGACTTCAAGACTCGTATCGAGAAGAAGAAACATGTTATAATGGTATTTTGGATTTGTTGAATCACGATACTAATAGACCTATTGTTATAAATGGTTTATCCCAGCCCAATCATGCTTGCAACCATGAGAGAGAAAAGGAAGTGACTGGAAATGAAACCTTGCTAATAAGTGAAGAGATATCAACACTATTAGCTTATGATTTTAAAATATATGAATCCAAGGATAATTTGGTTTCTTTGTCACTAACACATGTAAGTTTCTATGAGAATCAAGGTGCAAACACAAGTGCAACGTATGATACATATTTTGATTCTCCTAAGTCTTCATTTCAGCATATACATTATGATGTAGAAACTTTATGTGAATATGAAGTATGGCATGATGCTCATGTGTTTGATGAAGAAAAAAATACTGTCGTAGTTAACATTGCACCATAATATTTACTTGTTTCAAATAGCATCGAGAATGTCCTTACATCTCATTTTTTCTAAGTGTCCTCATAATGAAGTTGCTTATATGGTTTATGATGCTGAAAATGGTGAAGAAAGTTGTTCTTTATCAGACTGGGAGGAAGTATTTGACAGTAAGATATATCCGTATATGGTAAGCCTTAAGGAGTTATGCAATGAAAGGAGCAGGGATGAAAGTGTGTATGAGTTTTAGTCTAAGTTTTCTCCTCTTGTTGATAATCTTCATAACAAAAATTTTGACGCATTCATGTGTATTTCTAATGAGTTATTTGATAAAGACAAAGATAGTAATCAGCCTATTATGTGTGCTTTCATGGAAACTATTTACACTTGGTAAATAATATGTTGTTTGAATGTGAAGAGGTTTCAACATGTGACAAATATGATTGAATATGTGGCAGTGTTGCAAATTAAATGAAATCAGATATATTGTACTCTTCATGTCTAGTTACACAAAGGGAGTTTAAAGTTCATGGTATGTATGATGCTATGCACCAAGTAGAATATGAGTCCATTGTGTTTCCAATTGATAGCATTCATAAGTCAAATATTAAGGAAGAATTTCAATTGGATTTTGAAATCCAAAAGCATGCTAATCCATAATTTCATGGTAAGCAAGTTATAGAGAATGATTCTAGTTTTTCCATGCACTATGAAAATAAAGAGACTGAATTTGTTTTGCCCAATGACCTAACTAAAGTTATGGATATGATTGGTGAAACTAATGAGGACAATATTTCTAGCTTACCACATGAAAGTGGAAATAAAAACCATGTGTTTGATAGAGGTAAGAAGTTTAGTTCGAGTTTCGGTGGCCTAGGGCCATCATTTGTACAGTTAGGAGTTGTTTTCTTTCTTTCAATAAAAGTTGTTCAATAAGAGATTTTCTTGAGGTGGTTTGCTTCTTCTAAAGGTCTAAACTCTTGTCATGCCCACAAGGGACATGCATCCCCGGACAGAGCCACTATTGGGAGATAAAATTGAGAGAAGATTTTGAGTACCATTTTGAAAACTTTGTTAAATGTTTGTTGTGCCTATTGTTACAAGATTCAAGAAGAGTTGGCAGATTAACGGATTTCCGGATGATTCATTGATAAACAGAGGAACAAATGTGTTCCTTATAAAGAATTACAAGGACGTTGTTTCTAAAAGAAACAATGTAGACTGAAGATGGAATTAGAAACAAAACTAGAGACAGGATAGGAAACATTCCTATCTGGACTGAAGAAAAAAGAGACGAGATAGGAAACATTCCTATCTCGACTGAAAGATGGACTACAAACAACCAGTTGACTATTATAGAAAGTATAAGATATTATCTTAATACCCTCCCTTAATGGTCAACATACGGATGTCGGAACATTCTGTGATAACTGAGACCCTCCCTGGATCTACAGAATGCTGAAACCAAGAAGCTTTGCCAAAAGAGTGCTATGACTCAAATTAAGTTGCAATTACAAAACTTCATTTTTGTGGAAAAAACGGTAAAACCTAGAATCTCACACAACCTTGCGTATTACAGACAACTTGAAATGATTTTTGAGGAGAAAATCAACAAACCCATAAAAAAAAATAGAAACAGATTCAAAAGGCAAAAAATGCAGCTTCACCTTGATCAGGAAGCTCGACAACTTGTGCTGTTGGCTGGGAAGCATTTTGCCTTGCTTGGGCAGCGAAACGTTTCTAGCACTCGAATTTCATATGGCCGAACTTGTGACAGTAATTACACTGTACATTTTGCTTCGTAGAGTCATCCAAGGATTGAGCAGAAGGTTGATGCTGGGAAGGCTGAGAAGACTGATGGTTGCCAATGTTCAGTTGAAAGGATTTTGCAGCAAAGGCTTGCTCAGTGGAGGTGGAACTGGAGCTGCTACCAAACTGTTGTTTCCACCGATCTTGTTGAAGCAGCAGGGTGCAAAGATCAGTGAACTTTAGATCAACACCAGTAGATGTGATGTTGAGAGTCTCGATAAAATGCTCATAGGATTTTGGTAAACTTCGAAGAGTGATTACCACAATATCCTCTTCCTCCATCTTGCGATCGATGGCAAGTAACTGATCACGGAATTCCTGAATCCAATTCAGGTGTGCTTGGAGCGAGATGCGCTCATCCATGACAATAGAAAACAGAGTGTTTTTCAAAAAGAAGGCTCTGCTCTTGTCGGAAGTCTCATGAAGACCTTTTAGATGTGTCCAGATTTCGGCAGCTGTCTTGCCGGATGGAATCTGAGAAAGCTAGTCATCAGCTAGGGATAGTTTGAGAAGCATTACTGCCTCTCAATTATTCAGATCCCATGTATCTTAATCAGGACCCGGAGAAGTCGAATGCTGCGTAACACCCAGAACAAGTTGATCGGTGTTTCGATATTCGAAGATTGCGATGATACGCTGTTTCCAGGTTCCATAATTGCGACCATTGAATTTGGAATTATGCTCGAGCAAAATATTTGTGAGAGATGCCATGGCACGTTTTTCAATGGAAAATTGTGAAAATCTGTAAAGGCACATTCTTCGAGGCAAAAATACGAAAGACCCAAAAGAATCAAAGAATGACCCAAAAGAGAGCTCAAAAAACCCAAAAGGAATCTACTGTCATTTTTTGGATCTGCTGGCTCAAAAATCTAGGCACCCAGAAAAAACGGACAACCCAGTTGAGCTCTCGAAAAACCCACCAAGAATCTACAAACAAAATATTTTTTCGACCCCAAAAATTAGGGTTTCGAACAAAATATCAGGCGGCGGCTATGGAGGTCAATAGTTGTAGAAAAAATGGCGGATTTGAGAAAAAACATTGTAGAACCAGACCAAGAACTAGTCAGATTTAGGGCTACAGCTGTTGGGTGGAGGTCATAGCAAGATTGAGGCGGAAATAGGAAGCTTTGGTAGATGTTTGCGGCTCCAAACATGAAGGAGAATTCCCGACGCAAATTTGATGAAAATCGTAGGTTGTAGACTCGATTTCCTTTGCAAATCATGTGGAAAACGCAAGCAAAACTCAGTATTCAGCAAGTAATCACCGATTTTTAGCAGTAAAAAAATGCAGCTTTAGACACCCAAACGAAATCGCATTTTTCAGATTGGCAGAAAAAACGGCCTCCAAAAAACTTCCAGAATTTTGATTTTTCAGTCTATTGAAACCCTAGTCAAGAATAGGCAGCAATGAACTTCAAAAAAAAAAAAAAGAGAGAGATAGTTTCAAAAATTTTAGAGCAAATAATTTCCAAAGAAATTATAAAATTCTCGAAAAAAATTGAAGTATTGGCTCTGATACCATGTTACAAGATTCAAGAAGAGTTGGCAGATTAACGAATTTTCGGATGATTCATTGATAAACAGAGGAACAAATGTGTTCCTTATAAAGAATTACAAGGACGTAACAAATGTGTTCCTTATAAAGAATTACAAGGACGTTGTTTCTAAAAGAAACAACGTAGACTGAAGACGGAATTAGAAACAAAACTAGAGACAGGATAGGAAACATTCCTATCTGGACTGAAGAAAAAAGAGACGGGATAGGAAACATTCCTATCTAGACTGAAAGACGGACTACAGACAAGTAGTTGACTATTATAGAAAGTGTAAGATATTATCTTAATACCTATGTCTCGAGTTTCTATTTTGAGTCATATGACATGTTTCAAATATTTATTACCTTTCATTTAGCATGATTATACATCTTAGGTCATTAACTTGAAGTTTCAAATCATTTCGTGGAGCATCATTTTGAGCATTTGTCAAATCTACATTTTGCTTCGAAGTCTCAAACAATGTTTAAAGGGTTGGCGTGTAATTAAATATTTAGTACCCAATTAAGTGTTATGACTCGCCACTTTGGAAGTGATTAGTGTGCATATTAGAGAACCTATATTTCAATTTTTAAAGTGTTTCAATATGTTTTGATAGGGTTTTGAGGTCCTCAAAGTTGAGTGTTTAACTCTAACATGATTTTGTAGTTTGCACATTAATCTGGGAAGCCCTATTTGATAGTGAATATTTCATGCCATGTTGAGTATTTTGAAGGAATGATCATACCTCTATATTTTAGTCATAAATGGCATCCTATGTTTGCAATTTGAGGTCGTGATGATTTCATTTGATGAGTTTTCCAAGCTAATTCCATTCTTTAAAACTTTAAATTGCCCAGTTCTATTTTATGACAATTTACCAGTAGCCTACTTTTACTGATCATAAAATTGACCCAGTTGACCCTAGTGAAATAATTATTTTTCCCTTGCATTTTAAGATCAAGGACATGTAATGTTTCAGTTTTGAACTTATAAAGAATCTGTTTGACTAGTTTTCAAATGCAATTTCTAATTTTGTACGCATAACCAAATGTGCAAGTTGGTTAGGAGGCCTATTCAAGAGGTTATAGCTTTGAAACCATGATACATGAAGCCAAATGGATTTCACCATTGTGTTCTATACTGAAAAATACTTGCCCCATTCTAGATTACTAGTTTTCACACAAAAAATTGCACAGTTTCTTAAAGCCATTCCATATACTTAAATCTTTGTTTTGTCATGTTGTCCAGTTCTGCAAATCCAAGTAGCCGACTTTCACAAATTACCCAACGCGTTCAATTATTCATCCTAAGCTGAAATCGCACATTCATACTCTCCACATGAAAGTAAATCAATATCCTAGATTTCATTTCCCCAAGTGTTTATTTGATTGGTTTTCAAGGCCAAATTCATGTGCATTTTCCTATTTCTAACATGTTTGTAGGATTAGTTCCCAATGAGCAACTTTGATAGTCAATATCTTTTGACCTAGTTATCGTCATGCGATGAAAATTTGTGAAGTTGGAATTTGTGAACTAGAGAGCAAGAGTGTTAGGTGTCAAGGCTTGGTCAAGTGTTTTTGTCAGTTTTTAAGGCTAGTCTAATGACCTCTCCATACAAAAATGGCAGTTTGTAAAAGAGGTGAAAAATGAGTTTCAAAAGTTTAGACAATGATCAATTTTGAATACAATAAGTATGAAAAGCTCAGTAGAACCGTTCAAGGGGTCAGGCGTTTGACTTTAAAAAAAAATTAGCCTGACCCACTTTAGAGGATCAACTGACTTCACCAGAGGGGTAGGAGTTTTGATATTTGGAGAAAAATTTTATAGGATAAGGCAACCCAAAGAGTCAATGGCTATGACTAAAGTAAGGGGCTCTTATTATTGAAGTTATTCGCCAATATGCTCACAAAAGCACAAGTAAACAAATGATTGCATCTTCAATAGAGGGGTTATAAACAGTTTTTGTATGAAATGTCTAACAAGTCAAAGGTAGATTACAAATTTAAGTGAGAATGGAAAGGGTTTCATCCAATGATACTAGGAAAACTAAAACAACATTGCAAAGTGTTACCTAATTCCATATGTGGTTCATATTGCTCATGAGTTCTTAAAGCAATAGCTTTCTTTATTGAAGGAGTATTCAAGTTTTTGAAAGTAATAAGATAGATAAGATATTATTAATGTCCAACAAAAAAACACAACATGGGTCTATGGGACTAGAAACTTACACCAAGAAGAAAGTAGACAAACGATATTTGTCCTCAAAGGGAAAAAGTCCAACAACGATTGATTTGTGCGGCTACCAAAGGCCTTGTGATGGCGCTGAGTGCTATGAGAAGAGTGTCACTAGTGAGGAGATCCCCTACGAGTTCTCACAAATCTAGAATGGCTCATGTTAGGAAAATTGTACAGTCGCTTCACACCTCGAGCTGAAGCTAAGGGCGAGAAGAAGGTAGTAGTACTTATAGAGCGCTCTGACATTGTTCTGAAATTTCATTGCCCACATGTGTCATCATATTTTGATGTGTTGAGGTCCTAAGTATGGAGCTAGGAATTTGATGCATGTGTGCATTGAAGGAATTATTGATGATATCGTTATTCCATTTGGTTTTTTCATCCCCATGACATGTTTCAATATGAAATGTGTAACAAATTGCTGGTAAAGGAAAAATGTGCATCCTAGGCTAGGAAACTAATGCTTGCAAAGATGACGATGTAACTCCAAGTCAATCACTATAATTGGAGGAAATTGTGTTTTGCTTTGAAAGTATGCTTGCACCTTGAGTATCGAAGTGGAGCTTTGATGATGACAGGGTGCATATTGGAAATGCTCAGAGCTAAATTGAAATATGAAGATGTGATCAAACCAGTTGAAGGTGAATTTAAAACCCAAGTTTTTGATTTTGAGTGTTCTCCAAATTCCATGGTAACCATGTCTAGTTGTCATGTTCGCATTGAACCTTTCGCAAGGTATAGCATGCGGGTTATAAGGAGAAGCTCCTTGCTAGCAATTAGTCGCGACTTCTTTGCAATGAATGAGCGATCGAGTTGAAGGGTTGCAATGTTGTGATTCCTTCTTAAGCATGACTTCTCCACTCTCCAAGTGGGTCCCACCTTCAAAGTTGTGAAGTTGCAAAATGCTGACATATGGCAAAGATGTTGAGTCAAAACCAAGGGAAAATCAAGTGACACCACATGGCAATGATGTGTCAAAATGATGATTGGGCTTGTTAAGTTGGCAATGACAAGGATGAACAGTCCAATCAGTGAGTGCCACGTGTCCTATGTCAAGTTTGACTATTTGTTGCCACATAAAAATTGGAGGAAAAGGATAAATGTTTTAATTAATTAATTATAAATTCCTCCATGATGTGAGCGCTCAAGTATATATTATGGAAAAAAATTCAATCTACATTTTTAAAATTTAATCCGTTTATATTATAAAGTTTTGAAATTATAATAAAGTAAAAAATTTGTGATATTTCCAAGATTGTTCATTGTCAAGGACCTACAATTTCAAATGGATGCTCGAGGCCTAATCGCCCAACCCTAGCACTAGTTATACCATTCGAAAGGCGGAGAGATGAACTTTCCATTTATTACAATCAGATTGTGTGCAAGTCTTTATGGTAAAAAGATATTTGCAGATTCGTGAAATAGGGGCCTTCTCTAATAGTCTCTTGTTTTCACCTTAGAGGATCATTTTTCAATTTTAGAGAAAACTATGAAGTGGGTTCTTTAAATTTTGCGCAAATGTTCTTATCACTGTTATCTTGCTATTAAAACCATTTAGTGAAGTTTTGGCACAAGTTTTAGTAGTAGATCTTGCACCTTTTGGCAACATGTTTTTCTTCATCATTGCGCAGTTCAGGCTTGGTTTTCAACAACAATGATGGAAATTTGATTTTCAGTTGGAAGAGGAGAGATGAGAGAAGCTTTGCGACAAAAGGTCGAGGAACTTCAAGTGGACAAACGGCATGAAATTCCTCCATGATGTGAGCGCTCAAGTATGTATCATGGAAAAAAATTCAACATTGAATGGCATCTACATTTTTAAAATATAATCCATTTATATCATAAAGTTTTGAAATTATAATAAAGTACAAAAAAATTGATATTTCTGAGATTGTTCATTGTCAAGGACCTACAATTTCAAATGGATGCTCAGGGCCTAATTTTCGCCCAACCCTAGCACTAGTTATACATTTGGAAAGGCAAAGAGATGAACTTTCAATTTATTGCAGTCAGATTGTGTGCAAGTCTTTATGGTAAAAAGATATTTGCAGATTCATGAAATAGGGGCCTTCTCTAATAGTCTCTTGTTTTTAGAGGATCATTTTTCAGTTTTAGAGAAAACTATGAAATGGGCTCTTCAAATTTCGCGCAAATGTTCTTAGCACTGTTATCTTGCTATTAAAACCATTTAGCTAAGTGTTGGCACAAGTTTTAGTAGTAGATCTTGCACCTTTTGGCATCATGTTTTTCTTCATCATTGCGTAGTTCAGGCTTGGTTTTCAACAACAATGATGGAGATTTGATTTTCAGTTGGACGAGAAGAGATGAGAGAAGCTTTACAACAACACGTGGAGAAACTTCAAATGGACAAATGGCATGATCACATCAGATCCAAGATTTCTTCCTCTTCTATATCTTTCTTCATTCTATCATTCTACGGGATTGGTTCCAACACTTTGAGCAAGTTCTCTATGATGTGTTTCCACCATTCTCAACATTTTCTCTCTGTATGAATACTAAATAATGAAGTTAAAGTCATAATTTTGGTCTATTTTGTGTGTTTCATGAGTTAATGCACTTATATTGATGTATTTACTTCAAAGAAATAAATAGAAAGAATCAATGGAAATAGTATTATTCTGATCCTTGCCTCATATCTCTGAGTTTTGCAATATTTTGTGAATTGTGGACAAAGAACCTAGATATCAATTACAACTTGTATAGGGTTGTATGTCTTAGTGATTTGTCATTAACTCAAAGAGTTAAGTAAATGTCTGATATATTGTGACAAGGTTGAAGATCTTATGGAAGAATTTTGATAAGTAGAAGATGCATAATGAACGCTGATGTGGAATTTACAAAGTAAATGAATAGATCTTAAGTATCTTGATGTATGTCAACTTTGTGTGGCATCCAATGGATAGGGCAGTAATCTCAGCTAGTAAATTATATACTTTTGTTGTTTCTTATCTGAGTTAAATTGAAATCATTTATATATCATATTCATTTTCCTTTTTATGTTGTAGAGATGAAAAGATAACCCTCACTTAGCTTGTGAATGCATAAGTTTTGTAACTTGCTATTACATATCTTTTTGTTGCATAAGTACAAAAGAATTGGGATTTTAATCTACATTTTTTAGATTCAGATATGTAGTTTAGCAATTGGTGATATGGATGAATCTAAGGTCTACTTGCCTAGGTTTTGCAGAGCCTAAAGAGGAGTATAGTTGGCCAAAGTTTTCTTCATGTGCATCCATCATAAGAATTAGCAACCCTTAGATGCATTTTGTTTCAGTTATTTGATTATTCAAACATTGTTAAATCAAGAGCCAACAGGTTGAAGGGTATACTCATGAAACTTGTCAAATATGACCAAGAATAAGATAGAATATGCTTTTGCATATAAAAGCATGAAACTTGCACAAAGAAAACCATACAGAAATAAAAACAAAACAGAAAGTTTCTAAAAGAGCATAGAGAACTCATTTAAAATCAACTACGGAAATAGTAGTTTTGCATGTTTTTGTGGCATCTGCTTGAAGATTGCTACAACTTAAATATTTAAAAATGCATTTTCCTCTCTATTTAAGGCAGCACCAATTTCATTTAAGCAAATGAATGAGTTCAAAAATAGAATGGCTGGCATCAGGTCTAGCTCGCAGTTCAACAAGATGCTAAACCTCTCAAGAAAATTATCAATAGAAATCCAACACCTTCTGATCAATTACTGTATCTCTATACAGTAGATATTGAGAGCTGTGTTGAGATTAATCGAATTATAAATTTATATATAATACAATAATTAAATAACTAACATTTGTACATAATGCAGCAACTAATTCTTGATTAGAAGAAAACAAGCTCCTAAGTACAATCCTAATGCTTATATTTTACAGAAATATTGACTCATACGTATGATATTCTCAAAGCCTTCGAGCAGCAAAGAAATAAAACAGACTTCTTAGATAAATGGAACTGGGAACTGTATTGCCAAAGATGTGACTTTTGATATTACTTCTCACGTCACCTCTATAATATCTCAGCTTTTCAGCCTCACTTGGATGATAAGGTGTACTGTCCTCTTAAACAATGCTCGCAATTCTTCGTTTGCTGCCATTCCAATTTCCCTGATCATATGAAAAAAAAAATATTTACATTTCCATTTCACATATTATTCAATGGAATGAAACCAAAATTCGTTCAAATCTGAAACACAAGCTGAAAATGAAAGCATCAATAATTAATATGAAAATGAACTGGAGACAACATTAATGTAGATTGTTTCTGGATTTGATTGTGTGAGAATGTAGGTACTACAAAATTCGCACAAAATAGAATCCAGAAGCATCAACATTATTGCTATAGAAAATCAGATAAGTTAAATGCAGAGAACAATTCAATTTTCAACAAAAACCATTGTTCCATATATGAGAAATACGCCTGTGAAACCAGTTCCATATCACATCCAATATATATTTAACAAATTGCAACACCAAGACAAGACAAGTCAAATTCCAACTGAGTTCACAGCTCATTGTAGAATTCTCACAGAAGCCAATCCTGTGAAATTCTTAAATCAGCATACCAAAACATCCAAAACCAATTTAAGAGTAAAAGAAGACCGAAGGAGAAAAACATGATTGATGCAAACATTTTTTCTGTTTTTCGGAGGCATAGAAGAGAAATTCAGTCTCAACACAGAATTGTAAAAGTGGCTCAAATCAGAATTTTTTGGACCCATTTTTTATATTTTATATGATATGGTTCCGATCACTTTTAAGCCCATACAAATCTGTCATCATGGCATTGTGGACTTGCATGTCCTATACATATTCATTGGAGGAAACAAACCAGATGGGATGTAAACCAAATTTGGATAGGAAAATAACTAAGCACGACCAGGGCATCCTTTATGCACAACAACACTGAGCGAGAAAGATGAGAATGCTATGTAATTTACAAAAAATGATTCACCTTCTAAAGAACTTGAGAAACAACTTTTAAAGATCCTTGGAAGCACTTCTGAGAACCCAAGGCATGTAGTCTGAGATAAAGAAAGCCAGCGAAATCACTTTGAAATATAAAGTCACAAGGAGGGCTGTTTCATGTTGACTGCACACCTTTGTATCTCTATAATTAAATGTTTTTTTAAGAACAAAAAACTTCCGATTATGATGGATTTATTTATCCGTGGAGGTTTACTACAAGTTATATCTCTCTTCATGCATTAATGTTGAATTAGATATGATTCTATTCATTTCAATCTCATTCAAACTATGCAGTTTCATTATTTGTTCAAAAAAAATGTTTGCTCATTTTATACCAGGTTTGCTTATTTTGGTATCAGAAGAATATGTTGAACCTATTAAGGTGTCTATCACATTTGTATGTCAGCTGAGGGAAAATAGAACTGGGATAACGGAGACCAATTTACATACAAGTTAAAAACCAATAGCTTGAGAAAAACAAGGGCAACACCACCCAACTTCAATGGTAGAAAAAGTTTGAGAAGTTGATTCCAAGGCCCAAATTGCTAAGATGCAGGCCAATATTTCTGTTTAAACTGGGATGCACATCAAACTGATGGCAGAGAAGAAGAAAGAGAGTGCTCCAAGCAGGAAAGATGTTGTGAGGCCAGGTCTCAGAAAAAGGTTAAAGACGAGGCAGAGAAATCAAAGAAAAGTTACATACATGGTCTAGCCAGTCCTTAAGCTTGAATCCACCTTTCAAGTAAAGGTGAAGTCCAACCTTGGAAGGGATAAGTGGACACAGTAAAGCTTCAATCAGAAAAAGTGAGGCAGAGAAATCAAAGAAAAGTTACATACATGGTCTAGCCAGTCCTTAAGCTTGAATCCATCTTTCAAGTAAAGGTGAAGTCCAAACTTGGAAGGGACAAGTGGACACAGTAAAGCTTCAAAACTGCTTGTCATGGCTTCAAGAGTTCATTAAAAACCAGGCATGCCCGAATACGTAGAAAATAAAAATCTAATTTGCTCAATTGACAATGATTAACATGATTTAGTTTTGTGATGAAGCTTTACGTGGTCCTGGCAGGCAAGCAAGGACTCCAAGTTCTACACCACTGCAAGGAAGAGCAACCACTCAAGAATTAGATAACACAACTTCTGAAAGCTGAAATTTCATTGTATATCCACCAATAAAATACACAAGTGCTCATTCAAACATATTCTTAGATTGCTCATTTTAATCTGAAGAGCATTGATAGTTTGAGAAAAAGCATTATACATTGAAATATAAGATAAATAATAAAGAAGCCGTCCGAAAGCTGCAGTACCACCTCAACATACTAAGAAGAATGTTCAAAGAAGTTAAAGGAGAAGAGAGTACTAGATTTTTCATCAGTATAACAGCTCCAAAAAGAATCACAGCAGTCACTGAAATCAATGAGAATGTGATGAAAAAACTCTAGAAGCTGCAACCTAAGCTTCATCCTCACAATAAAACAGCAGCAAAGAAGAGATCAGCCAAGGTGGATGTAGAGTACACTTACCTAGCAGACAACAAACAAGGACTCATCATAATGCAAAAAGTCCAACAATATAGTCTGAGATGATGAAATCTTGGTCGAACAAATTCGACTGTGTTGATTGGCTCGAATGATGTGTCTAAGTAGTCAATCGTGATGACTAAGCATTTATGTGGCACGCCAAAGTGTCAAGGTGAGTTTTTATTTTGACTGACTCTAGAAAGAGTAAGAGTATTACTTTGTATAAAACATTAAATGAAAAAACAAAATGCATACACAACTTTATCAAGAAAATCCAAATGATATCAAATATAAACAGAAAATACACACCACTCATCCAATAAATTAATATCAAGATCAATTCCATGTCAACCTATCAAAAAATGGAGCTTTCAAGTCATGAACCTGAAATAACCCGATATTCATGAAGAAAGTTGACAAAGGATGAATGCACAAATATTGTATCTGATTATCTTGCATTGGGTGTCGTGTGCGAAAAGCAAATTTTCATCAATATAGATACCGAATAAGTGGGGGAGAGAGGGCAGCCCTGGTTCACCACAATGGAGCTTTGAATCAGATCATAGAAACCCTAAGGAGTCCTAAATCTGCCAAATACTATCTCATAGAGTCTCATAATCGTTGTCAAGAGAATATCTAAGATACCAATGTCTCCAGGCCTCTGGAAAAGGGCTGCCCGAGGAATGGAACGAAAATCTACGAAACAGCAATAGACTTTTGCAGCACAATGCCGAGCCTCCTCAATGATAGTCCACAGTATCAATATGTGATCTATAGTCCAAAAGTCGGTACAGAACCAAGCCTTCCTCTACCTTCTAGCACGACACTATCTCCTATCAAGTTGTCTAGAAAGAATAGTGTTTAGGATTGTAGTGTAAAGCTTGGCAAAGGTATGCCTAATCATGATGGTCCTATAGATGCCGAGGTTCGAAACTAACACAGAGTTGTAGATCGGATAAATCACATGACTCGACCATGAAGAGCATCAGAAGAATGGAGCTAAGATCAAAATATCGAGCTTAAAACACTCTACATGAATTCCTTCTTGATCAACAGCTTTGCTGGATCTCATGAATCTGACAGCCTCACTAACGGTGGAGGGAGTGATAAGATTGCAATGAGAGGGGAGGGAGCGGGTAGGATGAATGGGTAGTCGGCCAGGTATATCATAAAAAGTGGAGACATGGGACACCAGGAGTGTCAGTCGAGGGTGGAGGGCAGGGGAGGGTGGCAAGGGAACAAGGTACACCAAAAAGCTTTCAGGTCACGAGCGAGTGTGTCACATAGAGATTTGCACTGCAAAGCAATGAACAACCAGAAACTCAACTAAGTATAGGAGGGGGAACGAGTAGCAAAGGAAGCAAGTAGGGAGCAGTGGAAAGACTTATAGTCATCATCATACCACTGGTTCATGGGACAGGATTTTCAGCTAGTGGGGCTGAGGGGGGAGGGAGAAGTGTGGTGGAGGATGGGGAGGAGGGTGGACTCCCAAATGGTAGCAGCCAAAAGATCAAACAAAGACGAAGCCTGAAAGGAATCCGAAAAGAGGTTCGGGGAGAGAAGTCGTCAGAGGTGGAGGGTGAAGAGGTAACAATTGCATTCAGAGAAGCGGAAAGACTTTTAAATAGTAACTTATTAACATATGTTTTTCTTTCCATTTATCTCCAAGAAGTGCTATTGTCAACATGTAAGGGGCTGGTTTATGCTCTGCTACCTCGTGATGGTTTTTGGTTCCTTCTTTTTTTGGTGCTGGTTCCTAATGCTGCTGGGTGGTGCTTGCTGGTTGGTGCGGTGTAGTTGCTGGTTTGGTCTGCCTTGGCCTTACTGTTTAGAATTTTTTTTATTTTCATGCTTTATGTTGGTCGCGGCTTAGCTTGTTTAAAAACTCTTTACGGTGGCTGATGTTTTTGTTTTTACCTAGCTTGGTTTGGTCAAAGTTTTTGTGTTTGTTAAGCTGTACTTGTTAGTTCTGGTTATGATCAGTTTTTGATAGGGTCATTGCTCATGATCCCTTGTCTATTTTAGACTAGACACTACTTTTTTGTATGGGTTCTGGCGCTTCCTGCTTTAATAGTGATTTTAAATTTACATGTGCAATTTGATAAGTTGTATTTCTCTAGTATAAATATATTTGATTTTTATGTTATTTATGTATATTATTGTAATTGGAGATGATTCCTTAACCCTATAGTGCCCAAGGATCACTTGAAATCAAAACTTGTCACAAAAAGAGAGAGCAATAGGAATTGCTAAGAAAGACAAAGAAAACATGAATCATTATGAATGTGCTTTTTGTGCATGAATGAACAATACAATAATGAATCCTTCAATAAGAAAAAAGCAAAGAACAAAACCCAAGATAAAATCCTAGGTGAGGATAAACTTAGCTCATGACATGTATCCTCATCCTATGAATTCACACAGTCATGCACGACCCAAGCAAGCTTAAGTAGCTAGTGTCAAAAAGGGCTAGATTAATCAAATATGTAATCAGGAAAATACTTTTTAACTCTAAGACCTCCCTTTAAGTCCAATTAGGGAAAAGCTAAAACTTCTATTGATGATTGCTTAAAGCATGAAAGCTGACCTAAGATTTGATACTAGGTCACTTAGACCGTTGGTCTCACAGACATCATTAAAATTCATTCATTCATTGTTGACTCTTCAATGCAAAGTTGAAAAACTTGGACTTGGCAAAATCTCAATCGACCCAAACATTTTCAAAAACTCTGTGAAAAACTAGGCACTTTTATCAAACATTTGAAAATATATAATTTCTTCAAATATTCTAAGAAAAAAAATAGACACCAAATTTTTAAAACATATACTAATTTGGGATATCCACCATATATTAATCAAAGTCTTGAATTAATACATAGCAATGAAAACTTAGTAGATTAACATAGTGATAAAATCATATACCAAAAAAAACAAGTACGACATTGAATAAAAATAAATTCAATAAATATAGAAATCAAACTCAATGAATCTATTACTTTTGAATAATATTAAGTTCAAGTTTCATTATCAATAAAAACAAAAAGTAGAAATCATAAATTGCATCTCTGACTATACCTCAAGAGAGATCGTTGTTGGTGTGTGGTGGTGCTGAAGTAGTTGCAACATCCTCAACAAGTGTCTAAATAGGTGTGCCTAGCTCAAGAGAAGCCTTTGATGGATGACCATGCTTACGTTACTCCTCACGTGTTGCCACTTCTGCATCATAGCCAATTGCTTGCATCTCGAACTCAACTAGCTACTCATCAATCAATAAAGGATCCCCATGCACATCTACATCATCATACTATCAAGAAGAGAGCAATCCAATATGTTGAATATGGATCAATCTCATCCAAATCAAGTGCTATGAAGCTTTCCCTTGAACCTTTTCGTGCAACCAAAGGTTGTACCACACATAAACCAAGTCATCAAGCATTTTTGAGTCAACCTATTGCACTTCTCTATGTATGTTCTCTAAAGTATTCCAATTTTGCTTGCAACCAGAAGCTCTACAGGGCTGCGATAATATTTGGATGGCAAGCTTTTGAAGATTAGGTGTTGTGGCACCATAATCTTCCCACCCCAAAACTGCAATGATAAAAAAGGCAATTTATAATGTGGTAAAGATTCCAACAAATTTGATGAGTAACATGAATAGTGTAATAAAACTAAACATGTGTTTTTTACATGGTTATAGGGTGCATCTGTTATATTTGCAATCAGGTGAAGAAAACAATAATCCCTCTTCCCTCTTGCAGTTCTGTAAATCATCAAGTATGAGGTCTTGAAGGTCCAAATCGGCAACCAATATCTGAATACATGTGTCCAGGCCAACTTTAACCTTTGCGTATGCTTTAAAAGTGTTAGAGAAATAGAACTTGGGGTTCAAGTAGTTGAAAACCAAATCACTATGATGGTGGAGTTGTCAGTTCCACCTACTATCGATTATGTTCCACATGGATCTATATTTGGTCTCATTGACCTACAAAAGTGTTGGATGGCCTCTTTGGCCCTATCTATGGGCTCATATAGACACCCCATGGGGTTTTTATCCCTATCCACCATTTGTAGAACCCTCACCAATGGTTGTGACACTTGGAAATAAAAAAATATACAAAAATCAGCGAATTGCAATATTTGAAAATTAAATAATAAATTCATCAATTAAGGCTTGAAAACTTATGTTGATAACATCCTCGATTAGCTTGCCAACTCTAACATCAAGCACAACCTTCACAACCTTTGTTGCTTCAGGCTTCTTGGCGTAAGAACTCTCCAACCATTTCTCAATCACAAAAATCCTCAAGTTGGGCAGTGTGGGTAATATGCTCTACAAGGTAAGATAATTAGTAGCAAAGCATGTGACCCCAATCACATGAGATCCTTACCATCAGCATGGTCTCTCATAAGACTCGAGACCCGCATGTGATTGTAGATGTACTTCGTGATACCCCTTCAGCCTCCAACCACCTTCTCCACCTGACTCAATTTCCATAAGTCCTCAAGGAGCAAGTCAAGACATTGGGAAATAGAAGGGCTCCAAATAATGTGGGATACCTATCCGTTAGAAGTCTATCAGTTGCCACATATACAAGTACACTATTAGTCACAATCTGGATGACATTACTCACTCGCACTTCCACAACCACCTCATCCAACATGTTGCACAAATTCTCTGCATTTTTCACTTGATCAGAAGCATCAACTAATTTTAGAAATACTATCCCCCTGAAGCAACTAGAAATTTGATGAGCATCTTAATCTTACTATCTTTCCACCCATCGGATATAATAGTACAACCTCTCTGTTGCCAAACTCTTCTTTGCTCTTTCACAAGTTGATGAATTCTTTGGACCTCATCCCGTAACAACAGCCCACTCACCTCATAACAAGTTGGTGGCTTTAACCCTTACCAAACATGGTCATTGCAGCAACTAGTTGATCCCAATATGAACTACATAAAGCATTGAAGAGAATATCATTGTAGTACCAAAATCTTGCAACAACAACTGTTCTCTTCTCATACATCTCTTTGTTCCGTGCAGTGCCTTGTAATCCAAGTTGGTGTAATGTTCTCAATTTTAATTAATTTGGGCCCAAGTTATTAATGTTTGTATTTAGGGGTTCTAATTGATTTAGTATATCTCGGACCCATTTTTATTTATTTGTTCCATAGGTGTTGGCCGTCGGCTATTTTTGTAAACCCTCGGGATGTTTATCCGAAGGGTATTTAAGCACAGCATGTAGGTGGTAGTTAGTATGCATTCTGGATTATCTCTTTGTACTGCGAACTCCTATTTAAGGTTCTCTGTTGTTCGCCATTTCGAAAGTGAAAGATCTTCCATATTTGGATTATTGCAGTTTCAGTGGGATTCAACCCTCACCCTATTCCGTTGTTGCATATAATACTTCGCTTGGATGTGGCAAGTCAGAGCACAATCTTTGTTGCAAGATATCTATCTGATATATATATATACACTCTGTGTTTTGGTTATTTCAAATTGGCAGTATCTGTGTATTGGTTCCGTGTTGTTTTCATCCCTCTCTGTCACCTCAGTAACCCCATTCCTCTCTCCATCAACCTACCTCATGTATCCATCCGTACCACCACCCCTCCACACCTCCGGCATCTTACTTCTCACTTACCAACTTCCTCCTAACCATCCGTACAACCTGTGATTCCCAAGTATACAGCCTGTTCACCATACAACCTCAATATCCGTACACCTTCCCTCCTCCCCACACCATATGACTATCCTGTATGCACCGTATGGCCTCCAACATCATCCCTACTCCCCTCCAGCATTACCATGCAGCCTCTAGCATCGACCCTACTCCCCTCCAGCATTACTGTACAACCTCCAACATTGTCCCTACTCCCCTCCAGCATTACCGTACAGCCTCCAGCATCGTCCCTACTCCCCTCTAGCATTACTGAACAGCCTCCAGCATCGTCCCTACTCCCCTCCAACATTACTGTACAACCTCCAGCATTACCATACGACCTCAAGCATCATCCCTACTCCCCTCCAGCATTACCGAATGACCTCCAGCATCGTCCCTACTCCCCTCCAACATTGTCACTACTCTCCTCCAGCATTACCGAATGGCCTCCAACATCGTCCCTACTCCCCTCCAGCATTATCGTACAGCCCCAATTTTAGTATTTGTACTTCGTGTTACATACCCAACAGAAATCAGGAACCATATTCTTGTTTGTCGCACACACACAGAGGTCAAGAACATTACAGTGGTATCAAAGTTGGTGATCTTGCCAACCTGTTGGGATGATTGAGAAATTTTGGTACTTGGATCACACTATGGCCCCAAATAGCAATGGAGAATGGTGGTTGAAAGCATTACAAAGGATTGGCAAAGAGCTCAATGAGGGTGTTGATCTTCCATTAGATATATTGGAAGTATGTTTGTGTCAGATGGACCAATTACCTTCAAGATTTATACAGAGAATCCTCTCGCTGATTAAGGATGCCTTAAGTCAACCCAAGCTTTTGGGACACCATGACAAGGATAAAAGATTGGCAATTGCAGCATGTCTCAACGAGGCCTTGAGAATTTCGGCTCATAAAGCACCATATGATGATAACACCATGATAGAGATATTACAATTGATAGTTGACAACTTTTAGAGTCTTGATGGCTTCAATAGTGACCCTTTTGGTAGGAGATCTACAATATTGGAGAATTGTGCAAATGTCAAAGTAAGTAATCTTCTCTTAAATCTCGAATTGCAAAATTTGGTCCATGATATGTTTCATCACTTCTTGGTCACCATCAAGGAAGATCATGATACTAAGATTCCAATTGCTATGGAGAGTCTTATGATTTCGTGCATTAAAGAGATGGATGAGATATCCCAACCCATCACATCTATGTTATGGGTTGTTCGTGATCTAGATTGTATCTCCTCTATAGTAGCATATAGATTGGTCAATAATGTTCTCAAGCATTGTGAAGAAAAGCTAATATCTCATTTGCACAAGTGGGAAAAATTGGTTGACAACAATAAGGGTGATGCTTTACACGAGGAGAATGAAGACATGATTACAGGGTCGCTTCAGGAGGATTTGCTAAGTCTTTCTACTACACCAACATGGGGAGAACATCAAAAAAAAAGAAGAGGTTGCTTGCATGGATCTTGTGAAGACATGGACAGATCATGTTGTGCCCGAGGTTGTGCTTGTCACCAATGCACTATGCGTTGAGGAAGCTCTATCAGTTGCCGAAGTTGTGTCTATCACAGAAGCAGTGTTTGTTGCTGAGGTCCATGTCCATCGTCGAGCTCATGTTTGACATCGTCATGTCCATCACAGACACCGAGTCTGTGTCTGACATCGAATTCATGTTCGTCACTGTCGTGTCCGTCACCAACATCGAGTCCACGTCCATTGTCAAATTGGTATCTGTCACTGTCGTTGTGTCTGTCACTGTCATGTCCATCACCGACACTGAGTCAGTGTCCATCGTCAAGTTGGTGTTTGTCACCGTTGTCTGTCATCGTCGTTGCCATCACCATCATGTCCGTCACTGATGCCAAGTTCGTGTCCATCGTCGAGTTAGTGTCCAACAACATCATGTCCATCACTGACACCAAGTCTGTGTCCGACATCGAATTCATGTTCGTCATCGTCGTGTCCATCACCAACGCCGAGTTTGTGTCTAACACCATCACCGACGCCGAGTTCGTGTCCATGTCCGTCATCAAGTTGGTGCCTGTCATCTTTGTTGTGTCTGTCACCATCGTGTCCATCACCACCATGTCCATCACCAATGCCAAGTTTGTGTCCGTCATCAAGTTTGTGTCTGTTACCATTGTCGTGTATGTCACCATCATGTCCGTCACCGTTGTCATGTCTATCACCATCGTATCCATCGCCAACGAGTTCGTGCCTGTTACCGTTGTGTCCATTACCGATGCCGAGTTCGTGTCCCTTGTCGAGTTCATATTTGTCACCATTGTGTCCATCACCGACACCGAGTTTGTGTTTGTTGTCAAGTTCATGTCTATCACTGTCATTGTGTCCTTTGTTGTCACCGTCACCGTATCCATCATCATCATTGTGTCCGTTGTCATCACCACCGCCTTGTCCATTGCCATGTCCAACATCATGTTCGTCACCATCATTGCGTCTATCAACGTCGATGTGTCCATCACCAACGTCAAGTTTGTATCCGTCATCAAGGGTGTATCTGTCACTGTAGTTGTATCTGTCGACAACGTCATGGCTATGTCCGTCATTGTGTGTCTGTCATTGTGGCTACATTGGTTGCAATAGCTACGTTTGCCACCATTGAGGCATTTTTCATTGTCGAGGCTCTATCCATCATCGAGGCTTCAACTAAGGTTCTACGTGTCATTGAGGTTTTATCAGCAGCTCAAACTTTGTTTGCCACTGAGGTACTCTCCGTTGAGGTTTTTTCTACCAAGGTTGCCTTTACTGAGGTACTCTTTGCTGAGGCTTCTATCATTGCAGCACCCTTCGCTGAAGCTCCTGTCACCAAGGTTCTCACAGTCGAGGTCCCCTTCATCAATATTCTCACTACTGAAGCTCTCTTTGTCAAGGTCTCATCCGTCAGGAATATAATAGTGATCGTTGTGGTTGTGTCAGTGAGTAAGTTTGTACCAGCATCAGCGTCTGTGTGCATGACCATACCCAAAGAGATCTTTGAACATAATGACGTGAAAGATTTCATCAATTTGTGTCAGTGGGATCCTTGTGAAGGCTACGACAACGTTTATATCAGAGTGGTGCATCGGAATCCTGATGGTGGTCTACTAACCTCGATTGAATTCAATCATGCTCGTGTGATCCTAAAGAAGCATGGAGTTTCCAACAAATATGGCTAACCGCGTCAACGCACGATTTGGGATACTGGAGTTGCGAATTGCTTAAGAACAAGCAAATTTTGGGCGGCGAGGATTTGTAATGTTCCCAATTTTAATTAATTTGGGCCCAAGCTATTAATGTTTGTATTTAGGGGTTTCGATTGATTTAGTATATCTCGGACCCATTTTTATTTATTTGTTCCGTAGGTGTTGGCCGTCGGCTATTTTTGTAAACATCCGAAGGGTATTTAAGCACGGCATGTAGGTGGTAGTTAGTATGCATTCTGGATTATCTCTTTGTATTGCAAACTCCTGTTTAGGGTTCTCTGTTGTTCGCCATTTCGGAAGTGAAAGATCTTCCCTATTTGGCTTATTGTGGTTTCAGTGGGATTCAACCCTCACCCTCTTTCGTTGTTGCATATAATACTTCGCTCGGATGTGGCAAGTCAGAGCACCATCTTTATTGCAAGATATCTATCTGATATATATATACTCTCAATGTTTTGGTTACTTCAAATTGGCAGTATCTATGTATTGGTTCCGTGTTGGTTTCATCCCTCTCTATCACCTCAGTAACCCCATTCCTCTCTCCATCAACCTACCTCCTATATCCATCCGTACCACCACCCCTCCACACCTCTGACATCTTACTTCTCACTTACCAACTTCCTCCTAACCATCTGTACGACTTGTGATTCCCAAGTACATAGCCTGTTCTCCACCATACGGCCTCAATATCTGTACGCCTTCCCTCCTCCCCACACCGTACGACTATCCTATCTACACCATACGGCCTCCAGCATCATCCCTACTCCCCTCCAGCATTACCGTGCGGCCTCCAACATTGACCCTACTCCCCTCCAGCATTGTCCCTACTCCACTCTAGCATTACCGTACGGCCTCCAACATCGTCCTTACTCCCCTCTAGCATTACCGAACGGCCTCCAGCATCGTCCCTACTCCCCTCCAGCATTATTGTACAGCCTCCAGCATCATCCCTACTCCCCTCCAACATTACCATACGGCCTCCAGCATCATCCCTACTCCCCTCCAGCATTGAACGGCCTCTAGCATCGTCCCTACTCCCCTCCAGCATTACCGTACAGCCTCCAACATCGTCTCTACTCCCCTCCAGCATTACCGAATGGCCCCAATTTTAGTATTCATACTTCGTGTTACACACCCAACAGAAACCAGGAACCATATTCTTGTTTGTCGCACACACACACAGGATAGGAACATTATAGTTGGCAACCAGGAATATTACATGGAACCCAAAAGTCTGATATATACACACACACACACCCACCCTTCCAAATCCTCATATTTATGGCCCAATGGAAGATGAAGCCCTTGTAACTGTTTGTGACCATGTATAAATAAAATCCCCCATTGAAGTTGGCATGGCCTCATATGTCCTCTTTTTTGCTGCCTTATTTTGTGCATAGTTTTCAAGGCTTGCCAAAGCCTCCCTTGTGTCCTCTTTCGAACGGCCATCACAAGGTGTAACATCATTACATGGAATATTTGCAAGGTGATATTTCAGTCAGCTTATGCCCCCACTTATCTCCTTAGGGCAATGGTTACTTTTTGACATCTCCACTTGCTCCTAGTGTCCCATGTTTCCATAACTAATCCCTCTTTATGTCACCAACATCTTGTAAAGAAATAGGTACTTAAACAACGTAGCAAAAATAATACGATTAATCATTAGAAAACATATAGTAAAATTAATAAAAATATAAGAAACAAATATATATTTATTGATACATATTAATTGATCGTAAATAAAAACTGCAAATCCGAAATAATAAATAGTATCTACAAATTTATAAAATTATACAGTGAATCTGATAATTAAATACTAATTTATTAATAATTTAATATATTCACACTGAAGTATATAATTATAAATTTTTACATATATCATGAATTATAAACAAAATGCTGTATAAAATTATAAATTATTATATATATTACAAGTAACAGTATGAATCTGAATATAAATTCATTATTAACTGCTACAATATTCAATATATAGTATGAAATTATGAATATAAATTAATATACATAATCACAGAATAAATATATCAATATTTCATGATCCTGTGACTGTATATAAATTTATAAATATTTAAATTTATTAATAAGATTTCTCTGATTTCATACATGTTCAACACTACCCAGTGTCATCGATCCAAGTGTTGTCGTGGTATGTGATCATTGGCTCTCAATTAAATCCAAGGAAATGACTCTGGCAAGTCGAAGAAAATGCTTGTGTTTTGTGAAGGTTCTGTAGATGTGGAAGAAAATGCGGCTTCTGTAGATGCGCTTCTACAAATGGGCTAAACAAATCCTGCAATGTGCCTCTCACCATCGCATAAAGAAAATGCAGGTAAACAGTCCCTCACTGTCGAATAAATAAAAAGTCAGCACAACTCACGGGAGGCAAGCCTAATTTGTATTATTGTCTTTTTGACTTATTGACTGATATATATGCATGTCTAAAAATTTCCTACGAGTTTTTTAACTCTCATTGCGTGACAAATAAAAAATTGTTGTAGAGGTTCACAGCAATTTATTTGCCCAGCAAGTTTTATACACGATGTATTGCAAGATTGTCAATATATAGCTGATTTTTCATCTATTATTCAATGTTTTGATTGTTCAATATCCACATACAAATTCTTCATTAGCCAACACTTAAGACTTCATGATCTTCAAATAGGCATGGCTCTTCATATGAAAGATCGTTTCATAAATGAAGACTTATTCATAGCCTGATCATAATAAAGGATTAGATAACGCAGCAACAAATATCTCAAATATAATGTTGCTGCAATCACAGGAGCATAGATGTCACCTGCAACTACCAAACTTCAACACTCCCTCTTAGCAATGGAGATATCATTCTCATATCATGGGGTCTCTCAACATGACAATCACAATGGATACATCCATTGTGAAGGAACCAAAAACTTTATCACGGAATCTCTTAACATGATAGCATCATGAAGTCACTCAACACAATGTTCACCATAGCTACTCCCATGTGTGAAATAAACACAAGCGCTAAGTCATGGAGACTCTCACAAGATATCCACAATGGCTACTCCCAAAGGATGGAACAAAGACTTGCACCTCAAACTTCTCTCATAGGGAAGAATGCATTAATAACGGCTTGCACCTCAAACTTCTCTCACAAACGAGAATGCATCAACAAGGGCTTGTACTTCAAACTTCTCTCACAAAGAAGAATGCATTAACAAGGGCTTCATCTCAAATTTCTTCATCTTAGAGAAAAATACATTACAAGTGCTTTCACCTCAAATTTCTCTCTTGGAGAAAAATGCATTACAGTACATAATAAGAACTAAACACCAAGACTCCCTCTCAATAAGGACTCACTCTTAGTAGGTTTGCATTCTCATAGCTTAATTCTCACAATAAATAATAGATGACTCCAATATTTGACCAAATCAGGATCTTTTGTAGTCACTACTATACAAACTTGTTGATCATCTTCAAAGGACTTGGCCCTCTTCATCTGCCACACAAGCTCTCTCTGAATCTTAATGAGCCTAAAGAAGTCCTTCCTCTTCATCTCATAAAGCTTTCCCTTTATGTAATAAATATGTCTAGTCTTGACTTCATCTCCAACAAATTATGCCTTTGAAAGGTTCTCTTGGAATTTAAATCCCTCTTAATATCATTTACTCCTTAGAAGAAACTGATCACTAGGTGATCTGAATAGGTTCTTCGAGGGAGATATCTTTAGTTATGTGCCATGAACTAAGACATATGAGAGCATGTTATCTTCATCCTTCATGACTTACTTCGCAAGATACATCAAGCTCTTCCTCCCTTGAATGCAAAATCTCATCATCCTTATGGTCTTTGATCCATCTTGAAAGCATTTAAGAGAGATTACTAATAGTTTATACTCGATAAAATGTAATGGGCACCCTAGAAATGCCCAAAAAACTGAACCAACTACTGATAGGAATTTAGTCAAATAGTTTGCATCCAACTCTTAATTTCTCCATTAAATGTTTAAACCCTTTTATGGCTCCGAAAATAAAATGTTTGTTTGTTTTTATGTCTTTGCATAGATTTGAAACCACATAACATAAACAAGAAGGAATTTATAATAATATGCAAACTGAAGATTGGACTACTGCTGAAATAATATTAATTTTCAAACTAAAAAAAATATATATATATAGCAGACTTTAAACTCACTACTTACTCCAGCATTATAACATAATGTTCCACTAATGACTTTCCATCTTGCTGCGACAGAAATATGAAGTGTCGTGCTACAGTGACGCAAATAGTGTCATGCCACAATAACGTGAATAGTGTTGCGCTACAGTGCTGCTACAGTAAAATTTGCCTTCAATTAGTCCAAGACTCATAAAATCATCCCTTCAGAATGGCATAAGCATCAGACAAGAAGCAGGAATGATATAAGCAAACACCCAATCTCCCTATTAATGAAACTGATAGCAATGAATTCCAAACACCAAACCCCAAGGGAATGACGTCTAGAATGTCACAAGAGAGGATAGATGTCCTCTAATGCCAAGAACAGATTTGCAACTCACACATCAATTTTCTTCTTATATTCAACCTACCAAATGAAGCCACTAACACTCTTTAATTCTTTCTCCAAGAGTCGATTCAACTCACATGAGCAATGTGGGATAAAAGATGTGCAATATAAAACATATTAAAATAATCACTTATATCTCCCTTATGCGCCCCTTTTTTATTTGCACACATTCCCATAAAATTTAATATTAAAGTAACACTTTAATATTTTACAACTAAATTAAATGTTATTTTAATAATACTTCAGGCATAAAAATATATTAGCTATCGGACTCCGAATAGTACGAGTGATAGCTCGTCGGAAAGCTCTCGCCGAGGAGTATCAAATTTAATCACCAAAACTAGCCTCCCCTGTCTCCTGTTGACTTACTAAAAATAGTAAGTATGCCTGAGACTAAGTAAATCAACTCTGTTTTGGCCCAAATTGGAGATGACTAGGCCAAAACAATATAAGATCCCTTTAAACCCTTTGTTAGCCCTTGGGACCATGTAGAACTAGGCTAACGCACACACACTTGGTCGACTGCTAAAGTGGGGACATTATAGTCGGCTTCCCTTGAAATTGCTTGTCCTCAAGGAATCTCATCAGTCCAGCCTGCTAAATAACCTGCTCACTCTCCCATGTAGCATCCTCCTCCGGCAGGTCTTTCCATCTGACCAAATACTCCTTCACTATCCTGGTTCTGAATTTCCTCTCTCGGGTGTTCAAAATAGCCTCACGTACTAACACAAGCTTCCCCTCCTCATCCCAGGGGGGTAAATTTGTAGAAGGAACTACACTCTGACCAATGGCTTTCTTAAGCCTCGACACATGAAATACATTGTGCACCCAACAGCCCTCTAGAAGCTCTAGCTCATAGGTGACTTCACCCACTCTGCGAATCACCTTGTAGGGACCATAAAATCTAGGCTTCAGCTTCTCTGCTCCGCTCCTCTTGAGCGATGACTGCTGCAACCTCAAATACACCATGTCCCCTACCTCGAAACGAAACTCTACCCTATGCTAATCAGCATACAACTTCTGCTAATTTTGAGCCTATTGTATGTTCTCCTTAAGCGCTCTCAAGATATCCTAACTATCCTGCAATAGGTATTTGGCTTTGGGCACTCGGCTATTCTATAAAACTAAATCCATGAAGCTGGGTGCTTCATACCCATACAATGTCATAAATGGAGTTATCCTGATGGTCATGTGATATGTGGTATTGTAACAATACTCCCCCATGTATAACTACTTGACCCACGCTCTCTGTTGTGCAATCACATAGCTCCACAAATAGCCTTCCAACCATTTATTTACTATCTCCATCTGCCCATCTGTCTGAGGGTGGTAACTCATACTAGGTGTAAGATATGTACCGCACAACCTGAACAACTCCTGCCAAAAAGTGCTCATGAACTTGCTATCCCTGTCACTAACAATAAATTTTGGTATCCCATGCAACCTAAAAACCTCTCTGAAGAATAAATCAGCCACCTGAGCTGCCGTATAAGTACAAGGAATAGCAAAGAAGTGAGCAAACTTTGTCAATCTGCCTACCACCAAATAAATACAATATCTTCCCTGCACTCATGGTAAACCAGTGATGAAGTCCATAGAGGAATGGGCAAGGGCTGTAGTAAACCTAGGGGATACTTGTGCTCTCCTTTATTCAACTGACAAACTGCACACTCCCTAACATACCTCTGAACATCATCCTTGAGCCCTCTCCATGAGAACCACTCTCAGATCTGCCTATAAGTCTTGAAGACCCTTGGATGCCCAGCTGTAGGTGCATCATGAAATGCCCTTAGAATCTCCTCTGTAAACTATGATGTAGGGGTCAAACAAACCCTGTCCTAAAATTTGATCAACCTATCCAACACCACATACCTGTCATCGTGAATGGTGCTCGCAACTATCCTAGAAGCCTAATCATCTCTTGCATACTCCGCTGCAATTTGATCTCTCCAATCTCCTGAAACCTCCGCCAGAGCACATAAGTGAGGTCTCCAAGATAAAGCATCAGCCACCACATTTTTCTTACCTATGACAAACTCTATATCAAAGTCATAAGCTTGCAATTTAGTAACCCATTTCTGTTGCCGGTCATTAAGATCACATTGGCTCATGAAGTATTTAATACTATTGTGATCAGTTTTTATCACAAAATGCCCACTACCAAATATGATCAGAATTTGGCCAATGCATGCATTATGGCCAACATTTCCCTATCGTAGATAGAATAACTCCTCTTAACTCCTCGGAGATTCCTACTCTCGAATGCAATGAGGTGTCTCTCTTGTATCAATACTGCTCCCACCTCATCTCCTAAAGCATCACATTAAAGCTCAAATTGCTTCGTGAAATCAGGTAGAGCTAAAACCAAACAAGATTACATCACCTATTTGAAGTGGTCAAAACATCTCTGTGCTGCCTCTGTCCATGTGAAGGCTCCTTTCTTGGTAAGATTTGTCAAAGGTGTGGCAATCTGTGAGAATCCCCTAACGAACCTCCTATAAAAACCACATAAACCAAAGAACCCCTTAAGCTATGTGAGGTTTGTGGGAGTAGGCCAATCCACAATAGCTCTAATCTTTTTTAGGATCAACCCAAACACCATCGGCACTAATGATATGCCCAAGGTAAAGGAGCTTGGTCATGCCAAACTCGCATTTGATTCCTTGGCATTTAACGACTCTATCCAGAATAGATAACATCTCCAGATGTTGCAAGTGCTCCTCTTAGATCTTACTGAAGACCAAGATGTCATCAAAGAAGACCAAGACGAATCTCCTCAATTGCCCTTTGAACACCTGGTTCATACAACTCTGAAATATGGTAGGTGCATTGGTTAGCCCAAATGGCATAACCATAAACTCGAAGTGGCCATAGTGGCATCAGAAGGCTGTCTTCTCAATGTCCTATGCTCTCATCTTGATCTAGTGGTATCCGGATCGTAAATCGATTTTGGTGAAGAAGCGTGCATCATGCAACTCATCAATCCTAGGAATGGGATACCTATTTTAAATTGTTTTCTTATTTAGTGCCATGTAATCGATGCACATGTGCATTGTCCCATCCTTCTTCTTCATTAGAGCTATTGTTGAAGCAAAAGGGCTTTTGCTAGACCTAGTGTGCCCCATCTCCAATAGCTCCTTAATTGCCCTCTCTATCTCATCCTTGTGTTTCTTAGAATGTCAATAGGGGGTAATCATGACCAATTTGGCACCTTCCTCAAACTCAATAACATGTTGTATTCCCCTGTTAGGAGGAACCCAATGTAGAATATCGCCAAATACTTTGGCATGCCTATCAAGTATTTCCTGGATATCTAGTGGATGACTCTTTACCTATGGCTCTTGTGGATCTAGCATAATGAAACATTCTATTGCCCACTCTATGTCGTTATGCCGAAAAAGTCTCTACATTCTCCTTAAGAAGACTACTCTGCAACTCTCATCTAAAAGTTCTCTAAGTACAATTGTTCCTCCCTCATGCTAGAATCTCATCTCCAGTTTTTCTAGTTTGAGTGTGAACTCAACTAGCGAGGCCATCCATGTCATGATGAGGATGACATCATAGTCTCTCATGTCTACTACATAGAACTCATCCTCCAACTCATAGCCATCTCCAAACCTGATGTGAAGATTAGATATCTTCCGAGTGCATAATAATTTGTCTCCATTAGCTACCATGACTCTAAACCCAACATGCTCCTCAGTCTATAAACCTCTTGTGGCTACCAGTCGTACATCTATGAAGTTATGTGTAACCCCAATTTCAATAAGAGACATCACTTTCTGCCTCTGGATAGTACCCCTGACCCTAAATGTCATCACCTTTTGAGCCCCTGTCAATCATGCCAATGACTATCATCCTTAGTAATGTCGTTCCCCTCCGCAGTGCTACTCTCATCCGAATTAGAGTGTTGGTCCTCCCCCTCTGACTATGACTCCTCCGCCGAAAAATACTCCATTTGATTTGCCTTAGCCTTGAGAGGGCACTTATGAGATAAGTTTCAAGGCTCTCTACAATGAAAACACAGCTTCTTCCTCCTCAACTCATTCAGGGTGTCATTATCCAACTTCCTATTATTCCCTTTTGGTTGTGCATCCTAGTAAAAAGGTTTTTTCTCCTTTTCCTTATCCTTCTTTCTATGTGAATCTCTAGGCTGAAAATCTGCTCTTAAAAGATGGTGCTAAGTCACAAGCCTTCTTAGTGGCCTCCTATAATGTAGCTAGGTCATGCCCCTTAGCCCAACCCTCAAGGGATCTGAGAGTCCGTCCATAAAAAACACTACTAATCTCCTCTTTGAAATATCTGTAACCAACACAACTAATATCTGAAATTCACTGGTATAAGTCTCATTTGATCCCCACTGCTTGAGTTGTGCCAACTCTTTAAACTGTAACTCGGGATCTTTGGTATCAAATCTCTCTATGAGTCTCTCAATGAACTCCTCCTAAGATGTGATCTGATTATGCCCCAAGGTTACCATGCTGTGGTGCCACCACTCATGAGCTGGACCATCCAAATGAATAGCCGCATACTTGATAGCCTCCTCCTCAAGCATAGGATTCAGTTGGAAGTATGTATCTACCTTCTGCACCCAAGCTCGTGCAGTCATCTTCCCTGAAGCATCATCATAAGGTAAAGAAAGTTTTCCAACTTTCTTTCTCAACTCAAAGTTTTGATTCCTCCCTTTTATTCTAGGCATGTGTCTCATCCTCAAGTCCATATAATCTCTGAGGGAAATATCCGTCTAAAACTCCGATCCACTAGCCTCCTAATCCCTCCTAAACTGATCCTATAACTCGATAATCTACGGTTCATTTACTAGTTGAACCGGAACTCTGGGTGGAAAGGTGGGTAGAGGATGTCTTGAGCTCGCTATCCGAGTTGGGCGTGCAACACGTCTAAAGTTATCAGCCTCATTCCCATTGTTGCCATGTCCATTATTATTACCATTAATGTTATTCTGAGGACCATTGTTGTTGCCTTGGCCTCCATCATTATCATTGCCCCCATCTCCATTGTTTGCATCACCTGGATTAATATTGACGCCCATCTGTCTAGCCATAAGCTACAACATCATATCCATTCGCCTATTCTACTCTTGTTGCATACACTACCCCTCTTCTAACGTACCCAATAACCGTCTGAACATCACCTCCTCCTGATCTGGACCCGCATTCTTGCCTCCGCGTAGTCCTGTATTCCTATCATCTCGGTCACCCATACTGTTGTCTTGTTCAAAGAATATCTCCTCTGTCTCTGTATGACTGGATTCTAAGTCCACCTGCACGGATGAACTAGAGTGCTCGCTTTGTGTCTGAATCTTTGTTCTCTTGCTCTGGTATGGCAGAAGTTAATGGCCTTTGTCACATGCTCAAACATACATTCTTAACCTATTTTATTTTTGAATTTATTGTTTTGACATTTCCTCAAACACTTTCTATCCGGCTATTCCAAATTCCCTATAAGGCTTCCACAGGATGACAAGACTTAAAGCTCTGATACCACTGTCATGGGTATCCTAGATATGCCCAAAAAACTAAACCAATTGCTGATAGGAATTTAGTCAAATTATTTGCATCCAACTCTTAATTTCTCCATTAGATGTTTAAACCCTTTTATGGCTCCAGAAATAAAATGTTTGTTTGTTTTTATGTCTTTGCATAGATTTGAAACCAAATAACATGAATAAGAAGGAATTTATAATAATATGCAAGCTGAAGATTGAACTACTGCTAAAATAATATTAATTTTCAAACTAATAAGATCAAATACATAGCAGACTTTTTCAACTCACTAATTACTCTAGCATTATAAAAAATTGTTTCAGTAATGATTTCCCATCTTGATGCTACAGTAACATGAATAGTGTCATGCTACAGTGACGTGAATAGTGTCCTGCTACAGTAACATGAATAGTGTTGTGCTACAGTGCTGCTACAGTAAAATCTGCCTTCAATCAGTCCAAGACTCTCATAAAATCATACCTTCAGAATGGCATAAGCATCGGACAAAAAGAGGGAATGATATGAGCAAACACCCAATCCACCTGTAGCTGGAAATGCGCCCAATTTGCCTATTAATGAAAGCTGATAGCAATGAATTCCAAAGGCCAAACCCCAAGGGAATGATGTCTAGAATGTCACAAGAGCGGATAGACATTCTCCAATGCCAAGAACTGATTTGCAACTCACACATCAATTTTCTTCTCATATTCAACCTATCGAATGAAACTACTAACGCTCCTTTTTATTCTTTCTCCAAGAGTCAATTCAACTCACATGAGCAATGTGGGATGAAAGATGTGCAATATAAAACATATTAAAATAATCACTTGTCTCCCTTAGGCACCCCTTTTTGATTTGCACACATTCCCATAAAATTTAATATTAAAGTAACACTTCAATATTTTACAACTAAGTTAAATGTTACTTTAATAATACTTCGGGCATAAAAATATATTAGCTATCGGACTCCAAATAGCACGAGTGATAGCTCAGCGGAAAGCTCTCGCCTAGGAGTAACAAATTCAATCACCAAAACTAGGCTCTCTTGTGTCCTGCCGACTTACTAAAAATAGTAAGTATGCCTGACACTAAGTAAATCAATCCTGTTTTGGCCCAAATTGGAGATCACTAGGCCAAAACACTCTAAGATCCCTTTAAACCCTTCGTTAGTCCTCGGGAACATGTAGAACTAAGCTAACGCACACACACTTCGTCGACTACTAAAGTGGGGACATTACATAAAACCAAACTACCCTAAAAAGAAATATACAAATCAACGCTAAATGCATACATGATTCACTATTCGCAATATTATTTGCATTAACTATACATGATTCCCTATTCACAATATTATTGCACTAATTATGCATGATTCACTATTTGCAATATTATTGCATGAGTTATATATGATTCACTATTCACAATATTATTGCATGAATTATACATGATCATTATTCAAGGTATAAACTTAAAATACTTATCTCTACATAGCTCGCAATGGTTTTGATAGTGTCCTCTATTGATTCGCCTTGAATGGGATTGCTACTATGCTACTTGTTAACTCCATAGTGTGGTTTGTATATCGATGCTACAATTCTCCAGACCAGGCAAGTTTGCAAATGTTAGAAACTCATTCAACAATAGTCAATGATGACTCTTCGATGAGGGTAGCACACAAATATGTGCAAGACGATGCAAATGCAATCTTGTAGATGTTCAAGCCCCAACTGTATAGGCTAAAATGCCCACACCCAAACTCTAGGCTCCGTGAATACTACTCTACAATACTGGTAAATATAGGCCTTTACTGTGCAGTATGTAATATTGACTCACCAACATAAGTTTTTAATGGTGCCCATACTCAACCTTGACTTCTGGGTATGACAATACCAATATATTTCACTATAAAAGTGCCCAATTCTAACACTCTTTGCTGACCATGTTTAAGGTGGAATACAATCAATCTGAACTGTTATTTCCTCCTAGAAGGAATATGAACAGTCTTTACTCCAATCCTTGAGTTGAATCCAGACATGAGTGTATCCATTATGCAACATCCTCCTATGTGGCTTCTTCAAACACGACTACCACAACATACTTCAACACTGAAGGCTCACCAAATAAGAATGCTCCACTCCAACTATTTGCCCAAAACTTCAGTCTTGGCTAATGTTCAGGTTACTCGATGCAGAATATACATCCCACGATAGAATTCCAAATAAACTCCAAACACTATATGATAATATGAACCTAAACATTAATAATTTTGCTTTTTTTAATTTATCACCAACCTCATTTCCAATTTGGATAACAAATATTTCAATAACTACTTGTTTGATGCCAATGAAATATTTACTCATAATCTTCAATGATGGCAACTTAAAATATATTCACTAAGAGCCCATTTGAATATTATTTGCCAAGACAAGTAATGAACGACCAATAAAACAAACTCCCTAATATTTATCACTGAGTGCCCATTTAATATTCACAATTTTTTGATCGATGCATATAAAATTACAAGCAATTATTAAAATCTTTTATTCAGATTCAATATTATAGCATCAAAATATTAGATTTATTATTGTGATTGATATTCAGAAATACAATATTCTACAGGATACAAAATAATATTTACTTTGCCATGATCAGAAATAGTCCAAAATCTGTGAATACCTTATTTGATCAATTTAAGCACAAGTATGAATTCCTTCTCGAATCCACTCCCAAGTATAAGAACCAGGTTTCAGTCTAGCTCCCCTGTCAAAACCCTTGAATAATCCTATTTTCTGTTATCTAACCTGCTCTGATACCATGTTAATGGTTCATCCCAGAAATGAAGAATAAACAGCAAAAACAAATAATGAACACCAAGACAACAATTTATCCTGGAAAAGCCCTCCAACTTGAGGGAGAAAAACCCTTACACACAACAAAATCATTTTATTGATGAATAAGTACAAGTCTGAAATACAATATGTCTAAAACACAAGGCTCAAACTGAAAAAATATTCAGAGAAAAAAATTATCAATCTCTACATCATATGAATTCTCTAAAAGGTACTCTATCTTGTTTGTTTTCCCTTTAGAAGAGCACTTATGCTTAAGATCACATGGTTCCTTGCATTTGAAGCGCAAATTTTTGCATCTCAAGTCATTGAGAGACTCATCATTTGGTTTTTGTTGTATTGCAATTTTATGAAATAATTTCTTGTCCTTATTACTAAAGAAGGGTTTGGAGGAAGACCTGCCTATAGAATCAACATGCTCCATATTTATAGCCTTCATTGTGGCATGTTATAGTGTTGGTGGATCAAATGCTTGATCCACCCAGAACTTGCTTGATCAAACCCAATTGTGCAAAGGATTTGGGAGCCCTTCTACAAATAGAACTGTCAATCTCCTCTTTGAGATATTTGTCAGCATTACTGACTGACAACATTTGAAACTCAAAAAAGTAAGCCTCCAAAGATCCATACTGCTTCAGTTGTGCAAGCTCTCTAAACTACATCTCTAGTTCCTTCCTATCAAAGCAATGAATGAGTTGGTTAGTGAACTCACCATAGAAAGTAATAAAGTAGTGTTCCAAACTGGTCAACCCATTGCACCACCACTTATTTGCTACATCATCTAGGTGAAAAGTAGAGAACATAATCACCACCTCCTTTGACATTGGCCTCAAGGAGAGATATTTGTCTAGCTTTTGCACCCATGCACAGGTTGTAAACGATCTACTCCATCAAAACTTGGCAAGGTCTAATTTCCCACAACTTGCTGGAAATCCATGTTACCCTGTATAGCTTTGTGATCTGTCCTGCTTGCAAAACTTGCCCTGTGTCTCTTTTGTTCAATGAACTGCTCAAGAATTAATAACACCTTGACCTCTGGTGGTAGGGTCATATATTCTATAAAATGGCAACAGATCTCCTCTACCATTGAAATCTGTAGCTCGGGCGCTCGTCTCCATGGGATAGGTGATTGGTCCCATTGTGTTAAAATAGGTTGTAGGGGCCTAGGAATTGAATCAGATAAACCAAGAACTCACAAATTAAGTATGATTCAATTCTCTTCATCAAAGCAATTATATATCTCTTCTAACCTTATCGAACCAGAGGCTTCAACTGCACACATTGCATAACTTATAGGCTCTTTGGCAATATGAAGCAACCATGTTATTAATTAAGTTAATCAATCATCGCCAAATCATTAATAAATTCAGAGCAACAAATGACCAAGTCAACTCCACAACTTCGTAACAAAGCTTGTGCTAAATGTTCTACCACAAATAGTATCTAACCATGAATAAACTTACAATAAACAGTAACATCCTTGAAAACAAGCTATGCTAACACCAGTCAATCTTTGCACAGCTACCAAACTATCCAGGTGTCCCACTAAAAATAAAATGATAGTTAGCATTAGTTCACTCAGATAAAATAAGATATTATTAATACATTGATATGTGTGTGTGATAAAATTATTATTTTCATTCATAAATATATATATACTATTATTTACTATTGTACAAGTAAAATATTATTCACACACACACACAGACACATATATATATATGTAACTAATAATATAGATTTTGAATTGGTTATATTATAAATTTCATGTGATGTACAATAATAAATAATATATAATAATAATAACTTATGAGATCGACTGTCTAATCATCATTCCAAGTCGAATGTTATTTTTAAAGGCTAAGTTTTGTTTGACCGGGAGCCACATACGATGGGACGTGACTCCCCCTCCGTATGCATACTTATGTTTGGTCAACCTGCAGATTAAATGGCAATACGAACACATAATTATTTCAGTCTTCAAGCTATCTAATTGCAGGTCAACACTTTCCTCTCATCAGTAATAACATATCCTTGGGTCAGTCTGCACTTATATAGCACGTGCAATCTGCACTTATATAGTTTGGTCTGTCTGCTATAGCAGAGAATTGGCATAAAGGATAAATTGGAAGAATTATCTAAAGTCTTTCATACATATCAATCTATAAATACTATAATAATACTTGTGTACAAATTAGTGAAGCAAGTCAATAGATCTGATCTACAAAATTAACATGGTATCAGAGCCTAGTTAAGAGGTGATCAGATCACATTTTGACAAAATTAATTTTATATATATATATATATATTGTTGTGAGAAATCATACTCATCAAAATGGTAAACAAAATGAGAATTGAAGACAGGTTTGAAGAAGCTTCAGATTTTGAAGCTTCGCAATTACGAATGATGCTAATTCTAAAGAAGCATGACCTAATATATGTAGAATGGAAAAGCAACTCAAGTTTACATATTAGTGCAAATGATATGGAATAATGCAATTGATATATACATAGAGAAAACCATGGAATGTACCTTAATACCACAATACCCAATGGCGAGGAAATGGTTTTTTATTAATACCAAAAACATCTTGAGTACATTGACTACATTCCAAGTACTTATAGAAGGGTTGGTTGGGAAAACCAACTGATGCATTCCCTCACCTCCTAACTACCTAGCCCAATTAAGCCTTAACAAGAACTAAGTACAATAGTTACTTTATTCCGACTACAATGGAAAACTCAACTAAACCTAAGGAAGACAATGAAAAGAGTAAGTGGGAATAGGATAACACCAAAGTAATGGAATTATTGGTGAATGGACTGAAAAAACAATTACTACCTATTATCACTAAACTATTAGAAGGTGACAACCTTACAATAAATTAAATCATGATATACATTTTATATAAATGTTAAAATAGATCATGATAGATAATATATCTTGTAAATCAACAAGTGTTAGATGTCAGCCACATGACAGTCTATGAGTTGCTTGTATAGATATATTTTGAGTACTTGGTGAATATCATGTGTTGATATTCCGATAGACCAATACTCCAAGAATTTGCTGAATATTATATGTTGATATTCTAAAAGCCCATTGCTCATGATATTACATGTGATATCCAAATGGTGCAGATCTTCTGACTAAAGATATCGTTAATCTTTGTGGCATTACTAATATTACCAAGTTGTAACATATGTGTTTATCCTTCTAAGCTAAGAGGGAATGTTAGTGTATAGTTAAGTCGGATAAAATAAGATATTATTAATACATTGATATATGAGTGTGTGTGTGTGTGTGTGTGTGAGAGAGAGAGAGAGAGAGAGAGAGAGAGATAAATTTATTATTTTCATATATATATATATATATATATATATCCCTCCCCCCCCCTCCGCACCAGGAAAAGTTCGAACTGGTTCGCAATTTTGGTCTAATTCGAACTTGGTTCAACTAGGGTATTGTTTTTGCCTTGCGGGTTTAATCGGGTTTGAATTGGGATTGAACCTGGCCAAACCAACACCTAAAGGTTCAAACCCAGTTTGATTCCGTAGCAAACTAAGCCCTACAGACTGGAAAGTATGGTTTTAGGCAAAAAAAAATGTTCTTTTAGGAAAGTGTTCTGCTGCTGATCCCATTGGCCTTAGCGCAAGTAATACCGGAGAAGAAGAAGATGAAGAAGAAGAGGATGAATATGAAGATTTAAGAACTTAGAATATTAATAGATTTTCATTCCATTAGTTAAACAATGCATGTGAAACAATGATACTTAAACTTGATATTTAAATGTTTTGAATCTTTGATGTTGAAGTTGATTGAACTATGTTACTATATGATGGTAAGAACACTATGATTACAAGTTTAACTGTTTATGGTGTTTTAAAGTTTTTGTTGTTTAAATGTGTTTATGCTACTATGCTACATTCTAATTCTAACTCATGCTTCATACAAATGTGTGTATATATATCAATATATATATATATAAATAATTTATATGTTTTTGTACTAACGAACCCAAACCCCTATCCAAAATTTTGATGAACTTGCGAACCAATTCTCGAGCTTTGAATTATATATATATATATATATATAATTGTACAAGTACAATGTTATTCATGTTTGTGTAAGTAATAATATAAATTTCAAATTGGTTATATTCTAAATTTCATGTGATGTACAATCGTAACTAATATATAATAATAACTTATGAGATCAACTGTTGATTCGACAATCCAAGTCTAATCTTATTTTTAAAGGCAAAGTAAGTTTTGTCTGACATGGAGCCATGTCTAATGGGACATGACTCCACAGTGGAGTCACTCCCATCGTACATGGCTCCCCCTCCTTATGCATACTTACGTTCGATCAACCTACAGATTAAATGGCAATATGAACACACAATTATTTCAGTCTTCAAGCTATCTAATCGCAGGTCAATAGTTTCCTCTCATCAGTGACAACATATCATTGGGTCAATCTACACTATTAAGAATATTAACCAAGATAAACCTACCGGTCTGACAGTACAGACTGTACTTCCTCTTAATAGTAATATATCTCTAATGTCGGCATTTAATGATATATATCTCTCCTATAGGTGCCAAGTTAGGAAGGGTTATGTCCCTTGAGGGACATACACTTTAGAAAGGATATATAAGTAGGTTGTAAATGCAGATTATAGGACACACAGTTACAGCAATCTGCTCCTATAAGCATTTTATATCCTGCAATTTACATCTGAGATTCTCTATCACAATAAAAGGTTAAATATTCAGTATTGTATCTGCATTATAATAAGCACTAATTTCATCAATATTTATACTACTTAGAAGATCATTCTCAGCATATAAGACTGTATTAAAAGTTTGATTAAGAAATAAGGATTTAGCAAAAACTTTACATGGTATCAAAGCTCTGGTAATCGAACCTAGGCTCTATTAAATTTCAGTAATCAGACTTTGTATGCATCAAGCAACAATCTTCTATCTTCCATGGCTTACACAATCAAACCCGAGGACAGGTTTGATGGGAAAGAGCACTTTGAAGCCTGGAAGTTCAGAATCATGATGATTCTTGAAGAGAACAATGTAAAACAATTCATTGATGGAGCATCCAAACAATCCCTGTTGGAATATTCAAATATGGAAAGAGTACTTATGAGAGGGGGGGGTGAATCATAAGTATCACACTTTAGCCAATAAAACTTTTAACTGAAAGTAAATTGCATGCATGTAAATACATCAAGTAAGCATGAAACTAAACACATGCATCGACAACTCATAACACTGGAATTTGGTAACCCAGAAACCCTCCAGGAATAAGAAGGTAAAACTGGGTTGGGGATGATAACCACAAAAATTACTGCAACAATATTGTTCAACCACTTCTGATGGTCTGCCCTGTTAAAGGCTTTACACTGTATTAATAGTGACCTGGTTAGAGGCTTTTCAAACACTTAACATGAAGTGTCACCTTGTTAAAAGATTTAATCACTTATTTAAAGGATCTACAAAATAGCTGTTAAGCTAACCTATCACCATAGGATTTTCATTCTAATACAATTGCTAGAAAGTATTCCTGATAGATTACAATCCTTGATTGCAGAATGCAGGCACCTTTTCACTTTCTCTGATCTTGATCCTTTGTGATCTGATAACCCTCGCTTCTGAAAATAGAATTCCTTGTGCACCCTTGTTTTTCCACTCATATATTTACAATGAAATTTCATCTTCCTTATAAAGACATTTGAGGATTTAGGGTTAGGTATGGATCTACGATCCATATTCAATCTTCATTTTCCGCTTATTATTTGCACTTCTTCTATTGGTTGCATGCCTTCATCATTTTTCTTATTGGCTGCATGTAGATTGCATTGGAAAAGTAAAAGATTCGATCTCATCATTAAATCCTTCGAGATTTACCTTATGTCGGCTGTAAAAACTGTTTGCATCATAGTTTGCGCAATTACAAACTCTTATGCTGATATTCTGAGTTACTCGGCTCCTGAAGTATTGCTGATACTCGGCACATGTTGTTTCCTTGATAGCTTGGCACCTAAACAAAACTGTATCACTCGGCACCTTATGTTACTTGGCACTTACACTTCACTCCGTATCTGATCTTCACTTGGTATCTGATCTTCACTCGGTATCTGAAAACTACTCGGCACATGAAGATTAATCGGCACCTGAAGTCTTTCCTAACTCGGCATGCATGGTGTACTCGGCTCCAATATAGAGTAGGTAAGTGTTATTGGCACTCAAGTGTCAAAAACCATTATCAGGTTAACAATCTCCCCCTTTGACATGAGTGACAAAAACACTTAACTGACCTTATAAGTACATTTACTAATCTGACTGGTATATACAGAGTTTAAAGAAAACTTGATCAAAATTTGTAACTTACAATCTTACGATATATACCTCAAAAATTTTGTAACTCCCCCTGAGTTGATTGTTCCTTGTCTGTATATCATGCTCCTCCTTTGTATCTTTTCTCCCCCATTAATTCATCTCATAATGTCTGTTTTCTCCCCCTTTTTGACACTTATGTCAAAGAATGTTTAAGGGTTAAGACCATATTTAGCCAAAAATGTGTTGTTTACCTCCATAATCATTCTGAGAGCTACATCCCAATTGTTCAAAGCAATTTCCAGTGACTTATGCTGGATGGCAGTCTCGGCAGCAAGATGAATAAGTCCATCTGATGTAGAAAGATTTGGGTCTTTCTTGAGAACAATTTCAGCATATAGTTGCTCTTTATGGAGTATCTCTAAATGTGGGGTAATGGAGGATTGGACCTGTATTAATTTGGCCTTGATATTAGCCTCATCTGCTGTTAATACAGCTATTTCTTTGTGAGTGTGAAGCGATTGAGCAAAATGCTTCTCACTTTGAGCTGGATCATCTGGTAGTTGCATACTTGAAATGTTTAAATTTATTTCCAGGCTCAGTATCTTTTGGCTTGTCTCTTGTGTGAAGTATGAAAAATCACACAACTTTTTGTACAATGAGAATATATTCTCAAGTACCTTTTTCACTTTGTCAATAAGCTTTGCCAATTCAACTTGTGAAAGTGCAATTTGACTTGATATTTTCTCATTCACTTTCCCCTGAAATTTTCTTTCTGACCATTCCATAAGTTTTGCATTTGTTTCTAGGTCTTCATTTGTCACCTGGTCAACAATATCTGTTAATTGCTCCGTGATATGCTTTGACTCATCTGGTGATTGCAAACTGAAGGCATCCATAAAGATGTCCTTAATTTCATATAGTGTTTGCTTTTGTTTATACTCCTTCCTGAGTATCTCCTGTCTTTTCCTCCTATTCAGTGCATCCTGCACCTCATTGATTTGATCAATGGTTATTGTTTTTGAGTCATAGTCTGGTATGACTATCTCCTCATCTAATTCAGGGTCTCCATAGTGAAGTACCCTTGCAACTCTGGTAGTACTAGATGTTGGTACAGATATTTGCAATAGTTGATGTGAGGGAGTTCCCGAGGTAGGCAAATCTATTAATGTTTGTATTGCCTCCTGTTCTTTAGGGGTTTTCATTGTTTCCTCCTTCTATCTACCATGATCAATTATTGTAATCTTGGGAAGTGCACCTTGTGTTTGTACTGTAGGATCAGATGTAATAGTCTGTCTTGTTTGTTCTGTTCCTTTTTCTACAGCTGCACTTGGCTTCTGTCTTGCAGCATCAACTATGCTTGTTGGCATTTGAAATTGACTACTAGTAGTTGTAGAGATAATAGAAGGTGGTTCTTGTGGATTCACCTTATCTTTGACTATACTTTCTACTAGTTTTTGCAATTCATCTATACTAACCAATATTGGATCTGTACATAATATTGCTTGTTGTGTAGATTGGTCAAGAATTCTTTTAAGATCTTCTGCAGTTAATGGATTGATATTCTGACCAGAAGTATCAGGAACATCAGTAATAGTTACAGTGTCTGCTGGTGAGATGGATGCTTAAGGAGGGCTAGGGGGTGGCAATTGTGTGTCTTGCACACTCTGATCTGGTTACTGCTCTTGCTCAGTTGTTCCCATTATATCCTGTTTTTGTGTCTGTTCCTCCTCTCCATCTTTCTTTTCTTCTTCCTTCTTCTCTTCTTCTCTTTTCTTTTTTTCTTCTTCTTTCCTCTCTTCTTCTCTTTTCTTTTCTTCATCTTCTTTCCTTTTTCTCCTCTCCTCTATTGGTACAGCAGCTTCTTCCTTGTATTCTTCTTCAAGAAAATCTTCAATCTTTTTGTACAAGTTTTTCCATGATTTCATTGTTCTTTGAACAATTTCTTCCATCCTGTTTTGGAGTATGAAGAATGCCCTGTATTTAGGTGTAAACCTATTATTATGCCTTTTGACTGCATTCTTTACTTGTTCCCTAGTCAAATCCGGCAATACACTTGCTAGGGTTGATTCCCTCATCTCCTTCTCCATTTTCAAACAGAAATGCCATCTGTCTTCTACAATTTTAGACAGTTCTTTTGGCAATTGTCCATCTAATTCAAGTGGAGTGTACTTGAACTGTGCCATCATTCCATAAACTGTTTCTTCTATTCTATTATGTTCTTCTTTATTAAATTTACTGAAATCAACTTTATTTAAATTACTTAAGTCACCATTTCCAATCTTTTTACATAAGGTATTAACTGAAGAGTGGCTTACCTTTTCAGATTGGTCTTCTTCATCAGTGTCAGGTTGAGCCACATATCTTCTTCTTTTCCTCGGCTCTTCCTGTGTTTTCTTGATTTGTTTCTTCTTTGTAACTTCCTCTTTGGCCTTTTGAGTGGAGGCCCTTGTTGATGCTCGTGTTGTTGGCTTTTGAGGTGATGGCGTGGCAGCTTTCTTTGATCTGGACTTAGCTGAAGGCTGTTTTGTTGCCTTTCTCTTCTTTGGCTCAGCTTCAGTTGGTGCTTCCTTGGCTTCTTCTTCCTCTGCACCTTCCTCCTTGTCTTCTCCAAGACCTTGAGTTAATTCCATTGGCCCTTGTTCTTGCTCATCTTCATCATCACTGTCATCTTCTTCTTCTTCTGCTTCAGCCTCAATTTCTTTACCAAATTTCTTCTTAATTTTCTTTAATAATTTGTCTTTCTTCTTCAATGTGGAAGCAGTTTTTAATTCCATGTTTATCTTTGATCTTACCACATCATAAGTGCCAAAATGTGGAGCACTTTTATCTGTTTCTTCTACCAATAATGCAGTTATTGCTGCAGATGCCTCATCAATATTAATTTCATATCCAAATGGCCTTAGCCATCTCACTCTTGGTATTACTGCTTGAATATAGGTAAAATCAATGTCAACTAAGAAACATATATCATTAGTATGTTTTTCTACTAAGGAAACCGGTATCCTTGATTTTTGCTTCATGGATTTCTTGAAATTCTCAAAATAGCTTGTCATCAAGGTATCAAAATTTTCTCTCATTTGCTCTATATATTCATTGATTTGGGCAAGGATGGTTCTGTCATTTCTCCATGCCACTTTGCCAAAAGAAGGAAACTCATTTTGAACATAAAAGAATATGCAAACTAGAATTGCTCCAAATTTGCATTGAGTGCCCTTTGTTCTTCTTATGGCAGCTAGGTTTTCGTTGATCTGTTGTAGTTGCAGTTCTACAAGATCATAAGTATGATCCTTTTTTACCAATTTGTAGCCTACATCTACTGCAATACATGGTACACTATTGAGTCTACTAGATTGGTAGAATTTATGGGCAATGACTCTAACAGCAAACTCAACTAGAGGATCCTGTATGGTGTGAATTGTCATTCCTCTTTTGTTCCACTAGGCACCAGTGTTCTTTTCAATAACCTACTTTGATTCACTTCTCAGGGTTTTGTACCGATCTAGGGTTGGGTACCCTGTTACTCTATGTATGATTTCTTTGGTCAATTTGATGGGAATATCTTCTAACCACAAATTTCCACCATGAATTTTGCTCAGCACAAATCTAATCCATTCTATTTTGAATACGGTGGGAAAGCTTAAAACTCGGGTTAAACCCTTTCTTTCAACGATTTTGAATTCTTCTTTCAAGACTCCATCTACACACAGTTTCTCATAGGCTTGTCTTATTTCCATGTCTCCTAGGGCTCCTATCTTACAATTGTAACACTTTCTCACGTCTTGGACCATTACAACTTTTGGGGGAATATGGGAGAGAGCTCCGGCTGGGTCATTTTTGTAGGCAACTTTGGGTATAGGACGGAAATCAGGTTGCTTGACCTCATTTGAAACTAACTGTACTTCAAAAGACTCTTTTACCTCGGTTTTCTTCGAGCTTGACGCCATTTATGCAAACTAGGGTTTACACAACAAAAGGATACGAAACTACGTAGCTCGGTACGAATGAAAATACCTCAAGATCGATGAAAAACGTGTTGAATGTGGTTGCAATCTGCTTGATACGCTGGATTCTTGCTATGAAGTCGCTCAGCTCTCTTTCTTCTTTTTTGCTTCTTGATCGCGATGAGTAAAACTGATTGAAATCGCGATAATATACCCTATTTCCGTCGCATTAAATGCTCAACTGTCAACTCGGCTTGCACTAAATTCCACTTTACTCGGCTTCCATTGGAGTTATCCAACTCGGCATCAGTTATCAGCTCGGTCACTGTTGGGAGCTCGGCATCTGTTGGAGTTTAACTCGGTATCCAAAGACAGCTCGGCAACAACATTTAGTTTTTGTCTTGACATCTTGTTTCATGTAAGTTTATACTTTGCTTAGCTTCTTTGTCTTGGGGCTGATGTGTGATATAGCTTTGTATATCAGTCCTGTGTACTTCTCATGCTTAGTTTGATGAAGTGTGATCACTTGACCCATTGGGTGAAGTAATCCCTCCACTTGATGTGTTGCACTCATCTTTCTTTTTCCACGTCTTGTTCATTTGCCCCCTTATCTTTTCGACATCAATCTTTTGTTTTCCTTTGTTTTCTTCAGTCTTGGGTGCCTTTGATCTTGTAGGACAGTTTCTACTGATATGACCAATTTTCAAACAACTGAAACATGTAGTTTGATTCAACCATCTTTTGTAGTTCTCTTTGAAATGTGTTCTTATGCAGTTCTGTGGTATATGTCCATATTCTTGACAATAATGACAGCTATATCTGGTATTGTAATCCCAATGATAATGATTTTCATTCCCTTCTGTTTTTGCTGGTTGATTTGATGTCCACATAGGTTTTGATCTACATTCAAAAGCTCTATGTCCATATATTTTGCAATTATAACAATGTCCATGAAATCTCTGAGTCCTTGTGACATTGGATCTGCAATCTTGTGTCCTATGTCCTTGCATGTTGCATTTGTGACAGAAACTCTTATTTTTGAGTGTGTTTGATTGATTGAATCTTCTACTCCTGCACACATTAGCTGTATGCCCCTTCTTATTACAGTAATGACAAGTGGGTTTTGAATTCTTACCTTTGTCACTTCTTTGTTCAGCACTCTTTGATGATTCCCCAACTTCAGTGCTATTGTATCCTAGTCCAGGTATCATGGGCAGATTTTGGAGATTTCAGCAATTGTTCACAGTACTTGATGGCTTCACTTGACTTGTTGAGATTCTCTACTACCTCTTTTTCTCTGTTCAATTCATTCTGCATTGGTTCATTCTGCATCTTCAAAGTAGAGATCTCAATATCTTTTACATTGAGTTCATGATGAAGGTTCATCATTTGGGCAAGTGTATCCATTTGCATGTTTGAGATCCTTGTCAATTCAGTACATTTTTCTTCAAGTCTATTTGCAAGATTTCTTTTGTCATTTTCCATCATCACTTTATCTTCAACTGCTCTTTTCTTGTGTTCAGTAATTTCACATATCATTATGGCCTGTGATTCATGTTCCATCTTGAGAGATTTTATCTCATCTGCTTGAACTTTATTTTTCTCCATCAATTCTGCTATTGCTGCATCAAACTCTTTAGTATCTTCATTGGAAAATATGTTGGTGGTATCAATCTCCTTGTAGTGTATATCATTTTCAGTTATGGCTAGATCCTTCCTTTTTTTTAATGAGTTTCTCAACTTGTTTCTAAATTCCTCAAAGCTATGCAGAGCAAGTTGCACATCTATCACCTGATTTTCAATGATCTTTCCAAGTTTGAAAGCTTCCATCTTTAGATCTTTTTCCTCCAAGCTGTTAGGCTTTTCCTTGTGAGAATCTGGATGCTCTGATACCAATTGTTGGAATATTCAAATATGGAAAGAGTACTTATGAGAGGGGGGGTGAATCATAAGTATCACACTTTAGCCAATAAAACTTTTAACTGAAAGTAAATTGCATGCATGTAAATACATCAAGTAAACATGAAACTAAACACATGCATCAACAACTCATAACACTGGAATTTGGTAACCCAGAAACCCTTCAGGAATAAGAAGGTAAAACTGGGGTGGGGATGATACCCACAAAAATTACTGCAGCAATATTGTTCAACCACTTCTGATGGTTTGCCCTGTTAAAGGCTTTACACTGTATTAATAGTGACCTGGTTAGAGGCTTTTCAAACACTTAACATGAAGTGTCACCCTGTTAAAGGATTTAATCACTTATTTAAAGAATCTACAAAATAGCTGTTAAGCTAACCTATCACCATAGGATTTTCATTCTAATACAATCGCTAGAAAGTATTCCTGATAGATTACAATCCTTGATTGCTGAATGTAGGCACCTTTTCGCTTTCTTTGATCTTGATCCTTTGTGATCTGATAACCCTCGCTTCTGAAAATAGAATTCCTTGTGCACCCTTGTTTTTCCACTCATATATTTACAATGAAATTTCGTCTTGCTTATAAAGACATTTGAGGATTTAGGGTTAGGTATGGATCTACGATCCATATTCAATCTTCATTTTTCGCTTATTATTTGCACTTCTTCTATTGGTTGCATGCCTTCCTCATTTTTCTTATTGGCTGCATGTAGATTGCATAGGAAAAGTAAAAGATTCAATCTCATCATTAAATCCTTCGAGATTTACCTTATGTAGGCTGTAAAAACTGTTTGCATCATAGTTTGTGCAATTACAAACTCTTATGCTGATATTCTGAGTTACTCGGCTCCTGAAGTATTGCTGATACTCGGCACATGCTGTTTCCTTGATAGCTCGACACCTAAACAAAACTGTATCACTCGGCACCTTATGTTACTCGGCACTTGTTAACACTCAGCACCTTATGTTGCTCGGCACTTGTTAACACTCGGCACCTTATGTTACTCGGCACTTACACTTCACTTGGTATCTGATCTTCACTCGGTATCTGAAAACTACTCGGCACCTGAAGTCTTTCCTAACTCGGCATGCATGGTGTACTCGGCTCCAATATAGAGTAGGTAAGTGTTATTGTCACTCAAGTGTCAAAAATCATTATGAGGTTAACAATCCCCAGCTGAACCTCACAAATCTATCTAGAGCAGAGGAAATAGAAAAGCTATTCAAATCATCTTCGATGGAGTTAAAAATGATATTGTACCTATGCTTACAAAACATCAAACAGCCTTTGATATGATGAATGCATTACGAAATGCCTATGAAATAAACAATGCAACTAAGGTTCTTGCACTAAAAAGGCAACTGAATCACATTCAAATAAAGAAAGGAGAATCAATAAGTTCTTACTTCTTAAGAGTTGCTAACATTAGAGATGAACTATCAAGCATAGGAACCATCATTAGTGACACAGAAATAACACTTATGGCTATAGATGGATTGCCAGATTCATGGGGGACATTTGCACAAGGAATAAGTGCCAGAGATCAGCTCCCAGACTTTAACAGACTCAAGAATGATTGTCTTCAAGAGGAATTCAGAAAACTAAGGAAAAAAGGGAAACCAAAAGTAAAAGATGAAGAACTTCACATTCTTAATACAAACTCCTATAAAGGCAAGAAGAAGCATTTCAAGAAGAAAAAGAGAAATCAAAAGAACGGAAAGCCCAAGAAAGATCTATCTAAAATAAAGTGTTTCAAATGTGAAAAATTTGGACACTATAAATCTAACTGTCCTGAAAATTCCAAACAACAGGTAAATTGTACAAATATCATTAGAGAAGAAGATACTTATGATCCTGAGAACCGTGTTTTGTATTCCTCTCTATCAAATGAAATTTCAAATAAAGTGTGGGTAATTGATAATGGATCTTCTAGACATATAACAGGATACAAAGGAACTCTAGATTCGTTATCAGAGAAGATAAACGGTGAAGTTACCATTGGTGATAACTCAGCACACTCCGTTGAAGGAATTGGAAATTGTACTTTGAAACTAAAATCAAGAAATACTCTTCTTCTTAAAGGTGTACTCTATGTACCAGGGATTAAAAGAAACCTAATCTCAATTACAACACTTGAAGATGATGGACACAATGTTGCATTTGTGGATGGCAAAGTATTAACTTGGGCTAAGAACTCTTCCATCAAGAAAGCAAAGTTGATTGGTCAAGAAAAGGGATATTTGTATGAATTGAATACAGAATCTAGTTGATCCATTCAAGCCCTAGTCCACGAAGCTGAAAATTCAAATAAAATGTGGCACACAAGATTAGGGCATCTAAATTTTACAACTTTATCAACTATGGCAAAGATGGTTATTGGATTACCCAAATTAAATAAAGACCACCCTAGCATTTTCAAAGGGTGTGCTCTAGGTAAAAGCACCAGAAGTCCCTTTCATGATAATAGGAAAACAAATAATGTACTAGAATTAATTCATTCAGATTTATATGGATCTATGTCTATTCCTTCTCTTAGAGGATTCTGGTGTTATATCTTGTTCATAGATGACTTCTCTAGGAAAACATGGATTTACTTTTTAAAATGCAAAGAATCAGAAGAAATCTTACAAAGATTTAAAGAATTCAAAGCATTAACTGAAAATTTTTCAAGACATAAAATTAAAGCCCTTAGAACTGATAACGGAGAAGAATATACCTCAGACTTGTTTAAAAGGTTTTGTAAAGAATCAGGGATTAAGAGGGAGTACACTATTCCTTATAACCCAGAGCAAAACAGGGTAGCAGAAAGAGAGAATAGGACAATTATAGAATCTACTAGGGCTATGATTTTTGACCAAAACCTAAAATATTATCTTTGGGCAGAAGCCTCTTGTACTGTTGTATATATTCAAAACAAAAGTCCTCACTCCTATCTTAAAAGATAAAACACCTGAAGAAGTATTTACTAAAGTAAAACCCAATATAAGTCATCTTAGAATTTTTAGATGTCCTGTATATATCCATGTTCCAAAAGAAAAGAGAACCAAGTTAGAACCCTTTGAGAGGAAAGGTATTTTTGTAGGGTATAGTGAAACTTCTAAAGCATATAGGATTTTCATACCTGGATAGAAAACTATTGAACTTAGCAGAGATATAATCTTCGAAGAAGATCTTGCATTCAAAAGAGCCATAAGTTCTGATGAACCTTCTCCTTTATCTAGTTCTGAAAGAAATAGTGAATCTAGGTCCCAGAGGAAGAACCTAGAAGAAATCGAAGATGAAATTCAAAATATGAACCTTGAAGAAAATTCAAAGAAAATACCACTTTGGGCCATTAAAACAGTTGAAGCAGCTCAAGACTTTGTTGCACCTTCCGGAACAATGAAAAAAAGTAAAAGACCTAAAAGATTCTCTGGTTATATAGCTAACATAAGTGATTTATCCAAAACAGAGCCAACCAATCCCTCTGATACTATTAAACATACAACTTGGAAAGAAGCTATGACAGAAGAATACCAATCTATCATGAAAAATGATGATTGGGAAATTGTTCCAAGACCTAAAGGAAAATCTGTTGTTTCTTCCAAGTGGATATTTAAAATAAAGCATGCTACTAACAGTAGTATTGAGAAGTATAAAGATAGATTTGTAGCCAGAGGATTTTCTCAGAAAAAGGGATTGATTATGAAGAAACCTTTGCTTCTGTTGCCAGATAAACCTCTATAAGAGCAGTCTTAGCAATTGCAGCATCAAAGGGATGGAAGGTACATCAGATGGATGTGAAAACAACATTCCTAAATGGAAAGATTTCAGAAGAAGTATATCCGGAGCAACCTAAAGGATTTGAAACTCATGATCCTAACGCTTTTGTTTGCAGGCTCAAGAAAGCTCCCTGTGGGCTTAAACAGGCTCCCAGGGCCTAGTACGAAAGAGTTGATAAGTATCTCATCAGGTTAGGATTCTCCAGGAATGAAGCTAATCCAAATTAATATTATAAAAGAGATAAAGATGATATGATAATTCTGATACTGTATGTTGATGATCTACTAATAACAAGCGATGATCATCTCATAGATTAGTGCAAGAAAGATCTAACTAGAGAATTTGAGATGAAAGATTTGGGACTCCTTCATTACTTCCTAGGACTGGAAGTACGGCAGAATTCTGACAATATCATACCAAATCAAGGGAAGTATACATTAGATATTTTAAAGAAATTAGGAACGTGGAATTGTAAACCTATGTCTTCTCCAATGGAGACTAATCTACATAAACTTAAGGAAGCACTTGCAGAATCACCATCCATGAATTCTACTCTCTATAGACAAATGATTGGGTCTCTTATGTACTTAGTAAATACAAGACCAGATATTTGCTATGCAGTTAATGCCTTAAGTCAGTTTATGTGTGAACCGAAGGAGATTCACCTAGTCACAATTAAACACATTATGAGATACTTACAAGGCACTCTTAATCTCGGGACTCAAATATGAGAAAGTTGCTTTAGACTTACGTGGATTCACTAATGCAGATTGGGGTGCCAGTGTTAAAGACAGGAAAAGTACTTCAGGATGTTGTTTCAGTTTGGGATCAATGATGATATCTTGGATAGGTAGAAAGTAGTCTTTAGTAGCACAGAGTTCCACAGAAGCCAATACATTGCAGCAGCGATGGCCTCCCGAGAAGCAGGATGGCTAACGAAGTTACTTGTGGGATTATTTGGGCAAGCTATGAATCCCACAATTATTCATTCTGATAATCAGAGTTCCATCAAGCTCTCAGCGAATCCAGTTTTCCATGACAAGTCCAAGCATATTGAAATTCCTTAACATTATGTAAGAGATATGGTAGACAAGAATTCTGTAAAATTGGAATACATTTGCACTGCAGATCAGACAGCAGACATACTCACCAAACCTCTATCTAGAGTGAAGATAGAACACTTCAGGGGGAGACTTGGTATGGTTGAGTTGTAATCCATTTGACCTCTCTTGATTATTAATAAAATTATTTTATTTTGTCAGGCTATTGACTGTTATGGGCTCCACCATTTGTATTCATTTGTATTCATTATTTTAAGAGGTGGCGATCTCTGAAAATAATGAACACTTGTATAAAACATTATGAGAGGTGACGATCTCTTAGATAATGTGCTAAACAATAGAGTTCTACTATAAGATCTAAATGAGTTCAAGATCATATTGTGATGTTGACATTGCTATGTTCATGGGTCACAAATTGGATAAAGGAAGACTTAGTATTCTCCAGGTTTATCCTATATTCTGGTAGATCTTAAAACTCAGGATCATGTTGTGATATGGAAATAACAGTTTCTATGAAATCATAACTTGAATAAATGAAGAGATTACTCTTCAAATTTATCCTATATAATATCACTAGTGGCAGTGATTTGTCATATCATAGGTTTAGTAATATGACTTTGTATCATGTGTTCTATGATACCACATGCTAAGAAGAGACAAATAGATATAGAGTATTAATTCTTGTTTATTCATCTGTATTGGTGTTGCTAAATATAATATCTCTCTGTAGGATTATCAGGTTAAGAGGGAGTGTTAAGAATATTAACCAAGATAAACCTACAGGTCTGACAGTACAGATAAACCTACAGGTCTGACAGTACAGACCGTACTTCCTTTTAATAGTAATATATCTCTAATGTTGGCATTTATATATATATATATATCTCCTATAGGTGCCAAGTTAGGAAGAGTTATGTCCTTTGAGGCACATACCCTTTAGAAAGGATATATAAATAGGTTGTAAATGCAGATTATAGGACACACAGTTACAGCAGTCTGCTCCTGTAAGCATTTTATATCCTGCAATTTATATCTGAGATTCTCTATCACAATAAAAGGTTAAATATTCAGTATTGTATCTGCATTATAATAAGCACTAATTTCATCAATATTCATACTACTTAGAAGATTATTCTCAGCATATAAGACTGGATTAAAAGTCTGATTAAGAAATAAGGATTTAGCAGAAACTTTACATGCACTTATATAGTTTGGTCAGTCTGCACTTATATAGCACGTGCAATCTGCACTTATATAGTTCGCTCTGTCTGCTATAGCAGAGAATTGGTATAAAGGATAAATTGGAAGAATTATCTAAAGTCTCCCATACATATCAATCTATAAATACTTTAATGATACTTGTGTACAAATTAATGAAGCAAGTCAATAAATCTGATCTACGAAATTAACAATGATCACTTTCTATAAATAGTAAGTCTGCCTGTCTGACCCAAACAAGGAGCAATCCTGAGCAAGGCTTGAAAATTGCTACCTGAAATGCTTTGTGATGCCCAAACTGGTCCCTCTAATCCACCATACTAGCCTGCGAGGGCCAAATAATAGGCTAATCCCCCAAATTCAGAAGGTCGGGAAAATGGGGGCATTACAAACTTTAATTAGAACTACAACACTGACCCTACCAGGCTGTTGTTCAGATCTGGACACTTTAGGATTGCACAAGATGGATTTATAGTGATCTGATTTACTGATGTCTCCTCCACCAACTGTCCAAGTGCTGATGCAGATCTACAAACTCCAATTAAATTACTGCTGGTGTAGACAGCTGTCCCATTAGAGAGAATGTGGAATCCAATTTAATGACTATAAGGCCAGTACCTGATTGAATTTTTTCCCAGAAACTCCTAATCTGATCCTTGCTAATTAAAAACTTAAGTGCCATTGCAAACTGGAGAGATTTCATAAACTATTTTATTGTCTCTTTGCTCAATGTCCAAGCTGGTAGGGTTTTGTAGGCAACCTGGAGTTGTACGGCCAGGCTTGTGTGCCTATAAATTGCTAAGTCTGCCCTCCAAAAGCACCAATCTATAACTTTAATGATAAAAATTTTCCTTTTCCACATCTGATTTGATAAAACCCACCTTATTTCTGATGCCAAGATGAATCCAATACTCATGTGTTCTATCATGTTGCCTAGAGAATTGGGGCTACATCCAACTCTTGAAATTTTCCGAGAGATTTCATTCCTGGAAGCTTGATTGTTGTTCAAAGCTTCATAGAGCTCAAACCACGAATGCTGATACGAGAAACAATATCCTGGATAGCGACAAAAGGCTCCCAAAAGTTTCTTTTATTTTTAACCTCTGCTCTCCAAGAAAATCGAACTTCTTCTATGATTTTCATATGGATTTAATTAAACTTTATTAAGATTAATCCATTTCCTCTAGAAATTGAAACTTGAGAGGCAATTCCACATGAAAAATAGGAAAACACTTTTTAAGTTGCAACTTACAACTTATTTACCTAGAATGGAACCAAGGGATTATTTTAATATTACTTTATAAACTTTTCTTAAGTCACCCCTTTAATTTATTAATAACAAAAGTAAACAAATCACTTTACTATTTCCAAATTTATTTATAAATTCACTATCTAGACTTTGAACTAGATGTTGATTGCTGGCACCAGTCCATGAATGATGTCTGACTGGCAGGCTGATAGTCTCTCCCTAAAATTTTGGGATCCCCCGTAAAATTAGGAACTACATCCAAAGTCTCTAGACTGATCTTGGAAGACCCTTCGATGTGTTCTGATCAACTCCCAGTTCATGCCTAAAAAGTGAGAATACCTTCTAAAATCTAGGAGACTCCCAAACTCTGCAAAATTAAGCCCTTGTGTGGCTCCACAACCCTGGAAGGATCCACTATCCACCTTACAGACCTACAAGGAACTGTATAATAGGCTAAACTCCACTGAAATTTGAACTACCTAAGGAGGGGACATTAAATATCTATAGCCTTCAGTGCATGCCTTAGCTCTATCATCTGCATTCACTTCAGCAACCCATTTTCAAAGGAGACCTATTCTTTTATGTTGTTTCTGAGATGATGAAAAATTAGGATGCAATAACTAAAAAGTCTCTTAAGACTTTGATCAATAATTGGAATACAAGATCTTGTGATGCTTTAAGTTCCTTTGCATGCTTGATGTTTCCCCAATTGTTTTATCAGCTCCTCCAACAATTCTGCACATCTAACATCACCACCAAGAAGCATTTTCATTATTTACCTATCAAACACAAAATGACTTGTATAGGTTTTCACTTTTCAAGGAGTGAACAAGATCCCAATTGATTTCACCAAGATAATGAAACAATTATTGAAACTAAATTGACATGAGCTGCACTCCACAGTTTTGTGGAAGGTACAAAGTTCCCTAAGCTTATAAGCTTATGCTGAACACCTACCATGGTAGATTCCTTAGGTACCAAAATCTAAACACATCAAGTACTAAGTGCGCACACAGAAACACAAACACAAACACTAAAAAACAAGCATTTAAGGTAATCCAAGATTTCTCGACCCCTACAATGCTCCTACATCATTGATGAAGGGTATTAAACAAATGTAAAATAGTATATAGGCATCAAAAAAACAACTTCAAACAATAAACCGTAACAAATAAGACATTGTAATCGTGCCATAAGCATAAAACAGGCACTTGCTCAAGGGCAAAACAGCCATTAATTGAAAATGTTAGTTACATAAACAAGAAAAAAGATTCTCAAGTCCAGCTTTCTAATGAAATCATCCATGCCTTCAGATTGTTAATGCACAAGTTACACAATTCGAGCAACATGCAAAAAAGAAGAAAAATATCCATCCATTTGCAGATGTAAAGGCAAGGGTAGCCTTTGGAGCACCAAGCAATAAAATTTGCCAATCATGCCTCAGTCCCAGCCTTACAAATTGAGAATATTCAATTCCTACATTACCAAAGTCCTGTGTGAATCTGCAATACTGCTTATAATATTCTATCATCCTTTCAAATATGAAATAATATTTGATATCGCACCAATGAGTGTTCATGATATAATCTTTGAACACTCATACATGCATAGTTACGAATATGTAGCCTATCCATGGGAGATCACTAAATCAGTAGACATCAAGAGATAAAGAATTCTTGAAGAGATTCATTCCTCTAGTCATGCTATGTGACATCCTAAACAGATTGTGACATATGGCTCTGCATATTCTGTATTCAAAATCCCCCTTTCTCCAACAAAAAAATCCCATGACAAAATCAAATTAAGTTCTAGAAACCATGCACATATCTGACTGTTATATGTCATCACAAAGAGGGACTGGAGCAGATAACTCATTTAACACGAGAAATGGTTCAGTAAAAAATCCTAGTCTTTCTTCCCAAGTTTAACACAATCCAAACCTTGCTTCTTAAGTTGTTGTCACTCATCAAAGTGGATTCACCGTATACAATTCCAGTGATATTGTCAAGACAATTCGCATGGCTTGAGCTAATACTCTGACTCATGTTCATGGCCTGCAATTTAAACCCTCTATCTAGGTTTTCCATATCTCCAAGATCACCAAATCATATACTCCAGATGCCATAGAATTTCAAATGTCACTAAGCAATATGGACAGTCAGAGCATGGAACCATGTAATCACACACCAAACCTTAATCTCAATTACCAGATTTTTCAAGGTTCAGACTTCAGAGAGCATTGACTCTTAAATTACAACATGTTTTTGCTTTCATCCTTGATTAGGTGGAACCAAACCATATGAATGGAAGATTCAGTCATCAAATTTGATGTCGTATAAGTTTATAACTCAACCATTACAACATGGAGAGTCAAAAGGAAGCATACCATTTCAACTCCCATATAGTTCTTTAGAAACCATGGTAATTTCATTCTGTATAGATCTGTATTATATGATTTTATGGCATAACTGAAGCATAGATGTGGCTAGTGGAAGATGGACAGCCATACATCTCCATGAAGAGTATACCATATACAAAATAAACAGATTGATAAACTTTCCTATTTCAGTTCACTAATATCTATACTATTTGACTATCTGATTATCAACACTCATTTATCATCAGCATCCAATATCTGTTGAGGAAAATAAAATTAAATATTCTCTTAATTGTGTGATCTTCCAGATTGATTGATATTATCTCAAGATCCTAGGCAAGCCAAAGTTGTATTTAGACCAGTGAATCGAGACTCGCCGCGAGTCACTCAAGTCAGGGAGTCCGGTCACCCCTGCTAGGTCAAAACAATCTGTGATCCTGACCCTCCAAGTCACGATGGCTGACTCGGCTGACTCATCTGACTCGCCTGATTTTTAATTTTAGTTTTTAAAATTTTCTTAAAACATCTAAAATTTACCTTTGTACTTACATAATCAATGTATGTTTATGTATGTGATCAAATTACTTTCTATTTCATGATGTTATTGTGTCTTTAAGCTTTATTCAATAATGGGTGCATGGAGTGTTCTTTAAATCCTTAAAAACCTCTAAATTTCAAGGGTTTTGTCACTTTTCCGAGTCACCGCTGAGCCTAAGCCATTTCACGGGTTGAGTTACCCTTGTTGAATCAAAGCCAGGTCCGACTCTAGGAACTATAATTTAGACACAAGTTCACTTTTGTAAGTTTAGCAAAGTTGTAGACATCATAACAAAATGTGATCTCCCTTTAGGTCATGAGTACCTATATGAAATATAAGGTATGTCTTAAGTAGTTTTCCAACACAAATTTAGATTGGTTTCAATGAGCCGTATTCAACCATATTTAATGTATATGATATCAAGCAGGTGCTACATACAAATAGATATAGCAAGATAATGCAATAAATAATAATATTGTCCAAAAAGTGTTCCACATACAAATAGATAAACAGGATGATGCAATGAATAATGCTCTCATGGGATAGGCCTTGTTAGGCCCAACTGCATTGATATGAGATATTTTTCTTCTGGAGCAAGTGAAACACATGCATAGACAACCTCAAGGAGGCTGACAACCATGAAAGGAAAACGATGAGACTCTTCGATTAAACCGTCATTGTCACGTCCCCAAATTTTAATGTAATAATTGAATTTAATTAATTAATTAATTGGTCCCAGAATTTATATAATATAATAATAGGACCTTTAATTAGTTACTTTAATTTAATTACTATGGAGCCCAAGTTAATATTTGTATTTTTGATTCCGATTGATTTAATATATCTCGGACCTATTTTTATTTTAGTTTCCATTGGTAAGTGTCGACTACCTTTGTACACCCTCGAAAAAGTTTTTCCCGACGGGTATTTAAGCACGACTTGTAGGTAGTTGTAGGTATGCTATTTGGATTATTTTCTTTTTACTACGAATTCCTGTCGGAGTTCTCTATTATTCGCCATTTCGGAAGTGAAAGATCATCCCTACTTGGCTTTCCGATTTCGGTTCGATTCAACCCTCACCCTATTCTGTCACCTGTAATACTTTGCTCGGATCTGGCAAATCGAAGCACCATCTTTGTCTGTGAGTATTAATTGGAGAATATCGGTTCAATATCTATCCCTGCTTGGCATTTATTTGATGGAGTTGTGTTCTTATATTATTTGCATATGAGTTTGTATGTTCTTTCCAATTTCTATAAAATACCTGACGTACTCCTGTATCCCTACTACTCCCTCCATCTGTACTCCCTCCATCCGTACTTCTCCCTCCATCTTTCGCACTACCTCCCTCCATCCATACTCCTCCCTCCAATCGTACTCCTCCATCCGTACTCCTCCCTCCATTCGTACCTCCCCCTCCATCCATCATACTAACCCCTCCATTTGTACTCCTCCCTCCATTCATACTCCTCCCTCCATCTACCATACTACCTCCCTCCATCCGTACTCCTCTATCCATCCATTCTTCCCCCAACATCTATCATACTACCTCCTTCCATCCGTACCTCCCCCTCCATCCGCCTCTCTCTGTACTCCTCCCTCCACCCCTCCGCACTTCTTCCTCCATCCCTCCGTACTCCTTGTACTCCTTCTAGCAACTTCCATCTTCCAACTTCCATCTTCCACCTGCCAACTTCCATCTCCCAAACTTCCATCTTCCATCTACAAACTTCCATTTGCCATCTTCCAACACCATCTTCCATCCTCCCAAATTCCCATACAACATTCCATTCCTCTGTACAGGCATATCCATTCCACCCTATGACATCCTGCTCCACATATGGATTAAACATTTTCCCCTTCAGACTTGGACAAACAGTAAGGTTCGGAAAAGGAACATTACAGTCATAAAAAGAGAAGCAGAAGAAAAAAACGGAAAAAGTTTCTTTTGTATTCTATTGACAATAAAGTGGCTCTAAAATTTTATGAGAACCTACAACTAAAATTTCTACTAAAACTCAAAGCAAGATAGCAACAAAGGCAATGCACCAGAGTTCAAGCCCTGAAGTAGAGAATTTGTAGGAAGTACTAACCTGTTATTTGACTAAGAACAGCTTAAGCATGCAATGTTTAAATATACACTAAGCATTCATGAAGATGATTTTTGCAATACTTTCAAGAACTATATGCCCTTAGAATGACTGAAATTTTAATGCCCACACAGCAGTAAGAACTTATGCCAGCAATAACATTTTCCATGTTGTGGCACGTATATTAGTTTACTTGTGAATAAGATACAAATTCAGAAACTTCTTTTAACTTCAAATATTATATGAGCTTTCTTTGGCATCAGTTATTCACATAGTTACACCACCCTGGGAGACGGGGGGACGGGGGGACAAGTTTCCGAGACGGGGGGACAGAGGGGCCTTGATTTGGGGACTGCAGGGGGACGGCAGGGGGACGGCAGCGGGGGATGGGGGGGTGGCGGAAGGAGTAGGGGTGTATATACTATACATATGGTATAGCATATACCATATCAATTGGAATATCATGATTCATGATCAAATGACAAACAAACAATGACCATTAAACATTGAACATCAGCAAATAATAAATATCAGTCTAAACTCTATATATCAACTTTCAAATCAATAGTATGAGTATCTAGATTCTACTATCTAATAGTAATCAATGATCATATGAGTCATGACATAAAGATGATTACAATAAGTATCATGTGCCATGAATCATGATATCAAAATAAGTATATAATGCAAACAAAAACTACAAGTCTCCTAGAGTCCAAATCAAAATGTCAAATCAATGGAGACTCCTTGGCGTCCCCCCACAATGGAGGAGACTTCTTGGCGTCCCCCCTCAATGAAGGAGACTCCTTGGCATCCCCCCGCACCCCCACACTCGGAGACCTCTAGCCGTCTCGGAGACCTCTAGCCGTCTCGGAGATGTCTCACCATCTCCGGCAGCGGTGGCGCTCTAAGGGACACCGCCCAAAATGCCGAGACGCCATCCCCCCGTCCCGGGGACGTCCCCGTCTCCGAAACGGCCCAATTTTGGGGGGGGGAACGCGTCCCCGTGTTACACTGGTTATTCACCTAGTAGGTTCAACAATACTATGGCTCGTCTTGATTTCTGAATGCAGCAAGTACTTACATACCAATAAATTTCAGCTTCACCATTGGTCTCTTATTAACTACCCTTAAAACTTTAAAGTAATAAAATTTTGTTCTTGTTTCTAAAAAATAAAGTCATTCTATCAGTCACACACTCACCCTCAAGAAAGGACAAGCACTGAAAGTATTTGTAAGAAAGAAGCAAATTATCTATTACGAGGTTAGAAGATTGATCCTACCTTATTTTGGATCCCCTTGTCCCAATAATAATCCTGCGATGTGTATGTTTATGTACAATAAAATGTTGCTCAATTCGTAGAGACCCGTCTTCCATTTCCTTCCAATCAATCAAGCGTTGATCAACTTCATAGGGTATTTCCTATGTGTGAATTAACGATTAATTTAGCTGAGCTTGAATATATACACAAATAGCAATTGCAGGTGAAAAAAAATTATAAATTTAGATTAAAGACAAGTGGACTATCATAAATCTTCACCTGATGTATGTAATGCAAAAACTTTTCTCGTACAACTTCAAGTGATGTGTTTTTTAGAGAATCTTCATCCAAAGCAATGGGGTCTTCATCCCAAGGTCTCCTGACCGCCTAAAAGAATATCACAAATTAATGAATACCAAGAAATATCATGTGCACTCTCAGAATTTTCTAAACCAGTACACTACATTTCCCTATTAAGAAATGTTTCTATCAGATTAAATTTCTAATTTCTAGAGAGCAGAAACAAACATCATCTGATGCATCACAAACATGGTTACTCTTGTCCAGAATTTAACTCAATTTAGCCAGAAGTGTATAAACCCACAATATTGAATATAAAACACAATGAACCATTTTATGATACACACATAAACCAAAAAGCAAATGCCCATGGGACTCAAATGAATGTGACCTCTATATACATACGATCTATCTGCACACACTGTGTTTAATATTGAACTGTGCAAGTAGATAGCAACTGGTAACATAAATGGAAAGCTATGAAAATCAAAAGTTACTGTATCAATTATTATTTCTGCACAATAAAAGTATACAGAGCCTCATAACCCTGGCCTGCTAGTAGGACATCCAAAAAATAGAGGTGATTTTTATAATAAAAAAAAATTATAGCAACCAATATCCACACAAATATGATTTCTCTTAGCCATATCTATCAAACTATTCTTCTTATCTTGATATAAATATAAAATCAAATCAAATTAGAGGACTCAAATGTTCATACAAAAATCAGTAGCCCTACAGAACTTTGCATTTCATGAATGATTTACAGTCAATTACCCTGAAGATGATAGTCAGTTTTAGTCAAGATGATCCTTCTTACTAGTTTGTCATGTTTTTATGTTCCATACTAGCTTGTTTGCTAACCATGACTCACATGTTTGCAAATAATGAATGCAGAGCACAATAATTCAAGCTTTGACAATTAAAAATTCCTAGTAAAAATGAAGATGATATCTCAAATGAAAGTTAGAAGGGAAAATGTAGTGCCCCCTTGTTGAAATAGGATTCATTAATAAATAATAATAATCAATTAAAATTTAAGAAAAAAAAAACTCAATATATTAAAAATTAGTTAAGTTTAATAAATGGTCAAAAGGCATGAATGAAAAGTTGTGTCTCCCTCAAACATGAGCTATAAAAGCGAGAGAAGAGAACTTCATTTGGGAGGCGATACATGAAGGAAGAAAGTAAGGGAGCAAAAGAAATCAAAGAAGCATTAATGGAAGAAGTTAGGAATGGGAAGAACATAAGGTAGCAACTCTTTCAAAGGGGCTGCAATGATGAAGGGTTCAGATACTCATTCTTCCTAGGCTCACCGTGAACAACCCAAAGCAAACCTAGAAACTCAAGATGCACCCAATGGTGGTAGGTTAGTTTATGTATGTATTTTTCATTTGTTCATCAGCATACTCTTTGTATCAGCTTTAGGTAGTGTCTTGCAACAGCATAGAAATGTTGTTCAAGTCAAAATTTGTCTATGTAGCGCCCCTAGTCTATCATAGTAATAAACAGCAACCTACTTCATTTCTTATGAAGGTTGGGGCATTGACTTCTTTTTTGTAGATCTGAGTAAATTATTGCTGATGGATTTGTAACAGTCAGCCCATAGCTATTTTTGTTGATCATGTTCAGAATGCTGTGATTTTTTGTGCATGTAATCTGAAACTATATCAGGACTACAAGTAAGTTTATTATACAAGTAATTTTCTTTATAATTCTCAAATATTTGGACAAACATGAGCATTGAGGGCTGCAAATCCCAAATCAGAAGCCTCCAATCTGACTGGTCTAATTTTAACAAATATGAATTTATTTATTTGGACAAATATGAGTCTATTCCTGTGAAACTATAATGCTTGAATATTAAAACTGAACCAGTCCCACACCAATTGTTTAGCCAATTAAACATTTAGAATAAACATTCACAAATTAATTCAACAACATTGGCCAATGGAGATATTCCTTGTTTGATTTCTTCATTATTGGGCATATTAAGGAATGTCTCCCGTTGACCAATGTTGTTGAATTAATTTGCCAAGGTTTATTCTGAATATTTTAATGGCTAAACAACTGGCATGGGACCAGGTCAACTAAAGTATTCAAGCATTATAGTTTCAGACAATACAGGAATTATCGGGCACTCATATGATTGAGGAGTTGCCACATTAATTATGTGGTATATTAAAGTTATATCCATGGTTTATATGTGGAAGAGCAATCTTTAATCCTCTTTCTTGGTTTGATTCATTAAGGCTCTAGCTTGGCGATATGTTTTTTGGCCATGCTTAAGCATCCCTTACCAAATGATGGCAATGGTTTGTATCATTTCTGAGCATCCAAAGCATAGGAAATATGTATAAGTTTTCTCTGGAGTTCTGTTCTTGGCAGCCGCAAGATAATCTGAAAATTGCAATTGTAACCATTGCCAAAAGTTCAAGAACATCTGTTTTCCTTCTGAGAAATATTGGAACAGAGGCCAGCATAAATCTTTTACAGTCTGGACTGGAGCTGAGAGTAGCAGGGTTCAGAACCGCATGACTTGTGGGAGGTTACATTCTAGCCAGTAATATATACCTTGCAAAGTTTTGGTGGATTCTGAATGCCCCTTATTGGCTCATGACTAGTCATAGCTTCACCTAGTTGATTTCAGGTAATTCCGAGAAGCATCTTCTGGAGTTTGAGTAAGAGACCATTACTGTAAGTTATTTTGTGAACATAATCCTAAGTTACTCGGGGGCAAGTTTCCACCCCTAAACCCCGGGTTTCGGAAATTGTGTCGACTTCAGGCACTGGGGGAATACGAGGGACATTTCCAAGCCATCCCTGTCCAGGCAAGAAAATCATGGATGCATCCGCAAAACCTAGGAAACGGTCAATGCCTTTCCACTTGGTGTCGGTCATCTGAGGGTCGGTTGGGGACGGCCAAGCTGTCCCTCAATCCTCCCAGGGATTGGTAAATGTTTCCGGTGGCAAAATAGTATTAAATAAAAAAGCTAATAAATGGTAATTTTTTCTGCCCGTTTGCAGGCCCCACACACAATGGAAGGAGGTTAATGTTGGGTGCTAAGGGATGGATATTTGAGAAAAATATTGTATGGGCTTACAGGCGTGCTAAAATGGAAAAGATGTTATAGAAGTAACAGCACACCACTTTATTGTGTTCCTGAGCATCGCTTAGTACTTGTTCAAATTCCCTAAGGCTTTGTACTTCCCACACACAATGAATTGAACAGCTATTATCTTTTTTTGCTTCCATCACTTCTGCTTTGTGTCATTCCTCTCAGAAATGTTTATTAGACAAATTAACAAATATAAAAAAACAGAGTTTGAATCTGAATTTAAATTTTTCCAATGGTGAGGAAAAACTTTGGACAGAAGATAAGCACTTGATGAGAATTAATGAAATCAGTCCAAAATTCTGAATCATTGTCTCAACAACCATTCAAATCAAGATGATGAATTTGATTTGATGCTATGTGCTACGATGATTGAATTCGATGCTATGGTCTATGATGATTTGATGAATGGTCTTGATAATTTCAAATTATGTTGCTCTGATGAATGTTACAATGTTATGAAAGTCTATTATTCATGAGTAAATTTGAAAATATATATACATACATAAATACATATATATATATATGGCCGTCCTTTGCTCCAGCCAAAGAAAAATCCTGAAAAACCCATTTACCCGTCCCAAACATAATCACAAGAAGCAATTGGTAAGATGGGTATTCATCACTTTTATGATTTAGATAGTTGTCTGAAGATGTGTATTTAGACTAAACTATTACCTTCACGAAAGCCATATTTGTTGAGAATCATTGTTCATGCCTTCTGCATCGAGATGTAATGTGTTCTAGAAGGGAAGATAATTCAAACCTCTCTTAATGAAACATTGTGTCATTCTGGAGAGGAGATTCGTCAATTTCTGGATGTACTGATTGCAGTTGTCAGGCCACTCGATTGATGGCTATCACATGAGTTTTTTGATTGGCTCAGAGTTGTGTTGAATGTGTGCGTAGATAGTAAAACTGTCTATACTTGTGAGCCCTGTGACATTCTGAAAGTGGTGATTAAAAAAAGGAAAGAAATTAACAATTAAGGTTGGTATCTCTTAATCATATTGTGAAGTAGAGATTGGCTAAGTCACAAGGTTTGAATTTGAATTTGACTTTGTCAATCATAAAATACAGATGAAATTTGACGAGGGTAAAAATTCGGGAAAAAAATCGACATTAAATGTAACTTACATTAATTTATTTATTTTTAAATATAAGTAATATATCCACAAAATTGTCAAATTAGTTTGTCATTGCTAAATAATTAAACTAAATAACTCTACCATTTTAAAATAAAATAATATTATTATAAATAACAATATTATATTAAATATCATAAAATTCGAATGAAACTCGCAAAGGATAAACATTCGCTAAAATTCGGCATATCCTGTGACTTGGGAGATTGGTATGCAGACACAGTCGACAAGCTTCCACTAATTCATGGACTTGTCAAAAGAATCTAGCCCTCACCTTGTCTGTATTGCCATAGGTTCACAGCTTGGAGATGCTGAGGAATTTAATACTGTTAGTAGCTATTCCATTATCTCATAATTTTATGTATCTGTTCACAATTTCAGAAGATTTTCAAAATCTAAAGTTCATTCCCAGCAACAAATGGAATCAATGGACATCTGAGGGAAGTTGGCCTTCATAAGCCACTCAACATCTGATATAGTTGTTGGACATTCATAGGGAGATGGACTTAAATCACTGCGTGGTGGAACTTTTGCAATCAGAAATTGTGCAAGAAACATCTGATTTTTTATTTCAAAGTTTTATGAGTCTCAACAGGTGTGATAGAGAAGGTTGAATGCAGGACTGGGCATATTGAATAACAGAATCAAGACTGGGGGTTGTTAGATTCATAACTTAGGTTGCTGGAGGTTAAAATGATCTATTCAGACAAATATGGAGACACAATTTGCAGGCACTCCTGTGGTGGTGACTTCTGTAGATAGCTCTCTTAGCCCTATGATTTCACTGTATAATCATTCCAAAAGATTTAATTACCATGCATAAATTCAGGAAACTTAAATCGTATACCCGTTATTTCAAATAGTAACCTCCCGTTTGGTTGCAGCCTTGCAGGCATTGGAATTGAGAATAGGAATGGCTATTCCAATAACAGCTATTTTTTGGAATGGACATAAGCTCATTTTAGGGGCAAAATGAGAATATGCATTCCTATTCCCTATTCCAATTGGCACACCAAACGGAAAATAGAAAACATATTCCTAATTTCCTATTTCTATTCGAGCAACCAAATGGGCCCTAAGGGAAGAATAAAAATGGAGATGCATTTAGGATGGCCCAACAGGGAAGGAAAATTTCAGTGCCCATCAGAGGTAGCATCTTACAACCTGTGAAACTGTGCATCAGATTTGGTGGAAGTTAGTTTGAAAGAAAGAAAAAAATGAAGGAAAGGGCAGATTAGAAAAGTGTTTTTTTCTCGAAAGAATTCAATGATACATTGATGCTGATCAGCTAAGGGACTTCTAGAGAGGAAATGAAGTAAGAAATTGGCTCTATATTATTGGTTTAAATTTAGAATCTTTTAAGTTTCCTAATAGTGTTCTCTCTAAGTTGAAGAAATTAAACACATATTTGTCCAAAGTAGATCAATCAGACTGGAGGCTTCTAAATTGGCCTTTTCAACTCTCAATGCCCATTTTGATCCAGCACAATTTAATAGAACATGAAGATGTGAGACTTGCGGTTGCTTCTTGTCACAATAAGATCATAAAATAAATAGCTCCAATAGCACCCTATAATGATAATATATTGGAGAAGGTTGTACAGCTGATTGTGGAAAGCCTACATGGGTTACATGATGTCAAAGCCCCTACTTTTGGTAAGAGGGCTGTCATTTTGGGAATTATGGTAAGAGTCAAATCATTTATAACTATGCTGGATCTCAAGTGTGATAAATTGATTCTTCAAATGTTTCAATTCTTTCTAACCTGAACTATGAAACACCATCCAGACAATGCAAGGGCTTGAAAGCAAACTATTATGTCTTAATCTTGGATGAGGATGATGATATCTGCAAGTGGTTGTGATCAGACTTGTTGGCAATTTGGAGAAAAGAGTATAATATCTCATCTATGGCTTTATGAGTTCTGAAATGATTTGGTTGAGCAGAAGATCGAAAGGTTCAAGAAACAAATGACTTAAAATGAACTTATCTTTGTGGTCTTAGAGGGTGTAGTCTCCCAAAAAAAGTAAGAACCAAATGAGAAGGGTGCAGATTTAATTCACACGTTAGGCTTGGACACCTGATCACAATTTGAGGGGTGGCAAGGAAGATAAGACAACCAAGCACAGGTTCGGACCAGCTAAAAGAAGACAGGGAACTTCACAGCTTTATTCCAATAAAATAACACAAATGCTTGTGATGAGATGGATTTGACCATTGTTATAGGTAGGGGATATGTAAATCTCTATATTGCTGATTTGGAAGTTGTGATTGGCAAACATTTCAATGAGGATGGTTTTATTCAAGGAGAGATCATGTTGGAGTCTTAATATATTTCCAATAAAAGGCATGAATCTTCATTTGGTGGTAATCGCTTAGGAATGATGACATAGCAGCAACCTTGACTTTGTATGCTGATCAATCAAACAAGAAGTTTGAGGCCTATGATGACATCAATGACACCCCTAAAAGGTGTGATGAATCAAGTTTCCTTTATAGCAGTAGTTTACTTATGCATGATAGTGACTTGGACCACCAATCAAAGAAGGCATTTCAAGATGATGGTGCTCATACACATACTTTGAAGGATTGGCTAAAGATCACCAATGATATGATTGTTACAACTTTGATACATTATGATGACACTAAGGATCATTGAAGATCTCTATAGGAAGTTCCAAATTAAAAGAAGACAAAAGGGCATGGCATGTGATTTTTATTTTGCATACTTGCAAGTGATCAAAGTGGCTCTAGAAGCAACAAAATCTAATTATGTGTTTACTTTCCAACAAGGATCATATCTTGAAGATTACTTAAATATATGCTGATAAATTGAAGGAAAAAGAGGATGAAGTCAAAAGGCTTATCCTGAAGCTTAACAATACACAGGAGATATTGGAGAATACACAGATGACTCTTGAAAAAGGAAAAACTCTGATTATTGTTGCAGATCATTTCAAGGAATAGGAGTGGCTGAGTTTATTAAGGAAGTGATTAAGGAACTTGACAGCATACAATAGACTTATGATTCGGATGATGGTCCCAAAAGATCAAGTAATAAATTTTTGGACCAGCCAAAACTTCAATATGAGTTGGATAATATTCAGTTGGCTGACAACTCTTTGTTTGACATGGATGCTGATTGGACATTTGATGATCTACTCTTTGAGTTGCATGAGGGAGTTCTTTCTAACTCCAGCGATGAGAAAGAAATTGCTTGCAAGATTTGGGACCCAAGTGCAGTTTCTAGTGCTAAATTTTGGTCACAAGATTGGAGTAGCGGATTGATTACTAGAGTTAGTACTGCTGCCCACTTTTCGATCAACTTACTCATGGGTTCAAATTCTACTCTACTAATGAGTTGGCTGGATTATGTGGTTCAGCAGTTCAGTAGTTCTTGGTTGAGGACTGACGGTAGATATGATCTGATCATAAGTGATGGATCTTTAGTTACTTCTATACTCATGAATCCTATGTATTCAATGGTATTTTTACATTTTTTACTATTGTACTAGCTCCTTCGCAGCATTGGTGTTTACCTTAGTCCTAGAGGAGTTTGATTTTGTGCACTTGCAGACTACAATGCAGTTAGTTGTGAGACATCCTTTGGGCACAACTACATTATTCTTCACTTCCACTTAGGGGAATTTGAGTTAATACGTCATTTCACAACATTATTATGCATGCTTTCAGATGATGATAGGTTGATTATAGTGAGTTGGGATTGTTGGGATACTCCCTTTCAGAGGTTAATTGCTAGTGTCATATTTCCAGTGGTTCACCACAAACGTAATACTTAATAAGTTGATGTCAAGGTTTGTTATCCTCACTTCTATAACAGTCACTTGACAGTGATGAATTAGATTCTTGTTTGGGATTTCACAAGGGGAGAGATTGGGATTCTTACTTTTTGGTTGAACGGATTATTTTTTCTGTTAGATAGGGTAGTGATTGGCAGGGAGATTGTTGATGTGGTTTTTCTTGAGTTACCTTGGCAAGATATATTACATGGCATTAATTTCAGCCATGTTAAAGTTTTCAAACCTAGGGAAGTTGTTATGGACTACATCAGCAACTTAAGGTGGGTTATTATGTCTTTTCATGTACCTATGATGAGTGTCATGCACATCCATGGGAGGTTATTTGGGATTGAAGAATTGTTGGGTGTTGACAGCTCATTCAGATACCTAAATATCTCCTTATATTTGACAGTTGTGTTTTTGTGATGATTAGAGATCCAGACATTAGCATGCTTGGTGCTTTACTTCAGTGGGATTTTGAAGAGTGGTTTCATAGTTTCGAGCATGGTGATGTTTATTAGAGTAGCACAATGGATTGGCAAAGCAACATTTCTGAGATTGATATGGGATCCTGTTAAAACATATAGCTTCATTCCAACAAATACTTTGAATAACAGTATATATATATATGATTTACATATTGATATGTATATATACGTATCTGTCCATTCATATGTTCGATGATGTTCTGAAATTGAAATCTGAATATGTCTGAGACATTTATATGTTTCATTTGATACAAGTTCACTTATATTCGATGACATTATCAGCATGATTGCAGATGCCAATCCCTGGATGATTATCGGCTTGTTTGTGTAAATGCCAATCCTGATTTAGCATTATCAATCTTACGCGTTCCATGTGCGGGCAATGCACATTATTGAGTTCATGATTATACATATCGATCACTGTTAGCATTTGTTATATGCTAACACACACATGATTAGATATGATGATGAATGGTCATGTCTCTAACTAACATTTGTTATATGCTAACTTACACATGATTAGATACGATGATGAATGGTCATGTCTCTAATTAGAGACATGCCCATTCACCAATGTACCTACTCATATGTTATATATATTGAACTCACTCATTCTTGTTGATATATAAATCAATTAATATCAATACGAGATCTGAATATTACTACAGTTCAGCAATTAGAAGCATTCCATCATTTTTGAAGTCTTGTACATGCAAATGTAAAAGTTCTGCCATATATTGCATTGATCAACATTGAAGATTAAATCTGCAATACATCAATATTGAATCAGTAAGATTCTGAAAAACAAAATACATACTATAAGTCTGATATAAACTAAGTAAAACTTTACAGATCCAAGCATTTGGTTTCAACATGCAAGTGTAGATTTCTTAAGGGCAAGCATTCTCCAGGAAGAGAGGAATAAAATGTCCCCTTTTTAAGACATCAGAAGTCAATTAAATAATTAAGTTGTCAGACTATATCAAGCTTAATGACAACTTAATTTAATTATTTAATAAAGTATGAAAATGCCTTTAACTTAGTGACTTTACTGGAGCTTAGTGAATAATAAATAGTCGTTTTATTAGTACTTCCCTAATTTCAATTTCAAAGAGGGGGACAATAAAGGGACAAAGAAAGGATTACCAAGAAACATGCAGAGGGAAAACGAAGAGTCAAAAGAATTGCTAATAAAGAACATTGAAAGGCTCATTCTCGACATCCTCAGTTTATTGTTTTCTCTTGGAAATTTTGGGAGCTTCTAGCTTTCAATTGTGAAACTTGAGGGTGAAAACCTTCAGGATTTCTAGATGGATAGAATGGAAACCCAATTCATTTCTTTGTGGATTCGCAATGGAGTTTACAGCTGGGCAAATTTGTGAAATTTTCATCTAAAACCAAACTTTTTAGAGGTATTTAATATTTACTTAAACAAAAAGGTTGTAATATTTTATCTTCATATTTAATTACAAATCTCTACTTCAATCTAATATTGAATGATTTTGAAAGAACACGATGGGCAAAAGATGCAAGGGAGTTTTTCAACATGTTGCACAGAAGGAAAAGATTTTCCGCTTCAGATCTGTAATGCATAAGATAGTTGCAGAAAAATTTCAAAAGGTTTTTCGTGAGAAACCGGTTGTGCAGCCAGCTAGGTCATTTACAGTAAATCCTACATATAGATAATAAATTTCAAAATTTGATGCAGCATGAAAGATTCAATCTCGACCAACTTGATAAATCGTATATCAAGGTTGGATTGTCCAGATCTGCAGAGCATGAAGAAGCTGCTCAGAATGGGTATCAAGATCTTAGAAAGATTTTTTATGGGAAACAAGTTGTGCAGCCAGCTAAGCCACCCACAGTAAACCATACATTTAAGGTTCAAAATTCAATCCAACATGAAAGAGTCAATCCGAACAGGCTTGACAAATGATATATCAAGGTCGGATCATTCAGGTCTATAAGGTGTGAGAAAATTGCAAAAAATGGGTATCAGGAATTTCGGAGAATTTTTCTTGGGAAACCAGTTATGCAGCCAGGGAAGTCACTTGCTGTAAACCCTATATACAAGTTTCAAAATTCGATCCAGCATGAAACCCTCAATCCGGACAAATTTGACAAATCGTTTATCAAAGTTAGATCGGAGGAGTCCTAGAATGCAAATTGCAGGGCTGATACGGTATCTATGAAATCTCTAGTCAATCAGTCGTTTCAGAAGGGGGAATCCTCAAAGAGACAAGTTTTTCAAGATCGATAAAGTAGGGGTTTTAGCGATCCGGGTAACAAGCGGACTTATCAGAGGAAAAAGACAAAGGATATGCCTGATAGATGTAAAGTGAATAGCCGACAACAGAGATTGATTTGTGGCCCTAAACCAGAGTTCAATATATGCAAAGGCACCCCACCCCCACCCCCCCCCCCCCACATACCCCATTAAACGCAAGCTCCTTTCATTCTCCAGATACGAAGACAGAACTGATAAGAGGTCAGTCCCAGTCGAATAGTGTTTTCTCCATGCAACTTCAGAGGGAACACGGTATTAATGCTTCACAGCAAAATCTCCAGGACGAAGTTTCTATTAATCCAAAAACAATGGCGCAATCAGACCCCAAGTTTTCAGCAGAAAATATATTAGGAGCAGCCAGATGCGAGGAGATAAACAAAGGTTTTTCACAAAAGTTCATGCACCCTCCAGATGGCATTTCGATTGCTTTCCCTGACCATATACTTCAATCTAACATTGTTAAGTATATCTAACCAGATAACCTACAGGTCTGAAAATGCAGACCGTACTTCTTCTTCTTACCCTTATATATCATTAAGTTGGCATTAGATTATTTTCCTTAGAAGCCCGTGACTTCTCAAGAAGTAGATTGATAATCCTTAACTAATCTAACACATTGTGTTAGTTAGATGTTATTATGTTTATCTTTCTGATCACCGACTTATAGGAAAGATTGATTATGTTAACTTACGTCCCTTTGAGGGACATACCCTTTAGCAAGGATATATAGGAAGGTTATCGGTGCAGTTTGAGGACACACAGTTACAATTAAGTCTGCTCCTCTAAGCATCTATATCCTACGATTAATTCAGAGATACTCCCATTCAATCAAAGGTCGAATATTCATTATTATATCAGCATTAAAGATAGGTGTCAACTTCCTCAATATTTAGAAATTAGAAGACCATTCTCAGCAATCAAGGACTGAAATAAAAGTCTGAATAAAAGGTTACAGAATTTTAAGAAACTTTACAAACATTTCTCTGCTGCGGGAATCAGCCCTTATAGGAAAATTTTGGGATTCTTCAATCCATACTGACGAGATTTTGCAATGGGGGAAATCATAATGGAATGGGCTTAAGGAGGTATTTTTCATTCACCCAGAATCCAACTTCCTTATTGCATTGTTTGATTCAAAGAAAAAAAAGGGATGACGTTCATAGATATATGGGCTGGTTTTGCAAAGGATCTGGGCTTTTCACTTCTCTTTGGGTGCCTACGTTTAAAGCAGATCTTATACTTTCTTTATTTTTGCCTTTCTGGTTCAGTTTTCACTTGTTGCCACTGGAGTACAGAGACCCAGAATTATTGAAATTCTGGCAAACAGAATTGGAATATTTGTTAGACATGATTTGTTACCATTTGAAAATCCTCAGCTCCAGGTCAGGGTATGTCTGTCACTAAATATGTGCAAACCATTTCCAACACAGATCTCTATATCATCCAAATGGAGCTCTCTTAAGAAAGATTTAGTTATTGATAATACAGTCGCAGTTGATCAACACAAATCTCACCTAGGACATTTCACCACGCATTGCCAGGGTCCATGCCCACAAATGCTTGTTTGTAAGGCTTCCTCTTCTGATCCTCGAAAATGTTGCTTTTTTCAAAACAGCTCTTACATGGACCAGCTTGATGCTTCTCATGTCAATGAGGAGTTGACACTAACTTTGGGCGCTTCTCTAAAGCCTAAAGCTTACATTCTTTTAAGCCATTTTATGCATGAGCTGCTCAAATTTTCGAAATCACAGGCGATAGTTCATCACACTACACAATATTCACAGAAAAGATATGTTCTGCCATCAGATTTTCAGCATGGGAACAGGGTAACAGCTGAAAAGGATAATAGAATTTTTGTTCCAGGAACTACATATGACAAGTTAACATTTCATTCTGATCAATTTAATGGTGAACTTCAGTATAATCATCTTCAGAAATTGGTTCATGATCTAATATATCAGCAACAGCAAATCAAGATTACGAATAATATCACCACTAACACTTTGTATGGAACTAAATCGGAAACTGAATTAAAGCAAATGGCTGATGATATGGCAGTTGAAATTGCTGTACAACTGATTGATGAAATAGCAGAGGAAGAGTTAGGCTATCCATCAATGGGAACAGAAGACTGTATACACCTTCAGAATCATAATCAGGAATGCTTTAAGACGCACAACACAAGATTGGAGACATGCATAGGGAATAATGGATTAGCAATTTTGTTAACTGATAAGCCTCTCCAGGAGGATATATTAACATGTGTTATAAAATCCTAGGGCAGGAGCAAGATAAGTGTTATGACAATTATACTCAAAGTCTTGATAAAAGTGAACAAAAGCTAGAAGACCAAATATTGCCATCTGAAGAAAATCAGTTAAGCATGTCAGATCAATCCCCAACTACATATGGGAAATTAGATTTTTTCCATCATTATCCATATCCCAGTTTCCTGCTGTTGAAATAATGGAAAAGAAGATGCCAAAAAAGAGAGGTAGAAAACCAAGACCTGTTAAGGAAGAAATAAAGGCTGGCTTGCAGTCCACTATAGAGGAGAAATTTTCTACACCTAGGCAAATGACGAGGAGAACTGTATGTTCTCCTTCGCCACAATGAAGATTCTTTCATGGAATGTCAAAGGCATTAATGCCTCTGACAACAGACTTAGAATCAAGCAGTTGCTTTATTCTTCCAAAGCAGATTTAATTCTCCTTCAAGAAACCAAATTATCAATAGAATCTTTTCACAAGTCAATCTCTAAGTTGTCAGAATGGAAATCAGTGTACTCTCCGACTCTTGGAGCCTCAGCAGGCCTAAAAGTTTTGTTGAATCCCAAAACAATCAAAGCTCAGCTAGTCCAACAGAATACCTACTGGTAATTTTTGCACATTCAGAATTTTGACCTTTCTTTATGATAAATTTAAAATGTGGGCAGCTCTTTCTTCAGTAATGGATAGCTATGCAGATCACAAGTTTATTTACGGCGGTTATCTGAAAAAAAGGGTGGTATATGTCCTCTCTCCATGGCTTCCAATCAACTGGTATCATCACCGTCTAATTATAACAAGAGTTTTGACATTTATTCTTTTGCCCATGGTTTCTAATTGATTGGCAGCCTACCATCACATTGGGGTCAGTTGGAATGTTCAAGTATAATTGTCTAAGACTCAAACACAAACACAGATTTTTTCTTAATTCGGGCCAGTCTCTTAACATCTCACAAGTCCAACCTCAATATTAACAAGGCATAAATCAACATAAACATCAAGTAATCTGCAACTTACAAACATCCTCATCAAGGAAGTATTGTCCATGCAAATGGAATTATTAATGCAGATGGTTTTTTAAGTGTTAATGAAAGCAAAATGAACAAATAACTGAGTCATTTCATCCAACATGCAAGTAGAGAATCCTTCGGTATGTCTGTTGGAACAGAAAACAGTATGTAGAAAGAAAAGGTGCAAAATACAATGGTCTGTCATTAGAATGACAAGTTTTCTGGCTGCCTTTGATATTCACTCTACTTAAAAGACAACCAGTTTGTTTGCTTTTATTGTAATTTACATATTGGCATCTAGAAGCAGCCAAAAATGGTTAATGAGACTATAAAAATTACAATAAACACAAAAATGGGAGTGCCCAATGCATTAGAAGAGTAGTATTGGCAAAACAAGAATCATGTAGAACAAGCATTTTGAAACAACAAGAAATCCAGGGGGAAAAAAAGAGTTGAAGACTAAACAGAGGGAACCAAAAAAGGAGCACTGAAATGTTACATCCAACAAAGATTTACCAAATATAGTGTCAACTAGCAGCTCACTTGACATCCGAGAAAGGGGAAAATAAGTTTGATGACATTTCTGCTCAGCACTGATTAAAGCTGGAAAGGTCTATAATGTGTGACCTCAAAGGGATATTCAAGATATCTTACACCATGCCATACATATTGATGCAGGAGCATCTTGCATGGGAAAATTTATAAAAATAAATAAAAATAAAAAATTGTGGAGGAGAGAGAAAGTGACGAAAATAGAAAGAAAAATAATTAAAAATAGAAAATAGAAAAAAAAGGAAAAGAGGAATTTTTATTTTTGAGGTGTATAAGTGGCATAAATAGAAAAAATAAGAAAATGGTTGTCATTCCATTTATCGAGGTGTGTAGGTGGAATTCTAGAAGGTTGTGGATATTGTGTACAGGTGGAATCCTAGAAGGTTGTGGATATTGTGTAGGTGAAATTCTAGAAAGTTGTGGATAAATCATCCATTGGGTGGTAAGTGCCTATTTAAGCAAGGCATATGAGCATTTCTAATCAAGCTTTGGAAGGTCAAGCTTCAAGCCTTCAAGGTGTGAAGGCTTCAAGGAGTGAAAGCTTCAACGTGTGATCTCTTCTTAGTAGAAGCTTGGAGAGAAGGAGGAAGTAAGGAGTGAGTTTCCCTGAGTTTGTGGACAGAGCGCCGAATGTGAGGCAGTTTACAGCAGGATTGTGGTGGAATTGCGAGTTTGTGAAAAGAGCTAGTGGCTGCGGTTTAGAAACAAGGAGGTTGCTTGGTGGCTTGCGAGCACAAGTTGAGATCTTGGAGGTTTCTACTAGAGTGTGGATCTAGACTAGCTTGGGTTTGGATTGGATCTTGAGAGATCTTGTAGAAATGTTATTGTAATTACTATTGGATTTTCAAGTATAATAAAATTACTTGGGAAGCATTTTGCCTCTCTTTGTCTCCATATTGTTGCATTTTTTGTTATGAGTTGGTAGGGTGGTGTGGCCCTTCATCACATATAGTGGAAGAGTCTATTAATATGGTTTATTGATATAAATAGCATATTTGCAAAAGGCAAAACAAGACACTTTGGTCCTCAGATTAAAGACAAGTCCTCAAGGAGTGATGTGCATCTCTAAACAAACAAGGATAATATCACTTGATCCCATAATCACGGAGACATTAAAACACAATGTGACACTTCTATGTAAATTCATAAATTCCCACTACGGAAATCAATTATAAAAATCACTATCAAGGACAGAAAACAATGGAACATGATAATGCAACCAAAAATGTTACCTCTAGAACACTAAATATATGAGGATGTTAGGCCTTCACTAGGGAAAGTTAAATCACAATTAGCAATCCCAATGCCACATCTCTATTGAAAACATAATATCTAGTCTTCAAACAGTTGGCTCTGAGCCTCTGACAACAAGAAGTATTCTCAGGGAAACCCCCAATTACAATCTTTGATAAACAGAAAAATACTAGAAAACCCTTCCTACCTGTTCCATTAAATATTTTACAAGATCTTTGACACCGGAGCCTTTCATTCCTGATAACATGTAAAATCTGCATGAGAGATGGGCACATAATACAATAATTAGGTAATCTGAAAAAAGAAACAGAATTAACTTTAATCATCCATAGGAATGCGTAGCTCAACAAATACTAGCAGAGAATAAGAAAACGTTACTTGTCATATCCAGGCAGGTGTCCAAAATCGCTAGCAACTTTTAACAGGTCTTTCTTCACTTCAACTAAGTCAACTTTATTCATGCATAAAATTCTCTTTTGATTAGGATTAACTTTTTCCCCCATTTTGTTTACAAGCTTAATAACTCTTGAGTCAGGCCTGCCATAGATAGGTTGAAGACCAACATCAATATAGTTAATGAAAATACTTTCTTCAACTTTGGATAAACTGCTCACTTGTATAGCTATCTGTTCAAAATAATAGAATAGAAAACAATTTTCCAATGTTCAAGAAATAAATGAAATACAAGCAATTTTGAATGTTCTCTTCCAACATCCAGATGCAAGCTTATGGGCATCACAGGTTCCCACTGTCACAAGGATGAAGCAGAAAACAACAATGCACAGCAGTCATCCAGACCAACATCATAACAACCTTATAAATTCAACTCTGAGCTAAGGACAAGTTTCTAAGAAAAATGCAAGTATGCAGCATCCTTCACTTTTTCTGTTCAGCCTTCAAATTCCTTCACATTATACCTCACAATTCACAATATGAAAAGAACATAGCTCAAATTCCCAACAAATAAAACTTAACAAAATTTAGTGACAGAAATCCCTCTAGAATTTGCTGAAATGTGCAATAATCTTATTTAAGCACATTTCACTCATATCTGGCTTCTTGCCGTACAATATAAAGGCACTTGCTGTAGTTCTCATTCAAAAACTATTCCCACCTGCCAGCTCTCAATTGAATGTCATTTCTCAATTAATCAATGTTCTCTTCCTTGACTCTGACTTGAATAAGCACATTTTCATCTCAGTTCTGGATTATTGCAGTTCTTGAACAAGTTCTTTATAGTTTATCTAGCAATTCAGCACTGTGACTGGGAACGAAAAAAGCTCAACTTTTCAAGTCTACAATCCAAGGGTGCCCCACCCTAAACCTACATCCTAATATTCATATTAATACCCAAGATATTGAGGCATTTTGCCATTTTGAAGACTTCAAAAAAGTCTTTGACATAGTTCCACATGGCTAATATTGGGATAGAATGGAAGAATTGGAAATTACTAACAGGTTTAGAGCTGCGACTTTATGAGCAGGTCAAGGCAAAAATAAGAACCATCAATGGAAGATGTCCAAATGCTTTGGCATCGATTGGAGTCAAACAAGGGTGCCCACTCTACCCAACAATATTTGGGCTATATATTGATACATTGGAAGAATGGCTAAACAAGACTAATAGAGAGGGAGTTCAGCAAGCTAAATATGTGATAATATTACTTCCTTATGCAGATGATCTCAATTTAACTGCTCAAATGGCTGATGGATTAAGGGAACACTTGAAGGCAATTAAAACCTTTTGTCATGAGTTTGGGATGCAAGTGAAGACTGGGAAAACCAAAGTGAAGATCTTCTCTTTGAAAAGAAATAAGAAGACAAAAAACACTTTTCTTTTCCAAAACAGCACTTTAGAGATAGTGAATGGGTAAAAATACATAGAGATTGATTTTCACAACAAACTCACTTGGGAAACATGCAAAGCAAAAAGAACTCAAGGTGATTGGGAAGCATGTAATAACCCCAACCGGTTATAACTCCAACAAATACCAAATTCTTTAATAATTCAATTGTTTGACATTTCGTCAAACACTTTGGACACAAGGGATATAATGCTGATCCGAATGCCGATTGTTCCTAAATGCCAAATTAAAAGAGATATGCTTGCAAACTCCAAATGACTAACAATGGCGATGCAAATATTTTTTGTATTTTATTGGAACATATAAACATTGGTTACAAATAAGAAAACATGCATTTTCAACAATGAGACTTAAGGCAATGCATGCTATGATTTAAATGATATTCTAATTCCCTTTGACAACTCCTGAAATGAAATTCTGATATAAAAATCCTACCAATGCCCTAAATATCTACTCTCAAACAATGCAAAATGTAGTAGATAAAAACCTGGAATTGCTCCAAAAATCTGAATTTTATTGTAACAAATCACTATAGCGACAAAACTGTAGCTTGTAGCGACAAAACTGTAGCAATGTTACTGTAGCAGAATCACTGTAGCAATGTTACTGTAGCAGAATCACTGTAGCAATGTTACTGTAGCAGAATCACTGTAGCAATGTTACTGTAGCAAATCAGTACTGTAGCAATATCCAACTTATTCCTTCGATCTTACTCCACAAATTTGGCACAATGAAAAGACTGATTTGTCTTCTCCAACAGCTACAACCTTTCAGAAGATATTTCACCACCTCAGTTATGCAAATCAACGGGAGTGTTCGTTCCCAACGATCAGTGTAGCAATTGCAGAAACCCTTGGCTCCACACAAGTTGTCCGATGGAGTAGATGGCAACACATTCAATGATCAACAATGAGGCTGCCCTCCCTATTTATTTTATTCCTCCAATAGATGGACCTCCTTCTAGAAGAAAAAATAATAATATTTAATTCCTCCTTCTAGAAGATTCTTTTAATTTATTTAATTAACTTTAGTCACTTTTAATTAAATTAATCAAATATAAGTCACCTTTTAAGTTTAATTTATTTAATGACTTTATAAGAAATTAATTTAATCAATTTCTCCTTATTCCTTCACTTAGACTTCACTGTAAAGGCTAAGAACTCCATCAAGAGGCTAAAAAGATGGGGACATTACACCTAGAGATTGATTTTCACAACTAACTCAGTTGGGAAACATGCAGAGCAAAAAGAACTCAAGGAGATTGGCAAGTGTTCTATTCCTTACAAAATAGATGTAGGAATGCAAAGTTAAGGGATTGGAAAGCGAAAAAAATGCTTTCTAGTTTGTTAGTCACCTCAATGATCCTTTATGGATGTGATATTTGGGGCAGCGACATGCCCGATCAAAAATGGAGGCAAGTAGAAAGAATACAAGAACATCTAATCATTAGCAATCTCAAAATTAAAATTGTTGTCCCTTATGATATCTTACTGGTAGAAATAAATTTCTTCCTGTTAGAAGCTTCAGCCATGGTCCAATTGTTAAGCTACTTATAGAAAACTCAAAGAATGGAAAAATACAATTGGTCTAAGTTGATTATGAGCAGTGTAACATAGGCATTGGGGTACATCGGGACGAATCTTCGTGATGCGGGGACAAAGGGCCTCAATTTCGGACTTGAAATGCTATAGAACTTGTTTACTATACATATAGTACTTGAAATGCTAGTTATCAAATGATGTTTCAATATAACATAAAAACCTAAAGGACTTCAACATAGCAAAAGTGCAACACGAACCAAAACCATTGAAAATTCAACATAGTAACATAGTACATATCCAATAGTATCAATACGACAAATGGTTGAAAAAATGGAATGTTAACATACAAGAATGTTCCAATAAAAATGAGAAAGTAGTAAAGTTTGTGAGGGAAAAACTCACGAGTGCCATTTGGTCATAAAAACTTTGATAAAATTAGTGGGATCCTTGCAATATGGGTTGTAAATACTTTGAACAGGACTTTATGTTCCGAGCTATACCGAAGGCTTTTCTTTCCTTTGTTGTTTTCCTCTAGTACCCACATTGAATGAAAGTGCAAATATTTATTATATTAATAAAATATTAAAAAGGCCTTGCCCGATTACTTGGCAAAAATAAACAAAAAAAGGGGCATAAATGTTAAAGCACAGTTTGCAAACTCTTCAAATACTCCCCAAGTACTCTCTATTTTTTGTTGGGCGAGTACTCTCAAGTTAAACTCTTGCATTTTTATAGACACAAAAAATCCTGGGTAGAAATGTCGACGTAGGTAAAATGATGGTTGAAATGTGTTTTTCACATACTATTTTTCCTATAAAACCATGCATTTTCTCTTTCAAGACTTTTGTTATTGAATTTTACAAAAAACATATGTTTCTTTAAGAGATTTTAATTTATTGTTCTTTCTAAATTGTCAAGTTCTCTTCGAGTTTTTGTCGAGTTGAAAATTTTGGGCTTGCCAAGACCCTCTGAGTCTAAGTCTAAAAACAATGTGTTAAAGTATTTAGCATATTTTTATTTTTATTTTTGTTTCCTCGATGCATAATGTAATGCTTTCCACCTAAGATGATATGATATATCTCTATTGTAACTTGTAATAACACTTATTGATTTCATTATATTTCAAGTTACTCTTTCAATGAACATGTATATGATATAAAAAAAAATGTCTCCTATGGAGACATGTCTCCACATAAAAAAGAGTTCATGTAGGGACATGTCTCTACGTGAGACATGTCCCTTGCTAATATCTTAACTCACATTAGTTATTGCTTTAAAATATATCATTGACTATGATGAAACTAGCAGATAACCATGATCGGCTCATCAGTCCCTTGCTAATATCTTAACTCACATTAGTTATTGCTTTAAAATATATCATTGACTATGATGAAACTAGCAGATAACCATGATCGGCTCATCACTCATTAACATCGATAACATTATGTACTCAATACATGAGAGCACAGTCGATATGGTATTGGCTGTGATAACTACAACTAATAATGGTATTGACTATGGTTATCACAGTCGATATTATTATCGACTATTATAACCATTTTTTATCCTTTTCTATGTTAACTAACTGTCGATGACAGTCAATACTTATGTTTATAAGTTTATTTTACTAATCGACATATCAATTGCTATCATAGATGACATTTGCTCAATGTATTATCATGATTATAATATATTATAATAATTATTAAATAATAATGCTCCATGATAATAACAGTAAAGGATAGATATCAAATGTTTAAGGCTGATAGGCCATTCAAATATTTGATTTCATCAATTGGAATCATCCGATCGAAGCTACAATCATTAACAGTAAAAACACCTAATATATCAAAGAATCTAACCCCACTGAAGACCATGAAGAAAAAGCATACATAAGATCATATATTAAATGGAGAGAGAAAATTGCTTATAGCTTACCTTAGGACTAGTTCTCGCCATTTGTGGTGAGAAAAAAGTAGATGGATGTTACCTTAAAAATAATGGGAAAAAGGATATGCTTATTATGCAAAAGGGGAGTGGTAGAGACAAAGTGGCATTTCATTATGGAATGCTCAACATATAATGACATATGTTCCAAGTATGTGGATATTTTAGAAGTGAACTTAACTACTCTATTTGAACAAACACTACTAGATAGTAAAGCAAACTTAATGATCAAAATTCATTGTAAAAGAACAGATTTAAAGAAGTTTCAAAGTTCTCCAGGTCATATAGCCAAACTCTAGTCTATGCTACTTATAGGGTCCCATAGGCTGCTTTGGCCTCGCGGATGTTATTAAAATCTTACACTCATTCATTGATTATTTGTATTTATTTATTATTTTGTCCCCGCATGCGAAAAAAGGCAGCCCACCATAAGGTGGCCTTACTGGCCATATGATGGATAGCTTGGGATGTGTTTTGGAGCATCTCATGAGATTGTAAGATGTTGAAGTTATTTATGATACATTTGTGTTCCATGACACATGTAAGAAAATGTAAAAAGAAACTAGTTACATTGAAATCGCAACCACTATCATGATAACCTATGAAATGAGTAACGAAGCATCTTCGACTAGATAATAAAACCTATGAAATGAGTAACAAAGCATCTTTGACTAGATAGCCAATATATGTCAAGGTTGGGTGGTGAGTTATAACCAGTTATGACAAACTATGAGTAATGTCCCCTTTTTGGTATTGCCTTCAATTTTTCCCTAAAATCGCATATTCAATAAAAGTAACAAATATAGATCATTAAGATTCAAAATACCATTTTATATTTTGCTTTCCAACATAAATTTTGGTTTAGCACAATAATTATAGACAACATTTGAAATATAATGCATAAGTTTGATTGTTTCTTTTGGGGTTAAGGATGTAATCAACAAAAATCATCTTGATCTTATTTAAATAAATTATGCAATAACCATCCATGGTTCCACTACCGATAACTAATCCTATTAAGGGTTTGGAGAAGAAATTCAAAAAGGGTGCCCGATTATTATTCAGCTCAATTAAGCCTAAGAGTGCCCAATGCCTAATCGAGACAACTCACCACTTGGCCCACAAGTAGTAGGAAAATTGCATGATGATACCATCCCTTGGAGTGGGGCTTGATTCGAGATAAGTCGGGTCATATAGAAGGATTTTTTAGCCCAAAAGTATGCAATGCTTGACCAACGAAATTCCATAGCCAACAAGCAGCGGGAACATCACATGGCGATTCCATCCCTTGGGGTGTACTGCGACATTCGAGGGAGCTTATGTCTACAACCTCTCCCTAACATATTTCCTTTTATTCCTTACATGATTGTTTATTTCACTTCCCACAACCAACCATCATGGGGATTGAAAAGGATAACACAAAAGCGTCCAACTAAGGTAGTTTGACCTAGCCAAGACAATTCCATTTAACTTGGGGTGGGTTACTTAGAGGCAACCAAGTTCGCCTTTATGTATCCCATTCCTCAAACATATATGATTGTTTCCTTGATTGATTAGCATTTCACAACATTAACCATACCAAACACATAATAATTATATGTTGGACAATATCTACATTATGCATACACAAAACATCCATTTCATGCATATCACAAATGAACAAGATAGTTATTGCCTGCAATAAATAACAATTCCTCATCTGATCAATATGTATGCTTGATCACTGATGACTTTATACAATGATCTTCTGTCTTTTGATGCTGACTAGATTGATTGCCTTAACGGTTCCATGTTGATTGCTCTGTCTTCCTCCATTGATCATTGATTTCTTTCGTATTGTATCTAGACTCGGGCTTGATGTTTCCCCTTCCCAATGTCTCAGAAACCAATTTCTTATTCCAGTTATATCTTAATGTCTAATTTGAAGATACACCACTTTCAAAATAGGTACCCATTTAAATCATCATGTCTCATCACTGCCCTTCGAGATTAAATAATTGCTATCCTCTATTAATGACCACTTTGTACTTAGTAATCACTGCCTTAACATATAACTGTTATTTATTTGTTGCCTTCGTCTCACATTCATGTCTTCTACTAATCACTGTTTTGTTAGAATCACCTTTACGTGTTGCTCTGAAATGATATTTCGAATTGATATATGAATTGATGATCAAATTGGTTTATATTCTCAATTAATTGTCTATTGATATCCTGAACCAATGAATTGCTGAGTGTGTTTCTGAATTTAATAATATATTCCCATTTGCTTCTTTATACAATTTCCGCAAATGAGTTGCACTCCTCATACCTATGAATGAGAGAGAGTCAAACTTCTGAAGAGTGGGATCCCTTTAAATAAATTGCTGAAAATTAAACTTCTTTACTCTTTGTAGACCTTCAACAAGTAATCGTCGCTTAATTTATAATCCACTTTTTGCCCCTGGGTTGGTCTCATATAACTGTTATACATTTGTTGTCATTGTCTCACATTCATGCCTTCTATTAGTCACTGCTGTGTTAGAATCACCTTTAATTGTTTCTCTGAAAAAATAATTTAAATTGTTATATGAATTGATGGTCAAATTGGTTTATATTCTGAATTAGTTGTTCATTGGTTTTCTCAATTGATGCATTGCTGAGTTTGTTTCTAAATTTGATAGTTTATATTCACCATTGCTGTTTTTATGATCTCGTCAAATAAATTGCAGTCCTTATACCTACGAATGAGAAGGAGTCACAGATCTTCACTTTGCAAGGGATGTCATTCTTCTAAGGCACCACCTGGAAAATGTTTAACTGATCATATTTGTCCCTTTAAATAAATCACTGAAAATTAATCTTCTTGATTCTTGGTCGGCCTTCAACAAGTAATCAATGCTTATTCTATTTATAGTTCACTTTTTGCCCCTGGGTCAGCCTCTCAAAAGATAATTACCTAAGCATTACTTGATGAATATGGTTTCTCATTTATTTTTAGTCTGGGGTCACGACACTGACTATTATAAATGAATCTTCTAAACTTAGGTCAAGGCCCATCTTGGACCATGGCATAGGGATTTCTCCCAAGAGATTTTGAATGCTATACTTCTTTCATGTTTGGACATTGTTCCCCAAAAACCACGGGATGGTTTTTGTGTGTCCATCTATTTGTTTGATTCTTAAGATGGTGATTGCATAGTGAGTTTACACAAAAGTTTCAAACTCCTATACATGCCACATATCGACTTCAGCAGTGCTCATACATGCATGAGTATTCTATTTACCAAACTTTGGATATTCTTGCAAGCTTTGTCTCGTGTCTTCATACTTAATTTGTATTTCCTTTTTATGGTGCTTAACTTGTGATTCTAGCATGGCCTAGGAACATATATACCTAGTAGACTTGTAGCTCATATCAAACAATGTTTGACCAAAACAATCAAACAAGCATTAATGGCAGATTTCTGACTCTTCAACAGCTTTACCATCCCTAGCATCTAACATGTTTGCTGATTGCATGCGTTTCAAACTTTTTTATGCTTGCCTCATCTATTACTACTTGCTCAACTCTAGTGGTCTTCAAATACAAGCAATAGACCTTCCATTAAACCAACTATTCTCAATACATATTTCATGTCTCTAAAATTGCTTTTATGCTTTTAAGTCATGCTACCTTACTTTAGCCATTTATGAGCATTAATATAATATCTTTTACTTTCATTTATTTGAGATTATCCTTAACTTTAAACGTAGGTCACCGGTTTGCACACTCCAATGCCCAAATCCAGATCCAGTTTGTACACAATTGTCATGTTCCCAATGTAATATTTCATGATTTGGTTCTAATTTCTGATTGCAAGAGACATGCATCTGCTAAACTTGTATTCTAAATGAATTTGGATAGTAACAATATGCTATTTGCAAATCTTTAGTTCCTTGTTACTAACTAGAATCTAATAAATTATGAGGACAATCTAAGGTGTGCAATCCTTATTGTTACAAGATTCAAGAAGAGTTGGCAGATTAACGGATTTCCGGATGATTCATTGATTAACAGAGGAACAAATGTGTTCCTTATAAAGAATTACAAGGACGTTGTTTCTAAAAGAAACAACGTAGACTGAAGACGAAATTAGAAACAAAACTAGAGACAAGATAGGAAACATTCCTATCTGGACTGAAGAAAAAAGAGACGGGATAGGAAACATTCCTATCTAGACTGAAAGACGGACTACAGACAAGTAGTTAACTATTATAGAAAGTATAAGATATTATCTTAATACTTATATCCATATACTTGGACAACAAGATCAATTTGATAGGAAGCCTCGTCAAATCGACCGCACTACCTACCCATTGTTATTTTAATTTGGTTGCTTGGATCAATAATTTCAAGCATTAGTTTGTGCATGCTTGACCAATTTGAAATTATGTTATATTAAAATGAATCAACTATGTAAACATCAAACAATTACTAAAACTATTTCAAATACTCATCAAGCCTTCAACCAACATCTACTATCTAAATCTTTAACCAATACATCAGTTTTGGGTAATCAATTCTCATTATCTAGATTGAATTCTAAGAGTCTTATATTTATAAGGGATCACTTGTTTGATTTGATTTTGGTACTTTAAATATTAACAAAAAGACATTATAACATGAAGGTTGACCCCATGGTGTAATCATGAAATGGTGGCAATTTCAATGGTGCTATGAAGGCTCAAACCCCACAAGGGAAAAGAGAGAAGGAAGGAGAAGGCAAACATAAAGGAGACAAAGTAGAGGAGGAAGAAGAGGGACAAAAAGGAGATTGAAGAGGCAACAGCAATAGCAGTGGCAGTGGCTATGGTGGTGATGGCAGCTACAGTGATGGTGGTTATGGAGGTTGTAAAATTGGTCATAGAAATTATGGTTATGAGGGACAGCTACAGTAGTGCTGGTTATAAAGAACATGAATAAGGTGGCAAAGGTTATGGTGGGCTATGGCAATGAGGTTACAACAACTATGGTGTGGTGGTTATGGAGGTGGTGAACACTGTGGTCAAGGTTACGGTGTGTGTTCATGTTAGGGATGAGGCCCCCAATTGTTGGTCTCACCTGGAGCAAAGGCTAGGCAAAAAAAAATTGCATTTCACCAATAAAGAAAAATATATATTATGCTATCTTAGTGTCACGAAGTAGTTGCATGATCTTACTTTTGTCTATGAGATAACAAATAAAAATGCTTTTTTTTAATATTTAAAAGACAAAAATGACCCAAATGACTAATTAAACCAATGAGTGATAAAATGTGAAAATGGTTATCTGAAAATATTATTTTATTAATATTTTAATGGTTATCTTTTGTATAATTGCAACTATGTAGATAAGAAGGTCTCTTCGATTTTCTTTAGTTTCTTGTTAGAAACTTTCTATTTCAGTATTCTTGTAAATTCTTTATAATGATTTTATCGATATTTTGTTAATAAAACAAAGTTTTTACCAAATACTTCTTAGTAATATAGTATCAGAGCTGCCGGTAAAAAAAATTGAAAATTTTCTAATCCTCTAAGTAAAAAAATTTTAAACTTTTTCAGTGCTTATTTTTTCAAGAAAAATACCTAGCTCAGCTAAAACCCATGTAGGAATTTTATGGGCCATTGTTCTAAATTTTTCTTAGTTTGTGCTCTATTTTTTTAATCGATGAGATTGTTTATGAAGAAAAATATAAACGGAGATTGTTTCAGCCTCACGATTTTCCTCTATTGAACTGGTCGACAAGACATCCATTCTCTGCATTCGACGCCATTTTTGGCCCAATTTTCTTATGCTCGAACATCAACCTCCATTGACAAGCATCTAATTTCTAGTATTTTCTTCTTGTTCGGGGCAAAAACAACATTTTTGGCTTGTCTGGGAAACTTTTACCAAACTCATGGTCTCTTTATTGTAGACCTTCAATTGCCTAGGGTTTTTTAAACACTTTGTATTTGCTCTACGGTTGGAACTTTTTTATTCACCAGTTTTGCATTCTCTCAACAACCTCTAGCCAAGTCAACTAGGATTTTTACAAAATCCTCAAATTGAATGTCGGATTCCAAATCTGATTTCAAATTCTTGATGGGTTTTTCGAGATTTCAACTGGGTTACTTTCAAATTTTTCTAGATACCTCATTTTCTGTGCCTCGAATTCTATGTCAAATAAAGTTTTATTCTGATTGCAAATTCTTTGTAGGTTTTCTTCATCCTCTTCCAAGTCTTTGTCAAATTTTTATGGATCTACTAGAAAAAAATTCTCAAAATCTTTGTCAATTGTACTTCAATTTTTGAAGTGTGTACCTCGGTCAACCTCTCTTTTTTGCATTGAGATTCAGGTTTTCGATTGTGTGTTGTAGCCTCTTCTATGTTTTCCGCTTTTCATCCATTGGACTACGCTCAAGATTGTGCCATTGACCAACTTAATCTTGGAAGGAAATCAAAGATTCAACAACAAAGATTATAACACTTAGAAGTTGCACGTGCTGACAATCTTCAAATATCATTGCCTTGATGATATCATTTTGGGAACATAGACTCTTCCACCACAGCCAGATCAGACCAAGACAAGTTTGATAACCAAAATCGAGAAGTTATCATGATTCTCAAGCTCTTTGTCAAAGATGATCGATTGCCTAAAATTCCTTCTAGCAAGTCAGCATCAAAAACCAAGAAGCATCTGAAGGAATTGTGTGAGACATCTGACAAGAGCAGAGCATTCTTCCTTGAAGAATCAGTTGTCTCTATCATGATGGATGAACATATGTCTTTATAGAAGCATCTCATGAAGATTAACGACATTTAAGATCAACTCGAAGTCGGAAAATGGAGGAAGAAGATATGGTAGTCATCATCTTGAGGAATCTACCTAAATCTTATGAGCACTTTATTGAAACTCTCAGCATTACTTCAAATAGTGTCGATCTGAAATTTCTAGAGTTGCATACCAAACTTCTCTAGTGGAATCGTTGGAAACAACAATTTGGTAGTAGTGCCACTTCATTCTCCTCAAAATGAACCTACACAGCGAAACCCTTTCACAAGGATAAAGGCAAATCTCAATCATTTCAGCAAAAAGGCTCCAGTTAGTCTCAGGATAGCTTGAAGAGAGTTCAATATAGCTATTTTCATAAAGATGGCCATGTGATCAAGGATTGTCGCTATTGTTTGGCTACCAAGCACGAGAAGCAAGTAGGGTCTCAGCCTAAACCCATCTCGCTAAGACACAGAGTAGAAAGAGTCTACCTTTTATGCCTTCATGGCTAAAATACTTGCATACCATGTTAAATCTTTTGTCGTGTGTGTGTGTGTGTGTGTATTATTTTTTTATTTTTTTCTAGTATTTCTCAACATCTCACTCACATGCACGATTCATTTATAGAATTTTATCCCTACATTGATTGAATCATATTTGGAGGAGGTGAAGAGTATACCATTGTCAGCAAGGGCAATGTTCAAATACAGTCTGGTGGGAGGAATCTCATATTCCTCAATGTACATTGTGTTCCTAGCAGGGAACTAAACCTACTTTAAGTGAGTTAGATCATGCAACATTCTCCTCAGCTTGATGTCGTATCCAATGCACACAAGTGTTTGATTGTTGATCATGTAACACGCACTACTGTAGCTGTTGGTAGTGAGAATCATTGTCTATACAGGCTTGAAGATACAAGTGATTCTCTTGAGCATACCTTCGCAGCAAAATCATCTTCTACAGCAGTCTTTGGCATCAACAATATGGTCGCCAAAACATTCACTATCTTGCTCAACTTGTTTGGAAAGATTTAGTACATGGCCTACCTGAAACTCAAAGTGTCTAAAAAGGGTAAAAGCAAAAAGAAATTTTCAAGTGAAAGCTCGAATAGTGAATCAAATGCTTACTTCAAAAGAAGGCTGAAAAAGGAGTAATGGAAAGAACAAAGAAAAATTAAAGTGTTTCAATTGCGGAAAACTAGGACATTATGCATCAAATAGCAATGACTCCAACGATGATGAAGAGGAAAAATACACAAAGAAAAAGGGAAAGAAGCATGTTGAGCACAATCATAAGAAGAAGAAATCTCACAAGCACAAAAAGAGTTTTTACTCGAAGAAAGAAAGTAGCTCATCAAAAGAGAGTGATGATACAAAAGATAAGATACTCTTCTTAGCCACAACTAGTAATCATCAAGAAGAAGAAGTCAATGAGGTATGCAGCGAGGATGAAGATGTTGATGAGACATGTAGTGAAGAAGAAAAAAATGATGAGTCATCTAGCGAGAAAGAAGATGTTTATGTAATGGAAGAGTTACATTATGCATATAAATAGAATAAGAAACTCAAAAAGGGAAAGTCTTTAAGTACAAGATGCAAATTAAAGAATTAATGACTCAACTAGGAGAATCCAAACAAGTTGAGAATGATGATGAGGAGTATACCAAATTAAGCCAAGAAATTGAGAAAATGAGAAAGGACCTAGAGGAGAGTAACACCACACTAAATAACAGTCTCAAGTTTGAATAGACCTCAGAAATTCTAACAGAAATTATTGATAGTCAAAGACCATCCACAAGCAAAACAAGAGTAGGCTACGAAGGGAAGTCAAATGATCAAGAGCATACATTCAAAGGCTTTGTCAATAAAGGATTTGAACTTAAAAACGATTATTCAAAGCAAGGGTACAAACCTAGCTTTTATGGATATTGTTACTCATGCAACTATTTTGGACACAAGGCGAGAGAATGCAGAATGCAAATAACAAATCCTCATGAATGGAGAAGTAGAATTTCTAATCAATATTTGACTTGTGCTATATGTTATAAGTGCAATAATTATGGGCATATAGAAAAACATTGCAAACTTGATGTTGGAGAAACTTATCAAGATGATAAAAGATGGGACTTATGTTATATATTGTAAGTGCAATAATTATGGGCATAGAGCAAAACATTGCAGACTTGATGTTGGAGAAACTCATCAAGATGATAAAAGATGGGATGCCAAAGATAATGACAAAGGAAAAACTATAAAAGTTTGGTGAAGGAAGATAACTAGAGAAGAAAGAGAAACTAGTACAAGTGCAACTTGCAATTCATACACCTCCTAGTTGTAAGGAGAAGCATAAACTCAAGGGAGATTCATATGAAATACCTATTAGTCCCTTGAGGTCAAAGAGTCAGATGAATGAGATAAGATAAAATAAGATAATGATATTAATGTCCAACAAAAGACCACCAAAAGGTCTATGGGACTGGAGGGTTACAACAATGAGGCTGGCAACAGCAGGAAGAAAAGAAACAGAGAGAAGCCAAGACAAAAGACTAGAAGTCCTTTCTAGGCAGAAAGAAATCAGTCACAGAAGGATAACCCTGCCGATGGGTAGAAGCTTTTCTTTGTCTTAGACAACTCGTAGAGGAGTGTTGCTGTTGCAAATAGCCGGTACGAGATCTGACAAATCTGGGAAATCTCGAGTGACCGGAGGAGCTGGTAGAGCTAGACAACCTTTTCACACCACGCAAAGGAGATAATGGTGTGAAAAAGGTATAATGAGCTGAGTAGAAGTATGCCGGTGAGGAAATAGTGACTGTAGAGTGCTATCATGGAGCATAGTGGCCTCCTGAAGATAAAGTGCAAGACACCGCTGATCATAGTAACTGAAGAAAACACAAAGAGAGAAATACTCCCATAACAGACAAAAAAATCTCCCTCTGATCTCATAGTAGATAGGGCAACGGAAAAGAAAGTGAGTCTCTGTCTCAGACTCATCCAAAGTACACAGCTTACAGATCCGCTCTCCGCTATGAATTACAATGGTTAGTCTGAACCCAAAGACGGTGAGAACCAACTCTGAAGGACCCCAGGAAGAAATGCAGGGTGTGAGACTACTGCCGAGAAAGGTAGTTAGGACGAACAATGATCCCATCAGAGATCTCCAAAAAGTGCTCCGCATAAAAGAGATATGGTTGATGCTTTTATAAAAACATTGTATAGAAGGAGATTGACAAGATGATTGCATTAATGAAAAAGTTTGAAAGAGAAACCTTCAAAAGAGAAAATTTAGTGATGGTAGCACTAAACCTTGTCGGTGCGTCGAGGAATCCTTCTTGGGGAAGTATGAGAAAAAATTTCACAGGGGGAGCGTTTGATGACTAATTTGTAGGATATAAATTTGATTGTCATCCCTTTGCAATTGATGTCAAAGGGGGAGAGAGATTGAAAGGGGTAGATTCAGAAGATTTGGTATTGTCATTAATGATAAAGATGGAAATTTATGGAATATTGTCATTAATGTCAAGGATGGACAAACTAAGTTTTACCTCATCAATGTCAAAGGTATGAATATGGAATCACAAGGGATGAGTGTGAGGGAGTCAAAGTTATGATGTGTGAACAAGTTTCAAATACACAGGGCAGCCAATAGTATATAAGGAATAATAAGGACAATGAGACTCACAAATGTGAAGTGAGTTTCTGAATTGTCACAAAAGAAACACAAAATTTAAAATTCATTGTGAGAAGACACCATCATTGCAAAGAGGAGAATTGGTCCCGATAGAGTGTCGTTTCAAAGACATTCTTCATGATTTTGACTGCAATAATACTTGAAAACAATGCAAAGCCTGATAATCCAAAATATAGTAGAATAAGCCAAACACAATTCAAACCTATCATACATGTTAAAAGAGTTTTCAGTTCTGAAAATAAGAAATGATTTTGTAATACTCCATTCAAGACAAGTTATCGATAAAGACAATTAGTGTTTCCAGTTTGTTCGATTGAGTTCATACTATCCCGAAATGGATATTTTTAACATTGAAACCAGACAAAATGATAAATTCTGAAAGAGAACAGTGACATATATTTCTTGGATAGCAGCAATGAAGACGGAGATATGCATATACACGTTATATATTTGTGGCTACGATTATAGCTGAAGTCTAGTGATGAATGGCATTTGATGGCAATAAAATGTTTTAGTTGAAAAGTCAGCGTATGAGAAATAAAAAGGAGAGAGATTGTGAATATTGGTATCGTTAGTCTATGGAAAACAAAAATACTTGAACAAATCATATGCCATCTCATCGTAGGTTTCCAGTTTACATCAAGAGGAGCATGTTTCTAAGATTATTAAAAGTTATAAAATCATGTTAGCAAAGCGAATAAATCATAATGTATTCTATGCAAACTTAGAAAATATATCGATGCTGGTCCCAGCAGCAATTCATCATGTTAAATTGGTGTTGTTTTGAATGAATACATAAGTCATATATTCTGGAACAACAGAACAGTGTGGTTCTCATGCCAGATGTTCAAGGACCCTGAATCCCTGATGGAGCCCAAATTTTTGGGGTCTCCATTTGTACATCCTCTTTTCACTTATTTTTCTTTATTTATATTTCTCATCAAAACCTTGTAGATACTTGTGCTGAAGAACACGTAATCCATCTTTGGGAGAGAATCAAATATGGGAGAACTTTTTGAAGGGATTTGCTTCAGGAAATAAAGGATTTAAGAAGGAACCTCTTATATCAACAGTCTGGAAGTTAATAAAGTTGTTTTATCCATTCTGAAACTGATATGTTCCTCATGAATCAAATTTTTGTGTCACTATAATGGTGTTTATGTTGCAAGCAATGGAGATGGTTAAATGTGTATTGACAATTGACAAAACCTGATATGTTAGGATGGCAAAGTCTGCAGCGATGATTTCATTGCCTTGGTGCTCTCATGGAAAGGCTGAGATTCATGGCATTGTCTGAGCATCACTAGAAGATTTCTAAGTAGTCATTCCTCATGAAAGCACTAAACTACTTTCGGAAAATTAAAAGGATTTTGGTAAAATGTTGCATTATTTAGTGGTGCTTAATATGCATGTGCAGTCCAATGTTAAGCTTTCATGAAACTATAGGGTCTGAGGTTCATTGTTACAACCAGCAGTCTATAATGCTTACCTGATACTTCATGAAAACCAAATACAATGGAAAGTGACATTCAACATAGATTTGGAAGCCCGTGGAAATCTATAAACACCTGTAGTATTCATTTGTACAATATGAAATTCTTTCTTTGGAAATAATATATAACAAGAAAATTCAGTTGCCTTGATGTGGCCACAGTGATTACAAATTAAGCAAATATGTAATCTGGGCAGCAAATGCCAACAACGAAGACTAAGGTGCTGCAGCCAAGCATTATCTGGAAATAGATGGTCAATCTGAAGAAAAAGTGTTTCCAAAAATCAGCAACAGTGAATATCATCAGTGAAGATTTCTGAGACAACAACGATATCATTTTGAATAGTGCTTGAAGAAAAACAAATATAGCAGCGATGAAATTCGACCAGGCCAAGCCATGGGAAAGATGGTGATATAATACACGATGGAGTAAAACCCCAAGTGCCTATCAGCGGTGATGTGCGATGATGAGATGAAGATTGACACATGATGTCTATAGATTGTAAGTGGATAGTGAATTCATTAATTGAAGAAATGTGGGCAAGCCAAATCTGAAGACGGCACATTTAATTCAAGCATATGCGATTCCAAACCAGAGGGAACCATGGAACATGTAAGCGAGCTGTCAGAAGTCAAAATCCAATTTGAGTACGTCAAATAAACTGAAAGCAGCGATATAACGAAATATACTCCTACAGGTATATAGTGAGAAGTTGATATTAAGTCCGGATATAATGACAAGAAGCCTGCTATGTGCATAAGTTCTGGAGAGAACCATCAAGTATAGATGTGTGGATGAAAAAATATATATTCATAAAGGAAGATGTGATGTTTATTATGCCAGCGAAAGTCTGTTCTTGATTTATATTTCCATCTCATAATCATGGGCATTCAACTTCAACCTCCAGGCAATGATCGAAAGGATGAAGAGTATGGTGTGAATTAGTGGAAGAAATAATATTTATTTGCTTTGCATATTGAGAGAGATAAAAACAAAAGTATTAATTATACTTATGTGCCATCAGTCCAAGAAAGTTAATTAAAGTTATATTTAAAAGGCTGCGATTATAAGGAATAGTATAAATATAATTATAAGTGAGAGATGAAAAGTTGCATCCTATTAAACATTAAGATATAAATAATAACAAGACATATTCGAAAAACACATTAGAAGGATAAGTATTTATAAGAAAAAGAATAATTGTATGGAGGAATAAGGAGCTTAAAATATGGCTTTGTAATATAAAATCATATATTATATTTTAATGGTAAATAAAAGTCCCTTTTGCTTTATATTTATTTAAAAAAGGCATGGAGATTTAAACTGCAGTTGATTCATCCTTTATAATCATCTTTGTTGATTTTCAGAGGTAGGATCACTGCAAGTGTACTAAGCACTGGCAGATGTATTGGTATGTGTGTTCCAAATGCAACATCCTCTTATATTTATATGAGGAACAAACTAAGAGTAGGTTCATTAATATAATTAATATAATAATAATCTTAATTATAATTATAATTATAATTATATATATATATATATATATATATATATATGAATCATTACTATTACATTAATTAATCTTATAGGTTTATCCTACTAAAGCTACCAAATGTCAACACTCCCTCTCCCTCAATCTAATATAAGAATATCTTTGATCAAAAGATGTTCAACATTTTGCTATCACAAGTATTAGTCTTCTAGAATATCCACGTTCAATATTCACCAATTACTCAAATAAGATTTGATATCACATCTGATATCTTGAATATTGGTCTCCCAAAATATTAATGATATTGTGATGTCCCCTAATGGGATCTTTTTTAAACTATATGCCTTTATACTTAGATTTAGGTAGTAAGAATTTCATTCTAGTTTATCCGGCACAATATCTTAAAATTTGCAATTTGACAGTCTTGGTATAAGAAGTGGCAGTCTTTGAACCAATTACTAGTCTTGTAGATAGATAGATAGATAGATAAAATTTTAACGTCCACGAGGCTAAAAATAGCCTATGGGACAGCAAGACAACTCAAGCAGACTTAAGTAGCGTTGTTCGCCTCTTGTGTAGACTAATGATGAGCCCCCCCAATTGCTCAATGTACTCTTCGTTTAACAGGTTATGCCAAGAACTGTCACATATAGTATCCACAAACTTATCCCTGCTATCTTTGTAGGCCTCGCATTCTAGAATAAAGTGCTGTTCAATTTCCACTTTCCCAGAATTGTAAAATCTACAAATTCTCTCTTCCCAAGCCTCCTTTGGCCTCTTCCAACGCCCGGTCTCACAACGAAGTTGGTGAGAGTTGGTTCTCAGCTGAGCAATAAGAATTTTAGCTCTCCAAGAAATGTTGGCTCCTATGTACGCTTTTTCGAGTTGATCACAAATGGGGTTGAACTCATTTATATAATATAGTTTCTTCCTCCCAATCTCGCTTCCCCAATTTCTCTTGTAGAATTTCTCCATAACAAAGACCTTTATTTCTTTATTATTTGTGGGGCACATATTGAAATGAATATTCCATTTACTCATCCACTTGATGTTTTGTTGCATCCATGTCCTTTTTCTCTTACATAGTGTGTCCCTAAAGACAACTTTCGGCCATCTATCCTCTTCCATTTTTTCGATTCTTTTTAGATAGCTTAAAAGGCGAACCATAGCAAGTGCCTCGATAGGCGCAGCCCCCATTTCACTTAGCATGATGTCATATGGAACAGTGCTTTTAATTTTAAACTTGCTTGTAATCAAGCGCTTTTGGATTCCTTCGATTTGTTTCTATTGTGCTATAGTAGTGCTGCTGGCCCATAATTCACACCCATAAAGAACAACTGGCAGCACAAGAAGACCGAACAAGGTTTGAATAGTTTTCCAATCGCACAACTCCGCTTCACGGCACCTATTCTGAAGAGCGTAGAAAGCCTTCCATCCACCTAATGTCCTTTTATACCTGCAGCTAGACCAGTTTAGTTTTTTGTTGAAATCGATGACAAGGTATTTATATTTCGCAACTTCTTCGAGAACACTTCCATTGTAATAAAATTCATGTTGATGCTGTTTTTTATTATTAGAGAAAATCATAACCTTGGTTTTGCTGATATTGACTTGCATCCCCACCATTCTACAAAAGCGCTCAAGAGAAGATAGATGGTCCTGCAAACCACAAGCAGATTTGGCAATTAAAATGAGGTCGTCCGCATATAGGAGTAGCTTTATAACAAATTCCCCTAGCTGAATGCCTTCACGCTCTTGTGTGTTTAACCACTCTTCCAGTTTGTCAATATATAAACCAAATAAAGTAGGGGATAAAGGGCAGCCCTGTTTGACCCCGATATCGCTCCTAAAACATTCTGAAGTGCCATCTGAAGTTCTGATTTTGACTTTTACTTCTTCGTACATCCTATGAGCAGCAGCTCTGAGATGCCTAGGAATCCCCAATTCTTCCATCCTCAACCAAAGCTTGTATCTCGGAACGGTATCAAAAGCCTTTTTGAAGTCAACAAAGCGACAAAAACCTCTTCCTTTTTCTACCACTCTTTTTCAATAATGTGTCTCAGAGTGACACAGTGATCCATTGTCGAGTGCTTTGGCCTAAAACCAGCTTGCCCTTTAGCACGTTTATGATTTTCTTCTGCCCATTTGCTGATCCTAGTTTCTATCATACTGCCAAAAAGTTTAGCAAAGAGGAGATTGATCATTATAGTCCTGTAGTTGGAGGGATTGTTAACATCACCACTCTTAAAAAGTGGTATTGCAAGGCTGATTGTCCAATCTTTCGGAAACCCTTCCTGGCAGATTTTGTTGAAGATTTCAGTGATGTGCGGTGCAAGAGTTTTCATACCCCACTTCAAATATTCAGCTTGAAGCGCAACAAGGTCTTTTGCTTTGCCTCCACCCCACTTCTTAATCCCTGTCTCTATCTCTTGCACAGTAAAAATATTTGTGGTATCATTGACCAAAGGTGGCTGTCCCACTCCACCCTCTTGTTCATAAAGTTTCTTAGCATAATCAAACCATTGGGTGGCAGTAATATTATTTTCAGTTTGCTTCCTCCTTGGTTGGAGTTCTTTCCAAAAACGTTTGGGGTTATTTTTGCCCAAGAAAATTAGCTCCTCTCTCCTTGTGGACATAAAATCGATTTTTTTCTTCTTTAGGATCTGTTTGTAGGTCTTAATGTCAAGGTTAGTTTTATTTGACTCCCTTAGATTTCTCCTAGCCCTCTTTCATTCCTTATCAAACCATGCATTGGCTGGAAAACAATTAGTTTCAGATTTTCTATTTTTTGCTCTCTTGCATTTTGAAAGAGCCTCGTGAATCAGATTTGATAAATCATGACTGTTAACACCATACTTATACATAGGGTGTCCCATACAAAGTTCCTCAAGAGTAGCCCTGAAAGTGTTACTATTTTCTGAAGTTAACAAAATTCTGCCCTGAGAAGGTGGGTGTTGAGGGCCTTGGATTTTTGCCCCAATCCGCCTATCCTTTGCCCAATACAAATTTACGTAAAACGGTCTATGATCTGATTTGAGATTCCAAATGTGCTCTCCAATTTCAACTTCTTCAATATTGTTATACAAATGCTGCGAACAAATTACATAATCTACCACACTTGCCCCGTTGTATGTGTTGCAAGTGAAATTGCCCGACTTAGCCCATCTAGCCAAACCATTACAGATTATTAGATCAAATGTGCCACACAAAGTGATCAATTCTTCCCCAAAATGATTGCAGCCTTTAGCATCTTCGGATATTCTATCCCATTGATGATTTCTCTCTTCTGTGAGCCAAATAGGGTTATCATTTACTTCGGAGCTGAAAATACTTGCTTGCCAATTTGCTGTCCTAGCATTGAAATCTCCAACAAGAAGGACATCCCCACGTTGTGAAAAAACAGCAACATCTTTCTTTAACGTAGCATAAGGGTCATTGTGATCTAAACCACACTTTTTATAAATTTTAGATACTTGTGGAGCAAAGTAACAAGCTGCAATCCTAAGAAGAGTGTTATTTTCCACGATTTTGAGCCATATAAATTGTTTATTAGAATCAGTCTTTTCCAGCTGAATGACGCGACCTTCTCTTTCTTTTACTAGAACCATTATACCTCCATGACCTTTACCATTTCCCGCTGCCTCATTCCACACTGCCATCTTCCAGTAGCCTTCAAACAATGGGGTCTTACATCCCTGATGCTCATGTGTCTCTATGAGACAAATAATGTCTTTGCCTTCTGCAATAGGCCCTAACCCAGGCCCACGTCTCCACGGATAACCTCTGCAATTCCAACAAACTAAACTTAAGGACGACTGGGTTAAGCTTGATTGCTATTTATTTTGATGTGAAAGACTCGAAGTTGAGTTATTATCGCTAGGTGTGATTATGGATCTTGTTGTATCGCTGCCTGTTAAGGTGTTTGTTGTTGCACCTTTGTTGCCTTCTTGCTGCCCTTCATTGTAGCGGTGGCCAAAATGAGCAATAATTGCTTTTCCCTTGAACATCCAAGCTCTTTTGCCTTGATTTCTAGCTGTTCTGATTTTTTCCATTTCCATCCTTCTTTCTACTTGCTGTCTCATAGTTAAATCCTCCTCTAAAACGAAGCGAGAACCCCTCAAGAGCTGTTTTTTGTTAAGTAGATTTTGTTTGTCACTAATGCTGAGCATGACTACCTTGATTGGCCTATTTCTCTCAGCGTGTGATTTGCCAACCCTCCAAGCTTGGCAGATTTGTCCTTGCCACAACAGCACATCTTGTAGGAAATCCCTCGTTAGGTCAAGGGTATGTTCGCCTTCCCCATAGTCTTTTATCCCCTTGATAATTATATTGGATGCCCTAAGCTGCCTTTCCTTGACCTCTTTGTCTTGCGTGTTCACACGAATCTTTGCCTCTTCTCTTGCCATATTAGGGTGTTTGCTGTTTTTGTCCCAAGTTTTGGTGACTTCTGCAAAACTTCTTCTCTTCTCTTCACCATCTGCCTTTCCTGGCGAACTAGTGTGAAGAATCGTTTTCTCCTTATTATGAGATGACTCGGTATTTGCTGTGACCTTGTTTGTTTCCAATGTCACATTCAGGTTTTTCCATTCATCCTTCATATTCTGCCATTCAAGCTTCCCGGCTAAAAGTGTTTCTTGCAAGGTTGAGATTTGAGCTTTTAAAGTGTTGTTATTGTCTGCAAGAGTTTTATTTGCTGCAATTAGCACCTGTATATTGCGGTAACTTTCTTGCTCCTTAGCCTCTAGGAGCTCCAACCTCCTCTTGGCCCTCAAAAGTTCTTGCACATAAAGATCTGGGCACCAAGCGAGAGGTGTGGAGGTAGGGCTGTAACTGACAGACTCACCGAAGTTATTGCTACCATACAGATGACTGTCACCACTTAAGTGTGGAGGAGGGCACATTTTGACTTGTTTATGCAATCTCTGCTATAAATGAACTGTCTAAATGACACTAGCTCTAGGAATCTTATGTCTTGTACTCTTTGAAATTTATGATAGAGCAAAGTCTATTAAATGTGCAATATTTGTGTATTGTCAGTTTAATATTTCTGCAGTTTCAAATGATGTAATAATGATTATGGATCCCACTGATTCTTTTAGAAGAGTATAGTGATGTTGTGGGTATTTTCCTGAACAAAGCAATAACAATTAAACGTTCAATAATAATCAGAGAGAATTATCCTTTGTTGCCTGCTTGCAAAATATGAAGTTTATTGTCCTTGTATTGGGAATGATCAGAAACAAATCCAAGTCGTCTATATATGCCTGCTGTAGCGTTAACTTTACTGGAGTCTACTTGCTGATATGATCTGTGAAAGGTGGAATAAATTCCTCACTGCCTTATAGTCTCTTTCTACGTAACGATCTCTATATCTGTAGGTTATAATACTGATGGAGTGCTGGTTAGTGTTGACTGGGCAGAGTGGGTAGTGATCCTTCTCCTTCCTCTATAATATATCTATTCTCCATTATTTGTCCTATGTTCTCTGCCGGCTATATATTCTCCAATGGATGCCATCGTATTTTTATGTGGTTCCATGTTTAGTTCTTCTTTCCCAGCTGTATGGCAAACTCGTATAAATTACTTTATGTCTTCTATATCATATCCGTGCATTCTGATTAAAGGATGATGTGGACCGTCTGTTCTTCTTCATATCTCTCTCTGAGAACATGTTGACTGTGTAATACCCTCCTTAATTCATTATGGTGCCCTTGATTTATATATATTAGTTTTCACTCTGGTTATTGATTTTGCCCTGCAGACTTGCCGCTTCAGCCTCTCCAATCTGTATTTGATTGCTGAATAAGTATCCATTATATTTATCCTTCCATCTGGTTCCACGTTTGATCTCCAGGTTAGTATTCACTCTGTCATATGTTTTCCTCTGATGTATGACTGTGCTTTACTGGTGACTGGAACTGTGTGTGTCCTATATATGTTTTCTGCCATGTCCCCTCTCTAGTTTGACTAGCAGAGTCATGAGAGTTGGCCTATTATTGGAGTCTTGTAAGCTAGCAGTGGTGGATACAGACTCACACTCGATACTCAATGACTAGAGTTGGTTCTATAGTTAGTTTGAGAGCCAGTTGGGGCAGTTCCTTAATTTTAGGAAATTTCCTAAAATTTAGGAGGTTGTGGCAGTGATCACATTTGAGGCTCCTCGGGACTAGTATACGGTTTCAATTTCAAGGTGACAAGTTATATTCCCTAGTTTCTAGGAGCATCCCTAGTTTTTAGGGATGGGACCGCCAGTTGGCCCACATTGCCCGGCATTAGTCAGAAGCAAGTGACAAGACCCGTTCGCTGATTATTTGGTTGGTTTGGCTTTCCAATTGAATAAAAGGAAATATTAATATTTCCTAAGTTTGTGTTTAAATAAATTAAAATAAAGCTATTTATATAGCTAATTGGAGTAATAAGGGGATTTTGACTTCATCTGCTTAGACAGACCTATGTGTTATAGCTTGTTGGAAAGGTCTTGAATTATTATAACTTATTTTCATCATCCACAGACCTTTGGACACCTAGAGTTATGTTATTTGATGAAAGTGGTGTTTTTCCTATTCATAAAGACCTTTTAATTGAAAGATATCATTTTATAGTCTCCCTTTCGGGTTCGATTAGCTTTGAGAGGGAGATAAAAGGAGATGTTGGCTCATTCTTTTATTATCTAAAGCACATTTTAAAAAGTCACACTCTTTAATGTGTTAGATATAAATAAGCAATAAAGTCATTTGAAAAGACAGACGTTGGAGAAGTGATAAGAATATACTAAAACAAACATATATTCAGATTTTTAATCTGATATATATATATATATATATATATATATATATATATATATATATATTCATATGCAAAGAGAGTGAAGAGTAAAAAGGAAGAAAGGTGTGTACAGGTAGAGAATAAAAATCATGCAGATATGATGATCGGATTGAAGAAGAGAATTTATGCAATGGAAGTATCCATCATCAAATGAATAAGCAACGTTAATAAGGTGGAAAAGAAGTTTGTGTGCAGTGGGTTGGTGCTAACAAAGACAAGCAATGGGGGTTGGTGCTTCCAATAGGTTGTTGCCTGTGAAGTGTGGGAGTTGGAGCTTCTAGTGAGTCGGTGCTCATAAACATAGGGGTTGGAACCTCTAATAGGTTGTAGCCTACAAAACATTGTAAAAGAACAATTTATCTAAGAAAGCATTTATTTGTCGTGGTTCTCTCCTGCATTGGGTTTCCGCGTAAATCATTGTGTTATTATGTTCATGTACATAATTGTTTATTTCAGCATTTGAAGTAAATTGTTTGGATAAATATTTTTAATTGGAAAATTTGTTATTATACCGATTCACTGCCCACACCCCCCGCCCGCCCCCACCCTAGTGTAATTGGGTGCTCTTTAATTGGTATCAGAGCCAGTTCCTTCTATAAAGCCTAACCACTTGAAGGTAGATCTAAAAGAGCACAAATGGGTGAAATCTTTCAAAACAAAACACCAATGTTTGATGGGACAAACTACGCTTAGAAGTAGATAAGCTTTGTCTCCAACTGAGTATGACATACTACTCCTTATATCAAGTTGAAAATCAGAATTCTGTAACAGTCACTCGCACAGATGAAGGACATGATCATAGAACCAAGGAATATCATACACATTATAGAAGGGATCAAGACCCTTGATGAGAATGAAGGTGAACTTAGTTTCTCTACTTCATGGCATCTAGATGTGGCTTGTTATGGTGAAGAAAGCTTTAAGGACTGGCCAAAAGTAAACCATGAGAATTCAGATTTTTATGACAGCAGTGGTATATCTTCCCAATGTCATGTGGATAGTTATGAACCAAACAAAAATAATTCAGATTTTTCACTTCATGGTGATCATTTCATTGATGGAGATGGCAATTTGAGTGTTGGTACTTATGATGATGTTGATAGTTTCTACCGATTATCCAGAGACATATCACCAAGTATTCATGAGATGGAAGCTAATTATTTGCTAGCTGGTGATTATATCTTTATGCACACTCCAGCTATCAGTGGTTGCTACTCTTGGTCTGTTGTACGGCTTCCATACGGATCTGGAGGATTTGCAGGTTTGAGTCAAAACACTGTATGGCATTTTCAGACTGTTAAGTCTTCTAGTTGATACCGTACAGATTATGGAGAGCTTTCAAAAGGGTTTAAAATATATACCAGCAGTACGGCAATTGCAATTTCTTGGGCACTGTATGTTCGAAGCAATCAAAAGAGAGCAACAAAAAAAAAAGATGACGATAGATTGAAACAGTTCGGAATGAGTAACGCATGATGCCAAAGGGAAGGGTAGACATAAGCAGTTGCCAGAAAGAGTGTAGAATCGGAAGAAAATGACAGAAATAGTGTGTTCCATTGTGATGTCCCCAATTTGTAGAGACTTAAAATTAAGAAATAATACTTTGCAATTATTGTTCTCTTACCACAAAGCTCCTGTCTTTTACTAGGTTAGACTTATCAATTAACTAGTACTTGGTATGATGGCTACTATGACCTTTGTTATGTTCAGTTTGACTTGATGCTATAGGTCAATTTGGTATTCTCCTTACAATTATGACTCAACTCTGGTGATTAGCCACGAAGATTCAAATAATCTTAGATAATGCTACTATTGTATCAGATATGTAATGATAGTGACTTCGAAGGAGGGCAACTAACTGCTTGCAATTTCTTTAAAGGATGATAAGACCAATAAATGGAGAAGACAAAAATCACCATCTTGACAATTATTGCCACTAATACGAGTTTACTAAGAAATGGTTTTATTATATTTCAAAGAGATGCTATTCTGCCCACATTGTCTGCGATGGTTTTAACTAATTATTGAATCCGCTTGGGTGTCTGTAGATCTGATGTTATTTGGCTTCCTAGCCTCAGACGATCTTTCCTCTTTTGATGTTTACTTCCATCTACCCTGATCCCTGTCAATGGTGTTGTCCTCAGTTCATGTGGGGAAGATGTATGGGAGTGATTGCTTGTTCTCTGATTTCCACAGCAACTGGTGATAGCTCTCTTATGTCGACCTAAATCTCCACGCACGACAAAAATAAGAAATTGATTCTAGTATGGATAATACAATCGAGTCAGCAATATGTTTCTGTCTAGTATTTTATGAGACTCGTGGTTGTGTGATTTTCTTGTAGCTTGATGTAGGACCAGAGTTATGAGAACCCTTTGTCTGAACGTGATCAATCTTACTGGAAATTGTGTCATGGTCTTTTGTTTGTGACGCCTAGTGTTGGTATTCTTCCTCTATGCTCGATGTTGGAATTCTTCTTATGCTTCACTTGGTCCTCTTTCCGTGTCCCCCATCTCCATCAGCTTATATGTGTTTATACGCATTGTGAGCCTCCTGTGAAGGGTCACATCTTTTCTCATCATCGATCAAATTGTTTTAATTGGATTTATTTATAATGGTAAATGATTGATTCGTTATTATATTTTGTTAAGGAGTCAAATGGTAAGTTATTTAATTAATTATTATTATATTTTTTATTAGAGAGTCAAATAAAAGACTTATAGTTTATTTTAATATTTTATTACATTTAATTTCTATTGCATTTAATTAATAATTATAATGATAATTAAATGATAATTGTTATTGATTTCATTAAGGGATTATTACAGTCCCTTTTTCTTGATTTATTGAAAATATAATATCATATTATATTTAATAACATTATGTCAATTAATAATATTTTTAAGTATTGTATTAATGTAATTATAATTATTAATTATAATATTATTATTATAGATTTGTTTCTTATTTATTATATAATATAATAATATAATATAATTATTATATTATCAAGTCCTCTTAGTTTATTAAATCGACTTCTTAATTTATTCTTATTATTAAATTCTAAGGGTAAAATAGGGGACATGACATCCATGAAATTTTGTGTGGGTTTTGGAGTGCTAATTTGGTCTTGTTGCCACCCTGTATTGCGACAAGGAGCACACCCGGGGCGCTGCCCCTGGACCCCGCTTAGGGCGATGCCCCTTAGACCCCCAGTCGTTGCAGATTATCAGTCGCGGGAAGTATGACTAGTTGATGAGACCTAGAGCTGTTGCAGGCACGAAGTGTCTATGTACCAAAGGCACTCGGAGTAGGTGTTGGACGTGAGGCTATCTTGGTGGATGCATAGAGAGCTCAGGAGAAGCTGATCATCCAGTTGGTGGTAGTACAGTGACACTTGGCTCAGGGTACACAAGAGATGAAAACAGAGAAAGCGGCACGGGTGGCTATCAAGGTCAGCTAAGGAGACAGTATTGTGTTAGCAGAGGCTACAGATGCAACGTGGTTTAGAGACCAGTTTGGTGCAGGCACGAGACAAATGTGAAAGTGATGTGACAAAAGCAGATTTATCTTGTTGTAGTTAGTCAGTTAATGTATTTTGTTTGTTAATTGTCTCAGATATTTTGTAATTGTCGTCCGGAGATGACTTTTTTCTTTTGGGGGGGATGATGTCGTAGGTTAATATTGTGTAGCCGATAGGATGTATGTCATCAGTAGATATTGTGTAGCCAATGGGTCCCTTCGGGAAGGTTCTTGTTATGTAGCCGACGGGTCACTTCAGGAAGGTTCTTGTGGTGTGTATCGACTGACGGGTCCCTTCGGGAAGGTTCTTTTTATGTAGCCGACAGACCCCTTCGGGAAGGTTCTTCGAAGAGTATTAATACACCCTCTTGGGTCATTGTAAAGCATCTAATCATCTATATGTAATCCTTTGGCATATGCGAATAATAGGAGTTATGTTGTTTCTATCTATTGCCTGTATGTGTTTATTCATTTACCTAGTACAGTAAACAATCATCTCATTCTTCTGAGCTTTAAGCGTAGTGGCAAGGAGACTAGGGAGCCCATCAAATTCAGCAACCTCCACCTAACTCAGCCAACTCTTGGAGTTTTTACAACAAAGAACCACATAGCAATCATAGGCCTGCATAGATCCCACTAGAGGCTTCATGTACATCTCAAGTTGTATAAAGCCATGCTTTGCATTGTTGTTGTACATGCTCACCGTATCACCGAGCAACCCCTCATTTTGTAGGCTACCTACAACAATGCCTGTTAGAGGAGTTGAATCCAACAATGAAGATCCCCCATCCCCTTCAATGCCACCATCGGGACTCAAACAACTAAACACGTAGGATGTCGAGTCATCTCACCCACTCATCATGACTCTACCAAAGATCAAAAGCGAGAAAAAGAAGGAATCCTCTTGTTCCTAAATCAAACTTCAAACACTGGTCTTCATAGAATGATGATTTGGGATATATTTGATTAGACCCAATATTTATGATAAACTAAAACCAAAAAGAAAAAATTCTGATTGTCTTCCTCAAAAACGGTAGACTTGTAATGCGAAACAAATTACATAAGCCATCGCCCAATAGAGGAATTGTTCGAGAGTGAACAAAACTAATTATGAGAAGCACTCTATAGACACTACCTAACGATAGAGATATGCACAATGAATACTTAAACAAAAACAAGAACCGTTTGACGTGAAAAAGTAGCCAGCTTCAATAGGAAACACATGAATAAGTAAGATGAGATTTGAAAATTGAATAAGTATTACAAAAACGTCTTTTTCAAGAAACAGCTCGATGGCAGATGGAGACATTGTTGACATGCATGGAAGCCATGTCCAACAACAAAAGAAGTAAATATAAAATACAACCAAAACTAACACCGACCTAGCATAAAGGAAATACACGACGATTCAAAGATAACATAAATGGCCAAGAGACATAATCACACGATAGCACATGAGATAAGTAATCGAACAAGAGTTAGAAAACAATAATACATAAAGAATTATAAGAGCAATAAACTCATTCTGAGAATGCCTCAATGAATCCATGAACATGAACAAGACTAGCAGAAGGAAAACTTGAGGAATAATCTAAATCACAGCTACTAAATTCAACACATACAGGCTTCCTTCATTGCTGTTATCAAACCTTCTCAGGTACCATGTTAATGGAATGAAATGCCCAAAAATAATGATAAACAGCAATAGATGGAAAATAGGTACAAACGACACAAAACACTTATCTTGGGAAAACCCTTCAACTTGAAAGGAAAAACCCAGCCACAGCAGAAAGATGTTTCTTTTATTGATATAAAAATGTTTAAGTAAACAGCTTTCAACTTGATACATTTATGTCATTACACTAAGCAATCACATATATAAATTGAAATGAGAGACTCTTCGTATTAAACCCGAAGGTATCTTTAATTTCCAAACAAATGACTCTTCGCATGACACGTCTCTCAAAATAATATTATCATAAATAAATTCTCCAGCTGTTTACACAATATTATCTCTATTTCAGCATTTGGAAAAATCAGAGAAATATATCTCTATCACAGCTATAATCTTCAACACTTGGCACCAATCAAATTATTGTTGATGTTTTGCATCTTCTCTTGGATTAACTATATATATATATATATAGACACACACACATAAGATGAGTGTGTGTGTGTGTGGGTGTGTGTGTGTGTATAAATATATAATAGAGATATTATATACAAATAACTATAAGATTGTGATTATGTTAACGAAGGGACATGTCTATTCTTTACTCACTTTCTTAAACAAATATGAGAGGATACTGCATTTGAAAAACACATACCAAACATAATGGCAGTGCTACTACATTTGCAGCGATCATTAGGAAAAACAACACGGTATCAGAGCCACACTGCATATGTAATAGGAGGAATGAAGACCAGTAATTTTGCAAATGAGAAGAATCTATACTACTATTGCAGGGGTTGCTTGCTAAACATTTCCCTGAGAAATACCACTATTCAGGCAAAGATTGAAGCGGAGGTTCGCCAGAAATTTATAAGGGAGACCACTGACATTTTTGGAATCCCATGTGATTGCAGCATAGATATATGACTGGGGATTGCATTTTTTTAACAAAGGCGGAATATGGACCTTGCAAGTGATTCAACACAAGAAGATGCTGAGATATAACTGTATAGTGTGATTTAATGCATTGAGAGTCGAGACAACTGAAGGGTGTGACTACAAATTTATATCCAATAAATTTCCATGCCAAAGGGCTATCGAGACTTATATTCATTGATTTTGAGGGAAGCACGCTACTAGATCTAAGAATTAGTTAAAGCCAGAATATATAGCACTGTGAAAAAATGGCACTACTTAGTAACCAGAGTAGCCATAAAACAACAAAAATATACCTCTCGAACAATCCAAAAAAAAAATAGCAGCTTATATCAAAGATATCATGATTGTTATTTACCAATTAAATGAAGATATTATCATAAAGCAGCTTGCAAGACTTTCAAGTCATCGTTCCTTTAATAAGACAATAGTGGCATCGTGAAGTATGGTCACCACTCTGTAGGATATCTCTAGAATACAGCATGCACATGTTACTGAAATTATGTGATGGATGTTCTTGGCATTCTAAATTGGTATGGAAAGTTTGTAACATGCCTGAGACTTCAATCAAAGTGCATGTGTTAGAAAAGTTTTGTTAAGAATGCCTTCCTAGACATGGTTGCCAAAGGTTGCAGATGGTGGTGTGGATGTTGGAAGTACAATTTAATTGCTTTGACGTGAAGATTGAATACTCCAACAAAAACGACATTCCCAGTCAGCAGGACAGTACACATTAAAATCACAGAAACTCAAGCTCCATCAAAGGTCATGTATTGCAGACTATTGGATATGTGCAAAGTGATTGACAAATCGACACAGAAAATGGAAAATGTGGAACTTATTAGTAGCATAATATAAGGATGAGAAAATAGTCATTAACCTATTAAAGGAAAGTAAAAGTGACTCATCTTGTTAGACCAAGCCGATAACCATGAAGGGAAGGGTGCAAACATGTAAAAAGGAGTACCCACGTAGAAACAAAACTCCCTTATTAAGAGGTACGTGGTGTGTCCCTTAAATATATGATATATATATGAATGAATGAATGAACATGTGTGTGTGTGTGTGTGTGTGTGTGGAATATATATAATATGTTTGAAACATCTATATAAAGTATATATATATATATGAATTTATATAATTAAGAATTATAATGTGAACCACGATAATAATGAGAAATATATTAAGTTGTTGTTAGGCATGAGTTAAAATTACTAACATACAAATTAATGATAACATCCTTGTATTTCTATAAGACCTATTTGCTTTCATCTTTTCTGAGAATGCTCTTGCAAGAAAAGGGAGATTGAGATTCAAAGGGAGCCTAACATTTCATTAGAGGCAACCTTGAAAGAGAGGGAGCAAATAGAAGATATAATTCAGTCAACCTTTAGTGATCTTGGTCACATTGATTTAGAGAGAGTAAACCATATTGAGATTGATTCTCCATTGATAAATAAATTGTAGTCGTCAAAAGGACTGTGGTTCATGAATATACCTCGCAACTATATGATTTTAATGGGCATACCCATTGTACACATCATGAGGAAGTGACGACTTCCAAAAGATGTTACTTGTATTTGCAAAAGTTATTGAAAGGTGATGATCTTACAATAACTTAATCTTCTATTATGATGGATATCTTACGATGTCTATGTAAATCATGATGGATAATACTTTGCATGGTGGATGTTTATATGGTAAGCATTATGAGAATGCATGTGCAAATACCTTATAAACATTTTTTGAGTAAATGGTGAATGTTATGCAAATTGATGTTCTAAAGGGCCATCACGCAGAGTACTTGGTGAATATCAAGCGACTTGATGTTTTGGAGGCCATTACTCACAGTACTTGGTGAATATCTTGCATCTCAACATTTTGGAAGGCCATTACCCAAAGAGTATTTGGTGAATATCATTGATATTCTGGAAGACCAATACTCATGCTATCAAATGTGATATCAAACCTTATTTGAGTACTTGGTAAATATCATGTGTTGATATTCTGGAAGACCAATACTCATGATATCAAATGTGATATCAAAATGGTGGATATCTGACATAGTAATGAGAATCGCTCGAAAATCGCATGAATCGGCAATAAGATTCAAGGTGGGCGATTTTTTTGGAGTCGGGAATCGCCACACCCGATTTTTTTGGATGAATCGCATGAATCCCCAGTATCGGCGATTCATCAAAAAAATCACATGAATTGGATGAAAAAATCGGCAAGAAATCGCCTGTGGCCAGAAAAGTATGGAGTTGTAAATTTAAAAAAAATAACTTGTTTTTTTACTTTCTTTTTGACCTATTCTCTTTGTTATAACCCTAAAGGGCCTTCTATTTGTTAAGCATGAGTAGAAGAGAGGAAAAGTGAGAGAGAAGAAGAGGCTTGAGCTGGAGCCTTGTTTTTATATTTTGTTTACACTGTATAGATATTGATAGTGATACTGAATCACTGATAGACATACGTTTCAAACTTTCATGGATCTTCATCTTAGATTTATACATACATTTATGATTTGATGTCTTATAGATCTTCATGATTTCATCTTACATACATTCTATGATTTGAATCATTATGATCATTTGATTTTTATTTATTTCAGCTAGCCTACAATTTACATTTTAGTACATAATGATAACATAGTTACGTATGTGATGGATTTTATGTTTCGTGTTTATGTATGTTAAGTTTTAACTTCTATTTGATGATGTTATAGTGTGTTTAAGTGTTATTCAATAAAGGGTGCATGAAATAAGTCTTAAATTGTTAAAATCTCTACATTTAAAGGGTTTTTCAAATTTGCCGATTCATCGCCGATTCACCGACGATTCACCCCCGATTCCCGATTCGATTCGGCCGTGCCGATTCCGATACGATTCCAATTCTCGTTACTTTGATATCTGATGATCAAAGATATCCTTAAAATTTGTCATTTCCAATATTACCAATGGTGTAATATGTGTCTTGTGTTTATCCTCCCTAGCTAAGAGGGAGTGATGATGTTTTGTAGCTTCTCTCGGATAAACTGTAGCAAAGATACATATATATTTAGTATACATGAGATTGTGTGTGTGTGTGTGTGTGTGTGTGTGTGTGTGTGTGTGTAATAGAGATATTATATACAAATAACTATGAGATTGTGATTATGTTAATGAACAGACATATCCCACTAAGGGACATGTCTATTCTTTACTCACTTCCTTATATAAATATAAGAGGATGTTACATTTAAAAAACACATACCAAACATAATGGCAGTGCTACTACATTTGCAGCAATCCTCAGGAAAAACAACAATTAAATGAGTATTCCGTTTATGGTTTGTGTTTTATTCCAACTTGGCATCCAAGTAAGCATGACATGGTATCTAATCCCTGATGGCAGTCTGTCATCACTCAATGGTCGTTTTGTATTGAAGTCATCGGTTAGGATAAAGACGGCATTCATCCTTGCTTATATCATTATTGTGACTGTTCAATATCTGTGCTTTAGCTGAATTCATTTGGTAACAGTAATGTCTATTTAGCCAGCTCCTTATCTTGCTCTCTATGTCTAGTTTGCCTATGGCTTGGCAAATGCATGATTGTTTTGTATGCGAAAACTGAAGTGTGACTTTAGCGGAAAAAGGTCTTTGTATTCTGTGACTGTGAAAAAGTTATGTATCAGTATTTAATATTCATATGATCCATGTCTACATCAGTTCGATTTTTAGCTGGATGAATGATAATGTGTGAGGATGATCATTTTGATGTCACATTGCTAAGCTACAGATTGCAGCGTGATTATTGTTCTTGATATCAATATATTTCTGATGATTGTTCAGAGTCAACAATCTCTGAGAAAGATTATTATTCTGAATAAGCTTGAAAGCTTTGTAATCAACTTTTGAGATCACAATAAAGGAGGCAGTTTGTGTGCTGTGGCTGGGTTTTTCCCTCAAGTAGGAGGGTTTTCCCAGGATAAAACTGTGTCATCTGTTATTGTATTTCTGATTATTGCATTATTATATTCTAATTCGAAAACGTTAACACTTCTCAATAATATGGTGGTGTGAGATCTAAAAACAGGTGAAGTGCAGTGTTACCCTCCAGCTACAAGCTGCCCCTTGACCCCAATGAGAGGTGCTGCCTCTTTGTAGTAGTAAGATTCATTGGGTACATCTGATTTCAGTGGGTAGATCTAATTTCAGAACTATGTTCTTAGTTTGTTGGTTAATTTTATACAAGTTAGATGAAAATTGAAAATTTGTAAGATGTCAACATCTAGTTATAATTTATGCACTATGATGTATTTATTGTGCAGTGCAATTAAATCTGCAATATGAATACACGTAACAAAAATCTATATTCTATTATGGGTTAAAATTCTCAATTTTATTGCTGTCTCCTTGCTAGGATAACATCCCTAAGTTTGAAAAACAAGTTCTTGTCCTTTTTCCACATTTTTTTAGCTTTCCTTAAAACCAAATTTTCATGAAAATCTGTACATTTGGTTTGCCGGATTTTCCCCCACAACATTATTTCTGCTATGAATTATAGTACCAGTTGTCTCTTCACATGCATTGCACACCCTCAATTTTCCAATAATATTAATGCACTTGTTCTAAAAGTCTATACATCTATTATATGGAGCAGAAAGCACTCCTCCAAATTAAGAAATTAAAATTTCTTTTAATTGTATGTTGTGGTCCGGAACAAATTACAAACAATGTTCTAGTAAACGACTTAAATGAAGAAATCTTAAAAGACCTTGAGATTGCAGTAGACAAATGAGAACTTTTAAAACTAAAAATTCACTTATGCCCTTGCACAGAAGGAAGCCATATTATCAAAATCAAATTGACATGCATTCTCGATGGAGGCACTAAAAGAGCCACCTCCAGATTAAGAGAAGCCATATAGTTGATAGACTATAATTTATATTCTATACACTACCACATGGGACTACATATTGCCCTGGAATATTCAATGACTTGACACTATTAGCTTATCTGTAGAGGAATGGAAGGAAAACTATAGAGTAAGGACTCACCTTATAAGATGTCGATGAGCATCAATGACAACTATGAGTAAATCATAGAGTTCAACTGAACTCCATGCACTTTCAACACGCTGTCTAACATCCTTATAACGATTTCCAGCATAATTCAGCATGAGACCTGGTGTATCATAAAACAACTGTAAACACATAATTAGCAAACCCATCTAGCCAAAGTTTTGGTAAGGCCCAATGAATGCGCAACGTACTCTCAGTCCTCTAAACAAAACAGCCATCATTTTATCATTACACAATATGAAATGAGGCAAATAAATTTTAACTAAGAACCACTAAGAGTGCAAGGGGCAGAGGTTTGTGCAGACATCCTTTTTTCTTAGAATCATCCGATGCAACTTATTTTAAGAAATCCATGATCCAACTAAAATCACAACCACAAATATGAATCTTTTGCATTACATGTTTCGAAGAGATTTACAAGAGAATACTAACAGAAAAAAGAGAGTGATTTTCTATTAAGAAGAAGAAAGAAAAACAATACAAATATCACTAGCAGCTAAAGTAGGTCAGTAGAGCTTGAAAGCACATACCAAATACAAAAGAAATGTAATTGAATAAACGTAAACTTAGCGCTGGAAAAGTTACTAGAAACCAGAACACCAAATCAAAATTAGCATAACTAGAAGGTCAGGAATCAACCCAAAAGGAATTAAACCCTAAATATTATGCAAGTGAAAAGGGGACTTTCTAGGGAGAACCTCTGAAAGTAAACAAGCTGCTAATATTTTAAGAAATCCATGACCCAACTAAAATCACAACCACAAATATGAATCTTTTGCATTACATGTTTTGAAGAGATTTACAATAGAATACTAACAAGAAAAAGAGAGTGATTTTTTATTAAGAAGAAGAAAGAAAAACAATACAAATATCCACTAGCGGCTAAAGTAGGTCAGTGGAGCTTGAAAGCACATCCAAATACAAAAGAAATGTAATTGAATACAGGTAAACTTGGAGCTGGAAAAGTCACTAGAAACTAAAACACCAAAACAAAATTAGCATAACTAGAGGATCATTGATCAATCCAAAAGGAAGTAAACCCTAAGTATTATGCAAGTGAAAAGGGGGCCTTCTAGGGAGGACCTCTGAAAGGAAACAAGCTGCTAATACAGATCAAAGATGGGGATTGAAGTGAGAATCAGCATTCTTATGCTTCTCGATAAAAGCTCAAAATAAGAAAGCTAAAACCATCATCCAAGACCATGAAAAAGCCAATACAGCATTTGTTAATGCCTACTAAGAGACTGCTTGGGACCAAGAGGATTGGAAGGGACAGCCCTAGTGTCAGAGAGAAGATTGATAACACATTTCTGTAGACAACGAGAACTGCAATAAAATGCTTGTAGTTATTACTAACCTAAAATTATTTCTCCCTCCTTACAAGTTATATAAAGTGCTCATCAATGATAGTGGAATGTCTAGACTTGTAACCTAGGATAACAAAATCTCAGCTTTGCAATCAGAATGATGTAAGAAATGCTTGTTGTAGAAACCAATCTTGAGGCAAAGAGGTTATAGAAAGGAGTTCAATGTGACCAAAACTGTTGTCGTCGGTAGAAATTGTGTATCGACCGACAGGTCCCTTCGGAAAAGAAATTGTGTATCGGCCGACGGGTCCCTTCGGAAAGGAAATTGTGTATCAGCCGACGGGTCCCTTCGGGAAAGTTCTTGTTATGTAGCCGACGGTAAATAGTTTGTAGCGGACATGATGTATCTGGCCGACGGATACCTTCGGGAAGGTTCTTCGGAAAGTATTTATAACCCCTTCAGGAAGCATTGTAATGAAGAGATATCATCATATCTTATCATGGGAGCATAATGTACTGTTGGTATATGCGAATAATAGTAAGAGCTCTGCTATTTGCTGTTCAGTGTTTGTGTCTATTCCCTGTGAGTGTTGCTTAATTAATCCATACGGTAAACAAATGTTCCCTGTAGATAGATAGACACCTTGCATAACAAGTCTATAAAGGCAAAAGAAGAGCATACAAGGAGTCTTGGAGTGGAGGAAACAAATCATTGGAGAAGTCAATATAATTAAGAAGCAAACTTGTCATGAAATGCCTCCTGCATCAAAACCTAGTTAGTGTTTCACTAGGCAACCATCTCTAGAGAAACAGGAGTGGTTTAAACAACCCAACACAAAAAATTATGAAGACAGAAGATGAGCTGAAAGACATTCTTAAGAAGCAACAAATTGAGTAGAGCAATGCACTTAGAATCTGCTTAATTGCCATAGATCAAAGGATCAAACATAATATTTTTGAAAACCTCTCAACACACAAAGCATACCCTAAACTAGTGATGATAATTCATTATGATATTGCTCCTCGTATATCACTCTCTGACCCATCATAATTACTTTAGATAGTGATTGTGAAATGTCTAAACCTGTGAATTATGAAGATAGAGAGTGAAACTGAACATTCTTGAGACAAAAGGATTGGGTAGCGAACTCAGTTAGGACAATGTACTGCAAAACCATACATTTTCAACATATCACACTTTAAAGCATTATTGTTCAATGCATTCATCTTCAACATATCCCAAAAAAGTGATATTAAATTTATAGCGCTTTTCCTCCTCATATATCACAGTATCTAACCCCATGACTAATTTCCCATGGCATGAGGTTGAAACCCCTGGACACCTTAGCCTGTGAAAATGGAAAATGGTGTTGGATACATTCTTCAGATGATGGGAATGAGCATTCAAATTAGCTGGAACAATGCATTAATGACATATTTCTTCACGAAAATCATGCAATAAAGACCAATAGTTCAATAATGACATATTTCTTCACGAAAATCATGCAATAAAGACCAATAGTTCAAAACCCTCTCAATTTAAATTTTCTCCACGTGCATAAGTCAGTGCTTGACAATTCTATAGTTTGACATAGTTTTCCTTTTCATCCCAATCTTGACTATCTGATTATTAAAAAAATAAAAATATCATTTGCAAAAATTTAATGAAGTTTAAGAGTCAAGACAACTCGTAGATATTGAATTATAAGAATGGTCATTATGTCAATGGGGCTGTGCTGGCAAGGCCTTATCGTTCTGAAGATGGAGATCCATGTTTGAATCCCCAAAGTGACATCTAGCATTGGGATTCCAAGTGATGGCTCTTGGACTTCTATTGTGGCTTCTAAGTTGATTTGAGTTGAATAAGTGGCTTCATAATTGAATGTGTTGATTGGGGAGGAGGTCCTTCCTTAAGACCTCCCATGGACTTGAGCCAAGTTAAAAAATATGAAGCTTGCCGATAAAAAAGTAAAACTAAAGAAAAGGGATAAAAATAAACTAGCCATTATCAATCCACATTTGCAAATAGGTATTCCTTGATATTATTTGTCAATATGAATAGCTAATTTGGAACACCAATTGACTTGCCTCTCTAATTATCCTCGCTAAAAGAATCAAAGGTATAAACCATTGTTCCATTGATTCTCAAAACCTATACTATCCCACAGGGTATCATTATAAAACATTAGATACTACATAACCAACACGATAACAATGCTTTCTCCCAAAGAAATAATAACTTCAATACTTAATATAAACAAATAGCTAGGGTTATCAATATAAACCACAGCTTTAGTTATCAACCTTGTTGGTGCCCAGATTAGCAAGCCTTCCAATTTGTGAGAATTTTCCCTATCCTTCCCTTTTTTTGGCCTTAAACTATGTTTGCCCATCAATGATACCTGATTTGAGAGATCTTCAATGGGCCTGTCGTAGTGTTCCTGTTTTCTAAGGTGATTTTTTAGTCTTCCAAGTTCATAAAAGTTTTCCTTTATATTTTTATGATTAAATCGCCAATCTTTTGTGATGTGACCCCTTTGCATATGTAGAAATTGTATTCTTCTATTCTAATTCTAACAGTCAAGCACACTTTTCTTTGCCATGTGAATTGAGGCATTTTCTTATTACTTCAATAAAGGTCAGCAAGTATGACAATGATGCACTTGTGTGAAGAAGATTTAATTTCTTCTATTAGTTTCATTTCTTTTGATGCTTAGTTTTTCAAGTTTCACTCGCTGCTGCTATGTGCATGCATGATGCATTGTAAAATGGGTCCCATAAATATTTTTTGTGGTTACCCTATAGTAGCAAAATTGATGAAGAAGATGATCTCCACTTATTGGGTAGAGTTCACAAACTAAAACATGCAAGAAATAATCATCAGTTGATGTCGCTGGGTCATGGACATAATTTCTATTTGAGGGAGATCAACTCCTTCAATAGGCTTTTTTATAACAAAGGCAAGTAATTGCAGTACCTTGTCCATGACTTTGTGCTATGGATCTTATTTGTAAGGTCTGACGTAAAACTCTTTGTAAGTTGTGTCAAAAGCCATGCCTATTTTAATGTGCACTCAAGTCATCGGTTATAGATTTCTTTGTACATTATTCCTTGCTCGTGATTCGCCTCCTATATATCTTGCTATCGTTTTGTTTTGTTTGTGCAGCTATGACCTTCATTTGTCATAATAGACTATAATTGTCATAGTCATCCCCTAGTTTTACCTTCTCCATAAATAGCAATATCTCACTATGCCTACAAAAGGCAAACATCCCCAACCATACCAAATGGGGGTGCCAAGATTTGCAAGCCTTAAAGTTCACAAGATTGGTCCCTGTCCCTACCTTTTCTTGCCTCCGTCTCATTTTTGCCTATCAATTATATCTAATCGCAGATAACTTTAATGGACCTATTTGAGTGTTCCTATTTTCTAGGATTATCTTAGGGTTTACCCTTTGTAAGATGCACTCTTGGTTTTTTTCGTTTACATTTTCTGTTTCAATGTGTTTAGAACTTTAGAGAAGATGGAGATACGAAAATAGGTTTTATAATAATCTCATCTGCAAAAATAAAATAACAGAAATAACTCTTCAAATCACCATTTTCAGATGAATAGATATTCTGCGATATTTTTCAGTTAATTATCTTCAGAACTGAAAATGCAATATATCAACAATGTTTTTGGTACCCAAATAATCAAAACACATTCATATCAAAGGGCCAGCATATACATTTTTTGCAATACTCAGTATTAAATAAAATCAGCAAACCCTCAATTCCAGATTTCGATGCCACTTCTCAAAGACTCCTCCAATGGCCACAGAAGATAAGCTTTCTGTTTGTATGCCCTCAATGCTTCCAAAGGATCAAGGAAGGCTCCCAAACCCTAGCTGTCAATATCTACAAACTCCATGCAAAAGAAGATGAATATTTTGTTTTTGAATCCTCCAAACCTCAGTGCATAATGTCCCCGTTTTAGCCAGTGTCTAAAGGCAAGTTGTTAGCCCATCATTGCAACCCTCGTGGGCTAATGTTATAGATAGGAGGTGTCATTTGGTTGAGCCATTGGCTTTCCCACTCCAGTGATTGTGGATTTTTAGGATTACTCTTTGTTTGAGTCAGATCAGCACACTTACCAGTTATAGTAAGTGTCTATTTGGGTAAGTCATTAGTTTCTTTCTTTAGCAAGGCACCTGAATGGTTTGCTAGCAATATGGAGTTGTGGTGACATTGACAGACAGTTATAGTAAGCGTCTATTTTGGGTAAGTCATTAGTTTCTTTCTTTAGCAAGGCACCTGAACGGTTTGCTAGCAATATGGAGTTGTGGTGACATTGACAGAGCTTCCAATTTTGGACTTTGGGTAAGTCATTAGTTTCTTTCTTTAGCAAGGCACCCGAACGGTTTGCTAGCAATATGGAGTTGTGGTGACACTGACAGACAGTTATAGTAAGTGTCTATATTGGGTAAGTCATTAGTTTCTTTCTTTAGCAAGGCACCTGAACGGTTTGCTAGCAATATGGAGTTGTGGTGACATTGACAGAGCTTCCAATTTTGGACTTACTATTTATAGTAAGTCAAATTATGGTATGAGCTATTTTTGGCAGGGGTGCCCGACCTAATTGTATGCAAAACGATTAACTCATTCATCAACTGGCTCACTTTCAGGGACACACTATTTGTAGTAGGTGTGTGTTAAGAGGGGGACCCTTACTATAATTATTATGGCAGTTGGATGCACAATGGATATAATCATTAACTTCCAGGTTCAGTCGGAACTGAGATAAAACGAATAATAATGGAGTTATAATGTTATAAGTATTATTGATTTTTAAGTGCATATCATTTCTAAATTGAGTGCACTTTATTCAAAAGAAAATAAGTGTTTAATAAAGTATACTTCATATTATGCACTAAAAGGAGGGTTTATAATTAAATTGCAACAAAAGCAAATGGTTTCAAAAGCTAAGTAATTTTTTAAGTTATGAGAAGAGTTTTTGTGAAGACATATGTTGGACAATTATTAAAAAGCCAAGGCAAGAGAAAATGGATTCGTTCATGACTTGGTATTTGCTTTTGTCGTGTGAAGAGAATTTGGAATAAGGGTTTCAAGCTCTGAGCTTGAAGAATTGTAAATTCTTCTAAGTTTTTTTACACTTTGAGCTAGTCAAACTATCTAGTGAAATTGTGCTTGGAGGTGGCATCATTCAGTGCCACCAATCGTGCTTTAAATTGTGATTCAATTGAGAGAAGAATTTAGCATTTTATCTCAGAGATTGTTGTAGAGATGGGAAATGATTTTTATTGCTGATCGCTGCATTGCAAGGGCCTACAATTTGATATTATTGTTGGCAGAAGTCATAATGAGTGGCGACAATCTACTAGAGTTGAACATTAGGGTTGATGAGAGCCACCAATTGCAGCTACAGGAAGCAGCTAAGTTCTTAAAGGCTGTGTTGATTATTTGGGGCAGCACAGATTTATATGAGACATGTTTTTGGGATGCTTGGTGCCTTCATTAAATGTCGAGAGTTTAGAGACTATCTGAGATTCATCCCATAAGGCTGCGATCTTATCTAGATTATGCTGTCGGCATGCAAATTATCACAGGTTCTTTATAATTAGTTTCAGATAATTATATCAGCAATGCACATACATTTGTAACTCTTGTTTGGTAGAGAATGAACTAAGTTGACAGGAAGATTTGCATTGTGACAATAAAATATGAAGGTTCAATTAAAAGTTTTTTAACTTTTCAAATGTCATGCATTTGTATATGTTTTGTAATTGCAAAAATTATTTAGATACAAACAAACCAAAACATATAAATATACAGAAATCAGAATTTAGTCATTGCATGGCAACCGTTTGATGAAATGTCAAAAGCACAAGGTTGAGTTTTAGAACTCAATGAGGCTCTTACAGTGGTTTCAGACCTTGGATGCTAAGTGTTTGACAAAATGTCAACCACCAAAAGTGATGTTAGAACCGGTGTCAAAATCACTTGGAATACAGGCAATGAAAGAAATCTCAAATCTAAAGGCATCATGAAATACTGTTACTGGTTTGGGTGCATGGATGGATGCAAGTGTGTGAATCCGGCAGGTAGATGCATGAAAAAAGGAATTGAGGGTTTGGATGTGCTTGGGTACGCGTGTGTGTGTGTGTTATATAAAAAAATACGTGAAATGTACCAAATTGTGATACTAAATCATTTCATTATTTGATACTTGTTCATGGATCAATACTGAATGGCAAAGATAAATATTAAATATCAACTGATAGTTGAGAAAAGATCAAATAAGAGAATGTCGTTCATGAAAAGGATAATCAAAGAATTCATCAATATCATCATCATTTATTGAAACCAAAGCAGTTCCACACACACACTAGATGCACCATCATCCATATCCATAGTGGCTGTAGCAAGATCTTGAATAGTTGCATCCAAGTCAGCAGACCTGGGTGCTACATCCCAAAACTTTGTTTCTCCCTGCGTGTTTTGGGGATCCTTACGTGATAGAGGACACAAATTGGAATGAATATACACCAAGTCTTCAGTTCTTTTTGCAGCCAACCGTTTATACTTCACAAAGTGAATAAAGGAGTATGCACACCAATTACATTCAGTGGTAAAAGAGTTTGCAACCTAGAGAGAACCAACAAAAATAAATTGCAAGACAAATTCAAAAATGTTAAGTTTTAAATTCTACAATACAAGTGGCAAAAGAAAAACTTACATGTGAGACGATATTGATTGCAAGAGATTGGAGGTACATATTTTTTTTACTACAGACATATCACCATATAGCATCATCTATTTGAATTAATCTTTCACAACACAAGGGATATGATTTCTTCCTTAGACAAACAATCTAAATTGTTGCCTAAAACTTGACTCCACTTCTAGATCTTTGAAGACTCTACTAAATGTCTGATTGTACTCATTAGCAACTTCAGAATCTCTATATGGTGGTACTCTCCATGGGATAGAAAGTACATAAGTGTGATGGTACCTCGGAGATAATGCATATGCAAGGAGGGGCAATGATGCAGTCATCTTGTTCCAACAATGAAAAACAATTGCTTCCACTGCACTCTCTTTTTTATTGGCACTTCTATTTTCTCCAACATTGTATCCATCCTATCATAGACATCCCCCAAGCATGGTGCATCTGGATCAGCAAACCACAACATAGACATGATAGATTCAATGAATTTCAATGCATATTCCACACAAACCCACCATTTTTCATCCAAGATCAATGACTTGACCTTTTGTGCCCTTTTGACTTTGGCTACTTCCATATACCCCATTGATTCCTAATAACCATTTGACCAATGCCTCTCACATATTTACAAGTTGTCTCAAAACAATTGTATGATATGCAAACCATGTCTCAACAACTTAATAACATGTTAATAATAAGTTAATAACACATTTAAATTATGTAAATAACACAAAAAAAAAATTATTCAATTATGTAAAACATGACATAAATAACAAATTAAAATATTAATTTATTACATTTACCTTCAACGATTCCAATCTCAAGAAAGTTGTGTAAATCACTTGTCGCAGATAGTGATTTATCACAAACATTTCGATCTCCACAACCTCTTGGTATATTTCTTTCATCCAATCGATTTAGGTGTCAATTGCTTGCATTGCCAAATTGAGGGAGTGTACAATTCCAAAAAAGTTGCTCATATCTTGCCTCAACCAAAGCAGTTGTAGTCGTGCAAATTTATGTATTGTCCATAATTACATACAACCACATTTTCATTACCCACGATCTCTATGGAATCAATTAGAATCCTAGAAATGAAATCTACATCTTTGACGACCCCTTCACAATTAGTCGCCCTCGAAAACATTGCCCCCTTGGGGATACCGCCATAACATTTATTAGTGGGTGGTTTTGCACTCTCTCCATCCATCAAAAACAATAGATACACCTATTTCAATCCAAGAATCTTTGATTGCTTTTAGTTGACCCTCTACAAATTTCTTCCCTTTTTTCAATAAGGTGGTACACACCTTTTTATACCTAGGAATTGTGAAACAATGAGGTGCACTATTTATAGCTGACACTATGTCCTGCCAATATGGTAATCTCACCAAGTTTAATAGAAGACCACTGGCATATAGGCAACGTGCATTTTTTTCTTCAACAATATCTCTTGCTTCCATTTCAAAAGCCTTCTCCAATAGACCTCTCTTGCGGGTGGGTGTTTCTTCTTCAACTTCATCTTTCGTAGAGGGTATAAGTAAGAAGTGATGTTCAGAGGACACAACTTTTGAGAGGGTAATTTCATTGTTTATTTTTTTCTGAAACTATAACCACTTTGTCTTCCTTTAGCAACCAATTCTTCTTCTTCTTCTTTTATGAATCCCACTATTTGTATAGGAGACAACACCTTCTTTGGGCCCTCACACATATTAATTCCTTTACCAGCAAGACCCATAAAATGAAGTTTCACTTGGTAATAAGAGCTATTATATTGTAAAATAAACTTTCAAATAAATCTCCCCTCCTTCGGGAACTTGTGAGATTCTTGTGGTACATCTCTATAAAAGAGATCTTTTATCAATTTTGAATCTTTGACTTCCCTCCCTATTGTGACCTTTTCACACCATTGCCCCATTGCAAATGAGGACCCCCTCTTTTTGCTTGGAGTCATTAAGTTTTGGCAATAAAGGTGGAAGCTCAAGGCTTTTAAAGATTGTTAGTTAATTGAGAAATCAAGTTGTACAGTTGTGATTTAAAATGGGAGTTTGAAAATTAAGGTTCTTCAAGGTTGAGTTGTAATGGGTTGAGCGAAAAATCTTAAGAGCATTAATATTTTAGCCAGCCAAATAGTCCAAAATACATTATAAAGGCATATTTTATGCATAAGAGCGTTAGTATCCTTATAAAAATTGATTTTTCAGGCTTTAAATGATCAAAATACTAAGAAAAATCAATTTTTCAGATTTTTAATATATGACAATACATAAAATATGGACATGACATGAATTTCCCCACTTAAAATAATCAAAACTCGGATATGGCATTACTTCCCTACTTAAAATGGTGAAAATCCAAACATGCCATGAATTTCCCGACTTGATGAGACATTTTCAATAAAATATTCTAAGTGTTGGACCAATTATTTGAACATATGTCGATTTTCTCTACTTGGATAAAAAGCATATGGAATGTGATGAAGAGTCCACATACAGAGTGGCTTTACCCTTGGGCTTACACTTAGACAAATTTTGCTGTCCGAAAGTAAGGATTCTCCCAACAAAAGTATGAATTTATCTAGACATGGGTTAATTTTCCCCTTAGAAGTAAATTGAGGATGAGCGAAAATTTCTAAGTGTGGGATTCAATCCAGCCCTACTTGAGGTCGGTTTTCCCATTTGTGAGCAAGTAAAAGTAAAAATTTCAAGTATAGAACACAGGAATTTATCCTTGCATGGATTGAGTTTACCCACTTGGATGGATAACCTTGATGGATGTGTGAATTCCCCCTTTTAGGGTGATGAAAGGGGACTTAGTAAAAAATTGCAGTTCCTTATGTGGGTTGATTTTCCCTTGGAAACAATTCAATAAAGGGGAAATAAATTAAATATAAAGTTGCACAAACTTCTAGGTGCCAAAGTTTTATCCCACATTGCTTGCATAGGTGAAAGGGCACGTAAAATCTACTTTAAAAGACAAGATACAGCCATGAGAAAGAACAAAGAGATGGCTAAGTGATCAAGTTGACAGAAGAAAAGGCCAAGGGAATGATTTTGGCAAGTATTTTAGATATTTTTGCAACCATCAAATCTGTTCGAGGCTGACTGTGGATCATTGTGAGGACAAATTATGAGTTTTTGATGATCAATTTGATGGCAAGGAAGAGCTGCAAGTAAGACATCTGCAGAAATCTTATTTTGGCAAAATCACTGGAAAATCATAAGCATCTAAACTTGTCCAAGATTGTTTATAGGTGATTTGGGAGGCAAAAACTCTAAGTTGAGGACCAAGTAGAGACATTAAAGGGCTGAGAGATGAGCATCTTCAGACGAAGGTCTGAAACATTCCTCTATATGGGCCGATTTTCTTGGAAAATCATTAAAGTGCCTAAGCTTCGAAACGTTCAAAAACTTGATTGGATATCATCTGCAAGGTTAAAACACAACTTCTTGGATTATTTTGAAGCACCAAGTGGCTCGAATTGGTAAGTTTTGGACCAAAGTCTAAAAATTCATTTGAAGTTCAAAATTTTTGAAAAAATTTCTAAGTTTTTCTTTGTCCTCAAATTCAAAGGATCCCTACGAAAAGCCTTTTAGACAGATTTTACACCCATTTTGAGACCAAAGCTAGATATAGCATTTATCCTCGGACTAAAATCTGAAAATGTCTGAAACAGGCGTGACTTTGGGCAAATTTTCATAACTCACTAGCTCTCCCAAACTTCAAGGGGGTTGTTGCTAGGTCTTTGGGAGGTATTTTTGTGCAAGGATCAACAAGTTTACATACTAAATTCATCCGGAGAAGGTAGTTTATCAGACTTGTCCTCAGAAAGTCTGAGTTTGTCATTATGGAAAAATGGATTTTATGACCATGGTTGGTTTGTATTTTAACTCATAATTTGTAATTAAACCATGCATCATGATTTGCAATGAAGTTAAAAAGGTATTAGGACTGATTTTAGATCATTTTCAGACCTACCATGCGTTGTCCTCAAAAAATCAGAATTCTTCCCTTATTGAGAGAGGCCTGATTTTATAATTATAATGGCTAGAATTGATCATCTTGTTGGTCCTAAGATTCTGATCCGAACGTCTATTCTATTATAATCATCTATGGAGACCTAGCATCCAAAGCAACAGCATCGGGGGCAGAGGCAAAGGTCGAAAAGAGTTTTAAGGTATAAAATTTCTAAAGCATTACGCAATGAATTCAAGGATTAATTCAAGGATCAAATCTGATTTATCATTTTAAGACTCTTAAAAGTTATACTAGCTTTGAGCTTCAAGCAATGACAATGGCGGAAGGGTGGCAACACGGACAGCACTGATGAGGAAAATATCCAAGGATTCTATCCTAAGTCTTAAATGGCTTCTAAATGGAGAAAAGTTGCAAATACAAATAAGGAGCATATACATATGAAGAGATTGAGGAGAAGGGTGCTCGGAATCAGAAAATGAGGTCATCATAAGAAAGACTTTTGGGATTCCATATTAATCAAAGATGTAAATCAGAACTAAGAAAGAAGCCAAGGCATTGTATGAAAAGAAATCTGACACATGTATGGATTTCGTCAATAAGAAATGGATTAGTGAAACAAGGAAACAACACTCTAAGTTGCCGACTAAGCTTGTAAGTGTAGACTTCAAGGATGAGTATAGTGATTTGATCTTTATGCTGAACAGGATCATGGGAGCATCCCAAGGTGATTTCTTCAAGACTTTGATGTATTACTTAATTGAAGAGATCACGGCAAGGAATGTAGGGATGAACTAGGCCAAGATGATTTGTGATAACTTGGATACTCAACTAAGAAACTTGGGAAAAACGATGCAATTTTATATGAGTTCCTATGTGATTTATTCAATGGCAAGAAATATCAAGTATCCAAGTCTCATACATACGTGCGTGTTTGGAAATGACAAAGAGCAATTGAAGGTATATGATTGTTATCCTGAGTAACAACTATATGAGAGGGCAAGTTATAGAAGGATGAATGACATCTTCACCATGAATATCACACACACACACACACTTCAGTCAGGACTATATAAGAGATTATCCAAGGAGGCCATAGCATTGACTGAGCAGTATGGATATTGGTACATCTGATTCCCCACTTTTACTTACATCAAGATCCAAGGATTGTATTTAGAACCTCACAAACTTCCTAACTATCCTACAAATAGGATGGTTTCATTAAAAGCGGTAAGGCAACTATCAAAATCTGATTTTATGCAAAAGGAGAACCACTGACAAGAAATGCCTTCCTCTATCACATTGGGGAGGATGTTTGAGTGATGTCTTTCATTGCAGGCGGTAGAAATAGCAAGTATAAAATTACAATTTTACCAAATTGGAACGCACAAGGCAAGAAAGAAATTTGATCCATTCCACAGAATCCACACTCATAGAGGAAAAAGATATAGACATAAGATTGACTTTGAAGACGAATGTACACATCTAATAGATGAACAAGTTATAAAGAGATATATCTGGACCAAGATGTCAGTTGATTTCATGAGAAAATGTAGTGTTTTCCATATTCCTGATCAAGTTAAGGATAATGGAAATTGTATTCATCTTGCTTATGAATATGAAAAGAACAAGAAAATCAAGCCAACCAATTTGTCACAAACGCAAGAGCTTGTAGTTTTGGGCATTTTGTTGAGAGTACTAACAAATAGGTCACAAGCATGGATTGATAAGTGCATTAACAAGATAAGGAAACAAGGTGCTACCTTAGGTCACACAAGAATGCAGAGAGAGGACTCTTCTTTGAAAGGAGATGATAGGACCATTGGCACTTTAGGATTGCATATTGAGGCTGAAGGAAAAACTTCAAGGAAAGGGGCTAATATGGCAAAAACATCAAAACCAATCAGTGATAGGACTATTAGTTAAGAACATGGAAGCAGAAGGCAAATGTCCACCACACCTACTCCTATTGCTAGCTCTTCATCAACTAAGGAAATAGAGGCACAGAGTATGGATCATAATTCAGCAAACGAATGAGATACAAATATTTTACCTTAGGATAGTCAAAACGAAGCTTCATCCACACAATCAATGCAGCAAGAAATAAAGATATTGTCATCATTCCCTATTGTGCAGTTGATTGTTGATTTGGGACATGATATGAGGAAACCTAGTCCCCACACTTAGGAAATGGATGATGAAGTCATTTCAGCATTAAAGGGACTTAATGAAGATGAACAAATGGAAGATGGTGTGGATTTATCCACGGTTCCTAAGTGATTGAGAGAGAGTATAAAGAAATGAAGAGTAAAGGAGATACTCCCTATGGATGGCATTGATACATTTTTAAGCAAGGTTAGCAAAGCAAAGAACCTAAAACAGTGAAGAAAATTCATAAGATTACTAGACATGAGTCAAGATCTTGTACTTTGCATTTGACTCTCCTAGTTGTGACAAGACTAGGCATGGAATAACTCCTAATGATTACCATAACTCCTCATTTGACATCGAGGCAAAAACTAAGGAGCGAGAATTTAATAGTTGACGACTATTACAGATGTCATTAAAGAAAGGATGGATAAGTTAAGAATCATTAATGTATAATATGTAGTTTTATATTATACATTAATAGAGAAGGCTTATTCATCAATAAAAAGCTCTATCATATGACAATAACAATTCATGAACTATAAACCTGCAAGAAATAGACACAAAATACTTTGATATTCTTGCTCTATCAAATGTCTTACAAATTATGCTTATCTGCACCTAGATTCAACTCTAGAACCTAGACTCAAAACACTTAGAACACAAAAGGAGAAAGATGAGCTAGAATTGGAAAAGATAATAATGAAGGATTTCGTAAATGAACATTTGAATCTATCAGGGCATGAGATAATAGCATTTATATGCTCCTACTTGTCAGGATACACATTGTACTTGTGGCATGGTACAAAAATGGACAAGTGATATTCAGAAACAAGCAAAAGATTTTTCTTACAAGGATAGTTCAAGCATATCAGAGGACCACAGTATTTATAAATAAGGGACAAGGATAAGAGGAGACGTGGAAGGAATTTCATCCCATTAAAAATGATATGCTTCCTTGTCTTAAGATATTGAGTGGTGTCCTTACATCAGTTCTAACTCAAGAAGTAATTGATAAGGGAAGTGCATATGACTTTAGTCACTGGTACCTTTCATTGGTCACGAGGAGTACTACATATGATTATGAATATTGAGGGTTCCATCCTGGAAATACATTTGAGAGTCCTTGTTGCCATCAAAGAATTGCTTGGTCTTGACATTGATGCATCTAGTGAGTTAAATTTGGAAGGGTTGAAAGAAAGGATGGAATCACTCTATTTGAGAGACATGGACTCCCTTGAGAAGATTCAAATAAATGGATTACTCTAACCTATGTTTTCCATTAATAATTTGCAGAGGCATATTTCAGATTTGGATTACACATTCGATACTTGCATGGAGAAGTTAGAATCATGAGTTACAACATAGAAGCCTTCTTAGCATTGACATGGAACAACTTAAGAGTAATTTTGGCCAAGTTTATTGATTTCAATAAGAGAGAGAAGGAAAAGGGAGTCCATATTTTGGATGATGAGTTGTGCGATGATTGAGTAGCTTCCTTATTTCTTATTGGTGTTCAAGCCATTGAATTTTCCCATTGGCTAATTTTTTGGTGCTTCAGTACCATTGGCTATTTGTGGTTACCCTAATTAGATTGTAATGGATTTATTTAATAAAGACCAATAAACAAAAGAAGAACAATAAGACACATAAAGACACAACAATTTATCTTGGGAAAACCCTTGAACTTGAGGGGGAAAAACAGCCGAACCAAAAAAATCTCTTTTATTATATAATAGAGGTTCAAGTACAATGCTTTGCAACTGAATACGATCCTTATCACACAAAGTAACACACACACACACACACACACACACACACACACACACACACATATTGAATTGAGAGATCTTCATATCATAACCAAAAGTCTCTTTATTTTCCAAATGCAAATCTCTTCATATTTCCAAATGCAAGTCGCATGTCTCCATATAATAAAAATTCAAATTTTAGGCTGCGATACGTAGCACACCTTGGATACCATGTCGTGATCACTTGGTTATAAGAAAGATACAAATGAATATGATGGAAATATCATCAAAAAACTCCTCTCTAGTTGTTGACGCAATACAGAGGTATTATCTCAATTTCAACAGATCATATGGAACATCTATTTCGCTGCTATAATCTCCAACACTCCCTCTTAGTAAGAGAGACATCTTTATAGGGTAGGCACACGTAGTTGCAACCAAAAATGTCAATAACAAATTCTCATCTCAATAAGACATTGTTACCTTAATATAGCACTATTCACCATATCTACTTCTAGAGGGCTAACCATAAAAGCATAGGAATAAAGTCATGGAGTCACACACATGGCTTCCACCATGCCTATTTGCAGAGGGTGGATCTACCATCTACTCGCAAAAGGTGGAACGAGGGCTTTCACCTCAAACTTCTCCCAAAGAAGAATACTTTTCCACCACACCTACTTGCAAAGTGGTGGATTGACCATACCTACTCACAAAGGGTGGAACAAGGGCTTACACCTTCGACTTCTCACAGAGAAGAATGCATCTCCACTATGCCTACCCATGGAGGGTGGATCTACCATACCTACTTGCAGAGATTGGAACAAGGGATTTCACCTTTAACTTCTCTAGCAAAGGACTCCATAACAACATGTATAAGAATGGTTGAGATTTTCTCTCAATAGAGATTCCCTCTCACTAAGGGCAGCATTCTCACTACTTTGACTATCACAATAAGAGCGTTGATTACAAGCTGACCAAACAAAGAGCTTTAGCAGTCACACTGCCACACAAGCTAGCAAAAACTTAAGCATTCTCCCTCTGTCACGCAAACTCCCTCTAAAGCTGCATAGTCTCCCTCTAAATAACATTTCTTCCTCTTCAAGGAAACTAATCATAATAACAACTTGTATTTAATCTTCCTCTTTTATGAAGATATGTATGATCAATTCAGTCCCATGACCGCAAGTAGTGTCCCCATACTCATTTCTACAGTCTAAATAATCTCTCATCATTCCATAGCTTCTTGATCCGTCCAGCAACCAAGAGAAATTAAAAATAATTCACAAAATCAACCTATCATGAAGAGAAATACAGAGATCAATGGTAAAAGTATACACTATTCCCAGTGATATAACAAAAGTTCTTGATCAATATTCAAACATATAATCATAGAATACTTATTTCTTTGTATGTAATGAGCCCAATTCAAAAATTTAGAACACAATACCCAAATATACAAATAAACTTTTCACAACTAGTAGCTATGTCAACTACTGAATTTCAGATTAATCTGGCAATTAGAATCTTGCAAATAAATTTCTTCCCAATTCATTCCACTAATACCAGTATAATGATAAATCACAATGAACAATTTCTACCATCAATAATGCCAACAATCACTATATGATCTAACTTGTAGTTAATGATTTGCAAATTATTTGCTTGCAAAGAGATATTTACAACTAAATGTAATATCCTCCCCTGATTTGAAAATTTGACTTGTAGAAATTTAACTTAAGGAATATTGTCAAACACTTTGTATGTAAACTCATAAAGCTGATTTCCTCAATAAATTGCTTTCCAATGAGTAGATTTACGAACAACTATGAAGTGACATTAAAATGCATAATACCGATCATAACATTTTCACAAACACTTGGCACACATTCAACAATATATGAAAAATCTGGAAACTCTTTCAATCTGCTGATAAAGGGTGATTTTTAAATGTAGATGTGCACTTACAGCTGCCTTAAAGGCTGCAACAACTATTCAGACTTGTATTCAACAATTATTATGCAAAGTATCAAAATTTGACAGAAGAAACCTGGAATTAGTTGCCGTAGTATTTTGCAGATGTAGTCGGCAGCCTTCCAAACTTCTAATCAGCCGGAAAAACAAGTAAACTTGATACCAACACTGTTCACGCCATACTGTAGCAAAATACTGTTCATGCCGACTGTAGCAAAAATACTGTTCATGCAGCACTATAGCAATAACTAACTTCAGATCTGCACCTCAAACCCTTGTAAATTTCTTTATGCGAACGCCCCAAATGAAACCCAGTGTGTTTCCTGAAGTGAAAACACCATTGATCCTCCTGACTGTGTCTTCCAACAGCGAAGAGAATGCTAGCAAAGAGGGATTCCGTCCTCCAAGCCCGATAATCAGATATCCAACAACATAACATTAATCTTCATCCAAGCATACAAAAAAAAAAACTCTTCCATTTCTTTTATAGTGTTCTCACAAGAGCTCAATCCTTCGTTTTCTCAATGTGGGATAAAACATAACTCCCTTTATGTACCTTATGTCTCCAATGTGTTATAAAAATAAAGGGAACTCTTTTAATTTAAATATTTCCCACAAACTATAGTCTATGCATTAATAAAGTTAAATATTTAAATTTAACTTTATAAAATGGCTTCATCAATGCATAACAAATCTTATCAATGATAAATAAGTTTTCCCGTCGATTTTAAACAATTACCATCGACATACCACTGTGACTGAATGTCCGGCCATGTCCAAGATGACTTACTATAAATAGTAAGTATGCCCAAAGTTGCCTCAGAACCCCTCAGAAAGACCTGCAACTGAAACTGTCTAGACCAAATGGCCTCTAAGCCCCTTTAATGTCCTAGTTAGCCTACGGGACTGTGGGGAAATAGGCTAACAACAACATCATGCTATGAATGCTAGAAAGGGGACATTACACTAAATATGGAGTGAATCTAGAATGTCCATTACAATTCCAACTCCCTGAATTCTGTGATTTATTGCAATTACTATTTACTGCTTTGGCAACTAAGACAAGAAACTACAATGAGGCATTAAAAAACCTGAACACCCTCGTGCTCGATTTGCAGCAAGAACATGATCTTTCGTTCACCCGATCTGCTCTCTGAATTTCCCATGTGATTGCTACAAGTCCACGTAGATTGCAAAGTATGGCCACCAAATAATGGCATTTGCAAATACAGAGCATAATGCCCAGCCTGGTGATATATCAGACCCACAATAGGGGTGTAAATACTGCCCAGAAATCCCAAAAGAAACAGGCCAGAGGCAGGAAATGGCATTTGAAATAACTCAGGAAAATAAATGCCTAAATATTAGATACAAGGCGTCCAATGGCAGATGTCTTGCAATAAAGAAAAGCAAAGATTTAATTCCCAATTCCCTCCAATAAAATGCATCCTTGGCAACAACAGTTCAATTTGCAACAGCATTGAATTGAAGACAACTCCAAGCTAAGATGAATAAATCCAATTTGTTTTACCTCAGCAACAAACTGAACCACAACCAAGAGAATTCTCAATTCTAAAACTCTCACAGCAAATTCCTCAAAAATCAATTGCTTCTCAGTTACAGCAGCCACAGTAAGAGAAAGCACCAAAATCTCAGTCCAAATCCATCAAACTTCAGCAATGGATAGAAATTCACAAACTCAAGACAAACCCTCACAAGATATAATCGAAAGCAATAGACAATTGGATGATCTATTTGCTTCATGAAGCCATCTTTTTATAATGCTACTTGGCTTCACCAACACACCATTACTTAGAAGCTTATATTTAATTCTTTTAAATAAATAACTTTTCTAGCACATGGCTTCATGAAGACGCTTTTCACTTAAGGGGCTTCAACTTCACAACACCAAATTATAACATGAAATAGCATAAAGTGCTTTTATATTAATGAAGCCTCATTATTAATTTAATAAATATGCACTCCATCAAATAATAAGTTCAAACATATGCAGATGACAAGCAACTACCAATGTCACCACTACTGCCAAATATAGTAACTACACAAAATAGACTTACTATAAATAGAAAATCCTCCTCAAAGACCCTCAAAACGCATTGTCAACTCACAAGGATCACCATGATGAACTTACCAAGACCACTGCAAGAACCTGCTAAAAATGGGGACATTACATAGTAGTCTAATCTCAGCACACATAAATATGCATCAATACACAATACTTTCTTTTAACAAAATTGAACAATAAACGTAGACTAGCATTCATAAAACTTTCTAAACTAAATGTGGCCATAACAACTAAATCTTCAAGTCCAATCTTTGGCATGGTCATTGTAGCCATCTGAATACACTTCCAAATAACAGACCTCAATGGACAAATATAATGAGCCAAGAAGAGCAAATGAAGAATGTTACTCATCTATGCCGCAACAATAAAAAAAATGAGAACCGACAACTTTAATAACTAAAATGAGTATCTTCCAAAATAATAAACGCCAGAATAAACTACCAGTTTAACCACAGACTCTTGAACAATGCCCAGTTAGCATACACACGACACAAAAACATATAATATATGATTCTCAGAATCAGTACAATAGACTTTCTTACAAATGCAACTTCAACAAAAAAATATGTAAGTCTTTGGCACTAAATATGTTGTGAGATCAAAGTTTGTCGACTCAATAACAAAAATCTCTTGAAAATATTAAAATTGTACTTCAAGTAGAAGGTTTTGTGATACACCAAGACCATCGCACTAAACAATACAGTCAATAAAAAAAGAGAGATATCAATTGAGTACGCTTAATGGATGTGTGACCATCTCTTTTCAATTCATCGATTGGTTGGGTCTCCATCTTCCCAAGTAGTTCTTTAAGCCTTCGATTGTATGCTCGTACTATTTCATTCTTTCCTTGTTTGGCACTATATATTTCAGCCACTATTCTGTTGTCGTCTTGACACAATCGAAACTCAACTTGAAATTCCAATTCCTTTATGAGGTTTCCATGTGTTTATTTTGGCTTTATCTATATCTAAGTACCAGTCAATGGCAACTCCTTGTAGGGTCATTGGAAACTGTTGGACCCATTCATCGTTGTTTGACTCCATTCATTTTCCAAAAGGTTTTACATGTTTGGCAATGCCTTACGGCATCTTCTTTCCCATCGCAATTAAGTTTTGGTAGTTTATATGTTTTGGTTCTACTACCTTCAATTGTATGCTTGTACTGTTTCCTTCTTTCATTGTTTGGCATTCAACCACTATTTTGTTGTCACCCCGAAACAATTGGAACTCAACTTGAAATTTCTTTCTGAGGTCCCCATGTGTTTATTTTGGCTTTATCCATATCTAAGTACATGTCATTACAACTCCTTGTAGGATCACTGGAAATTGTTGGACCCATTCATCTTTCTTTGTGACTTTGTTTGTCATCCAAATGGTTTCGCAAGTTCGGTAGTGCATTATGGAATCTTCATTCCCATCACCATTAAATTTTGATAGTTTTTGCTTTTATGACATGTTTTTGGTTTTGCTACCTCCAATGGGTTGTACTCCCGAGTTGGTCGAGTTGGATCTTGACAGGTCTTGTTAACCACCATGTGGTGTCTCTCTGACACTCCTCACTGCCCTGTTGTCAACCTCTTCATCCCCCTTCCTTTGGAATTCCCTTGCCTCACTATGCGATGTAAGGGTTAAACTCCCTAATTGGCTCCTTGTATCCTTTATTAAGTCATCGTCACCTACCATGCACTGTCTATCATACTCACGGTAGTCTTCTCTATCTTACGGTTCTCCTTGGGCTTCTTCACCTTCGGCAATACCACCTTGGTTGGTTGGTGCCTTTAACTATCTCCTTTCCACAGGTTGTTGTAGTGATAAAGCCCTCTAAATAGCCTCACTCTTGTCTACACATTATTTTCTACTTCTATCTTTATTTAATAAGTTTGGCATGTATACTTCTCATTTATGGAATTGAAACAACGCGACTTAACAAGAACACTTTTATTCATTTATTGTTTGTATACAATATGTCACTTTATGAACATAATAATAACATTGTGTTCTCCTTTATTCATATTTCCCTCTCAGGGTTCACTTCATATTTCCCTTCCAACGGGTTTCATCACTCTTCTTCCTCCCTCTGGCATTCCTCCCTTTGGTGGTAGTACTCATGAAGAACTTGTCAGTTCTCCCGATTTATTTCCTCCCATCAATTCTAAAGTGCAAGGAATGTCTACGCCAACAATGGGGAAGGTGACACATCAAATGGTCGACTATTGGACTTACCCCGAGGATATTACAATAATAGATAAGACGTCTATTATTAGTTAATGGTTATCTTGTAAATATCTTTAGCTTTAGTTTGCTTTCGTTTTTTGCTTTCTCTGGAATAGAATGTTTCTATTCTTTACGATCGTTTCCTAAGGAAACATCGTCTCTTCCTTTTGTATAAATTGACCTTTCGGTCTCTGTTATTAATAAGCAAGTATTTACCAATTCCCTTGTAATATGGTATCAGAGCTAAATACTTAAATTTTTTCGGAAAAATTTATAATTTCTTCTTGAAATTATTTGTTTAAATTTTTCCAAAATTATTTCAGCTAATTTCTCCAAAACCCACCTAGGGTTTTTCTGCTTGGAGAAATTTTCGAATTACGGGTCTGCAAATCGCATGGAAATCGTGGTCATTTTTTGAAGACTCGCGTTTTTGGGGTGAAAATCTGCATGTTTCTGTATCAAATCTTCATGCTCTTAGCCGTCTCAGTCTGTTATCGTGCTCTGGGAAGCAGATTCGACCATTTTTTCATCAAGAAATCTTAAGTTTTTTCAAGCTTTTTTCAGCTAGGGCCGTTTTTTTCGAAACCCTAATTTTTGGGGTCAAAAAAATTTTTTGTTTGCAGATTCTTGGTGGGTTTTTCGAGAGCTCAACTGGGTTGTCGTCCGTTTTTTCTGGGTGCCTCAATTTTTGTGCCTCGATTTTCGAGCCAGCGGATTCAAAAAACGACAACAGATTCCTTCTGGGTTTTTCGAGCTCTCTTTTGGGTCATTCTCTGATTTTTTTGGGTCTTCCGTATTTTTGCCTCGAAGAACGTGCCTTCACAGATTTTCACAGTTTTTCATTGAAAAACGTGCCATGGCATCTCTGACAAATATTCTGCTCGAGCATAATTCCAAATTCAATGGTCACAATTATGGAACCTGGAAGCAACGCATCATCGCAATCTTCGAATATCGAAACACCAATCAACTTGTTCTGGGTGTTAAGCAACGTCCGACTTCTCCGGGTCCTGATCAAGATACATGGGATCTGAACAATCGAGAGGCAGTAATGCTTCTCAAACTCTCCGTAGCTGATGACCAGCTTTCTCAGATTCCATCCGGCAAGACAGCGGCCGAAATCTGGACACATCTAAAAGGTCTTCATGAGACTTCCGACAAGAGCAAAGCCTTCTTTCTGAAAAATACTCTGTTTTCTATTGTCATGGATGAGCGCACCTCGCTCCAGGCACACCTGAATCGGATTCAGGAAATCCGTGATCAGTTACTTGCCATCGGTCGCAAGATGGAGGAAGAGGATATTGTGGTAATCACTCTTCGAAGTTTACCAAATTCCTATGAGCATTTTATCGAGACTCTCAACATCACATCTACTGGTGTTGATCTAAAGTTCACTGATCTCTACACCCTGCTACTTCAGCAAGATCGGTGGAAACAACAGTTTGGTAGCAGCTCCAGTTCCACCTCCACTGAGCAAGCCTTTGCTGCAAAATCCTTTCAGAAGGATAAGGGCAAGTTTCAGCAGAAGTCTTCTGCTCCAGCATCCGATGGTACCAAAAAGAAGAACATTCAATACAACTATTGCCACAAGTATGGTCACATGAAGGTTGCATGTCGGAAACGCTTAGCTGCCCAGTCTAAGCAATCAGGTTCGCAACTCAAAGCGAACAGTGCAGAGCACACTGAGCAGGTGGAATCTGCCTTTTATGCCTTCATGGCTAAAAGACCCGCAGATCATGTACAGTCATCTGCCTGGTACATTGATTCAGGTGCCTCTCGACATTTCACTCACCGCAGAGACTGGTTTACTGACTACCAGCCTTATTCAGATTCTGTTATCTTTGGTGGTGGAGAAGAGTACACGATTGTTGGTAAAGGCAACATTCAAATTCAGTCTGTTGGGAGGAAGCTCATATTCCTTGATGTGTACTACGTTCCAGGGATGGAACTAAATCTACTCTCGGTCAGTCAGTTGCTGCGACATTCTCCACACTTGGCAGTCACCTTCAGTTCACATCAGTGCACCATCACTGATCGGGCGACTAAGTCTACTGTTGCAGTTGGTCTTGAGGATCATGGTCTTTTCAGACTTACTGATTCTGGTGATTCTCAGGACTTAGCTATGGCTGCTCGGCGATCTTCCATCAGCACACTTTGGCATCAGCGATATGGGCACTTAAATGTGCATTATCTCTCACAACTTGCTCGGGATGAGCTTGTTCTTGGTTTGCCAGAGATTCAAACCCAACACCTTGGAGTTTGTGACGCATGTCAGGCTGGGAAGCAACATCGCACACCTTTCCCCAGTGGCGATTCTTGGCGAGCTTCTCAAGTACTTCAGCTTGTTCATGCTGATATCTACGGCCCTATGGCCACTCCTTCTGTTCTTGGATACAGGTATTTTCTGTTGTTTGTAGATGATTTCAGTAGAAAAATGTGGGTGTATTTCCTTAAAAAGAAATCCGATGCATTTATTGTATTTCAGAAGTTTAAACCCTTAGTTGAAAAAGAGTCTGGGAAATCTATTATTACTCTTAGATCAGACAATGGGGGGGAATTTTGTTCTAATGTTTTCTCCAGCTTCTTGGATACACATGGCATCCAACGCCAGTTCACCACACCCCACACGCCACAACAGAACAGTGTAGTTGAACGTCGGAACAGGACAATCACCGAGATGGCTCGTTCCATGCTCGAACACAGACATGTTCCGAAGCATTTTTGGGCAGAAGCAGTTAACACTGCAGTTTATCTGTTGAACCGGTCACCCACAGTGGCGGTCAAAGGTAAAACTCCGGAAGAGGCCTGGTCAGGTCGCAAGCCCAGAATCAGTCACCTGAAGGTTTTTGGCTCTCTTGCTTTTGTTTGGATCCCTGATGCTTCACACACCAAGTTGGATGCCAAGAGTCAGAAACTGATGCTTGTTGGATATAGCAGTCTTCACAAAGCCTACCGCCTTATTGATGTTGAGACATCTCGTCTCATATACAGCCGCGATGTAGTCTTTGATGAGCAGCGAGGACCATTCATGCCTGTTTCTCCTGTTCCTGATCCAGCAGACCAGCCTATGCAGGTTCATGATTTGGGAGTTCGGCTTCCATTAGGTCCACCTGATGGGAGGGCTCCAGTAGCTCCTACAGCTCCAGTCCTGCCAGTGATACCTGTACAGCCACCTCCGGCTTCTCCTGCAGGATCACCTCGTTTTGAAGATGCTTCACCTGAGTTTGATCCAAATTCTTCTGATCAGGATCCTGCTGATCAAGCATCTCCTAGTACTACTGTTGGTCATTCTCCTCTCCGGCCTAAGTGGTGGGCTAAGACACTTGCTGATCTTCATGATGATGAACTCATTGATGGGAGAACTACTCGAAAAAAGAGCAAAACTATAGATTCTGTCAACTTTGCTCTTATGGCCAACATTCACAGTGTGTGTTTGAACCTCAAACATATTCCGAGGCTAAAGGAATTCCAGAGTGGGAACAGGCCATGCAATCTGAACACCAGAGCCTGCTGAAGAACAACACTTGGGTCCTTTTTGATCTTCCCCCAGGGAAGAAACCCATTAGCTGCAAATGGGTCTACAAAATCAAATACAAATCAGATGGTACTTTGGATAAGTACAAAGCTCGTTTAGTGGCAAAGGGCTTTTCTCAGCTTCAGGGCATTGATTATGAGGAGACCTTTGCTCCTACTGCAAAGATGAGCACCATCAGATTAGTCCTAGCTATGGCAGCACAGTTTGGCTGGAAGGTCCATCAGATGGACGTAAAGAGTGCTTTCCTGAATGGTGATCTCCATGAAGAGGTCTACATGACGCAGCCTCCTGGTTTCAAGGTTGCTGGTAAAGACCATCAGGTTCTCAGATTGGTAAAAGCTCTCTATGGTTTGAAGCAGGCCCCTCGGGCATGGTACATCAAGATTGATACGTACCTCAGTGATCAAGGCTTCAAGAGGAGTTCTTCAGACTCAAATCTGTACATCAAGACTACTGACAGTGACATCATCTTTCTGGTTATCTATGTGGATGATCTGATCATCACTGGCAGTTCGGCATCTTTGATTCAGGGAATCAAACAACACTTATGCCAGTCTTTTGATATGACTGACCTTGGGCTCATGCATTATTGCTTAGGTGTTGAAGTTTGGCAACAGTCTTCTGGTATATTCATCTCTCAGTCCAAATATGCCAGAGCCTTGTTAGACAAATTCCGAATGCAGGATTGCAAACCTGCATCTACACCTATGGAGAAAGGTCTCAAGTTATCAGCCAAGTCTGATTCTCCTTCCGTTGATGATACTACGTATAGGCAACTAGTAGGCAGCCTCATCTACCTATCTGCTACTAGGCCTGATATCAGCTTCGCAGTCAGCTATATTTCACGCTTTATGACAGCTCCTAAGGCTGATCATTGGATGGCAGCAAAGCGTGTGCTTCGTTATGTGAAGGGCACTTCTGATTATGGACTTCTGTATTCTCGGAGTTCTAATCCTAAACTCAGTGGGTTCACAGATTCAAATTGGGCAGGCTTTGTTGATGATAAAAAGTCAACATCTGGATATGTGTTCAGTTTGGGATCCGGTGCAGTCACATGGACCAGCAAGAAGCAGCAGGCAGTTTCTCTCTCTTCTACAAAGGCTGAATATAGAGGGACTGTTAAGGCAGGATGTGAAGCTGTCTGGCTTCGTCAGATGCTTGGGGATATGCAGATGTCACCAGCAGGACCGACTACTCTGTTTGTTGATAATGAAGGCGTTATCAAGTTAGCACGGAATCCAGTCTTCCATGAACGAACCAAGCATGTGGATGTTCATTGTCATTACATACGACAGCTGGTTGAAGACGGGACTATAGATCTGCAGTATGTTCCTACCTCAGATCAGACTGCAGACATTCTCACCAAGCCTCTTGGTCTTGATAAGTTTGTCAAATTTAGAGGACAGCTTGGTGTGTTAGATAGATTAACCATTAAGGGAGGGTATTACAATAATAGATAAGACGTCTATTATTAGTTAATGGTTATCTTGTAAATATCTTTAGCTTTAGTTTGCTTTCGTTTTTTGCTTTCTCTGGAATAGAATGTTTCTATTCTTTACGATCGTTTCCTAAGGAAACATCGTCTCTTCCTTTTGTATAAATTGACCTTTCGGTCTCTGTTATTAATAAGCAAGTATTTACCAATTACCTTGTAATAGAGGACACTCCACACAACATGCTCTAGTATTTCTTCCTGTGCAACTTCCCTTCGCACGTGTGTCTCAATGAATGCCTAAAGTAGTGAGATGAAGTCAGTCATCAACTCTCATACACCTACGAATAATTTTGGGTTCTCGTCTTTGTGCTCTTGACAACTACTCTCCCAGTAGTCTAATTGTTGCCCCAGCGTTTTCCATTTGCAATCCACACATTGTTGCTTCACGGAATCTTAAAGGCAACGATGCCAAATGTTTATCACCTACAATAAAAGTAGTTTAATGCATGCTACTATATGAAAGTTATTACAAATGCAAGTAAATGCAAAAGCAACATCAAAGAACCACAATGTATACCATCACTATCAACCACAGATTACATCAACAAGGTTACTAGCCAAAATGATAAATGATAATAATATTGATGCCCTCTTCCGTCTGAGGGAGTGTACATATAACGTCCGAGGGGGTGCAACATGAACCGTCGCGACCACAGCTACCTACCCCTCGGCCACGCAAACTACCAACGACAAGTAACATTAACAACATTTAGACAAAACATGATTTTGCTAACAACGAACTTAACATTCAAAGGTTCATATAAAATTTTAATTTATTTGCAGGAATTGTATACCATATAAGCATTTCTATTGAGGTCACTTACTTCCCAAAGAGAAGAAGTGGATGTCATCAAGACTATTAGTGGAGAGTAAAGAAATAAAGGTTGAACTTTCAACGAAACCAGTAATCTATGTGATGCCACAATCTCTTAAACGAACACCATAATATGCAAAGCAATAAAGCATTCCATGGACAAGATTTCCAATGTATTGAAAGACAACGCTTAGTCAAATACAATAGTGACCATATTATAATGGTAGCAACTATAAGAAGCACCAATGATTTCTTTGATTCGAAACTTTCTTATTTAATAACGATTGGTTTGTCTAGTCAATAGACAATTCAGCAACTAAAGTGCATCTCATAAATAATGCAGACATTAATAGCTTGATAAAGATCAATAAAGAGAAAGTGCAAGTTAACATGTGATTTACAAAGATTTTTTTTAGTTTGTCTTAATTACGAGTCAAAACCAAGAAATGGAACGATGCGATTCATAGTTACCAAGAGAGTCGCCCCCTATCCCTGGGATGAGTTTCGGAGACCTTCGGTACCAAAGCTCTTGTTGGAAACATCCCAACATAGAAGGTTGTTCTAGTAGTTTCTCCAAACTCGCTGACCAGAAATTGACATTTCCCTCCAAAAAACATGACATAAGGTGTTATAAAAAAACTATAATTCTTATCCTCTATATCACCTGCAAAAGCATAATTAATAGCCATAATAGTATTCTGATTAATCTACTTAAGCACCTCTCACAAAAGACTCATCAATGAATTATTCACTTTTCTTCTAGTGTCGTGATTTACTAACCGCTGTTCTTTTAAAGAGGTACGCAGAACTGTAAGCCACCGAGTACCTCCAGCCTTCCCAAATATCTTATAGTCACATATCTATGCAAACCTTCCCCACTCTAAGAAGAACAGTATAAAATTTCTCATAACTACACATCTCATATTCTTTGGCAGGTGTATCAGCATCAAACTATCAATATTTTTTAATTTCAATATGTAATGATACTCTAATATGATAAATGTATGGTGAGTTTTGAACTATTTGACTCCAACACAATGATATTTGACACTTTTGTCTATTAACTTTAAAGTTAACATTAAAACTTTTGCACTATTCTTGAATTGAAAGCTCTCTATCATGATATTTTCTAGTATATTAAACAAAACTGGCATCTCCAAGTACACTCGTCTCCTATTTTTGAAAAATAGTGGTACCAGTACTAGTACCAATCTTTACAGTCTTTAAGTATCCTTGTCTCCTAGTAACCTTGGTGTGTTTTCCTTGCTGAAAGAGTGATCAAGAGTTATAACTACTAAGTGAAACGATGTGATCTTTATGATGACCAATTCTATTGAGTAACGATTGTATTATAAAGAACAAGAAGTTAGCATGTTTTGTAGACAGCAAACTTAACGAAGATGTCATCTACCAGAGATTAATATGCAGCGGTTTGGTTAGTGATTATTTTCCAAGAAATGTGATCTATTTTGTGCAAAGAATTTAGGTTCCGAAGGGTGTGCACATAGATAGAGTTGCCACCTTTGTGAACAACAATGTTTTTTCGGAAGTTGGCGTCTTTCATGAGGATATAAAAGATGTTTCAAGAGTTGAGTGATGGATTGTGTGTGTGTGTGTGTGTGTGTGTGGTGCGTGAACAAAGAAAATAAATAAGAAGCATACATAAAGACGGAATAGTATACAAGAAAGATCAACCCACAAATCAAGAATATATATATAAGGATTTGATAGAGCACATAGTGAACAATTTGTGTAAGTTTCATCATTAAATTGTGAACAAACTACTGGCAGATTTGAAGGTGATATAAGGACATCATAGAAGATATCGTGGCAGACCTATAGCAGATTTGAAGAAGAATTCAATCACAGATTTGAAGTAGAGATTCTGCACTCTTGTAGCAGACTTGTGGCCAGACATTAAACAGTTTCAAAGGTGGTGTTAAGAACTCCATTGTAAAGAGAATTTTGTGAGAATTCCATAGCAGATTTGAAGAACAAGTTGAAGAATGGGATTGTCCATCCTCCATTAAAAGATGGAAATTCAAATAAGGGGTTTGTGCCTTTAAATGAATATGGAGTCGGTGCCTCTAAAGTGAATGAGGGGTTCGAGCTGCTGAAGTGGATGAGGAGTTGGTGCCTCTAAAGTGAATGAAGGGTTGGTGCCTCTAAGTAGGCAAGTGTTCACAAAGCGAATGAGGGTTTGGCACCTCTAAGTATGCAAGTGTTCACACATTGAATAAGGGCTTGGTACCTCTAGATTTGTAAAAGAAATTAATTTTCCATGGATTTCTCCCGTAAGAGTTTCCACATAAATATTGTGCTCTCGTATTCTTTTTTAATGATTGTTGTAATTGTGATTAATAAAGTTGAAGAAGTAAAAGTTTGACATTATACTGATTATAACTGTGTGCCAACATCAATGTTGAATGTTATTTTGTCAATGATTCCTTGGCCGGTCTCTAATAAAAAAGTGCCTGGATGGTTTTCACCAATCGGTATGTTTGTTGTCAAACAAGCCTCTAGTTGAGATGACTGTCAACCTGCTCACCGGTAGTTTGGTCGATATAAGCAGATTTCAGTCCCATTACAAACAATCTATGAATGACTTCAATGATCTAGCCAGAATAAAATCCATGCCAAGCTTTGGCTAGTATAAAACCTACAAGTGATCTGGCATCATTATTCTAGCCTTTACAATAGAAAAATTTAGATTAGCAATTATGTTCACTCTAGGCACATCAATACATAAAAAGTAGATAATGCAATGTAAAAATCAATGTTGCTTAACAGAATCTGTAGGCATCCATTCCTGCTTGTGTGTGTACGCAAAATAGGAAGTTGAAGTCCAAATAAATGCTGCATAAATCATTTTTCTATGTCCCATTGAATAGTCCTAAGTTTTTTCAAGTACAGCCAAAAAAATCAAATGCAACATGTTTGACATAGACTGTGTATTGTTCCCCATCACAACATGTGATGATTCAAAATCTCATAACCTCAGACTTTCAATATCAACAAGAAAAGAACTATAATTAGCATACAATTTGGGTTTCGCCTTTTGTCAACACTCCAAGGACCTCATGAGTTGTCGTGTTTGTCTTTCGAGAAACTGCAGCAACCTTTCCTCCAACCTGAACCATAAATGATTTAGATAATTAATATTACTGAACAGTTGTAATTACACAAACAATTCATGAATAAGTAAACCCTGTCAGTTGGGTATTGACTAGCAACACTACAGAAACATATAAGAAATTTATCTCATACATTGCTTATGCTTGGAGTTCTTACACACAGATTTATAGGGCTTTACCTTGCAAATATGTTTCAAATCCATAAAATGTTTATCTTGTTCTTGAATACCTGGAATTGAGAACAAATGTTTTAACTTTTTGACATACCATTTTTGTAGTTTTTGATACCATCAGCTATGTTTTCCAAATTTATATTAGCAAAACTCTTTAGGATAACAGAAATGGTTGATTTTTTTCTAAAAGGGGAAACCCAGTGATATGATGACTAAGATTCTCTCTTTTGTATCTAGGTATATGATGCTATAATGTATATAGTTTGATGGGGATGATGGCATATAACATACATCCCTTTATTAATTACACTGAGTCATGTGGACAGCTTGAATAATTAATTATATTGGGTAAATGGGCCTACATGGGTTTATTAATTTACCTCTATTATGTTACTAGGAGGTTTAGTAGGTCTGTATAAAATAATATGACCATCATTGCAAAGATATGTTGTGCATGATATTGTGTTTGGGACCTCTTCGAAATATAGCATGCAAGGCTTCTAAATTTAAGAAGTGTCATATGTTGTTATCCAACCTCAAGGGTTTATCTATTTATACATATATTGGATACTAAAGCATCTAGGCCCACAAACTTCTATTGTATTGTGATTGATCTAACTTCTACATTATTTATTGCCATCATCATAGGTGTAGATTTTATTGAATGTTATTAGAGCTCTTGCCAAGGCAAAGCATGGAGCTTTTATTGATATTTTTCCTCTATAATAGACAAAATGCTTACAGAAGATTGTGCTTCACACAAGCATTCCAAAAAGTGAATCTAGACCTTCTTAAAGAAGACTTTGAGAACTTTCAAGAAAGTGGTCATTGAAGATTTGGATTAATATCAAAGGAAATATGGTGATCTAACGCTTACCCCTTAATTACTCAAGATTTTTACGGAAAAAAATGTCTTCCGATCCGCTCAAGAAGTTGTCTTCTTATTTCTTTTGCAAGTGGATAAAAATATTTAAATCTACCTTTCTACATTTTCTTTTTTTTGCAAATGTATGATAGATTTAGTTTGTTTGTTTTTTGAAACCAAATTTCATGTTGTGGCTTAAGAAAGAAGATATTGATGAAATACTCAAACAAAGAGTATTTCAGAGCCATGTAGTTCACATGAATTGTAACATTCATTTGGCACCTTGGAAAAATGAGGAAGAAGTTGAAGAAGGTGAAGAAGATATTGACAAAATACTCAAAACAAAGAGTATCTCAGGATCCATGTAATTCACATGAATTGTAACATTCATTTGGCACCTAGGAAAAATGAGGAAGAAGGTGAAGAAGAGGTGGAAAGAAAATGAGGAGAAAGAGAAAAATGTAGGATAAAAGTATATGCAGTTTCACTCCAAAGAAAAAAGATTCAATCCTTAAAAAACCTAGATGCATTCAAAAGCCGAAGGTATTGTTTCTGTTAATTCTAGCAACATTAGCATGCACTTAGTCAAGACACTATAGGTAGAAATTAAGCAAATCAACGACAATCAAATAAAGGGTAAGGATATTCAATTTCTTCAAGATTTAAAGCTTTTTCTATGGAAAAATATGTTTTGCATTCAAATTTAATGGTTATGGATCATTGGCAAAGTCAAGAATCGTGGAGGCATAATACATGTAATAAACAAGCCAAACACTATTGATCAACATGGAATCAAAGGAGCAATAACTTATATAGTTACTAAACAAAATTACTAGCAATTTAGGGTTAAAAATGTTAATGTTTTGGTAGCATTGTACTTGTGATGGGCATTGTATCACCTTTGTTAATGATTCTGTTGTTCTCAAGCTCTCAGAACGAATACGTTGAGCTGGACAGTGTTATCTTTCCTTGTTTCATTTGTCATTGTTGCTAGTCATTCAATCTTTCTCAAATTCCTTCATTAATACTGCAACGGCTTATCAATTTGTGTTTATGACTCAACCAGTAGTATTGTTGCCAACCCATATGCCCTTGTGTTCTTCTTTTCTTTGTGGCAGTCACTATGTATATTGCATTGATTGTGTTGAAGATGTATAGTCTCTCATTTGTAACTATCGCCATCTATTCTATTGAAGCTCAATTGCAAGCATCGATTGGGAATATGATTGGTCAGGTCTCTCATGTTTGTTGTGAAGGTTCGATGGAATTTATTGATTTTTTGTTCTTGATTATTGAAGGCTTATGATAATAAAGTTTGTGCCATTGTTGGAATATGTAACAGCATATGCGTAATCATCATCAGCTTCCTTATGCAACAGGTGTTTCCTTTTGAGTTATCCTCAACATAGACTATGAGCACGGTGTCTAGTATTGGGAGATTCTTTAGTGTGTTGCTCATTCAAGTGTACTAGAGTGAGATTTCAATGTATGTGAGCAACAGTGATTCTGTGGATTGTGAGAAATTATCATATCTTCATCAGTGAGCTGTCTCTTCTTAAGAGCAGTTTATGAATGATCTGTTAGAGATTATCTTGGTGCGTCAATCATTTTTGTTTTTAGTATCTATGAGATACATAAACTATCATATGAATTGTACATGCTTAGTAAGTTTTGCTTGAACTGTTAAAGGCATACTATAGTTTATTGTTAAGAGTAAACAGTCACCGATTAGATTATCTTTTGATTAAGCTTGAGAACATTGTATCCAGATTTTGTGTATTCAATACAGGATCAATTTTGGTGTGGCTAGGTTTTTCAAACTTAAGAGGAGGGTATTCTCAAAATAAATAATTGTCCAATTTGTTCTCGAGTGTTTTTGAGTTTCAAAATGTTCTTTCTCTGCTTTTCTGGTTCTAAATTTAACATTGTATCAAAGCAGGCCTAAAGAAAAGATCTAGAACCAAAACTCTTTAAGCTTTGAAATATTTTTTGCTTCTCTCCTAGCTTATTTATTTCAGCTTTCAGCAATGGTGAATGGGCTCAAACTTGAAGACAGACTGGATGGTGCATCCAACTTCATGAAAATTCAGTTCTCATTGCTCTCGACGAAAATGATCTTCTTAATTACGTGCAGTTTGATGTAGTTGAGCCTTTTGATGGCACTAAGAAAGCTCAATAGAGGAAGAACAATATCATGGCAATGAAGATATTAATTGATTTTGTTAAGAATCATCTTGTATCTATTATATCCAAGTTGCATTCAGCTAAAGAGATGTTTGAGAGTCTTCAAAGCTTATATGAATTCAACAACACTAATAGAGCTCTAACCTTGAGACGTCAACTCCTTCATATTAAAATGGATAGAGAAGAATTTGTTGTTTCTTTCTTCATCGAGATTAAAGAATTGAAGGATCGGCCAAATGCTATGGGAGATTCAAATGAGGACAAAGATCATGTTTGTTGGCTATGAATGGCCTTCCTCATTCTTAGGAATCTTTCATTCAAGGGATTAGTGGAAGACATGAATTACCCAAGTTTGATCATTTGAGAGTTTATTGTATTCAAGAAGAATACAAATTGGAGGCAAAAGGAAATGAGCAAAAAATCTCACCATGAAGAAAATCATGTCCTTGCTGCCCATACCTCTAAAAAGAAAGGCAGCAAAGGAAACTTCAAGAGATATAGAGATAGGAATTTTGATTCAGCCACTGAACCTAAGAAGAAGGATCCCTCTAGGATTCAGTATTTCAGATGTGACAAGTATGGTCACTTTGCTACATAATGTTCAACTAGACCTAAGCATCAAGCAGTTGTTACAAATCTTGAGAATCCTTCACCTTGTAGAGAATCAAGTGAGAATTCAGAGTGTTTCTTATATATATCAACTCTTTCAAGTAACGTTCTTACTGATAGTAATACTTGGCTAATTGACAATGGATCTCCTGATTATATTATTGGATACCAAGAGCATCTTTCTAACCTAATAGAAAAGGATACTCATTTGCAAGTTATTATAGGTGATGATGCTTGTTATTTTATGAAAGGTGATGGAACTACCTCTCTTCATTAAGATTCAGGAAATCCTGTTCATCTGAGTGATGTACTATTCGTTCCTGGAATCAAGAGAAATCTGATTTCTATTTCAGCGTTGCAAGATAAATGATACCAAGTTGCATTTGTTGTAGTTCTTCCATGGAAGAAAAACAGTAGCATTAAGACAACTCGTGAAATTGGTGTTCGTCATGAGAGTCTATATAGACTTTTTGCTCGTCCTATTCAAGCCTTAGCACATGATTCCAAGAGTCCTGAGCACATGATTGCAAGAGCACTAGTGAGCTATGGCATAAAAGATACGCTCATCTAAATTTTAGAGTTCTTTTCTCCGTGGAGAAATGATTGTTAGTCTTTCAAAGCTTAATCAAGAACATGATGGTATCTACAAAGGTTGTGCTCAAGATTAGAACATTAAAAGTCCTTTTCACATTAGAGAAAGTAGAGCAAAATAAATTTTAGAGTTGATTCATTCTAACTAATGTGGACTTATGTTTGCTCTTCATTAAGTGGTTTCTGGTACTATGTGACTTTTATTGATGATTTTTCTCGTAGGACCTAGATTTATTTTTTGAAGTCTTAAGAGTCTAATGAACAACCGTCTAGACTTAAAGAGGTCAAAGCTCAAGTCGAGAATTTGTTTGACAAGAGGACCAAAGTTTTAAGGTCTTCCAATTGGGGGATTATAATTCTAGTGTCTTTCAAAAATTGTATTAAAGAAGGGATTAAGGGGTAGTTTTGTGTTCCTTATAATCCACAACAAAATGGAGTTGTAGAAAGAAAGAACAGATCTATTGTTCAGGCAACAAAAGCTATGATCCATGATAAAGATCTGCAAACCTTTCTTTGGGTAGAAGCTTGCAATACAACTGTTCAGGTTCAGAATCGTATTCCACATCGAATTGTAGACAGTATGAATCCTGAAGAAGCATTCACGGGTATCATACTTAAGTCATTTCGAAAAACTTGGGTGTCCAACTTACATTCGTGTACCTAAAGATAAAAGGTCTAACTTACAACCTTCAGGCAAGAAGGGAATTTTTGTTGGTTACAATGATCCTCAAAAGCTTACAAGGTCTACATCCAAGACAAAAACAGATTGAAATCAGCAGAGATGTTTCATTTGAAGAAGATGTAACTTTCAAAAGATCTAAAGGGACTATAATGGAAATCGATAGAGAAGATAAGGAAACTTCTCAAGATATGGATATTGCTGCCCCTTATTCCCCTTCTAAGACTCCGAGAGAGACTCTTGAATTAGAAGATCCTACTGATCCAGTTAATCCTATAGATTCCACTATTGGACCAAGTAATGTTCCATTTGACAAGAAGAAACATTTTTGGACCAGATATACTATGCAAGAGGCTAAAAAAAACATGCAGCCCCTCATGGCAATTTTAGAGCAAGTAAGAGACCTCATAAGCTTGTACATTATGTTGCTTTCATGAATCATATTATTGAATCCAAGCCTTCAAGTATTGTGGAGGCTTCAAAACAGCAAGCATGGAAAAATGACATGATGGAAGAATATCAAGAACGTCATTCCTAGGCCTAAAGGAAAATTTGTTGTTTCTTAGTGGTTGTTCAAATTAAAGCATGCAACTAATGGAAGTGTTACAAAACATTGATGAACCCTCTTCCTTACCGTTGTCAAAGACTTGACAACAACCAATAATACTTGCACGAAGGACAATGCTACCACACTATTCGATTTTTCCATCCTTTCAAAATATTTCAATAATTCAATGTACCTGAGACGCTGAGAAACAAGATATCCTGCAGTTCACATCTACATAGCAAGCAGTCCAAATGAAGGGTTGATGGCATCTATTCAACCAGAAGACGAACCAAAGTAAAAATAATAAACCACCAAACATCATTGATAATCAAATAACATGTTCATCGTCAACAAATATAGTGCCATGTAGGAATTGAAAAAGAGAAGAAAACAAGAAATCGAACTAAGGAGCCTTAGTCAACTCTGCAGCATAGTTGGAATGACATTTCTTAACATTATTTTCATATGATAGTTTGAATGAGTTTATAGCCTTAGTCAACTCCGAAGCCTTCCATTCCTTTTCTTCAAAACTATGCTGAGGAAACAAATCATCAATATCCTCGTCGATCTGTAGCATTTCATCTTCGTCCTCACCCTCCTCCAATTCATTTGTTGTCTTCCCAATGTTCTCCTTTTCCTTTGCAGATTTATCCTTTTTTTCTTTGCAAATTCATCCTTTTCCTTAATAACTCTTTCCTTCTCTCTCGCAATTGTACCCTTCGCCTCATCTTCAATATATAAACCTCCCTTTACCTTCTTCAATTCAACCGTCTCACTTTCCTAGGCAAATTTTACATCAACCTTTGCAATTTTCCCCATCCCCTTCTCCTGCTCGGTCTGTAGGCCTCTTTTGAGCTTTCTCAGAACAAACTTCCCTCTTCCTTGGCAAAGTTATCCTTTTCCTTTGCAAATCGTCGTTTGCCCTCCTTCTGCTTAGCCACCGAACCTCTCTCAACCTTCTTAGAATCATTTTTTTCACTTGCGTTAGCAAATTGACCCTTTCCCTTCATAAATTTATCTTGTTCCTCACAAAGTTCAACCATGGTCTCCTCCTGCTCTATCCATGGACCTCCTTCAGCCTTCTTTGAAACAAATTTCTCTTTCACCTTTGCGAATTCCTTCATAATCATTTCCTTAGCCTTCCTAGCCTTTTCTTCAATGGCATGGAACCCTCGACCTCCTTTAGCCTTTTCCAGACTAGCTCTCGAAGCACTCCCTGAAGCGTTATTTTTATGTCCATTATGTTTGATACCAAAGACATCTTCCTCAACCTTAGCTCCGTAGGCAGTGTTCCAAATAGGCTCAACGATTGAGGCCTTGCCCTCTTCCTCCCTGGGAATGGAACTTGTGGCTAAGTTGTATGCCTCGTAATCATCATCGTTTTGAGGACACTAGCACTAGATGAGCTGGAGAACCCGCAAATGAAGTGTTGTTTCTCACTTGTGCAGACGGTGTTAAGGGTCACACCAATTATGGCCAACAATAAGCAATTTTCAGCACACTTTGAAAAGGCCTCTGATTGAAGGGCGTTTTCAAACAACGTGCATTGACATTTCAGTGAGAGTTTTTAACAGCAATGAGCAGCACCCGCTATCGTGTTTCTGACAGGCATTTCATCAGCAACGTTTGCTAAAAATGAATAGGTAGCGATTGACTGGACATTTAGCAATTTCAAAAATGCAAGATGGATGTTAGGGTTTAGGTGGGTTTAAAAGAGATTTCCAAACTGCAATTGTTTTATCACATTAAACCCCTATTTAAATAGAAGGTGTTCTACACAAACCATTTTGCTTGCCCCGTAGATTGAAGAGCCTAATACTGCAAACGCCATTTATATGCAACAGGTTGTGAATGAAATAATTAACATTTGTTACTAAGTGAACTATAGATTTTTTTTCAGGATTTTTTTCCCTTCCAATCATTTTTAGTGGGATGTGAGTTAGAAGATGCATTTTACCCCAGTTAGATTGATTTAAATCAATTATTTATTTTTATGATAAGATGTTTGTAAACTAAATTAGTAATTGTATTTTGGTGTGGTATTTGGGTAAAATTTGGGTCCTTTTTTTCATATATTTATATGGTACATGCGGTCGATCAATAGATCTTTTAGCAAACCATGTTGTTTGTGTCAAGTCCCAACAAAGCAATGGTAGCTTGAAATTGATTATATATCCACTTACAGAAATCAACTATATGCAAGTGGGGTAGTAAGCTAAGTGGGTTTAACCTTGAAGGAAACTTCATGATTAAGTGTACTTGAGTTGGAGTCATAGTAGGGTAGGTGACCTCCCAAGAAGACCCAATGTTTCACCCCTATGAGTGTCACCTGGATGCAATGAGTGATAAGTGTTTCACTCATTCTCATGAGAGATGTGTTATTGCGAAACACTGCTTGTGACACATGGCTCAAGGACTTAGAAACTACACCATTGAATCCTAATAGTGTAGACAGCTAAATTTGATTACATTCAAGTAATCCTATTTAGTCATCTCCTAAGGCATCATTGATTAAGTATTTAATATTTAATTAATTAATCGCCATCCCCTAGTTAATTAATTCATTTAATTAACTATAGCCCAATTGATAAAATCAAGTGACAAACCCAAAGTCTAATTATCAATTAAATCCCTATTCTTCTATTAAATTAAATAATTGCACTATACCTATTTAATTTAATCTCACACCCCATTTTATTAAATAAATCATTTAATAAATCAATTCCCAACCCTTAACCATTTCTAAACCCTATCATTATCCAAATCCAACCCATTCACCCATGCTAACCTCACTTATCCAACTAACTAACCTATCTCATTAATGCTAACTCGTTTACATCCTAATCCCCTCCTAAGCTAAGCCCAATCCCCTTCCTAAACATGTGCACAACTTTAACCAAAGGTTAAGACTTCCTAACCCAAACCAAAGTCAAACTCCCATCCCATCCTTCTTACATCCCTATCCAAAGCATAAATGGCTCTTAAAGGCCTCTTACATCCCTCTTCCACACTCCTTCCCCCTCGTAACTCCCTTTGACCACCCATTTTGACCCTCCTCTCTCATCCAATCCCCTTGTGACACTTGTCACAAGGCTATGGATTTGAAGAAGCACAATCCATGTGTTTCCCTCTCCTTCAATCCTACCCTTTCCTCACTCTTCATCTATCCTTACATCCCAACCCTCCCTCCTCACATCCTTGGCCTATAAATTGGACCCTTCCCCTCTCGCAAAATAATAACTTTCATGCAAACTCATAATGCCCCTTTGAAGAACACATCATTGAATTCACACCATTACCATGGGAATTCTCACTCACCCTACACACCATGTTTTTACCCTTTTGAAGGTCCCTATCCATCTTGAAGCTTGAAGCATATTTGAGCACACATCCAACCATCATTGTGAACATATCTAAGCGTCAAGGTCAAACTTGGGGAGCTTACCATACTTGGTTTGCATTCCTCTTCTGTGTCTCCTTTGTCCTCTCATACGTATTGTCATATTATTTCAGTTTGTGAATGTTAAGTTAATTTTAATGTTCTTTACACTCTAGGATTTTACTACATACATTTTGCCACTCCTGGTGGGACCCTGCATTCCGGTCATTCAAAATCATTTGCACTTACGTTGGCTAACCTACAAAATTGGTGTATTGTGCTTATTGTTGTTGTGTATTAGGTTTTTAACCCTATTTGCAGGTTTATCAATGTCAATACAGGAAATGCATTCCCAACCACCTCATATGTTTTCACACAGCTAAACTGCAAAACATCCTTTTTTCGCGAACCCACAAATGCGGGATCGATATAATCATCTACCCTACCTGCCACGTGGTCATTTGAGTCCCTTCATTCCCGCCTTCCTCTCTGTGAGAAAGCTTGTACATGCTAGCGGGTTCGCTTGTAATACATGCGGGATGGCTTTGCAAAAAGTCTAGTCACCAGAAAACCTTGCTGAACTTCTACCCTCAAACCCGCAATTAAACTTGTCGACGGGAATGATTACCACAGCCACAAGATCGCTCTTAAGCTACTCTGTAAGTATTTCGTCCGCGGCCCACATTTTTTTTACTTTCCTTTTTCTTCACCAGATTTTGGGTAACGATCTTGCAAGTTTGATTGAATTCCCGCTTTGCAGGATCGCAAGTTGACTCCTGCGGGTTCGCGGGTCATGTTTATTCCTAGAAAGGTAACCGAAGCTAAAAAAGAATCAACACAAAGAATGAACCAAATAATCATTGCATCATCAAAATTCAACCCTCTCATATTCATTGTTATCTAACTTGGCTCTGATACCATGTTAATGTTTAGCCTAGAAATAATGATAAATAGCAATAAGGTAAAAGTAAAAAGAATAGGCACAAAGGATACACAAGAAATTGTCAAAGGAAAACCCTTTAACTTGAAGGGAAAAACCCAGCTACACCAGAAAAATATATCTTTTATTGATAATAAAATGTTCAAGTACAATGCTTTCCACTTGATGTCGTGTGTCATTACACTAAGTAATCACATATAAAATTGAAATGAGAGACTTGTCATATTACACCCAAAGGTTTCTTCAATTTCCAAATACAAGACTACATGTTCCCAAACACATGACACATGTCTCTTCATATAATGTTATCTCAAACGTTATAATAAATATCTTCTCAAGTTGTAAACACAATCCATAGATATTATCTCAATTTCAATACGTATAGCAAAGCCAAGATAAAAATCTCTATCACAGCTACAATCTTCAACAATAACTACACAAAATGGAACAATATGTGAGGATATACTCTCCATGTTGGCAATGGGAGCTCCCTAATTTAATTTATTCATAAAAAATCTCAAACAAGTACACAAAAAGACAACAAAATTATATGCACCATCGAAATGACTTTTTGAGGAGTTTTGCATGAAGACAAAATGGTAGAGAGAAACAATGCAGAGCTATCTTTTGATCACAAAGGTAGGATCACAAGACTACACACACTTATCTCATCATGAGGCTTTTGGTTTTTTGCATCTAAACTATGACATTAATTTCAACACTAATGCTTTCCAACAGTTAGAACAAAGATCAGTGGATATGCATCAACAATTTGACAAGCACAACAAATTTAGCTCCTCTTTAGTGTCTTTGTATTGCATGTTCTCACCTTTAGCACACACCTCACATCTTTTCTTTCTTTCTCTTAGGAGAAACTGAGGTAGAACCTAACCAATCCTCCTTGATTTCCCTTCATCCTTTACACAATCACTGAATCACCTAATCTGCAAGCATCCTCCCTCTCTAGGACCCCAAAATCCTATATTGGATCTCTGGATGACTGTCCAGGACACACATTTCATCACTAAATCTCTGCTGGTCTGAAATCTGGACAGGGAGACCCTAAAGGTCAACCTTCTGGACTAGGTCCAAACTAGGTCGACCCAAGCCGACCTGGTCCAGACTAGGTTGACCCAGGCCGACCTAGTCTTGGTGCTTCCAGTGATTTTGGGCTTGTAGTTGTTTAACACTCCCGTTAAAATCCCACTTGTGCAGTCAGCTCTAGCGGTGTAATTTCGCGATTATTCCAAAAATTCACCATAAAAAGGGATCCAATCCCTCATTTTCACATAGCATGATAACAAGAGGATTTGAGGAGCATGGAGCAAGCAAGCGTGGACACCCCAATCTGATTTTGAGCAATTGCAAGATGGAAACAAAGGCTAGTTTCTTATTCATTTCTAAGCAAGGCTTTTATTCTTCATTCAAGCATTCAAGGCGAATATATCAATCATGGAGTTGCAAAGGGATCTCGAAGATGGTTAGAGCGCTTTAGCCTTGGGGGCTTGGTATGATTTTTGCATCATTCTTCAGATCCGATCCTTTACACCTTCATACATTTACATACATGCACACTTTCATGCTAGGGTTTCACTCATAATGTAGATTCTTAGCATTTTTACATTCTAGATCTACAAATCTAGGGTTACGCACATACACACAACATTTTTCCTAATGGCTATTCGTGGAGGTGGAAATCACGAAAACGGGGGGTTGACTAAGGCAAATCCCTTTATAGCCACCCACACACACAAAATTGTTACAGATTTGCAAGTGGGAGCAAAAAGAATTACAAATCTAGAACCTACAGCTCGCAAATTTTTTGGAGTCGTCACTTTCGGAGTCGTGGGCTACGTCAACTTGGTTGAAGGATGTCCTTCCAAGTCGACCTAGTCCTTCCATATCAGATTTTGGAGAGATTTCTAGGTTTTGTTCCTTTTGTCATTTTATTCCGAGATCCACAATTGGAAGTTCAGAAACAATTCAGATCTGTGAGTTCTAAAGCCAAATCATATCTTTCACTATGCATTTCCAGATAAGTTCTACATCCTTTATTTTCCCTCTTAGCATACATTTACCTTCAGACCTTTATTAGGCTATTTGTGTATATTTCAGATCTATAGTTGTCATATTTATTGTTTACATTGCACGAAAGAGAACTTGCTAGCGTACTTCCTTGACGAGTTTCTAGATTTCACATTAGCATCCTTTTATCCTCTTTGGGGTTTTGCTAATCAAATTTAGGACTTATCGAGAGTTATGCTTGGAAGTCCCTCTTTCTCTTGTATTGAATTTCTTAGGGTGAAAGTGTCTAACTTGCCTATTCATGTTTGGATTATTATCATTGATGTCATTTTCCCCCTAAACAATAACAACATTTAACAAAGAACAAGACTTATAGCAAGCAACAACTCCAAAGCATGCAAAGCTACTATGCAAGATAGAAAAGCAGTGCTACACAATGATAAACAAGAACTGTATGTTGCTTGACTTGCCAAACTTGCATAATTATAACACAAAATTCTAAAACTCTAAATTTTGAATGAAAATTTTCAGTGACATAAGCATAACACGAACACTTGTTATATTTATTGTGCTAAAAGCAATTATTTATAAGCATTCTAAGAGATGCTTTCAAGGAAAAACAATAATGATACAATACTTTAAAAACAGTTTTTAAAACATCCTTATGCCTATCCTTCTGAAACATGATGATAGAAACTAGTAATAACCTATACAAGGCTTCTCCTTTATAGACTTTGCTTTCATTCTTCAATGTGGGTGTCTAAATCAATGAATGACCAGGAAGTGCTGCTTTGTTGTTCCAAAACACTTTCCCATTGAGCATGTCATCTAAGCCAAGGGTTATTCATGACTAGTCACTTTTTACTTTCATGTCCTCAATTTTGATACCCATAATAGCCTTAGGCAACTTAGTTATCTTATACCACTTTCTATCCATCATTAGTGGCTAGGTTGTGTATATTGGGTTGCAAGTTCATTTTTGCAGATGTTTCACATTCACTTTATCTTTCCATGATTTTTGCATGTCATGACCACCCTTGTTGCACATTTTTAAGTACCATAGCAGCAAAAATCTTTTGGAAAAGAAATCAAACCAAAATATAAGATTTTTTTCTAGATACAAAAATTTAGAAGGGAAAAAATTGTATTTAAGAAAAAGCGTTAAAAACTTAATAGGGGGAAAAATCTGTTATGTTTACAAGTTAAAGGAACTTCAATAGCATTACTATAGACAGCAGATAAAATTAGCAGTGTGTCCATCAATTTAGAATATACATTTTTTGTCATTAATGTCCATATTGCTGATTACATTGCATAAGTTACAATCGTGAATAAATAATAACTCGGTGCTTATAGTTTTCAAATTTTCAATTACAACCTACTTTGTATGAAGTCAACCTATGAACTACGTAAAAAGTTCTAAAAGAACAACCATAACCAATGACTCGTGCTGCTACAGAGAGCTAAAGTAGAAGGTTGCAGGTCTTGATGACAAAGTTCCTAGATCAAAGCCTCTCCTAAATCATTCAACCAATCAATCTGAAGGCTGGTTTCTGATAGGATATCAATATCCTTATCATCAAAGAAATCATCATTTGCAATTCACCCAGAACCGGGATCAATAATGTCAAGGTCAATTAGCTAGTCATTGTAATGCTTGATAAAGAGCATGATAAATATAGAATGGTCATGAAATTATAAACCCATCACACTTCATATATGGTTTACAAGATCATATCAAGATTAAAGCACTGCTAGATACAATTGAAAATAGCAATGAAAATTATTGCATAGAAACTTGTTCCTTCCATTTAATAATTAGGAAGAAAGCATGGGAGGTTATTACAATCAAGGCAATTGTGGAGGATTTTGCAATGGTATATTTGGCATTTATAAAGTCAAGCATTAATATACATATTATAATTTAAAATTCAGAGTCGATCACACTTGTGTATATCATTTAGACTTTCAATCAATAAGCAGGACAAGGACTGTTCTTACTTGACATTAATGGATCACAAACACAAAGAACACAATCCCATAGAAAGCTATTCCAATTCCCAATCCTATCATGATTCACAGCTAGGTAGCCCCATAACTTAAATCATTAAGCACATCATTGATGAAATATAATAATTCTTATCACCAAATATCATGAGACTGAATATCAAATTCAATCATTTTTGACATAATTGATGTGATATAATAATGCTTATCAACAATATGCATAAAAGAATGGGATTATTTCTGCACACATTCTGCATTATAGCCAAACAATTATGGAGCATTTGAACAAATTGTGTTCTATTACAATCAAAGAAGATTGAAGAATTTTCGAGATATTAACAGCATTTCAATGAATGAGAACTTTCGAAACAAACCTAAATTAAGTAGAGAATATGTCCGTGTCTGGAAGATTCAACAACACTGCAAATCAATTTACCACCCATAAAATGTGCTAAGCATCTTTTTAGGTGTTTATGTCTAAACTTGGCTGACCAGTTAACACTTAAACCTTCATGCTACAGAAATTTCGATGCATTGGCCGCTACTCCTTGTGAACTGAAAAAGGCCCTAGTCTCATCACACAAAGTTATCACAGACTCGCAAAAAACTAGAAAATATTAATGTCAAATGTGTGGGCCAAAAAAACTCGTCTATTGCCATGCAAAGTCATAAAACAATCAAAACTGCAGGGGCATAAACCCTATTGGCAATAAAATTACATGGGTAGGTGTAAATACATTTAAATTCATAAACCAACATGTTGTCCACAACTTAAGTCAAAACAAAATCACAAAAAATAGAGAATAGTTGTTAAACTTGACAGCCAATGATTTTTCTGCATAATGTTCTTTTCAAAGAAAAAGTCAAGATTTTTCCCATTTTGCAATTAATGTGGTATTATTCCTATTTCTGCCTCAATGATTAAAATCATAAGCAAGGAGCAACATGACTTGTCATTGAGATCTAAGAGCCTAGTCACACATTTTAACCATTATTGCCACTTGAATCACCACCCTTAAGGAGTAATACCACTTAAAATAAGCAAATTTAACTAATAGAATCAATTCTTCAGCTGGTTACCGTTATTAGCTATTACTGTTATAAAATTTGCTCTGACTTGTGAAACCACTCCAACCACCTTCGTTACCCTTTCTCCCTTGCATAACCCACCCAATTTGTGTGAAATGACTTAACACTTTGCATGCTTTGATACTTGTCACATATTTTAACTATAATGGCCACTCAAATTGCTATTTATCCCTATTTATCTTCTTGCTATCATTGCCATTTAGAGTGCAACATTTCCTTCGTTTAATTATTTAAAATACATGACATACTAAATTAGACTTGATGATTACTCTCGTGTAATAGCTTTCCAAGATCATTTGCTTCTTTGGATTCAGTGATCAATCCTTCTTTTTCGATGTTTCTATGCTGCTCCTTCCTTGCCTCACCGTCCTCTAACATGTCTGTAATATCCCCCTAATAATGAAATTTAATAACCAGAATATAAATCTATAAACACTTTGAAATCAGAAGAAACAATATTTATGACAAATTGATTGATTAAGAGATTGTGATAATTATAAGATAATTATGTATTAATAATACCTGATATTTTTTGAAATTGTATGTATGTATGTATGTATGTATGTATGTGTGTATGTGTGTATGTATGTATGTATGTATGTGTGTATGTGTGTATGTATGTATGTATGTATGTATGTATAAGGAATTATATAAATCTTAACATTTAGAATATATATTAATAACAAATTGAATTATATTAAAAATGAAAATACAAACCTGATTAATTAGTCACTAAAGGTCGTGACTGTTGAATCTATAGAATCAACAATATATAAGAAAGGAGAAAATATATTAATTGGGAGGGGGGGAAAGGAAGATAATAATACGAAAATAGCAAGCCTATAGATGAAACACAAAATAACAATAATGCAAAACTCCTGCTAGCAATGATGGTGAGAATGGCAACAACAATAATCAGGGGACAAGGCAAAACCATCGCAAGAGTCGGGAAGAATCATCGGACAGAAATACAAAAAAGTAAATAGAAAAAAAGACAGGAGTATTCAGAATCAGGGAAATAAACAAAGAAGCAAAGAATACCATTAGCAGAGGAGAACCTACAGGCAGAATTGCAAACGAAGGAGTAAAATTCATTTTTCAATCAGAATATAAGTAAAGGATTCAAATAAAATACACCAAGATACCAACAGCAAATGAGACCACCAAGACAATAGGCATCGAAGGGAAGAACATGTTAGAAGAGATCAAAAAAAGAACAATATGATAGAAGGATAATAAACAATATAATCTGACAAATACTGGCAGCGTGGATAGAGAACGAAGTATGAGTAGATATAATTCTGAACAATAAATAGAAAACATATTTCCTTAAAGACATCAGATAACATTATACAGAGTTAGATGTCAGATTCAGACAAAGGAAATAAGTAAAGACATATACACAATGTAACAGGAGCAGAAATGAAATTGACCAGCGCAGAAGCAAAGTAAGTAACATCCATAAGACGTCGACAATATAAGGAGGCATTTGTATGCAGACCAAGTATTGAGAGCTGTATAAAACAAATAATATTACAATAGATTAGACAAATAAATACGATCATCTCTGGCAGTGAGCAACAGGATTGATATTGAGAGTAGGGGGGAAACAATCATAACTTGGCAATAAGATATGTGAAATCACTCATCAACACCAGAAATAACCACATAAGAGACTCCATGTTGGCACCAAGGAAATTTAGGAGAGATAAATTAGATGTATCCAGTCTAGCAATTTAGTCAACAAAAATAGCATCGTGACTGGTTGGAGGAAATAATGAAGAAACTACAGTAGTCTCAACATAATTGGGTCTAGCCTCAAAGAATTATTACTTCAGCAATCCTACATTATTAATTTGGTGCAACTTCAAACAACTACAAGAATATATTGTAACATAGTTACTGTATATAACCTTACAGAAAATAATAGAGGTACCAAAGATAAGATTAACTTGATCCATGGAGAATGAGAATTATCACCATAAGAGATGGATATATTAAACTAATAGAATCATAGTTGAAACAATTATGGAGACCAAGTAAGAACTTCGTAAAGGACATTCACTTGAGGGTCAAGCTTCTATTGTATAGAGAACTCAGAGATTAGAGGGTATTCTTATTGGAATGTCAAGATTCCAAGTAGGATCCTAGAGAGAGATTTAGAGAAAATCCCTTAGAGACAATATATATATTGTAGTGGTCAGTCATATGCATACATCAGATATAAGAGACTTGGTTAGAGGTGGGATCTCTACCAAGTAGTGTTAATAAGAGCATACTCAGAGATCCCAAGAGACCTTAGGAAGGGAGCTCTTCATATGATGATCACCTAATCGAGAAGTAATTCTCATTAGAGGGTTAGGTGATTTGAGAAGAGTTCTTTATGAAGGATTAGGAGGGGTTAGCGGGCCAGTATTAAGATAAGTATGTAATTAGTTCAACACTTTAACATGTTTTTGGATTTTGATATACATTTCCTATGTTCTACTAACAATTGGTTGCAGATTTCAGCACTCACTCCTCAAACTAGAAGAGGAGACATCACAATGTCACTTGGATAAAGTGGTAGAAGGATCTTTTCAATGCTCACTAAACTTGTTAAATCTGTAACTTCGATACTATACAGATCTGACTGCACAAGATCATTCAGATCTGTTCTTGCATGAAAGGCCTATTAATACTTGCTCCTTGTATAAAGGCATGATCGGCATCTCCCTTGGGTAATGATGTTTAAGAATGAAACTAAACTAAACATTAGTTAGTTTGATAACAAACATAATTATCTTCCTTTAGCACCGATTATGAGAAGTCAAACAAAGGCCGACCTAGATAGGGTCATGTCCCTTGGAGGGACATGCCCTTTGGTTACCTTATTTATGTAGGGTGTGGTTGAAGGTTAAGGCCACACAATTAATATAAGTCTGCTCCTTAATCAATACTGCCCTCAAACGACTTGTAGAAGTTAAAAGCATTTCTAGAATTATATTTCTCCATTCATTCAAGACTGTATATTGAAGATTGTCTCCAGTAAGCACAGAAAAGGTACAATCTAAGTCTAATTCATAACAGAATTTTGTAGAAACTTTTCATGGTATCAGAGCTCTGGTAGTCAAACCTAGGCTCTGCAAATTAAATAATCAAACTTGATGTATATCTAGCATCAATCTCCTATCTTCAATGGCATACACAATCAGACCCAAGGATAGGTTTGATGGGAAAGAACACTTTGATGCTTGGAAATTCAGGATCATGATGATTCTTGAAGAAAATGATGTAAAACAATTTGTTGATTCAGCATCCAAACAACCTGTTGTTGAATCTCATAAAACTATCTAGAGTAAAGGAAATAGAAAAGCCATATAGATCATATTAGATGGACTTCAAAATGAAATAGTACCCATGCTAACGAAACATTAAACAGCATTTGATATGATGAATGTATTATTAAATGCATATAAGGTTAACAATGCAACTAGAGTTCTCGCACTAAAAAGGCAACTAAATCATATACAAATAAAGAAGGGAGAATCAATGAATTTTTACTTCCTAAGGGTTGCTAGTCTAAGAGATGAACTTGCAAGTATAGGAACCATCATTAATGACACGGAACTAACACTGATGACCATAGATGGATTACCAAGTTCATGGGAAACATTCGCACAAGGAGTTAGTCCCAGAGACAATCTTCTTGACTTCAATAGACTTAAGGGAGATTGTCTTCAAGAAGTATCCAGAAAACTTAAGAAAGGGGGAAGTTGAAAACTAGAGATGAACTTCATGTTCTTAACACAAATTCCTATAAAGGCAAGAAGAAGCACTTCAAGAAGAAAAGGGTAATCAAAAGAATGACAAACTTAAGAAAGATCTATCCAAAATAAAATGCTTCAGATGCGAAAAGTTTGGACACTACAGATCTAATTGCCCTATGAATTCTAAACAGCAAGTGAACTATACAAACATTATAAGGGAAGAAGATAACTATGATCCTAAGAAACGTGTATTGTATTCAACACTATCAAATGAAGTCTCAAGTAAGGCATGGGTGATTGATAGTGGATCATCTAGACATATCATAGGATACAGAGAAACACTAAACTCTATATCAGAAAAAATTAATGGCGACGTCACCATCGGTGATAATTCAGCACATTCAGTCAAAAGAATTGGAAATTGCACCTTAAAACTAAAGTTCGGTAGTTCTCTTCTTCTCAAAGGAGTACTCTATGTACCAGGAATAAAAAGGAATCTAATCTCAGTTACAACACTTGAAGATGATGGACATAATGTTGTATTTATGAACGGTAAAGTAATAACCTGGGCTAAGAACTCCTCATTTAAGAAAGTAGAATTGATTGGTCAAAGAAAACGGTACTTGTATGAATTAAATTTAGAACCTAGTCGACCCATTCAAGCCTTAATTCATGAAGGTGTTGATATAAACGAAATATGGCACAGAAAATTAGGACATCTAAATTTCAAAACCTTATCTACTATGGAGAAGATGGTTACTGATTTACCTAAGTTAAATAAAGATCATTCAAACATATGCAAAGGATGCGCTCTGGATAAGAACACTAAAAGTCCATTTCATGATAGCACTAGAAAAACTAAAAATGTTTTGGAATTAATCCACTCAAATTTATGTGGACCTACATTTGTTCCTTCTTTTGGAAGATTCTAGTACTATATACTTTTTATAGATGACTTCTCTAGAAAAACTTGGATTTACTTCTTAAAATGTAAAGAATCAAAAAAAATCCTTAAGAGATTTAAAGAGTTTAAAACCTTAACTGAAAACTTATCAGGACATAAAATTAAAACTCTTAGGACTGATAATGGAGAGGAATACACCTCATATTTTTTTAAAGAGTTTTGTAAACAAACAGGAATTAAGAGGAGTATACCGTTCCTTATAACCCACAACAAAACGAGATAGCAGAAAAGAAGAATAGGACAATTATATAAGCTGCAAGAGCTATGATATTTGATCAAAATCTAGAATATTATCTTTGGGCAGAGGCCTCTTATATTGTTGTCTATATTCAAAATAGAAGTACTCACTCCTACCTTAGAGATAAAACTCATGAAGAAGTCTTTACTAAGGTTAAACCTAATATAAGTCATCTTAGGATTTTTGGGTGTCCAATACATATATGTGTGTGTGTGTGTGTGTGTGTGTGTGTGTGTGTGTGTGTGTGTTCCAAAAGAAAAGAGAACTAAGTTAGAAGAGGAAAGGTATTTTTGTTGGGTATAGTGAAACATTCTAAAGCATATATGATTTTCATACCTAGTCAAAAAAATATTGAACTTAGTAGGGATGTAATTTTTGAAGAAGATTTAGCATTCAAAAGAGCTCTAAGTTCTGAAGAACCCACTCCCTTACCTAGTTTTGAAGGAAATATTGAATCTGAGTCTCAGAGGGAGAACATTGAAGAAATTGAAGATGAAATTCAAAACCTCAATCTTGACTAAACCAAAAATTCTAAGAAAAGACCACTTTAGCCCATTAAGACAATAGAGGAAGCACAAGACTTCGCTACACCATCTGGAACATTCAAAGAAAGCAAAACACCCAAAAGATTTTCTAGTTATGCAACAAACATGAATGATTTATCTAAATCAAAACCAACTAATATTTCAGATGCTATTAAAAATGTAGCTTGGAAGAATGCCATGATAGAAGAATACCAATACATTATGAAGAATGATGTTTGGGAAATTGTTCCAAGACCTGAAGGAAAATCTGTTGTTTCTTCCAAGTGGATATTTAAAATCAAGCCTGTTGCTGATGGTAGCATTGAAAAATATAAAGCCAAATTCGTAGCCAAGGGATTCTCTCAGAAAGAAGGGATTGATTATGAAGAAACCCTTGCTCTTGTTGCCAGATACACCTCCGTAAGAATAGTCCTAGCTATTGCAGCATCGAAGGGATGGAAAGTACATCAGATGGATGTAAAACAACATTTCTGCATGGAAAGATTACAGAAGAGGTATATTTGGAGCAACCTGAAGGATTTGTATCTCATAATCCTAAAAAAATTGTTTGCAGGCTCAAAAAAGCTCTCTATGGGCTTAAACAGGCTCCACGGGCATGGTATGAAAGAATTGATAAGTATCTCACCGACTTAGGATTAACTAAGAATGAAGCTGATCCAAATCTATATTATAAAAGGGATAAAGATGATATGGTAATTTTGATATTGTATGTTGATGATTTACTAATAACAGGTGATGATCATCATAGATCAATGCAAGAAAAATCTAATCAGAGAATTTGAGATGAAAGATTTAGGACTACTTCATTATTTCTTAGGACTGGAAGTATGGCAAAATTTTAACAGCATCATACTCAATCAAGGAAAGTATACAATAGACATCTTGAAGAGATTTGGAATGTGGAACTGCAGACCTATGTCTTCTCCCATGGAGACTAATTTACATAAACTTAAGAAAGCAACAACAAAATCACCTTTCATAGATTCTACTCTTTACAAATAGATGATTAGGTCCCTTATGTACTTGGTAAATACAAGACCTGACATTTGCTATGCTGTCAATGCATTAAGTCAATTTATGTGCGAACCAAAGGAGATTCACCTAGTTGCAATCAAACACATCATGAGATACTTACAAGGCACTCTTAACCTTGGGCTCAAGTATGAGAAAGTTGAATTAGACCTAAATGGATAAACACTCAGATTGGACTGGAAGTGTTACTGATAGGAAAAGCGCTTCAGGATGTTGTTTCAATTTAGGCTTAGCAATGATATCATGGATATGCAGAAAGCAGTCTTCAATAGCACAAAGTTCCACAGAAGCCGAATACATTGCAGCAACAATGCCTCTCAGGAAGCGGTTTGGCTTAGAAAGTTACTTGTGGGATTATTTGGTCAAGCCATGAATCCTTCGATTATTCATTGTGATAATCAGAGTTCAATCAAGCTTTCTGTGAATCTAGTTTTTCATGACAGGCCTAAACATATTGAAATTCCTTACCATTATGTAAGAGATATGGTAGACAAGAATACTGTAAAATTAGAATACATTTGCACTGCAGATCAGACACCAAATATTCTCACCAAACCTCTCTCTCGAGTAAAGAAAGATCACTTCAGAAAAAGACTTGGTATGGTTGAATTGTAATTCATTTGTATTCTTTAAATTATTAATAAAATAATTTTATTGTCGGGCTATTGACTATTATGGGCTCCACCATTTGTATACATTATTTTAGAGGTGACGATCTCTGAGATAATAAACACTTGTATGAAAGACATTATGAGACATGATGATGTCTTAGATAATGTGCTAGACAGTAGAGATCTACTGTTAGATCTAGATGAGTTCAAGATCACATTGTGGTGTAGACATTGTTATGCCTATGAGTCACAATTTGGATAAAGGAAGAATTTTATTATTCTCCGGAGTTTATTCTGTGTTCTGGCACATCTTAACTTAGGATCATGTTGTGATATAGGAATGCCAGTACCTATGAATCACAACTTGGATAAATGAAGAATTGAATTATTCTATGGATGATTATCCTCTATACTGTATTATTTCCAATACTGTTATCACTAGGGTCAATAATATGTCATATCACAAGTATAGTTATATGACATAGTATCATGTGTTTGATGATAACACATGCTAAGAAGATTCAGATAGATATAGAGTGTCATTCTATGCTTATTCATCATAATTGATGATGCTGGATATGTTATCTCTCAGTATTATCAAGTTAAGAGGAAGTGTTAGATCTGTATCTTCGATATTATACTGATCTGATTGCACAAGATCATTCAGATCTGTTCTTGCATGAAAGACCTATTAATACTTGCTCCTTGTATAAAGGCATGATTGGTGTCTCCCTTGGGTAATGATGTTTAAGAATGAAACTAAACTAAACGTTAGTTAGTTTGGTAACAAACATAATTATCTTCCTTTGGCGCCGATTATGAGAAGTCAAGCAAAGGCCAACCTAGATAGGGTCATGTCCCTTAGAGGGGCATGCCCTTTGGTTACCTTATTTATGTAGGGTGTGGTTGAAGGTTAAGGATGCACAATTAATAGAAGTCTGCTCCTTAATCAATACTGCCCTAAGATGACTTGCAGAAGTTAAAAGCATTTCTAGAATTATATTTTTCCATTCATTCAAGACTGTATATTGAAGATTATCTACAGCAAGCATAGAAAAGGTACAATCTAAGTCTGATTCATAACAGAATTTTGCAGAAACTTTACAAATCTTGCATTCAGGTCCACATCTTCAGATTCCTTCCATCTTTATTTGATGTCTGGCAATTTATTCATCATCTCCAATTCATCAAATAACCTACACACATTGTAAGTTATGACAAAAATAGGCAGACATTTGACAACTTAGCGATTTGACATGAGGGAACTCTATAATAACTGACTACAATACTAATGAAATTTTCAAAGAGATACTAACTTTGGTACTAGTACTATGGCTACGAATGGGAACAATTGTACATGATAAAATGTGCGTCATGTATGCAATCCAAGTAACATCAAGATAAAATGGACATGAAGATCACTTGTGGATGATTAAATTAGAGTATATGGCGTCATTCTTGTAATGACCTTAGAAGTATTACCATCTGGTTTCTTCTCATGTTTCACAAATAAAAATATCAAGGTGGAATTGCACATTATATACCTAGGGATATGATATTGTAACATAAGTAGGTTGATGGAGATGTCAATTATGTTATGAATTGCCTCTCCATTATGTTAATAAGAGGAGGTCTATATCAAGGAGATGAACATTATATTGAAGACATGTGAAGAGTGTGACATTGTGTTTGGGATCTGTTGGAGATATAAAATGGGACGCTGTTTCCGTGAGGAATATTAAATGGTGCTACCCTACCTCAAAAGTTTATTCTATTTCTACATATATAGGATATTAGGGCATTGAGGCCTACAAACAACAGCAATATTGGGTTTGATTTAGCTTCTACTTTATCTTATTGCCATTAAGATATGTGTGGATGTTGTCAAGCTTATTTTAAAGAATGTATGACTAAAGTTTTAGGCCTTCAGATCATGTTAGACAAACCTATTTGAAAATTGAAGTACAACACAAGTTATAATTAAAGAATGTAACATTTTGTATTGCTTCTAAAGGAACGGTTCAAGAAGATACTGAAAGCTTTTTATGAGAGCACCTGATAATTATAGTTATTATAGTTAATGAAAAAGGTTTAATCACTACATAATGTCGATCCAAATTTACAAGAGACTTTGAGAAAGTAATTTAAGTATTCATCCATTCAATCAAAAATACATGGTAAGAAAAGCAGTGCATTGAAAAATAACTATCTACAACCTCGCTAGAAATCAATATGTTAGTAGCATTTAGCAAGCAATGTCATGAGTTTGCTGAAGTTAATGTCACTAATCACTGAAAGGTAGACCCCTTTTCTGATTCGTATCATATAAGTTTGGCATGTATTTAATTAAAGAAGTGTACATTTAACTCTGATCTGACCCAATTGACGATGGACTCATATGCGACAGAGGATTTAGAGTAGATTCTGCCACTTGTATTTGAACGATAAATATTTGGCTAATAAATACACCGTAGTCTGAAAGAATTATGATACTCTTTGAGAACCCCGATGGGTGACAGAATGCAAATACACATTAACACAGCCAGGATCTTTAAGTATGATTAGAAATAAATAAATCAACGGTGCATTGTGGTGATCAATGTACTTGCTAAAAAATCAGACAGAAAGGCAAACGTGCATTGACAGATTGCATCCACATCAACAAGATTATGGAAGCATATATAAATTGAAAAATGCAATCAATGTTATCAATCTAAATTTGTGCCATATATGCTTAGGACAGTCATTCGTGAATCAAAACTTGGAAGGAAAAGTCAATGACAAACCACGAAATTTGTCAAGGTCGATTTTCCAGCATTGGGCGGCCCAATAATCCCAACAGACAGCGATTTCTGATCCTCCTCCCTAACTTGCCCTTCATTTTCCTTCTCTATTTCATCATCAGGCTGTGCCAAGGAAGCTTCGAATAAAGCTCTGGCCATCTTTGAAAACCTCCCCTCCTTTTCTACGGGATTCAATTGGGGGGAACAATCTTCTGTAGAGTTTTCTGTCTGCTCTACTCCAACTAGTCTATTATTGTCGTCTTCCTCCTCCTCTAATGCATTTGCAATTGTTGTCTCTCGCTTTGCAAATATATCAGTTCCCTTACCAACAGTTATGTTCTCTTTATGCTTGCCTGTCACGAGAGTAGACTCCTCCAGCAATCCTTCTTCAAGCTTCGTGGAACCTCTTTCGGAAGGACAGTTCGTAACAATATTTTCATATGATAGTTTGAATGAGTTTATAGCCTTAGTCAACTCCGAAGCCATCCGTTCCTTTTCTTCGGAACTATGCTGAGGAAACAGATCTTCAATATCCTCATCGATCTGTAGCATTTCATCTTCGTCCTCACCCTCCTCCAATTCATTTGCTGTCTTCCCAATGTTCTCCTTTTCCTTTGCAGATTTGTCCTTTTTCCTCTTTGCAAATTCATCCTTTTCCTTAATAACTCTTTCCTTCTCTCTCGCAAATGTACCCTTCGCCTCATCTTCTCCCTTGACCTTCTTCAATTCAACCGTCTCACTTTCCCGGGCAAATTTTACATCACCCTTTGCGATTTTCCCCATCCCGTTCTCCTGCTCGGTCCACGGGCCTCTTTTGAGCTTTCTCAGAACAAAACTTCCCTCTTCCTTGGCAAAGTTATCCTTTTCCTTCGCAAATCGCTGTTTGCTCTCCTTCTGCTTAGCCACTGGACCTCTCTTAACATTCTTAGAATCATTTTTTCCACTTGCGTTAGCAAATTGACCCTTTCCCTTCATAAATTTATCTTGTTCCTCAGAAAGTTTAACCATAGTCTCCTGCTCTATCCATGGACCTCCTTCAGCCTTCTTTGAAACAAATTTCTCTTTCGCCTTTGCGAATTCCTTCATAATCATCTCCTTAGCCTTCTTGAGCTTTTCTTCAGCGGCATGGATCCCCCGACCTCCTTCAGCCTTTTCCGGACTGGATCTTGCAGAACTCCCTGAAGCGTTATTTTTATGTCCATTCTGTTTGATACCAAAGACCACTTCCTCAACCTTGGCCCTGTAGGCAGCGTTCCAAATAGGCTCAACGGTTGAGGCCTTGCCCTCTTCCTCCCTGTGAATGGAACTTGTGGCCGAGCTGTATGAATCGTAGTCATCATCGTTTTGAGGACTAGCGCTGGATGAGCTGGAGAACCCGCGAATGAAGTGTTGTTTCTCGCCTGTGCCGACGGTGTTAAGGGTCACACCAATTATGGCCGACGATAAGCAATTTTCAGCACACTTTGAAAAGGCCTCAGATTGAAGGGCGTTTTCAAACAACGTGCATTGACGTTTCAGTGAGAGTTTTCTACAGCAAAGAGCAGCGCCCGCTATCGTGTTTCTGGCATGCATTTCATCCGCAGCTTCTGCTAAAAACGAATAAGGTAGCAATTTCAAAAATGAAAGATGGACGTTAGGGTTTAGGTGGGTTTAAGAGAAACATCCAAACTGCGACAGTTTTATCACATTAAACCCCTGGTTAAATAGAAATCATTATATTTTCGAAGTTCAATATCAATTTAGTACTAGCGCTTGCACCAGATACCGTGCCATGCAATAGCCGATAGTGACATTCTAAACATGTTGATATGATTAACGAGTGAGAATGTTGTAATTTGCTTTAGTTTTCATGGTTTGAATAACAATGTGGTGTATCAAGAATAGAAATGAATTGACAATTCAATATTACTAGCAATAATGATGTAACAATAACAACAAGTGTCACATAGTAATATGTATTTGTATTGTTGTTAGTAATTTTATTTGTAATTATTGAATACAAATTGTAATTTTTTAATAAATTTATAATACATTTAATGCAATTCAAATATTAAAAAATCAAAAAATAATTATTGTGAAAAATGCAAAAAAAATTATATAATTAATAAGTTCTCTAAGCATAATTAAAAATGAATAAATAGGATAGTATAAAAACTTATTGTATTCTTATTACCTCATTGGTAGTTGTAAATAAATTTTACTTTAATGCTTATACATCTTGTAAATAGATTCTCATAAATAAAATTTCACTTACATATTCTTTTGATGAAAATAATCTTTACAAAGTACAAAAAATTGACCATGTCATTATTATATTTATTAAGATTTATTTGATTTTTTGTAAATTCGATTAACCAAAACTTATACAGAGAAACATAACATAACTATTAACATGCGACTCTTATTTTACCTTCAATCTAGCCAAAAATATTGCATTATGGAGAACTACCAAAAAAGGGCTCCTATAACACCTTATTTTACCTTCAATCTAGCCGAAAATATTGCATTATGGAGAACTACCGAAAAGGGGCTCCTATAACACAAAATGAGTTGAGCCAATCATATAATTTGTACGAAATATAAAATTTATAAAAGAATAAAAAAAACTTTAGAAATATTTTAATTATTCACAAATCATTACTTGTGATTGGTGGATAGTGTAATACCCCAAAATTGGCTCATTGACATTATACTAATTCTGGTCTATTTTGATCAATCCTAAGACCTATTCTAATAGGCAATTCTCATTCTGATTGTTGCTACTTGACTTAATTGTTAGATGCAGAAAATTCTAATCTGCATTCATCATATTTCCTATTTAATCCATATAGTACTTACTCGTATTAGCCACATTAAACCTATTTGATTTAAATTTAATTTAATCAAAAGTATTCATACTTTATTAAATTAAATTATATCCTAAGGCTAATGTACTATAGGGTTAAATTTATTTAATTTAATAAATATGCTTATTTTAATTAATTAAATAAAATTATTTAATTAAATAGAAAAGGTATTTATGAGAGCATATCTCATTTTATTAAATTAAATATTCTTCCTAAAATCTCCTCTTCAGTTCTAAATAGGAACTTTGAGTGAACTACTTCTCAAAATTAGAATCAATCCAGTTAACGTACTCTCTCACTCATGGCAAGTTTAGTTGACTGCTCATCACACTCAGATCAGAAACAGTTCACTTCACCTGCACAAGGAAGTTTCCATCTTAACTGAATCTTTGCTTCAATCTTGACCATCGATCCAAGTTGATCTCACCCATTGATGGATTCCAAGAATTCTATTTAAGGGACTCATAATTCCTCATTACAGAGGTTGAATTGAATTGCTATCGAATCTCTGCTGAATCGTGCTCTCACTTTGAATTCATTATTTCATAAGCTTTCATTCCTTAGATTAAATATCATTTAGATTTAATATGCATGCATATAATCTAGTTTATTTTATATGTTCTTAGATTAATTGCATATATCATTTAGATTACTTGCATACTCGTATAGACTTAAGTGCATTTAAATCCTTCGTTCTTAAAGGGTCTGGTTGCTTACATCTCGAATCTAAGGATATCTAATAAGCAAAATCCCTTTAGATAGAAGGCAACAGGTTGCCTTGCTGGACTATTCTTGGGTGAATAATCTCATGTTCATTCCAAGATGAACCCGCAAATAAGGACCATGTTGAAGTGTGTGTGTTAACAGAGGCCGCATTCCACACATACATTTTTGGCGCCCACTGTGGGGCCGAGAAAATCAATTTCTCTAGCCTCATTTGCATTTTTTAATGTTATTTTAGTGTTCTGTCCGTACTGTTCTGTACCATTACTTGAATCTTCGCGCGAGATCTTCCATTTTCGCAAGAGGATTTTAAGTTCTTGCGCGAAGTTTTATACCGTATTGCGCAAAAAAGTGCCTAATTGTGCAAGTCTTCGCACAACACATTATTTTCTCGTGCAACTTGGAGAAAGATTTTCTGCGACACTGCGCAAGATTTCACGCGAGACAGTGCAAGATTTCGCGCTAGACAGTAAAAGATTTTGCGCGAGTCTATGCAAGATTTCGTGCCGGTCTATGAAAGATTTCGCGCGGCCCTGCACAAGATTCCGCACGAGATCTTTCAACAACACACTTTAGGATGTAGATTTTTAATGTTGTTTATCATTTCATTTCATTAACTTATGGTCTCTGGAGCATCTTTATTTTAGCTTTTTTGAATTTTTATTTTTATTTTTATTTTTATTTTTAATTTAAAGTATAAAACAAATTTTGACTTTTGCTGTTTTCATAGGTTTTAACATTTTCTAAGCTAATTTATGGGTATAAAAAAGTATAAAAAAAGTTAAATTTTTTTTTCCCATAGTTAAGCTTCCGTTTTCACTAATGTGCTTTCTCTGAAGCATCTTCATTTCAATTTTTTTGATTTTTTATAGCCTAACAGTTGTCTGCAGGACGTTTGACGAAGACTCATTTATAAAAACTCTCCAAACATGAATTGACTGTGTGTTTGTAGGACATTATCAAAGATATGTTTGTCGAAGATCAACATTAAAACCCACTAGATAATGTGTCTTCTTTCCTATTTTCAAAACATAGTCTAATTAGGGCTTGTGAACTTCCTAGGGTGCATGACAGAAGAATAGGGGATTATGATCTTCACCACTTGGAGGTCATGACCAAGGGTGAATCAGAAACCTAGACGCTTCTAAAAGATGACATTCTGAAGAAGGCAAGCAGCTTAGTGGTTCTCTAGTGCTAATTCTTTTCTATGATGAGATGATGGTTTCCTTTCGAGGGAATCAAAATCTTTAGGAAGAATGAGTCTAGATTGATTAAACTAAGTCAGTAATTAACCTATTTTGTGTGTTTGGGTGAGAAAGTAAGGTAGAGGAGTATGCTCTTTCCCCTTGAGGGAAATCAAAAACTTTGACCCTTGCGATCGAACCACTAGTCCGAGTTAATCCTTTAGAGGGCTTGCTAGAGTGATCCAACCTCCGAGAATGACCCAAGTGAGCACACTCCTTTTGCCAGAGATTCCAACTCACTATAATAAAGAAGCTTTGTAGAGCGAAAGACTCCAAAGCCGAATTAATTTCCTCTCCTTTATTCCTGATATCGCATATCAAGGAGAGGCTCTATCTGTGCATTGGTCGACGCCAGCCCCTAGCTTGCTAAGCAAGTAGTGTGCATTTTCAGATGCCGGTGTGGGCTGCTGGCCTCAACTTCGCTTGCGAAGCCACCGAGGATTAATTCGAACATAAGCCAAGTAAAAACCTCTTAGTTAGAAGCTACCCGGTTCACCTCTGAAAGGAGGCTTAATCTTTGTGCAAGGAGGGGGAAGAATCTCTCCTATAGAACTCACCATAGGCATGCTACTAGACATTTGAAGGTGGTATACATGCTTGTCCCTTGCCGCAAGGGTGCTCATTCAGCGTATACTATTAAGTTATTTGAATATACCAAAAACATGGGTGCCCTCTAGGGGGTGACACGGTTGTGTGAGGTACACGCATGCGCATAAGATGTGGGACAAAGGTTTTGCCTTCTCTACCATTTTTTGTTTCTAGGGATAAAGTGTGTTTGTTATTGAGTCTTAAACATGTCCAAACCTGTCTAAACAAACTAAAAGTCAAGACTTCCCCATCACTCTGAGTTGCTTTGTCCTTGGTTGGATTGTATTCGATTACTACTTGATTCTCATGTCTATCTGAAAACAAACTATCTTTTGAAACCAATGATGTTGTCCAAATGTTATTTTACAACTTGAAAACCAACCTTGCAACTTGTCTAAAATCTGTTAAAACAACCAACAATCTGTCCAAAACAATATGAAATTCTCAAAATCTCTTCAAAATCTAGTTCAGTTGTCAGTCTACTCTCTGATTTCGCACCCAATTTTCAAGATTTTGTACGAAATCCTTTTTACCTCACACTTTCTTGCATGACTCTGTCAAAGTCCTCACGTGAAACCGCAAGTCTTCACGCGATCCCGCAAGACTTCGCACAAAAACTTGTCCTTTTCTGTCAAAATCCTACTATCTTGTCAGTTTAGCACTTTCTCGCACAACTCTTTGAGAATTTTCGCATGAGATCTTTGCCTCAAAATTATCAAAACGGTCAAATTGACTTGTTCAAGCTATCTGTGCTATGTTTCTAGTCTGTTTCTTGCATTCAGTTAGCTCTGTTCTATTTGCAGACAGTCTCAAAAAAGTGGCATCCCGCTTAGCTAATGACTTGCAATCCATACTTTAACTAGTCTTGTCTCTTAGTAAATTTTTCTCTTGTCCTTTAGTGCTTGTTGTACTCCGTGTCACGATAGTCATAATCTTTGGTTGTTCTAGCCTTCAAATCAGATTATGTGTACCTTAGTATACTACACTCTTATCTTGCTTTTCTGAGACTACATTCTAGTGTGGTCCTTGTCTAAGCTTTTTCTTTTTGTCATTGTCTAGTGTGGCAACTTGAATTATGTTCTAAAACTTGGTTGTCACTACTTGAAACATAGTACATCAAAATGATTAACAATAAATGTGCTAAATCCAATATTCCTAGTGAGCAAGAAGAGCTACTTATTACAAACATGAAGCAACAAATCCAATCAATGAGCGCTCAACTTCAAAGATTGAAGGAGGAAGACGAAACATCATTGAAAAAATTCTCCTTGAGAGAAAATTTCCCTTCCTCCTATGACAACCAAAAATCAAATTCTTATGATCTTGAATCTAAGATATCTAAGAACACTTCACAAACACCCGAGAGATCTGGAAATATCTTTGAAGAAAAACCTTGGGAACCTAAACTAAAGCGTGATTTCACATGTTTGGGAAAATCTTACGAATTAACCTTGGAAGAAATTCTTGAAGAAAAACTCATTATTTTACCTAAGGTCACTTTTGTGAGAGTTTCCTTAATAAGTAACTATTGTGCCTATCATAGACATAATTTACATAAAACTTCACATTGTAAGGAGCAGAAAAACAAGATCCAAGATCTCTTTGATAATGGCATAATTCAAAAATCTAAGCTCTTAGCTACTAAAGATTCTACTCTCAAGAAGGATCAACCTCATGAAACCCTGTCTAGTAATGGTTCAAATGCAAATTCTACTTCTTCCAACATACAACCACCTTTTAAATTGTTCAATCTTTCCAATACATATTTGTCAAAAGAAGAACTTGCTACTCCCCTTGTTGACTATGTGTACCCTCAAGGACTGCCTTTGAAAGAAACTCAAGCCAATAGATACTGGGCTGCAAGTCTTTCCACCACCTTTACAGATCATACTTCTTCATACCCTGCTATGCCTATGAAGTCCACTCCAAGTAATTTTCCTTCTAAACTTCAAGAGCCTATTATGCAGACTCTAGAAATAGATCCGAATATAGATTCAAATACTCCCTCATCCTTGGAATTGGTTTCATGTCAAGAGGCCTACTTACATGACGAAGAAACAAGTGTTGATCAAGACCAAGATTCATTCATCCCCTTTAAAATCATCCAAGATCTCGTGCCTCCATCTCAAGAGTCACATAGTCCTCCATCTCCTATATCATGCACCTCTACTAAGCAAGGTCAAGATATTCCTTCCACCATCCTTAAGAAGACTATTAAAGACCAAGAGAAGGATACTTTTCCTATACTACCTAAAATTCATTTTGAAGATAAAAGTGTTCCCTCACCCTCTTGTTCTACCTCGCTACATTCACTTCCAAACTATGCTCAAGCTTTAAATACTCTTGTCAAAGGTATTGCTCCTATAACAGTTACTCATAAAACTATTGATGGCATTGGTCATGTTGCTGACTCTAAAGATGCTAATATCCCTACTCATGGTCCATTCACATCTTCCAAATCTATCCTTGGTCCCTACCCATCTAAGCTAAAACCTTCAAGTCTTCCATCCATATTGGGACCTTATGTTCCTCTATCTCCTACTTCCACTCTTAGTTCATTATACGTTCCTCCTACCCTACCCCAAGATCAACAAAGATACACACACTTGAACTCTTCACATCCACCTTTCCATCTGAACCAGTCATATTGGCCTCATTCATCCACAAATCCCAAGTCCTTTGGAAGCAATTTGGATGATCAACTCAAACACAAGTGCATGAATCCATCCTCAAAAGTTCACTATGTCTCCTCTAATCGACATGTGAATGTCAAGAAGGAAAATACACAAAAGAGACTGCAAAGGTTCACTATTCAAAGAGCTTAACCAAGGAAAGTGCGGGTTCTTAAATCTGTTATTGAAGAAATGTGTTCCAAAGCATCTAATGAAAAATCAAAAGCTATATGGATTCTCAAGTCTCTTTTGAAGGACTTGAATATTGAAAACAAATCAAAGTTGACATTCAATCTTCCAAAGGTTTCCACTCCATTTCTTTCCCAACATCGTCCTAAAAAGATTTCAAAACCTTCTACTCCACCCCTCTCCAAAATGGCTCTGCTACCTCACATATCTAAGCCTCAATCTATTTCATCCATGATTTCCCCATTTTTCCACTACCCTTCAAGGTGTGTGTCAATGTTGATCTTGCCCACTTTTTCTTCTCCCCTTGCGCATCCCTTTCATTACCCTATCCACTCCACCTTCTATTCTCCACCTTTTATCCTTCCATCCCATTTATCTCATCCATAGCCTAAAAACTTATCCTCCATATATATTTTCTACTATCTCCCTTCCATTGCCTTATCAGCATCTTTGAGTGTACCTTGCTATGGCTTTGGCTTATCATAACTTATCTTTCTTATAGGAATGCTATATAACTTGAGAAAGGCTTGAATTCTTTCCAAAAACTCTAAAAATCCAAAAAAAAGAAGTGCCTCAGTGAAAGCTTGGAAACAGGTGCCTTGGTAGCAAAAGTAAAGATAAATAAATCCATCCTATGGTGAAAAACACTTCTTGTGGCACCTTGGATAAGTACCATGATGAAAACCTGGTAAACAGGCATCATGCGTAATTCTTCCATCCATGACATCCTATCATGATCTTGCTTATCCTTCAGATGTCCTCATTCCTGAAGTCATTCATTCATAACCTCCATAACAAACTTTTCTATCCTATTCAGTTAGCCGTTTGGTCTTGATCAACAAAAGAAAGAAGAAAACTCAGTTCTTGGCAATCTCTCAAGTGACATGGTCACTTTCTTAGATTACTTACGTGACACCCTTCATTACACCATGAGCTTATATTGTTATAATTTTCCCTAGCTTGGGTAATCTTGTGAAGGCTTTCCTTGAGAGTAACATTCACCGCTTCATACTCCTTGCCTATCCATCTCCACTTATCCACCAACTTGCTACTACTTCTCATCCTACACCTTGCTAGACATTGGAACAAAATCAAGGTAATCCTTCTTAAGAGCTAGTAATGTCTAAAAAAATCTAAAAATCAGAAAAAGTCCTGAAAAAATTGTTACCCTAGTGAAAACCTAGCAATAGGCACCTTGGTGATAACAAAAAAAATTGAAAAATCCAAAAATACAAAAAAAATAAAACAAACAAAAAAAAGTGTCATTAGTGAAAACCTGGAAGCAGGCATCATGGTAGCAAAAAAAGGAAATTTCTGCCAAGAAGGTGAAAACCTAGTAAACAGGTGCCTCTTGTTCCCAATGCTCCATCTAGCAGCGCATCTTCTGGCTCTCTGTATAGTTGTTTTACTACTTTTCCTGCTTTCTGCTCATGTATCCATGGATTGAGTCTTCTCACAGCTCGGGGGCATTCCCCTTTAGTGTCACTCTTTTTTAGATTTTCCTCATAGAATCTCCTTCGTGACAGTCACCAATAGTCCTCACTAGGTCTACCTACTATTGCCAGTGTCACCGTTTTCAAGATTCTCTTCATAGAATCTCTCTCGCAATAGTCACCAGTTGTTTCAGCTGTTTCTGCCTATTGTTGCTTGGGTCACGTCTCCAGATTCCTTTATGGAAGATCTCTCTTACGTCAGTCACTAGTCGTCCTAGCTATGTCTGTCTATTATCGCTCAGTCCTTCTTAGGTTCTTCATCGTGAAGATTTCCCTTTACCTCAGTCACCAGTCATTCTGACTGCGTCTGCCTACTGTTGTCACCCTACTGAAGATATTTCTTTCAAACATGTTCTGGACACTGACACTTGACATCAATCCCAAAAACATTGAACTAAAAAATGATATACTTGTTTGGATATGCTGAGCATTTTCTTTGTTTGCTTTGTTTTGCTTTATCATATCTCCTCGAGCAACTCGATGATGTCATCTTTGACTAGAGAAGTAATCACTAGTGGCATGATCTTTTCTTTGCTTTCTGTCTGTGGTTTAGTTCCAATAAGTTGATATATTCCTATAAAAGGGGTGTGCACTATAAGAGCCTCCATCTCGTATTGGATGGTCGTGTGTACCTCGACTCCTTTTATACGAATATGTCAATAATGTTGGTTCTTCTCATTGCTTGTTGGAGTGAACTCTTCATGCTACAGTAAATATTGATACTCATCCTGCTAAGTGAACGTATGGGTCACTGTGAGTATATCTAGCACACTTCTATCTCAGGTTACGAACGCAAGGGTCATTGCGGACAGAATAAATACTGAATACTTAGCATAAGATGGATCTCTCATGTGTTTGGTGTGTCTATCATGCAAGCAACATCCTGGTCATCCTAGCATTTATGCTTTGATGCTTATGTTAAGTTGCTATATTAAAAGGGACAAATGTTCTGGTCATTCTGGCTTCTTGTGCCTCGAATGCTTACATTTAATCCTAAAAAACCTATAGCATATGGTCTATTCATATTCCCATGATTGCAATGTCAATGGAAATTGTATAACATACGAGCTTTGTTCTATATCCAGTGATGATAAATTGTGAAGGCTTGGTAACCAGACCTAGGGTTGCATTTAATATAGTCTTGCATTACATAATTCACTTGCATAAGTATGCGATTCAATTGTGATTTTGTCTCTATTCTTCATGATGAGGGATTAGGGGTTTCTTCAAATATATCTTGATCCTCCAAGACTACACGAGCATTTGGTTCGTCGATTTGTGCTCCTCAATGGAATACCTGTCACTGTCAAGCAAAACACGCAACACCACATGAGATGTCAATCCATTTCCATATGCATTGCATCCATATACTCATTATATCTACTCTACATGCTCATAATCACATCACATCACATCAAAATACATATGCATTCATATCAAAGTAAAACATACATCTCATAATCATCATATTGACATCTCATGTACATCAAAGTGAAGCAGACACAGACAACGACGTGCACACGATGATACTCGACTCAAAATCTCGTGTATATATATATATATATCAAAAAAATGGGTCAGTACAAAAATGGGCACTAATCGAGTGCTATCGATCAAAATGATACAAAATGGTGTTGGCACACCAATCAATACATAGCCAGAGATCAAAAATTAAGAGCTAGGCACACAACACCTAACTCTATCCTGTACTCTCGTCTCCAGGAGAAGCAGGAGTAAGAGCAGTAAGCAGAGGAGGTGGTGGCATGTCAGGTCTCGTAGGAGGTTGTGCGCCTCTCGACTCTCGTGCATATTGAGAAAATTGATGTACTTGTAGAGCCTCATCAAGCACCACTGTCGAATATGTAGCAAAATAGTACGCTGCCCAGGCTGACTGTAAGCGGACCTCATCCTGCAATGTCTCTACTCTCCACTTAGCAGTCTCAACATGCTCTCTCCATCGATCGATCTCTCGCTGTCGCTCCACCAGCTCTGCGTCATGGACAACTACCTGTATCTACAACTCTCCCAACTGTCGAGAGGCCTGACGAATCCGCTCTCGGTAGCATTGCACTAGGTCCTATGTCCCAGCAGTAGGTTGATCAGGCATATCCTCATCTAGTATCTTAGGTGCCTACTGCTATGGCGGTGCCTGCTACTGTGGTGGTGCCTACTGTTGCTGTGGTACCTCTTGTAATGGTGCCTGCTCCTCTATCCTCGGCCTCCGTCGTCGACCCTGCAATGTGCCTGCACCTATTTCTGACCTCATCTGACGTGGGGGAATCTTTACCTACTGTACTCAATGTCGGACCTCTATATGTGGCTGCTCCTACTGCTGAGGTACCTCCTACTACGGAGGTGCTTGTCTCTGACCTTGCCCTGCTCTCCCCACTAGGTCTGTGAATCGTGGGAAAGGATGATTGATCAAATACACCTTGTATGTAGGCATCATCCCTGCATCAGCAATCTCAGGGAGATAGTCCCACTATGTCACAACCAAGTTGCGCACATCTATCATGGATTAGCTTGGGTCTAGTCGTGGGGGCCACCGTCACTCCACATCCTTTGCCAGTCTAGCGTAGGTGCAGTACTCCTATAATTTGTCCTGTGGTGGGCCATACTGCTGCCACACTCGTGAAATCACAAACCTCTCAATGATTTGAGATGTCCAACCCAACAATGGCCGCAAACAAAACATCTAGCCTAGCTCCCTCAAGGTGTCATCCCAATCCTCTGTCTCTCGCCAGGGTCACCATACGACAGAGACCAGGTCATCGAGACGTGCCCACTAGTGCTCTGTCTTACCCAAGAAGACTTGGGTAATATGCCCCCGATACCTACAAATATACAGATCCATAGGCTCTTGAGCATCCTCATGAATGGCCCTACATATAGGAAGATGCTCCCATGCCTAGATCTGCAAAACATAGGCTCCTGATGCCATAGTCTTCTTCCCATGGAAGACTATTTCATGCATCTCTTGGAACATATGGGTCAACATGCACTGACCCCACCCAAATATCTCAGGGGCCTCTACCATCCGTCGAAGCATGACCCCCCAACCACACTCTAAGCCATGTTGCCCCTTGTCTGGCACTAAAAAGCAGCTCAGAAATATTGCCAGCAATGATGCCAATCTGTGTGTCTGCCCATAGGTGTGCACAAGCTCATCCCAACTGATGGCTCGACCCCTCGGTAGCTCCCTCTCGAACACAATAGACAATGCCTCTGTACTTGATCGAGGAACCATATCGTAAATCACACATGCTCCATGGAATGGGATCCTAAGTATCCTTCATATGTCCTCTGGGGTGATGGTCATCTCCCTCACTGGTAGGTGAAAGGTGTTCGTCTTCGAATGGAAACGCTCCATCAAGGCTGTGAGCAGGCCGTGATTCACTAGCACTGTTGAGATCCGGCATAGAGAAGATAAGCCCAATCGAGCGATATGTGCCCTATTAGCATCATCGAGGCTCTGCAACAAATCTCCATATGGTGGATAGTGTGATCTAAATGACACATCATCGAAAACCTCCTGCACACACACAAAGAACAATGACAAGCAAATGATCAATATCGGGTCGAAACGACAGAACAATGTAGACAAAAATGCAAATTTCATGCCCAAAAATGAAAATTTCACCTTCGCTATCATAGATTTTCACGCATAGACCTCAAGATCTTGCGCGAAGATCTCAAGATCTCGCACGAAGTTTCATTTCTTTGCATGAGCAATCTCTTTGTCATGCAAAGAATGAAAGTCTCCCGCGCGAAGATTGAATGAGACTTCTTGCTCTTTGCACGAGAAGTGGGTATCTCCCACACGAGAACACCCACCACCGTGTGCAAAGAAACAACAAGTCATGTTTCTTCGTGCGAGAAGAGATTGTCTTCATGCGAAAAAGGATAGTCTCGCGCTAAGACCGATTGACCAAGTCCTAAAACATGCTAAAAATGCAATAAATGACATCATAATGCATGCAAATGAAAGTACAAAGGTGGGAAATTGATGACTTACTAGAGGTCCGTAGTCTGCTGGCTGACTGTGTCGTCGAGAGCGCTCGAAACGATGATCTCTCACATTCATTGCCATCTTCCTCTCAGAGCTACTATTCACAAAAGATAAAATGCACAAATGATTTGAAAATGACCTCTTGGGCCCTTATATAGCTGTTGACCTAATTTTTCAAAGTGCTCTGATTTGTGCAAAAATCACCCCTATGGCTAATTTGACCATTCTGAATCCATTTTCGGGATCGAATTCAAAATCTAACACACCTTAATGCCTAAAAAATGCATTTTTTAATGTTGGGACCGATGCGATCGAACGCTTGTGCAGTCCAAATTTTTTGATACTTTTTTATTCTTGGAATCTTTTCAACTCAAAATTCTTCATGTTTTCAAAATTTATTTTCGAAAAAGTCAACTATGGTAAAACTTGGTCTTCGAAACCTCAAAATCATTGCAAATTAACTCTAAATCTTCTTCTAATTTCTTCTACATTCTATTGAATCTCATATTTCTTCTACTACTTTATGTCACATTTATGGTGTGTCATCTTTCGATTTCGCTCCCAAGGGGCCAGGATGATTACATCATTGAATACTTATTGCTCGGGGCATCTCGTTCTCATCTTATGTCCTCATCATTCAGGGCATCTCACCACTAGGGGCATCTTGTTTCCCTCTTTCTGGCATCTTTTTCATCTTGTCATCATTTGATTACAGGTATTGGGACAATCTAAACCTCGACTCCTAAGGATCAAGCCTCATTCTGGAGATGATTCTATGTCTCATAATTCGATCTTGCTATCTTTTATCAATCTTAGGTATCTAGGTGTTCTATTTGGATCCTTAAAGGTTAGGCTCTATTCTGGAGATAATCTTTTAAATGCTATCAATTTCAGGTATCTAGATGTTCTATATGGATCCTTAAAGGTTAAATTCCATTTTGGAGATAATCTTTTAAATGCTATCAATTTCAGGTATCTAGGTGTTCTATCTGGATCCTTAAAGGTTAGGGTCCGTTCTGGAGATGATCTTTTAAATGCTATCAATTTTAGGTATCTAGGTGTTCTATCTAGATCCTTAAAGGTTAAGCTCCGTTATGGAGATAATCTTTTAAATGCTATCAATTTCAGGTATTTAGGTGTTCTATCTGGATCCTTAAAGGTTAGGCTCTATTCTAGAGATAATCTTTTAAATGCTATCAATTTCAAGTATCTAGACGTTCTATCTGGATCCTTAAAGGTTAAGCTCTGTTCTGGAGATAATCTTTTAAATGCTATCAATTTCAGGTATCTAGGTGTTCTATCTAGATCCTTAAAGGTTAGGCTCCGTTCTGGAGATAATCTTTTAAATGCTATCAATTTCAGGTATCTAGGTGTTCTATCTGGATCCTTAAAGATTAAATTCTATTCTAGAGATGATCTTTTAAATGCTATCAATCTCGGGTATCTAGACATTTTGTTTAGATCCTTAAAGGTTAAACTTTGTTCTAAAGGAAACCTTTAAAATGCTTATCAATTTAGGTATCTAGGTGTTCTGCTTGGATTCCTTAGGATCAAGCTCCATTCTGGAGATGGTTCTTAAAAGCTTATCAATTTGTCTCCGTATCATCAACTTCGGAACCAATCTCATCTTCGCATCATGCTTTCTAATTTTTCTTTGAATTGAACGTGTTGCTCACAAATTCATTCAAAGAGGGGCAAAATGTAATACCCCAAAATTGGCTCATTGCCATTATACCAATTCTGGTCTATTCTGATCAATCCTAAGACCTATTCTAATAGGCAATTCTCATTATGATTGTCGCTCCTTGACTTAATTGTCAGATGCAGAAAACTCTAATCTGCGTTCATCATATTTCCTATTTAATCCCTATAGTACTCACTCATATTAGCCAAATTAAACCTATTTGATTTAAATTTAATTTAATCAAAAGTATTCATACTTTATTAAATTAAATTATATCCTAAGGCTAATGTACTACGAGGTTAAATTTATTTAATTTAATAAATATGCTTATTTTAATTAATTAAATGAAATTATTTAATTAAATAGAAAAGGTATTTATGAGAGCATATCTCATTTTATTAAATTAAATATTCTTCCTAAAATCTCCTCTTCAGTTCTAAATGGAAACTTCGAGTGAACTACTTCTCAAAATTAGAATCAATCCAATTAACTTACTCTCTCACTCATGGCAAGTTCAGTTGATTGCTCATCACACTCAGATTAGAAACAATTCACTTCACCTACACAAGGAAGTTTTCATCTTAACTAAATCTTTGCTTCAATCCTGACCGTCGATCCAAGTTGATCTCACCCATTGATGGATTCCAGGAATTCTATTTAAGGCACTCATAATTCCTCATTACAGAGGTTGAATTGAATTGCTATCGAATCTCTATTGAATCGTGCCCTCACTTTGAATTCATTATTTCATAAGCTTTCATTCCTTAGATTAAATATCACTTAGATTTAATATGCATGCGTATAATCTAGTTTATTTTATATGTTCTTAGATTAATTGCATATATCATTTAGATTACTTGCATACTCGTATAGACTTAAGTGCATTTAAATCCTTCATTCCTAGAGGGTTTGGTTGCTTACACCTCGAATTTGAGGATATCTAATAAGAAAAATCCCTTTAGATAGAAGGCAATAGGTCACCTTGCCAGACTATTCTTGGGTGAACAATCTCATGTTCATTCTAGGATGAACCTACAAATAAGGACCATGTTGAAGTGTGTGTGTTAACAGAGGCCGCATTCCATGCATACATATAGATTTCAAACTAATTCCATAATTGTGCAAACTGAATGCAATAGTACTAGCCTATGACAAGTACAATAACACATTTTTTTGAAGTAACAATAACGATAACACATATATATTTTGAGCTTATTGTATCTCTAATAAAAAGTGACCAATTTGAAACATATTGCTATATTTTCTAGTAAATATAAAATGACTAAGAACATATATAATGTCGGAACCAAATTGAAATATATAGCTATATTTTCTAATAAATATAAAATGATTAAAGTAAATTTAGAATGATATATGATTTAATGGTTACTAATTTTGTCTTCAAAATCTTGAATTTTATATTACTGTTCATACATTTATTCAATTGAATCTCAACAATATTGAATGCTTGAATAACACCATTACTGTATTGTCAAAATGAGTACCAAATCCAACATACAATGTTGCTTTTTCTTATTTTATGACAATATAAAGATTGTAGTACATTAGTAAAAATAATATTTTAATATTTTTTGTGATTAGAATACCTCACCAATTTTATTAACTTAAAAGATCAAGTACATGTCTAATAGAAAAGTTTAAAAAAAAAAAATTCCTATTTTTCTATAATCATCACCAATTTTATTAACTTGAAAAAAAATACATGTCTAGAAGAAAAGTTAATTTTATTTTTAAAAATAAATCATAAATACACTTTGCTTAATCGCTTTAGTTATGATATATTAAGCTTGATATATTAATTAGTCAACCCTTCCAATGTATTTTTTAATTGGTTAATTTCAGGCAACTCTTCAGTCTTTGGTTCATGTGATGTATATTTTCAGTGAAGAAACATGTTGTGCAATTTGATCTTTTCAAATAACCAAAGCAGGCATTTTAGGAAAAATTAGATATTTTATCATAGTTTGGGTAGACTCATTTGGGAGCTACTTTGATCTATTGAATGGATCCAAGACTTCAACATGACAAAATATTTATGGAGCAGAGTTTCATGGCCATCATTTAGGCCTCTTTAGATAGGACGACTCCAATGATCTCTCACAACCTTCTCCAATAGAATTCATGAAATGAGGCCTTGAAAGAGGCATGTAGATCATATCAGAGGTGAAGAATTTGTCTAGAGATGGGAAGCCTGTGGAGGAAGAAGATGTAGATAGAATATGTGATTGACATGATGGGGAGCTTGGAGTGTGTGTAAATCATCACTTACAATGTGTTTTGACAAGAAATTTGTGCCAGTTTTAGTAGCTATGTAGGCTGTTGCATCTTTGTTGATGGTGAGGAAAAAAATCCCTAATGTTGTTAATATTTATTGGTAATGGTCTATATTTTTTAATGATCATATGTGCCATTAAGGAAGTGAGGAGGCACACATGAGGTCCTTTCACACAATACACAACAGTGTTATTATTGGGGATCGGTCTAAATTTTCTGATATAATATTTTTGTCCTAAGTAGGAGCGTGGGAAAAATCCAACAAGCCATCCCAAGTACCAGTGTGAGACTTTTCCAGTGGGCTTCACCCAATGTAAAAGCCTATCGGCTAATAAACAAATTTGTATGCTAGTTATATTCTATCTTTTGGGAATTGCATATCCCTTGGGGAAAAATTCAAAAAAATTGCATATTGCATGTTTCAATTCAAAATTGAAACAACACAAAGGAAAAACCATTAGATATCAGCTAAGAGCCAGTCTAGGGTTATTAAAAACCACTTTTGTCACTCTTTCTTTTTTCATAGGCACCTAATTTGTGTGAAATGACTTAACATTTTGAACTCTTTGATACTTATTAGTTATCGCATGTTTTAACTACAATGGCCACTCGAATTGCTATTTATCCCTATTTATCTTCTTGCTACCATTGTCATTTAGAGTGCAACTTTTCCTCCATTCAACCATTTAAAATACATGACATACCAAATTAGACTTGATGATTACTCTTGCATAATAGCTTTCCAAGTTAATTTGATTATTTGGATTTAGTAATCAATCCTTCTTTTTGGATGTTTCTATGCTAATCCTTCCTTGCCTCACCATCCTCTAACATGTCAGTTGGATAAGTAGTAGAAGGATCTTTTTAATGGTCACTAATCTTGCATTTAGGTCCAAATCTTCATATTTCTTCCATCCTTATATGATGCTTGGCAATTCTTGAGCACTTTATTCATCATTTCTAATTCATCAAATAACCTACACACATTGTAAGTTATGACATAAGTAGGTAGACATTTGACAATTTGGCAATTTGACAAAAGGGAGCCCTATAATAACTTACTAGAATACTAATGAATTTTTTTAAGAGGTACTAACTTTGGTGCTAGTACTATGGCTAAGAATGGGAACAATTGAACAGAATGAGATGTGTGTCATGTGTGGGATCCAAGTAACATCAAGATAAAATGGTAATGAAGATCACTTATGAGTGATTGGATGATATATATGGTATCATTCTTGTAAAAAAATTAGAAGTATTACCATCTGGTTTCTTCTTATTTTTCACAAATAAAAATATTAAAGGTGGAATTGCACATTATATGTCTAGGAATATGATATTATAGCATATGTAGGTTAATGGAAATGCCAACATGTGGCACAAATGCTTTGCTTAATTACACTAGGCCATTAGGACAACTTATGTAATTAATTATATTTAGTAATCAGTAGGGCCTATGTGGGTTCAGTGATTTGATTCTCTATTGTGTTAATAAGAGGAGGTCTATATAGAGGAGATGAATGATATATGTAAGACATGTGAAGAGTGTGACATTTTGTTAGGGATCTATTAGAGATATAGAATGGGAAGTTGCTTCCACAAGATTATTAAATGGTGCTACCCTACCTCAAAAGTGTATTTTATTTCTACATATATTGGATATTAGGGCATTGAGGCCTCCAAATAATAACGGTATTGGGTTTGATTTAGCTTTTGCATTATCTTATTGTCATTATTATATGGGTGGATGTTATCAAGCATATTTTAAAGAATGTATGACTAAAGTTGTATGTCTTCAAATCATATTAGAAGAATTTATTTGAAAATTAAAGTACAACACAAGTTGTAATTAAAGAATGTAACATTTTGTATTACTTCTAAAGGAATGGTTCAAGAAGAAATAAAAACTTTTTTATGATAACAACTAATAATCATAGTTAATGAAAAATGTTTAATCACTACATAATGTTGATCCATATTTACAAGAAACTTTGAGAAAGAAAATGAAGTATGTATCCATTCAATAAAAAATATGCGTTAATAAAAGAAGCATTGAAAAATAACCATCTACAACACAACAAGAAATCAATATCATAAGTAGCATTTAACTAACAATGTCATGAGTTTTCTAAAGTTAATGTCACTTATCACTGAAAGGTAGACCCCTTTTCTATTTCGGATCATATAAATTTGGCATGTATTTAATTAAAGAAGTATAGTTTTTGTTGGAATTCTTAAGAATAACTAAGAGGGTGTGGGTGAATTAGTTATCCAAGGTCTAGATGTACAATTAAAACTTTTCACGACTTAGTGAACCCATATCCATAAAACATTTTCATCATGCATGCATCCATTAGATTATGCAATCACTTAAACTTGTAGGTTACTATCAAATCAATTTGCAAAAATAGAAACATGGAACATAACCAATTCAATAACACATTTGACACAATGATTTAACATGGAAACCCAATTTGGGAAAAAAACACCAATACCATGCTACTTATTCTCACTCTTTTGAAGTAATGCCTTGTGAAAGGCCAACCCTGTTAAAGGTTATAATACACATTGTTAAATGTGACCTGGTTAAAGGATTTCAATCACCCTATTAGCCAATTTGGGAAAAAAACACCAATACCATGCTACTTATTCTCACTCTTTTGAAGTAATGCCTTGTGAAAGGCCAACCCTGTTAAAGGTTATAATACACATTGTTAAATGTGACCTGGTTAAAGGATTTCAATCACCCTATTAGGAGTGAGCCTTGTTAGAGGACTTTAAATCATTCACTTAGAATGTCACTCGATTAAAGGATTTACAAATGACTGTTAGGTCAACCTTAATCCAAAGGATTTACCCTAAACTAATACAATGATTAGAAGGTAATAGTAAGGCTTGATTTGATAACAAATTACAACTCCATTTGCAGATTACAAATCTTTGTTTCAATCCTTCATTATGCTTGGCTTTCACACTCTTCAACTCTGATAGCTTATTCACCCTTCAAGCATCCATACCCTTAAGCCTTATTGCTTCACTTGCCAATGCAGTCTCTTCTCTTAGGTCACTGAATGAAGCAAACACCCTATATAGACTCCTTGTCTTCCTTAGGTTCTTGCACATGACAAACCTTACTTTTGACCAACCATCTGTTTAAATAGAGAATTAAGATATTTTATCATTCATTCTCCATCATCCATTTTAGGGTTAGGTTGGATTAGGTAGGATTCAATGAATCTACCCCTCATTTCATTACATTCCCTTCTAGAAACTTCTCCTTTCAATCCTCTTTGAATTCACCTCAATATAGTTCATCTTGAATTTTGTGCCACTAGCTCATCAAGCTTATATTCCACATGGTTCACACAATCCAAGAAATCAAACTTGTCAACTCAAAATCATCAAATTCACAATCTTTCCCAAAATGTTGACACTCAACATTAACTATCTTCTGATGCTTGACACAAATTGTGTTGCTTGGCATCCACTGTCAAAACACTCAGCCTAAACTAAAGTTTATTAGTGCTCAGCATCAACTAAACTTTACTTGGGTTACACTGAAATTGACTTTGCTTGGCTCCAACTAATTTTCTACTTGGCTTACACTATATTTTCTTGGCACCTACTATGCAGAATCTTAAGCTTGGCAAACAAACATCATTTAACCTATTTCTCTAAACTTAACTAGTGTAACCATCCTTTACAACTTTAAGTAGATTATTAATGCACTATAATATCACTGTCTTTACTAATCCTTGTACTCTTTTTCATATCATAACTCAACCTTTCCTCTAGGTGCTATTGTTACCTCATTTGATCAAATCCTCTTCATCAATCAAACAAATGATAGTACTTAAATCATATAAGCAAGTGTCTTACCAGCAAGTAGCGGGTTTGACATCAGTGAAAAAACAATGATTAAAACACATATTCATACTTGTGTCAATCTCTTTTCAACAATATTCCTCTTTGGAATTGATGGCAAAACAAACTTAATCAGTATGATCAATCAGAATACCAAAAAGAAAATAATTCTTTTGTATTGAAATCTCTCCCTCTATCAGCAACTTTCATATTCTGAATAAGTTACAAAATTATGTTCTGATTAATAGACAATCAACTCATCCTCATGAATCCCTCTTGATCACTTCTTATATCTCCCTCTACATTATCTCCCTCTTACTAGATAGATGTTTCTTCTATGTTTTCTTTCATCTCCCTCTGTAGAATCAGGCAGATCAGGATTTCTCTAGATTTCTCTGTATTTTTAATGTCTTTATCTCCCTCTTATTCTCTTAGTTCAATTCATTTATCTCCCTCTTTGACAACAATGCCAAAGACTTGTCATCTTAATATGCAGATATGAGCATTTTTAGTTTCTCCTTCGATCACCTACCTTGTGACTAATTTATAGTTCCAACTCTTTGATTACTTTAGGTAGCTCCTAAAGTAAGATCCACTGCATCAACATATACCATATGTTAATCAACTTGTTTGATGTAGGGCACTCTTCATGCTTCTCAAATAGCCTTTGATAGGGGTATCACCCCTAGTTCACCTCTTAGATACTCATTAGCATCCTTAGGTAATGCTTTTGTAAAGATATCAACAATTTTCTCTTTAGTGTTGACATATTCCATCTTTGCCTCTTTATCTTGAACTAATTCTCTCAAGTAATGATACTTGATTGCAATGTGCTTAGTATTTGTATGCATCACAAGATTCTTTGATATATTTTTAGCACTTGTATTATCATAATAAAGTATCACATGTTCAGTGATTTCTTCCTTCATACCTTTGGGTAGATGTTTGATCCATACAATGTTTGTACAATTTACTGCAACAACAACATATTTAGCTTCATCAGTAGATTGAGATATAAAGTTTTGTTTCTTGCTAGTCCAAGTAACCAACCTTTTTTGACTAAGAAAAATGCTCCTCCACTGGTGCTCTTTTTGTCATCAATATTTCTAGCCCAATCAACATCAATGTAGGCTTTCAATACAAATTTCTCATTTTTCTTGTAGTATAGACCGTACTCCTATGTTCCTTTTAGATATCTCAATTCTCTTTACTACCATCAATTGATTCTCCCTGGGATTAGCAGAGAATCTTGCAACTATCCCTACAGATAATGCAATATTAGGTCTGCTATGTACTACATATTGTAATTTGTCAATCATAGACCTGTATAATGTTTGATTCACCTCAGCTGAATCGTCATTCTTTGACAATTTATGTCTTGTCATCATGGGTGTGCTTACTGGCTTGGAATCTTCCAATCTTAAAAAAATCAATGTTTCCTTAACATACTTTGACCAAGTGATGTATATACCATATTTTATTTGATGTACTTGTGAACCCACAAAGAACTTGATCTCTCCAAACATAGACATCTCAAATTCTTACTTCATTTCATTTGCAAAAGCCTTACACAAAGTATCTTGACCTCCAAATATGATATCATAAAAAAAAAAATTAGATAAAAAAAATGCTTTTGCCTCTGTCTTCAAGTACAGATTGATGTTATCATTAGTCCTCTCAAATCCAATCTTCACAAGATAATTATGAAGCCTCTCATACCATGCTCTTGTGCTTGCTTCAAACCATATAGCACTTTGTGTAGTCTACATACCATGTTTTTATTGTTCGCATCAACAAATCCTTCTGATTGTTCTATATAAACCTCTTCCTCCAATATACCATTCAAAAATGCAAACTTAACATCAATTTGATAAACTTTGAAACCTTTGTATGCAGAGTAAGCAAGCACAATTCTTACTCCTTTCGACCTTGCAATAGCAGCGAATGTCTCTCCATAGTCTATCCCTTCTTCTTGTGCATATCTTTTACAAAATAATCTTGCCTTGTGCCTTGTGACTTCACCATTTTCATCTAACTTGTTTCTGTATACCCACTTGGTGTCAATCACATTTTTATCTTTTGGTCTGGGAACTAGAGTCCATGCCTTATTTTTCTTAATTTTTTAAATCTCTTCTTTCATGGCTTTACTCTAGTCCACATCTTTTAAGGCATCTTTCATTGTTTTAGGTTCTTGTATGCTTAGCAAATATGTATCATTTCTCAACTTGTTCCTTGCCATTGGTCTAACATCTTTATCACCAATGATTTGCTATGTTTTATTCATTTAGTCTCTCAACTTTTGAATCACTATGTACATCTCCATTGAGTAGTTCAACATCTCTTTCATGTAAACTAATCTTAGAATCAGAATGTGCCTCAACTTCATTCTATAACTCGACATCTGAATATAGCTCAGTTCTTGAATGCAACTCGACATTCATAGTATGTGACTCGACAATCATTGAAACTTGATGTTGGGTTGCAATTTGGTTTACAACATCTTCTTCAATAGGCATACCTTCATAAAAGTATATGAATGATTTGTATTCCTTTGGTTCCTTCATAGGTTCAACCTTATATACTTCTGTATATTCATCAAATTTCACATTTGCACTTTCCACAACTTTGTTAGTGTTAGTATTTAAACACTTATAAGCTTTACTTCTTGTGGAATAACCAAGAAATACACCTTCTTCACTTTTTGCATCTAGCTTACCATTCCTAAAATTTTTGAGGATATAACACTTGCTTCCAAATACCTTAAAATATTTTACATTGGGTGAGTAGCCATACCATAGTTCAAAAGGTGTTGAATGAGTACCTTTCTTGACTTGTACATGGTTCAAGGTATAAACAATTGTACTTATAGCCTCTCTCTAATATTTCAAAGTAACATTCTTCTCCATTATGAGTGTCCTAGCATAGTCTATTACATACATGTTCCTACTTTCATTAATTCCATTTTGTGGAGGGGTTCTAGGAGTAGATGTTTGTCTTTTGATTCCTCTATCATTACAAAACATCTCAAACTCATTTGATGTAAATTCTCCTCTTCTGTTAGATCTCAAACATTCCAAGCTTTTACCTATTTCTTTCTCAGCTCTTGCTAAGTACCACTTAAACATTTGGAAAGCATTAGATTTCTATTTTAGAAATATAACTATCATCATTCTAGAATAATAATCAACAAGCAACATAATGTAGTTATCTCCTTTGTAGCTTTGCACTTCAATTGGTCCACACATGCCAGCATGAACAATCTCTAATATTCCTTGAGAGGTATGATTCTTACTCTTAAAACTTGGCTTTCTCATTTTGCCTAACTGACATTGTTTGTAAATTATATTGTTAGGCTTCTTCAACTTAGGCAAATCTCTAACTCTTCTCATGTTACTGATACTAACCAAGTTATCAAAATTAACATGACATAACCTCTTGTGCCATAGCCACACATCATCAAATTTCACAACTAAATAAGTAGCATCTTCTATATCAAGGTAGAATAGATTACCTCTAGTTTGATCACCTTTTCCAATCAGTTTTCCATCAGTATCATATATCTTAGTAATTTTGTTCTCAAACTCAAGCTTACAACCCAAATTATTTAGTTGTGACACACTCAACAAGTTATAGTTAAGTCCTTCAACATAATAAGAATTGTCATATAAAGTATTTTCTGTGAGTTTGATAGAACCTTTTCCTCTTATTAGACATGGTGCATGATTACCAAACCTTACACTATTTCCATCATAATAATTCAAGGTAATGTGTTGTCTAATTAGGACCAAAGGTTTATTCAGTGTGATTTTTTCCCCATATTATTTCTACAAGGGTTTGGGGGCAAGCTGGGGTTAAGGGGAAGCACCCTTGTGGGGTCGGTGCACTCCTTGTTGCAGTACAGGGTGGGGTCAAGGGGCAACGCCCTTGTGGTGGTTTTCAAGGGCAGTGCCCTTGAAGCAAAAAAAGACCTTATATTGTAAAAGGTGTCAGCTACTATTTTTCTATTATTCTAGCCCTAATTTTGTAAGTGACAAAACACTTGTAAAAAAAGGCTTAGGGTTAGGGATTTTCATAATGCGTGATGTAAAAAATTGGTTCTTGCAGTGGTATTGAGTTGTAAGGGATTACAGATTGTAATCAGGTTGTAATCACTAGATCATAATAATATTGGACTTGTTGTTGGTGAACATAGCCCAAGGATTAGGTGAACCATGTTAAATATTGGTGTCTTGTGTTCTTTTTTATGCGATCTATTATTTTTTGATATTGGTTATATTTGCATGTAACTATTATTTTTGTCTAAGGTTAATCCTAACAAGTGGTGTCAGCCAGATAGTCATCATTTTATTTTTATTTTTAGCCAAACTATCGTCATTTTTTTTTATAGAAATTCTCTATAGGAAGATCTCATGGTTGAGTGAGAGTGATGGCAGACGAGGGTAAGCTCAAGGTTGACAAGTTTAATGGGAAAAAAATTTAGTTATGGAAGATGCAAATGGAGGACTATCTCTATCAGAAGGATTTATGGAAACCATTGATAGGAAAAACTAAAAATCAAGGAACTATGACAAATGAGGACTAGGATATTTTAGACAAAAATGCACTTGGAAGCATTCGATTATTCTTGGCACCATCGATGGCATTTAACATTACAAAAGTGAAGACGATGGAAGAGTTGATAGAAACCCTAGCAAAATTCTATGAAAAGCCCTCTACTTTGAATAAGGTATTTCTCATGAAGCATTTATTTAATATGAAAGTGGAAGAAGATGGATCTATTATAGATCATTTAAGTGAGTTTAATATTGTTACTAGTCAGTTATCTTCTATGGGTATTAAATTTGATGAGGAAATTAGGCTCTCTTGATTTTGTGTTCTTTGTCTGAAAGATGTAATGGCTTGGTAATGGTTGTGAGTAATTCTATTTCGAAATCTAATACCCTAAAATATGATGATGTGATTGGTGTTATTTTGAGTAAGGAAACTTGTAAGAAAACCTCAGGTGTATCTACATTAGGAAGTGCTTTGAATGCACAAAGCAAAGGTAGAACAATTAAAAGAGGAAACAATTTTGGAAATCATGGGAAATCAAGAAGAAAGTCAAAGGGGAAGAGGTCTCAATCTAGAGGACTAGGAGATTGCTAGTACTATGGTAAAACAAGGCATAAGAAGAAAGATTATTGGACTCAAAAGAACAATGAAGGAGATAAAACAGAAGGGAAAAAAGAGGCAAATGTGCTAAGTAACAAATCCAAAGAGGATGCTTTGCTTCTATCTTTATAAAGTGTTGATGATTCATGGGTTTTAAATTTTGGTGCTTCATTTCATGCTACACCTCATAGAGTTTATTTTATTGATTATGTCCAAAGGGATTTTGAGCTTATTTATTTGGGGGATAATGAACCTTGTCAGATTGTTGGAAAGGGAAAAGTTAAGATTAAGTTGTAGAATGGGAATCATTAGCTACCACATGAGGTAAGACATGTTCCAAGGCTAAGTAGGAATTTAATTTCAGTAGGGTAAGTTGGTGATGAGGGTTGTGTAGTTACTTTTAATGATAAAAATTGGAAGGGTTCAAAAGGTCCCCTTGTAGTAGAAAAAGGTATGAAAGTAGGCACCTTATATCATTTTATAGGTTATATTGTTCCTTCAACTTTGATTGTTTCAAAGAAAAATGAATATTCAAAAATAGTTGTTGCAGTTGAGCAGGGAGAACAAATAGTTGATGTAGATTTTGATACAATATTGTGGCACAACATGCTTGGGCACATGAGTGAGAAAGGTATGAAATTACTTCATTCAAAGCAAGTTTTACCAGGTGTAAAATGTGTCAATATGGATTTTTGTGAAAGTTATGTGTATGGAAAACAAAAGAGAGTAAGTTTCGTGAAGACTGGGAAGGAAAATAAAAGTGTGAAATTAGAGCTTGTGGATATAGATGTATGTGGACTAGCTTAGGTATTTTCCCTTGGTAGCTCTCATTATTATGTTGCATTTATTGATGATGCAAATAGAAAAGTGTGGGTTTATTTCCTTAGACATAAATCTTATGTATTTCAAACTTTAAAGAAATGAAAATGCTTGGTTGAAAATGATACTAGAAATAAATTAGAATGTCTTAGATCTAATAATGGTGGTGAGTATTGTAGTCATGAATTTGAAGATAATTGCTCCGATAATGGTATTCATAGAGAGAAAATTGTTCCAAGGACTCCACATAAAAATAGAGTGGTTGAACACATGAACAAGACTATAATGGAGCATGCAAGAAGCATGAGGTTGCATGTAGGGTTGCCCTTGAATATGTGGATGGAGGCTATGAATACTATTGTATATTTAATTAATAGAGGTCCCTCTACTCCTTTGGGTTGTGGTATTCCATAGGAAGCATGGACTGGTAAGAAGGTGAGTTATTCTTCTCTCAAGACCTTCAGTCGTGAAGCATTTGCTCATATTGATTCTGAAAATAGAACCAAGTTGGAAGTTAAGTCAAAGAAATGTGAATTTGTTGGATATGGCATGAATGAATTTGGTTATAAGCTTTGGGATTTTGAAAATCTTAAAATTGTAAGAAGTAGGGATGTCGTGTTCAATGAGAAAGTGTTGTACAAAGATCTGTTGCAACAACATGAGAAGAAACAAAATGATTATGTAGTGTTAGATGATACTCTGAAAGTTGATGTTCCAACAATTCCTCATGATCTGCAATAATTGCAACAAAAAATACCACACACCCCAGTGAATGTTAGACGATCAACAAGGCTAAGTAGACCTCAACAAATATTTTCTCCCTCTTTGTATTCTATTTTTCTTATGGATGCTGGTGCACCTGAATGTTATGGTGAAGCTGTGTAGGTGGATACTAAGATTTAGTGGGAGTTTTCAATGAAAGAATAAATGGACTCTTTGCTGAAAAATAAGACTTGGAATTTATGCAAGTTGCTTGTAGGTAAAAAGCCTTTACAAAATAAATGGGTTTATAGGTCAAAAGAAGAGGATGGAGGTAAGAAAATATTTAAAGCCAGGTTAGTGGTAAAAAGATTTGCATAGAAAAAGGGCATTGATTTTGATGAGATATTTTCTCCTGTTGTTAAAATGACTTCTATTCACATTGTTTTAAGTATTGTGGCTATTGAAAATTTGCATTTGGAGCAGCCTAATGTTAAAACAACCTTCCTTCATGGTGATTTAAATGAAGAGATATATATGGCTCAACCACAGGGATTTGAGGTCAAAGGTAAGGAGAACTTAGTGTGTATGGCTTGAAATAGGCACCTCGACAATGGTATTTGAAATTTGATAGGTATATGCATAAGCATGGAAATAATAGGTGTCATTTAGATCATTGTTTTTACTTTAAGAGGTTGGATTATGATAGCTACATTATTTTATGTTTATATGTTGATGATATACTTGTAGCTGGGTCTAACATGGATCATATTAAGGGGCTGAAACATTAGTTAGCACATGCATTTGGGGGCAGCAAAACAAATCCTAGTTATGAAGATTTGTAGAGATAGGAAAAACAAAAAATTGACTTAAAATCAAGCTAATTATGTTGAGAAGGTGTTGCAACGTTTCTCTATGGAGAATGCTAAAGTTGTCAGCACACCTTTACCTAGTTATTTGAAGTTGACTAAGGAGATGTGTCCTAAGACACAAGAAGAGGAGAAAAATATGTCCAAGGTACCTTATGCTTTAGCTGTAGGAAGCTTGATGTATGCTATGGGAGTTGTTAGCAGGTATATGAGTCATCCAGGAATTGAGCATTGGAATGCAATAAAATGGATTCTTAGATATTTGAGAGGTACATCCAGTAAGTGTTTACACTTTGAGAGCTCTACTACTGATTTACAGGGCTATGTTGACTCAGATTTGGTAGGGGATATTGATACTATGCGTACTACAAGTTATGTATTTACTGTTGGTGGGGTAGCTGTGAGCTAGGTTTCTAGGTTGCAGAAGGTTAATACTGTATCCACTACAGAGGCAGAGTATGTTGCTGCTACAGAGGTAGCCAAGGAGATGATATGGCTTTAGGTCTTCTTGGAAGAATTGGGACATCTACAGAGGGATAACTATTTGTTCATAGATAGCTAGAGTTTCATTCATCTTGCAAAGAATTCAACTCTACATTCAAAGGCAAAACACATTTGGTGGTGGCATCGTTTCATCCGATTAGTTTTGGATGATGGACAGTTAAAGCTAGAGAAGATACATACAGATGATAATCTAATAGATATATTTACCAAGGTAGTGATAAGGGAGAAACTAAACTCCTCTTTAGCTTCAATTTGTCTTCTAGACTACACAAAATAAAAGAATAACAGAGTCCAGGGTGGTTTGATATTCTAGTGGGAGCTACAGATTTAACAGTGCTATGACTAGTCTCAAAGTGGGAGGTTATTGTTGTGGAGTTTGATTAGTCTCCAAGTGGGAGATTATTGTGATGTGGAGTCTAATCAGACTTAGAGGTTTATTCAGTGCGATTTTTTCCCAATATTATTTCTATGGGGGAAGAAAGGGTTCTAGGGAAGTGCCCCAAGTGCACTTCCTATCACAATACAAGGTGGGGTCGATGAGCAATGCCCCCATGGGGTTTTTAGGGGTAGCATCTCTAAAGCCAAAAATGACCTTATATTGTAACAGGTGTTGACTACTATTTCTCTATTATTCTAGCCCTAATTTTGTAAGCGGCAAAAATATTGTATAAAAAGGCTTAAGGTTAGGGATTTTCATAATGTGTGATGCAAAAAATTGGTTCTTGTGGTGGTATTGAGTTTTAATGGATTATGGATTGTAATCAGGTTGTAATCACTGGATCATAATAATATTGGACTTTTTTTTAGTGGATATAGCCTAGGGATTGGGTGAACCACGTTAAATCTTGGTGTCTTGTGTTCTCTTTTATGCGATGTATTATTTCTTGATATTGGTTATATTTGCATGTAACTGTTATTTCTATCTGAGGTTAATCCTAACATAGTGAACTTACTTTTGTCTCCAGTCATGTGATGTGAACACCCACTGTTAATGATCCATCTATCATTCTTGTTCACACAAGACATTAGTGCAATTGCCTCATCCTCGTTAGATTCATCCTTCATTGCAATATACACCACTTCATCATCATGATCATTAGATCCACCTTTTGTTTCCTCTTTAGCCATGTAGCAAGACTTCTTGCCTTTGTCTTTGTAGTCTTTGTCGTCTTCATCTCTTCTACTTTTGTACTTGTCACCACCTCTATAATTCTTCTTCTTTGGACATCTAATAACAATATGACCAACCTCATTGCAATTGAAACACATGATAGGTAACTTACCTTTAAATTTTCCTTTACCTCTATGAAATCTCCTTGCTAATAGTGCTTCAAGTTGATCTACATCTTCCTCATCTGTATCACCATCACTGGACACATATTTTGCCTTTTTCTTCTTCTTCTCATGAGGTTCCTTTAATGACAACTTAGCTTTGAAAGTGGATTCAATATTTTCAGGTTTGTAATTATCAAAGTTAGATAGCTCAAAAGTAATGAGCCTACCTACTAGACCTTCAAGACTTAGATTATTCCCTAGTATACATCTTAGTTCTTGTATTACAGAAACTCTAATAGCATATATAGACAATAATGTTCTTAAAAAATTTCTTAGTATAGTGTCATCATCTATTGTACCTGTAGATCCTCTTATTACATTAACGACATCTTTTATCCTAGAGCAATATTAAGTAATATTCTCACCTTCTTGCATTCTCATATCATCGAACTTATCTTTGAGACTTTCAGCTTTGGCTCTTAGAACATTTTTGTCACCTCCATAGATGTTGTGTAGAGCATCCCACATTTTCTTTGCACTATCAGAATAACTTATATCATCAAACTTGGCATAAATCAGGGTAGAGGCAATCTCCAACATCGCCTAGTTGTGTTCTTTCTTCTTTTTCAAATCTTCAGTAGTTAAGGTCCAACAGGATTGACATGCTCAACATCAATGGTAGTTTTTGCATGATCTCCATGAACTCCTAGGTCTATCTTCATTAGAATTTTCCATATAGGAAAGTTATCTCTATTAAGCTTGGGTACCTCTCTTTTCGACATCTTGATCTTTGTGCTTCTAGTACCTTCAAACTAGTCCTCTTAAGTAGATGGCTCTAATACCAATTGTTGGAATTCTTTAGAATAACTGGGGGGGGGAGGGTGAATAAGTTATCCAAGGTCTAGATGTACAATTAAATTTTTTCACAACTTAGTGAGCCTATATCCATAAAACATTTTCATCATGCATGCATTCATTAGATTATGCAATCACTTAAACTTGTAGGTTACTGTCAAATCAATTTGCAAAAATGTAAATATGAAATATAATATATTCAATAAAACATTTGACATAATGATTTAACGTGGAAACCCAATTTGGGAAAAACCACAAGTAACATGCCACTCATTATCACTCTTCTAAAGCGATGCCTTGTGAAGGCCAACCCTGTTAAAGGGCACAATACACTCTATTAAATGTGACCTGATTAAAGGATTTCAATCACCCTGTTTGGAGTGAGCCTTGTTAGGGGACTTTAGTGTTGATGTATAATGTGTGTAGAAGTAATCTATCATGAGCAAACCTATATCATATTTGATAATCATTAATGTATTTCTATCACACACACACATATATGTATATGTATATGTGAGTTGTTAATGATTACTATGAACTTGCGATTGATATCATTGTTGACAGATTAGATAATTAGAGACTGCCTTGTATTAATAATGTGATGTCATTACTGAGTGATTGCATTAAGTAGTATTAATTTACTATTAACTAATCCTTGTTTATGCCTCTATAGAGGCATGACCCTACATGGCCAAAGGCTGCATAGAGTCATGATTCTACGGGTCATAATTGTTGCACATTTATATATACCAAATGCAGATCGATGGGAAATACATCAATCTATGACATCTTGGATCTAATGATCTACATTAAAAATAACCTTCAATAATTTTCTTTGTGATCTAAATCTGTAGGGTCATTGTCACATACAATCTACATCTCACATTGTCAGCAATATTCAAAGAAGTAGATTCTGCATACAGATTTAGAGATTATCAGTATTTGAAGGGCAATTCTGCACTACTATGATACAACTAAGAGTTACTATTGTTCCCATATTTATTGTAACAATTTTATCTATTAGAGATCCATAAAACCTAACATGGTATTAGAGCCATTCTGATAAGAAAATCTATTACAAAATTAAAATCTAAAATGTTAGATTTTCTTTCAAAAGCAAAATTATATTAAAATGTTGAATCATGTGAGACTAGAAGATAGGCTTGAGGGTGCATCTAATTTCTCATCATGGAAAATTAGAGTAATGATAATATTAAGGGAAATGGAATTAGAGGAATATATTCAAATAAACATATCCATGCCTGAAAATGAACCAGAGAAAGTAACATGGAAAAGACATAATAATAAAGCAATGAAAATCATAATAGATTCTATAAAAGATCATATTCTTTTATCCATATCTAGTCTCAATATTGCATTTGAGATGTTCTCTGCTATTTGAGATACATTTGAAATCAACAATACTAGTAGATTATTAACCCTAAAGCAAGATCTACTATATATAAAGATGAAATATGGAGAATTTATAACTTCATACTTTCTAAGGATTTTTGAACTAAAAGATCAACTTGCAACTTTGGAAAATTGAGTTGATGACAAAGAACTCAGCATCATAGCTCTGAGAGGTCTTCCTCTATCATGGGAAACATTTATTCAAGGTTTAAGCTCTCGACCTGAACTCCCTAAATTTGATTTATCAAAGAATGAATGCACACAAGAAGAATCTAGATTAGTCTCAAGAGAACTAAGTACAAATCAAGAGGGAGAAATTCAAGCACTTCATGTGAAATCAAACAAGAAAAGAAAATTCAAACACAACAAAAGGGAATCTAACAAATCATATAAGAGACATGATTGGTCCAAAGTTAGATGTTTTAAATGTGATAAAATTGGACACTCCCATAGCTTCTTCCCCAAAAAGAAGAAAATTCAAGCAACCTTAGTAGAAATCAAAGGAGAGGGTGTATAGAAAGAAGAATGAGAAAACTATGTTTTTTCACTTATCCCTTTCGAGTGAATTAAATTCTAACCACAACACTTGGATCATAGGCAGTGGAGCATCTTGGTACATCACCGGTTTTAAAGACAAATTTGAAACCTTTGTTAGGATTAAACTACAGGTAGAAATAACAATTACATGCAAAGATAACCAATAACAGAAAATAATAGATCACACAGAAAAGAACACAAAACACCAAGATTTAATGTGGTTCACCCAATCCCTAGGCTACATCCACCAAACAACAAGTCCAATATTATTATGATCTAGTGATTACAACCTGATTACAATCTGTAATCCCTTATAGCTTAATAACGCCACAAGAACCAATTTCGCATCACCACTATGAAACAATCCCTAACCCTAAGCCCTTTTATACAAGTAATTTTATACCACTTTAGGGTTACAACATGTCAGCCATATGTCAACCATATGTTAGCCACGACCCAAAAAAATTTTTTGAAGCACTGACCCAAACCCCAAAGAATTTATGAAGTATGTCTAGTACTTCCCTGATCAATCGCCACAAACTAACAACCTTCTTTGAACAAGCCTCAGAAGAATTTACCATTGGAGATAACTCTACTCATCCTATTAAAGGAATTGGTTCTTGTTCAATTCACCTAAATTCAAGAATTACACTACAACTCAAAAATGTTTTATATGTACCAGGAATAAAGAGAAACCTAGTCTCTATTTTTGGTCTTGTTGATCAAGGTTTCAGAATCACATTTCAAGAGGACAAAGTTCTGTCTTGGCCTAAGAACTCTAATATCAAGAAAGCCATTTCCATCAGATTTAGAGATGGTAGTCTTTATAAACTTTGTAATAATCAAAACTTAGCTCTTAGTCATGAAACTTTAAATTCCACTAAAATTTGGCATAGGAGGCTAGGTCATCTTCACTATCATGCATTGTCATCCATAGGAAAAATTGTAAAAGGTTTATCTAGTCTCAAAACTAATCATTTAAGTATTTTCAAAGGACGTGCTTTAGATAAAAATACTAAACAACCATTTCCTAAAAGTGTTCACAAATCTAAATCCATTCTTGAATTGATCCACACTGATCTTTGTTGTCCTGTATCTGTACCTTCTCTTAATGGGTGCTTCTTCTATGTAATTTTTATTGATGATTACTCTAGAAGAACTTGGATCTATTTTTTGAAATAGAAAGAATCAACTAAATTTTTATCAAAATTAAAAGATTTCAAAGCCTTGGTTGAAAATTAGTCAAGACAGAAAATTAAAACACTAAAGTCAGACAATGGAGGTGAATACATGTTTTTTTGGGCTGAAGCATCTAACACTATAGTTTACATTCAAAACAGATGTCCACACTCAGTATTAGAAAACACCAGTCCAAAAGAAGTATTCATAGGCATTAAAACTAATCTAAGCCATCTAAGAATATTTGGATGTCCAGTTTATATCCACATTCCTAAAGAGAAAAGAAAAAAACTAGAACCTTCTGGGAAGAAGGGGATATTTATTGGATATAGTGAAACAACGAAAGGATTTAGGGTCTTCATTCTAGGTCAAAGAATAATTGAGATTAGTAGAGATGTGAAATTTGAAGAAGATATTGCCTTTAATATTTCTAGAAATAGTAATGAATCTATTACTAAATCTATTCCTGAAGTAGAGGAAAGTCAACAAACAAAAATTGAGAGGGAGAATGATATTGAACCATCTTCTTCCACTATGTCCAATCATGAAGATTTTGAAAATGTCAATAATAAAAAGAGACCACTTTGGGCTAGGAAAATGATAGAATAAAATCAGGTTAAACCTAATGAAGTGATTCGAGAGAGCAAAAGAACTAGAAATCAAACATGTTATGTTGCATTATTAACTGAACTTATAAAAATTGAACCTTCTAACGTTAAGGAAGCACTTTCAAATCAGTCTTGGAAAGAAGCAATTATTGAAGAATATAACTCTATACTAAAAAATGATGTATGGTGTTGTACCAAGACCTAAAAACAAATCAGTTGTTTCTTCCAAATGGCTTTTTAAAATTAAGCATGCATCTGATGGCATCATTGAAAAGTACAAAGCCATATTTGTAGCATGAGGTTTTTCACAAAAATAAGGCATTGATTATGAAAAAGCATCTACTCCAGTTGCTAGATATACTTTAGTCAAAACCATCTTGGCTATTGTAGCATCCAAGGGATGGAAGGTTCATCAAATGGATGTCAAAACAACATTCCTTAATGGCAAGATTGAAGAAGAAGTCTATATCGAGCAACTAGAAGGATTCAGTCTCATGACAAAAAGTCTCATGTTTGCAAATTAAAGAAAACACTTTATGGTCTCAAACAGGCTCCCAGAGTGTGGTATGAAAGGATAGACAACTATCTAATGAAGTTGATCCCAACTTATACTTAAAAATAGATGGTGATGATATGATTATTCTTGTGTTATATGTTGATGATTTTTTGATAACAAGTGAGGAACATTTAATAAAGAAATGTAAACAAGAACTCACAACAGAGTTTGAAATGAAAGACTTAAGCCTACTTCACTACTTTCTTATATTAGAAGTCTAGGTACTAGATAACTATAGCCATATGAATCAAGGAAAATATATAGTTGACATTTTAACAAAATTTGGAATGATGGAATGTAAACCAGTGGCTACTCCTATGGAAGTAAACCTACACAAGTTGAAGGATGATATGATCAAATCAGAACATACAATTTCTACTTACTATAGGCAGATTATTGGATCTTTAATATATTTGGTGAATACTTGTCCTGACATATGCTATGCTACTAACACCTTGAGTCAGTTTATGTGTGCACCAAAGAAGATACATCTACATGTAGCTAAATATATTTGGAGATATCTAAAGGGTACTATTGGAATGTGAATCAACTATGATAAAGTCAACATCGAACTTCATGGATATTTAGATTTTGATTGGGTAGGCAGTCCCATTGAACATAAGAGTACTTCTGGATATTGCTTCAGTCTAGGATCTGATATGGTTTCTTGGTCCAGTAGAAAACAGACTTTAGTTGCATTAAGTTCCATAGAAGTAGAATACATTGCATCATCTTTGGGTGCTAGAGAAGCGGTATGGCTACAAAAGTTGTTAGCATATTTGTTCAAAAGACCTTTGAATCCCACTATGATTCATTTTGATAATCAAAGTTGCATCAAGCTTTCAACCAATCCAGTTTTCCACAATCACTCCAAACATATTGAAATTCCTTACCACTACATTTGAGATATGGTGAATCGACGAATCATTCAACTGGAGTACATTTGTACTAATAAGCAAACAATTGATATCTTTACCAAGCCTCTTGCTAAAGTGAAGTTGAAATACTTCAAATAAAAACTTGGTATGATTAATTTGTAATATTGAATATTACTTTTTAAAAAAAAAAATTCATGTGAGTTTATGCTTCTATTGGTTGTTTAGTTGCATCAGATTTGTAATGAAAGGTGATGAACTTTCATGTACATATTTATTCAAAAGGTAATTGTTTGCAAGGTGACGATCTTGTAAATGATAGGCTTGTTATCATGGACATCTCTAGACATTACTTCAGGCAATTAGAGATCATAGATAATGAACTCATGTTATTATCATGGATAGCTCTAGACATTGCTTTAGGCAATTAAAGATCATGAGTAACGAATTTTCATGTTATTACTATGGACATCTCTAGGATTGCCTCGAGAAATTAGAGATCATAGATAACATTTTTCATTATTACTCTAGATATTGTTTCGAACCATTATAGATTATGATGTATGACAATGTTCATAGCTTGGTGATTTTTATTATCTGACTAGTCACTGTTTTTCATGTTAATATCAGATAAAGTAATTAGATATTCTATTTTGAAATCTAAGGTATATTACTTCTCCCTTGCTAAGAGGGAGTGCTGATGTATAGCATCTATAGAAGTAATCTGTCATGAGCAAACTTGTATCATATCTGATAATCATTACTGTAGTTCTATCACACACACACATGCATATTTATATGTGAGTTGTTAATGATTACTATGAACTTGTGATTGATATCATTGTCGATATATTAGATAATCAGAGACTACCTTGTATTAACATTGTAATGTCATTACCGACTGACTACATTAAGCAATATTAATTTACTGTTGACTAATCCTTAATTATGCCTCCATAAAGGTGCTATTGCACATGTATATATACCAAATTTAGATCGATGGGAAATACATCAATCTACAACATCTTGGACCCAATGATCTGCATTACTAATAACCTTCAATACTTTTCTTTGTGATCTAAATCTGTAGGGTCATTGTCACATACAATATACTTCTCACATTATTAGTAATATTCAAAGAAGTAGATTCTACATACAAATTCAAAGATCATTAGTATTTGAAGGGAAACTCTGCACTATATTGATACAAGTAAGAGTTAATATTGCTTCCATATTTATTGTAACAATTTTATCTATTAGAGATCCATAAAATTTAACATTTAGATCATTCACTTGGAATGTCACCTAGTTAAAGGATTTACAAATGACTGTTAGGCCAACCTTATTCCAAAGGATTTACCCCAGACTGATACAATGATTAGAAGGTAACAATAAGGCTTGATCTAATAACAACTTACAACTTCATTTGTAGATTACAAATCTTCATTTCATTCCTCCATTATACTTGGCTTTCACACTCTTTAGCTTGGATAGCTTGTTCACCCTTCAAGCATCCATACCCTTAAGCCTTCTTGCTTTACTTGTCAATGCAGTCTCTTCTCTTAGGTCACTAAATGAAGAAAATACCCTAGACTCCTTGTCTTCCTTAGGTTCTCACACATGAAAACCCTTTCTTCTAACCAACCATCTATATAAATAGAGAATTAAGAGATTTTATTGTTCATTCTCCATTGTCCATTTTAGGGTTAGGTTGGATTAGGTAGGATTCAATGAATCTACCCCTCATTCCATTACTTTCCCTTCTAGAAACTTCTCCTTTCAATCCTCTTCGAATTTTCCTCAAAACAGTTCGTCTTGAATTCTGTGTCACAAGCTCATCAAGCTTATCTTCCACATAGTTCACACAATCCAAGAAATCAAACTTGTCAGCTCTCAGATTAATCGAATTCATGATCTTTCTCATAATGTTGACACTAGACATTAGTTGGCTTCTGAAGCTCAGTACAAATTGTGTTTCTCAACATCCACTATCAAAACACTTAGCATGAACTAAAGTTTACTGATTCTCGACATCAACTAAACTTTACTCGGCTTACATTGTTTCACTTGGCTTACATTGAAATTGACTTTTCTTGGCTCCAACTAATTTTCTACTTGGTTTACACTATCTTTTCTCGACACCTACTAGAATGTTAATCTTGGTAGAGAAATTTCATTTAACTTGTTCTTTTGTACTTAATCAATGTAACCATCCTTTACAACCTTAAGTAGATTATCAATGCACTATAATATCACTATCTTAACTGATCCTTGTACTCTTTTTCATATCATAACTCAACCTTTCCTCTAGGTGTTATTGTTACCTCATTTGATCAAATCCTCTTCATCAATCAAAAAAATGATAGTACTTAAATCATATAAGCAATTGTCTTACCAACAATTAGCGGGTTTGACATCAGTGACAAAATAATGATTAAAATACATACTCATATTTGTGTCAATCTATTTTCAATGATTTTCACTTCGACCTAACCTAGTTGACGATGTACTCGCATGGGAAAGAGGTCTTAGAGAATATTTTTCCACTTTTATTTGAATGAAAAATATTTGGTTGATAAATACACCAAATATATTATAATGCTCTTTGAGAGAAACACAACTTAGAAATGTTGATATACACATGAACACACCCAAGATGTTTAAGTATGGTTAGAAATATATAAATCGATGGTGCATTGTGGTGATCAATGTACTTGTCAAAAATAATAGAAAAAATGTCACAAATGCATGAATAGATTTGATTCATATCAACAATATTATGCAAGCATACATGAATTGAAAAATGCAATCAATGCTATCAACCTAAATTTGTGCCAATCATGCTTTAGACTATCATTTGTGAATCAAAACTTGGAAGGAAAAGTTAATGATAAACCACAAAATTTGTCAAGGTCAATTTTCTAGCATTGGATGACCCAATAATCTACATAACAAATGAATTATGATTCTCTTCCCTAACTTGTCCTTCCTTTTCCTTATCTGATTCATCATCAGGTTGTGCCAAAGAAGCTTCAAACAAAGCTCTTGGAAACTTTGAAAATCTCCACTCCTTTTCTATGGGATTCAGGTGTGGGGACCAATCTTCAAAAGAGTTTCTAGTCTGCTATACTCCAACTTGTTTGTCATTGTCATCTTCCTTCTCCTCTAATTCATTTGAAATTTTTTCCTCTCTCTTTACAAATATATCAGTTCCTATACTAACATTTATGTTCTCTTTCTACTTGCTTGTCACAAGAGTAGACTCCTTTGCCAATCCTTCTTCAAGCTTCATGGAACCTCTTTTTTGGTGGGATAGTTTGTAACATTATTTTCATATGATAGTTTGAATGAGTTTATAGAATTGGTCAACTTTGAAGCCATCCATTATTTTTCTTCATAATAATGCTAAGGAAACAAATCATCAATGTCCTCATTGATCTATAACATTCCACCTTTTATTTCATATTCGTCCTCACCCTCCTCTAATTCATTTGTTGTCCTCCAAATGTTCTCCTTTTTCTTTGCAAATTTGTCTTCTTTATCCTTGCAAATTCATCCTTTTCCTTAAGAGATTTACCCTCTTCCTCATCTTTAATATATAAACCTCCCTTAACCTTCTTCAATTCAATCATCTCACTTTTGTTGGAAAATTTTCCATCACCCTTTGTAGTTCTCCCCATCCTCTTCTCTTGCTTTATTTGTGGATCTATTTTGAGCTTTCTCAGAACAAAACTCCCCTCTTCCTTGGCAAAGTTATCATTTTCCTTTACAAATCATTGGTTTATCTTCTTATGTGTAGCCATAGACCATTATAAACCTTCTTAGAAACATTTTTTTCACTTGCATTAGAAAATTGACCCATTCCGTTAAAATTTTTATCTTGTTCCTCAGCAAGTTCAACCCCGGTCTCCTCTTACTCTATCCATGGACCTCCTTCAACCTTCATTGAAACAATTTATTTTTCTCCTTTGTGAATTTCTTTATTAGAAACTCCTTAGCATTCTTGAGCTTTTCTTTAGTGACATGGAACCCCTGACCTCCTTCAACCTTTTTCAAACTGCCTCTTGAAAAACTCCCTAAAGAATTATTTTCATGTCCATTCTGTTTGATTCCAAAGATAGCTTCATCAACCTTATCTCTATAGGAAACATTCCAAATAGGGTCAACGATTGATGCAATTCCCTCTTCCTCACTATGAATCAAACTTCTAACTAAGCTGTATGCATTGTAGTCATCATCATTTCGAGGACTAGTGATGGATGAATTGAAAAGCCCACAAATGAAGTGTTGTTTCTTGCCTCTGCTAACAGTGTTAAGGGTTATACCAATCACAAACAATAGTAAGTAATTTTCAACACACTTTGAAAATGTCTATGATTGAATGGCATTTTCAAACAACAAACATTGACATTTAAGTGAGTGTTCTTTTATAGTGATGAGTAATGCTTGCTATCCTATTTGTGGCATGTATTTATTTAGCAACTTCTTCTAGAAATAAATAGGTTACAATTGACTAGATATTTAGTGATTTCTAAAATGGAAGATAAACAATAGGGTTTTAGATGGGTTTAAAAATGTTTTCAAGACTGCAAACCTTTTGGCATATTAAACACCTTTTTTAAATAATAGGTGTTATGTTTCCTCATAGATTGAAGAGCCTAATACTACATGTTGTGAATGAAATAACTAGCACTTATATGAATTAGTATAAGTTTTTAGCCGATTTAAATTATAAATTATTTTATTTGATCAAAAAGTCACATTGAATATAGTCTTTAATATGATGCAAACTTATTAGAATGAAGTAGACAAATATTTTATTTTTTCATATATTTATAACTAAAAAAATTAGTTTGAACTCATGAAAATAATATAAGAGTTCCACATCATCCTCATGCGTTTCCTTAAGACATATTTTTAAATCTTGTTTCCTCATTTTTTCATAGGCTCAAATATGAGTGGCTTCACATTTTTGAGAATCTTTCAAAGGGGACTGTTGGTTAGAGACATAATCAACCTAATCTTGGTCTTCACTATGGACAAAGTTGAGAATTTTAACCCCCACCTTTGAGTGTTGTCAAAATCAACCATTGATTGCTTAAGAGTCACCCCCTAATATTTGTATATGATGATTGCTCATGCCATTATGATTGGCATTTATCTTCTGGTGCCAAAGGATATTGGTATTATTGGTACCATTTTTAAGGCTTCATCATTCCATGGTTGTGCCATGTAATTATCTATTTGTGTTACAATATATAGTGGTACATATAGTAGCTTTGATCCAATATTGTAAACAATGTCTATTACCTAACTCTTGCTCTATTTACAAGACCTACTTGTGTCCAGATGTTTGTTTTAAGCATGATCTTTTGAATTTGAAAAATTAATACTTGACCGTCAAGTTGTTTCCCATGTATAATCATTTTTGTACCTCTACTATACAAGTGTAATGGTTTTGAACTGATAGAAGGTATACCTTGTTCTTTGTATTTTACATCATCTTCTTCTTCTCCTTATTCTTTTGTCTCTCCTTCCTATTTCATTCTTGGTCTTCTCCTCCTTTATCGCTTCCTCCCCATCTTCTCCTCCACCTCTTCTATTATCTCCTTTTTATTTTTGGTTATGTTTCTTTTGCTTCTTCTCCTCCTCCTCATGTAGCTCTATGTCCTCCTCATTCTTGTCCTTATTCACTTCTCTTTCTCCTTCTACTCCTACTCCTCCTTTTGTTTTCTCTTTCCTTCTCCTCATTCTATTCTCCTTCTCCTTCTTATCCTCCTCCTCCTCCTCTTCCTCCTTCTCCTCCTCTTGCATCTTCTCCTTCTCTTTGTCCTTCTTCTCCTTTTTTTTCTCTCCCTTTTTCTCTTTCTCCTACTTCTTCTCCTTCTTCTCCTCCTCCTCCAATTTTTCCCTTTCTTCTTCTTCTTCTTCTTCTGTATTTATTTCTATTTCTCCTCCTATGCCTCCTTATGTTCTTCTTCTTTTCTTCCTCCACCTCCTCCCACTTCTCCTTCTCCTTAGGCATCTTGTTCATTCTTTGATCTAATTTTGACTTCTTTACCAACATAGAGTGTTGTAGAAAATGTTATAATTTATGGTGTGGCTCATTTTGAAACACATTAATTGCTGACATATGGAACAACTCTCCACAAATTTCTCCTAAGCTAGTGGGGCTATTTCTAGTCGTACTCAATTTTCACTTGCTCAAATTGAGAGGGCTAAAAAATAGGAGCTCCTATTTTGTAGGATAACATTCTAAATAAACCTTTAGCCCCCTCAAAAAATTTATCATGGGACTTTCCACTCTCAAGAATAGAGCCCAAGTCCCCTCTATGGGACACCTAATTTACAATCTTGTCCAAGAAAATATGAACCATACATTTTAAGGTCGCATAGTTAAGAATTAAAAAATGGTGGGGTTAAAATTTTCCTTAGCAATTGAGGAAAATTCTTTGCTTAGCAAGAGAAAACTCCCACCAAAATGAAATTTTAGAGCAAAAATCAATTTATATAGTTCATTTTCACCACTAGGTTCCTTAATATTTGGAGCTTAAATTTTTAAGTTTATTTGCACTAGAAATTCATGTGACCACTTAGTTTAAAATATTCTTGAAAAATTCTCTATAGCATGCAATGAAAAGTTTTAGCATGCCCCTCCATGGGACCCCACCCTAAGTGGACTATAGATTTATTTCAAGATTTTTTTTCCCTTTAACCATTATTAGGGAGATGTGAGCTAGAAGATGTATTTGACACTAACTAGATTAATTTAAATCAATTAAACCCTAAACTATAAATTTCTTATTTTGCTGTAGGAGGTTTGTAAACTAAACTAGGAATTATATTTTGTGTGTAATGTTTATTTTATTTTATAATGTTCATTAGGTAAAATTTAGATCTTTTATTTTGTGTATATTTATATGTTATTTGAGGTCCTTTGCTAGCACTTTTAGCAAAAAATGTTGTTTTTGTCAGGTTCAATGAAGGTGTGGTAGCTTGAAATCAATTATGTATCCACTTACAAAAATTAGCTATATAAAAATTGAATAGAAAGCTAAGTGGGATTAACCTTGAATGAACCTTCATGATCAAGTGTAGTTGAGTTGAAGCCATACTAAGATAGGTAATCTCCCAATAAGACCCAATACTCCACCTCTATGAGTATCACCTAGATGCAATTACTGTGGTACACCATAAACTTGAAGACAAGGTAATACTCAAGAGATTCCATGAATCTAAATGGTGTAACTAGGTGTTAATAGGATGTTTATGGTCTAATGGACTAAGTGGAATGTAATAATGGCCTAATATGGAAGACCATTGACTTGAGCAACATATATAAGCCCTTATGGTCAATCTAGTCGGAGGGTCTATGGTAGAGTAAGATTTGATGCTTTTAGAGGTTTTGAGTCTTTTGAAGTCACAATTCACCTATTTGATGTGTTTAGAAATGATTTAGATGCAATATACCAAAAGTTGCAAAAATTGACAATTTTTTTTTTGTGAAACATTATATTTATATTAATAATAACTGGTTCAAAATAGCTCCTAGAGGAAAGAACAATTTTTTTTTGACAAAATATTACTTGACAACATTTTTTCAATAAATGCAAATTTTAAAAATGTGACCAACTACCTATCTCCAATGGCTACAAAATTCAAATTTTGGTTGAAGTAGTTGGTACACATCTACATAAAATCCTTTGGATGAAGTCCCAACAGAGATGTATGTTTTGGATCAATTTAGAGTTGAAAGCAATAAATATTTTTCTAGTTTTTCTGCTAACTTTCACTTTCCATGCATGGCCATTGAATTAAGTTGATTTTTTTGGTCCAAACTTGAGATGATTGAACAGGGGCGTGATTTAGATCATAATACATTTGTTTGCATCAATTTTGGTGGAATTTAAAGAGTTTTAGAAACAAATTTCTCAAAATGGGTTCAAAACCCTCTCCTTAATTAGGGTTTTGACTTAAAATGTCTCAATCTTGAATTTTCACCATAAGATGTGCATGATGATTGGGAAAAAGAAGGTAGAGATAATGTACCACTTGAACAATTAAACAATAAACACTTAACTATTCTTCTTATCTTGTTGTTTCCCAGTATCTACTATAAAACTATCATAAACTTTAACTTGCATTGAATAATGAAAATATTATAAAATATAAACATCCATAAAATATTCATCACAGTTTTGACACTAGGATATAATGTGGAAACCCAATTTGGGAAAAACCACCAGCAACATGTCACTCTTTTTCACTCTTTCAAAGTGAGCTCTGTTAGGAGCCAACCATGTTAAAGGTTACAAAATACATTGCTAAATGTAACCTAGTTAGAGGATTTCATCACCCTATTAGGAGTGACCTTGTAAGAGGACTTTGATTATTCCATTTACAATGTCACCCAGTTAAAGGATTTACATAGACTATTAGGTCTTTAAATGACTGTTAGGTCAACCTTTGTTAAAAGGATTTCAATGCACACTATTTACAATGATAAGAAAGAAAACAATAGGGTTTGATCTATTTGATTACAAATCACTTTTGTAGGTTCAGATCTCTATTCAGTCCTTATTTTGGTTTACTGATAAGCCTTCCATTTGACATCTCTGATCTTGATCTACTTGAACACCCTTTAAGAAATTAGTCCAGTCTTCTCATCAACCCTTAAGCCTTTTGTTGTAATTCACTTATCATTAACAAAATCACATCTACAATCTTTCTCCTTTAATTTTGCATTCACTCACTTGTGTGTTTCTGATCAACCTTACTCTATATGTATCTCTTCACATACAAGCTTGCACATACACAAACATGACAACAATTGTTTGACTCTATATCTCTTTAAATAGGCAATTCATGCTTTACCATTTTCTACATCCACCATAGATCTTAGGGTTTATGATCGGATTCAACTCAATTCAATGTATCTATCCATCTTCTTGATCATCCTCTAGAAACTTCTCTAGAATCTGTCTATTAGATCTTTGCCTAATCTTCTCCTTGAATTTAATGATACAACTCATCAATCTAATCTTCAAAAAATTTTAATCTCCCAAGGAATCAATTGCTTTGGCTTGATCTTACAATTTCTTTGAATTTATTCTCTTACTATCACTCAACAATCTCTAAATTATGATACTCAATCAACACTAAAATACTCAGTCATTGTAAAGATTTCTAGCTTGACATCAACTAACTTGCTTAGTCGATGCTAGTGCTCGGTCAACACTAGATTTTCTTGACACTAATAGTAGCTCAGTTGACACTAGAATTACTCGACACTCCTTAGTATTTTACTCTTTTTCTCAGCTTGTCTTAGTATTCTTGACATAAATAATTACTTTGCTTTATCAAAGTCTATCTAATCAAATGTCCATTATACTCACTTTTCATAACTTCAAAATTTCCTCTAGGTGCTATAGTTATGAGCAACTTCTCAAATCTTCTTCATCATCAAATAGATATGAAATTTAGATTAGGTAGCAATATGTTTCATCCTTAGATTTGACATCAATGACAAAACAATAATTGTTCCAATTGTAAGTTTCCAATAGATAGTTCATGAGTAACACAAGCTAAGTTGGATCTTTATGATTAAGGTAAGAACATTAGGGCTTCCTGATGAGTGTGTTAGTTCTTTACTTAACCCAGGTTTTGGATGCATGCGCATCTTTGGTCATTAAAATATTTTGCATCAACCAAAAATATTGCTTATTTTGTGTACTAGTCTATTGTTCATGAAGCAGTTGTTGCTACTATTGTTTTTAGATTGTGTGTAGTCACTATCCTATTAAGGACCTATTTTGGATCCTTCCTCCAAGAGAACTGTTACCTCTAGTTTTACCGCCAAGGATTTAGATTCAAACGCATGGCTTATTCAACGGTTAGTCTCAGAGTTGGTATTTTAATGCTACGACCCGCGAGTTTTTTGGCCGTCAGATCTAAGCGGTATTGATGGTTGGCGCCATCACGCTGTAAAGAAAATGCACGATATTTATGATAGCGCGATGACACCCTGAGGACACGTTGCAGAGGTGGGTCCAGCGTTTGGCAGGTCGGAAAAGTTCCACGGTGCCTTGTCCGCTATGTCGCTATTGCATTCTAGTTGGAAATTCTCGATGGCGACATAGTGCTTGTGCACCACGTGTCCTGGCGGGGCAACATTCCATGCTGCCGGTGCAGTTAGATTTAAGTGACCAACAGACCAATGAGGAGACGCCACGTATCAACGGGCCCAGCGAATCACGAGAAAAGGAGGGTCACAGGAGGGAGAGTTTCGTGACTGTCGGATTGGAAAGGATCGACGGCAGGTGCCATCTCGCCATGGCGAAGCTGCGGGTTTTTTAGCATAGCGACTTGGTGCCCTTTCGCCACGTGTCGATGGGGTCAAGTCTCGCTAGGATGCGTCGCTGAGGTGGTGCCAAACAGGATGGGCCCAGTCGCAGATTGGAGGGTCCACGATGAATCAGGAATTGCCACATATGCCAGGTCAGGGCACAGACATGTCGTGGGACCAGTTTCTTGACGCAACTAGCACGTTGCAGAGGTGGGTTCTACACCGTCAGATCTACAGGGATTAGCGGCGGGCACTATCTCGCCATGGAGGAACTGCATGAATTTTATGATAGCGAGTTAGCGCCCGTGCACCACGTGCCCTGGTGGAACCATGTTTCATATAGCTGGCGCAGTAAGGATTAAGCGATCGTCGGGCCAATAGGGAAATGCCACATGTGCCGCAGGCCCAGTGATTCACAAGGGAAAGGGGTTGCAGAATGACGAGTCTCCACGATCGTTGGATCGAAGTCGATCGACAGTAGGCGCCATCGCACTATGACAAAGATGTGCGAGGGTTATGTTGGCGACACAACACCTTGTCGACACATGTCCTATCGGCGCAGTTGAGGATGGCGGTTGGCGGTTAGTGTAACCGTCACAGTCATGATAGTATTCAAGGTGGCGCGGTTAGTCCAATAAAGGGTGGTCAACCACGGGAGGACCTCCAGGTGGCAAATAAAGAAATGCAATTGGCCCGTGCGGCCTAGTTGATGCATAAGGAGCCTGGTTGACCTTTTTGACTTCAACGGATTCATGAACCAGGAAGCGAAGATAATCGATTTTGTCATGCGATCTGATCTCCATGATCAATCTCGACCTACCAGAGTAAATGTAAAACACAGAATGACACTCTATCCATCCATTGATCCATCTACCAGGTCAGAGCGCAGTTATGGTGCTATTTTCAGTCTTCTCAGGACATTATTGGCGAAAGAGATCAGATTTTCTTGAGATTTTTTCCATGATTGTCTTCCACAGGACTTAATGGCAAGTAGTTGTAGGGTCATTTCAGCAGTAAAGGATCTCAGTTACGCTGGAGCTATAAAGGCAGATTTTGTACATTTTGTAAGGGTCGACTCTTCCTGATTTCTCTGCTGCTGCTTGCAGATTTGCAGTGTAAAAATCCCTTTGTCTCTGAGCTAGATGAACATCCTGTATCATCTCTTTCAGCCATCAACGTGTATGTGTATCGTTTTGCCTCTCGTTGATGCATTGTTGAGATCAGTGGTCTGCATACTGTATCTATCTTTGGCCTATTGAATAATATACAAGTGAAATCTTCTGTTCCTGGTGTTATTCAGTTGGTCTCCTGATCTGTATGTGGCTGTTAGTTGATATAAGTCTGAATGAATGTATGACCTTGAATGTTACCCTAGTTCCGTAGTGCATATTTGGGTAAAGAATGAGTCTGAACACTCTGTTTTGGTGTATCACCGCCTTAGATTAGACTAGGTAGATTTACTTTAATGCTCTCTTTCTCCCTTTCCCTTCTGAGAATAGATAGGTGCGCCCTGACAGTAAGAGGAAGCCGACCTTCTCTGGAGACTCAACCTCGCAGTTCAAGTCCCATAGCTTGGAGGTTGTTTCCATGTTTCACTAGGTTGTCCTCGCGCATAGGCCTTGGACAAGGGTGCAAACCTAAGTGACAACAAGAACATAAGCTAATGCTACCTATTAATTAAGTTTTGCACCATTTTCTTTGGTCTCTATTATAGGATTTGATGACGAACAAATCCACAGACCGTGGATATCCTACATGTAAATAACCTATTACAAGGAAGAAAGAAAAGTAGAGAGAGAGAAGGGTTTTCTCAACAAACAAGAAAATTGTATTTGCTTGTGCAAAATAGAATAAATGAATTTACAACTGATCAATCCTTATGAACAAGATTGAAACTCTAAAAGGTAAATGACATTTAATAATTACTAATTAATTATTAAATGGAAATTCAAGGTGCATAAAGTGAAATCTTAAGAAGGGAGTAAAATTAATTTAATAAATGAAATTAAATTTACACTTTACTCTAACACCCCTCTTAAGATGAGCAACAATGCAACTACAAACAATGCATAAAGAGCAAGAAAACTACAATGCAATGTTGAAAGAAAACTTGGGTCCTGACAACAAGGCCTGATGAGGTACCCAATCACAATCAAATATCTATGAAATAGAGAAAACCTAGTGGGAAAAACCCTACTCCAAAAAGAGATAGAAAAGGATGCACAAATAAAACATCTCAAGAGAATCTCTCAAGATCATAAGTACAATTAAATCCCCCATGATACAAGCTTGAGATTCCATAGCCCCCCAAAATGGTAGAACTCCTATATTGACAAAAATACCAATGTGGATCCAATCTAAAGAAAACAAAGGCAATGGACATGATGATAAAACCCATGTATATAATGTGCAGCTAGAAGTCCTAGCTAATGTTCAAAGGAGAAAGCATGAGAATCTTGAAATGGAATCTCCAATAGAGGTGGAATAATAGGTGTGATAAATCTATCATATGAGAGGAGATGTGTGTCCTCTGATATACCCTCAACAACTATAGTAGGTGGCTCTATGAATGGAGCTAAAATGGTAGGAAATGCTAAAGAGTAATCTTGTGCGATAGATGGAATATGAATAAGAGGTGGAGGTGTAGAAGTCACAACACTGGTCTCAAGAATAACACATAAGTTCAAGTGACTTGACTTCACCTTAGTAGACTCTCATGAAGGAGAGTGAGTCTTTGATAGTAGAGATGGTTGACCAAAATGAGAGAAGGAGCGTAGGTGGAAAGAATGATCAACAATCCCTATATCAATAATATTTTCTATCTCACTATCTCTAATGTGCATTAAATCTTGTGCAAAATCAACTATCTTTCTTGTCCCATTGTATGTAATTTGATAGATAGAGAGAAGGTTAGAGGAAAAAGATGGAACACAAAGCATATCATGAAATGTACTATAATCAATGTTAGTAGAATCTTTCCCACATACAATCATAACAATGTTGTTCCCCATCAAAATGTGTGGAGTAGGAGAAGCCTCAAAAGGAGAGAACAAATCCTAAGAAGATGCCATATGGTGTAAAGCACTTGAATCCAATAATCATATAGAAGAGGGTGGAGAAGTAGTTGCACATAGTGCATGACCCTTTCCTATACCTTACCATATTACTAAAATGATGATGATGAAGAAGATCTATGAGAAGTAGAAGGAATATCAATGTTGCTCTTCTGAAGGAAAACTATCAAATCTAAAACCTGTTTGCAATAGCCATCTAGCTTAATCTCATAGCAATGTCACTCCTCATGATTAGGCTTATTACAATTAGCACACTTTGGTATTTCTAGTTTTTTACCCCCCTTAGGAGGAGGTGGCCTTGATGAACTATGAGGGCTAGAATCATTTTGAAACTCTATAGGATGAGATTTCTATTTCTTCTCCTTCATCCCAAAAGATGGCCGAGGTACCAATGCATAAGTCTGTAAGCCTATAAGAGAATCCAACTAAGAGAGATTAACTTTCTCTCAAGTCAAACGATCATAAAAAACCTTAAAGAATGTGTAGTGCCTCTCCCATTTGATTTACATAAGTCTTCCTAATGGATGCAACCTTGATGATCTTGCTTTGTGAGTGATCATGATTGGGACCATGAGTGGTCTACACCCTTGAGGTGATTTGATTTATGTTACCATATCAATTGCTTTGATTATGCTTATGGTTGATTTATGAGATTATGATATGTCAGATGATAGATGACACATAAGGATCAGACCCGAATCTCTTTCCTCTTTTATATCTTCTTCTCTTCTTTCATTTTATAAGGTTGGTTCTAGTTGCTTGAGAAAGTTCTTAGCTTGTGATCCCACATTTCTATCCTTTTCTTGTGTTTGAGAAACATTGCATAGTTCCTATGAGAAAATAAATGAATATGGTTTAAAAATATTATAGTCTATTTGAGTTGTTGAGTCATTTTTTAATATAAATTAGAAATAGTATGAAATATTAATGAGAATGAGGGTTTCATCTATATCTTTCCATTGTGTAAATCAATAAAGTTTTTATATAAATGAAATAAGGCTTAATGTTCTTCCATCTTCTTGTTGTGGGATGTCTATTTCTTCTTGCATACTTCAATCCAAGGGATTAACTAAGTTGCTTGTGAGAGAATACAATTTTTTTGATATTATATGTGAATCTGATAAGTAGGTTGGATTGAAATTGTTGTTGTGAGATATTATAAGGCAATATTTCATAGATTTAAAGCTATTTCATAAGTCTGTGTTACTTTATTCTATGTCTTGCAACTCAAATACCCAATTGATAAGGCACTGATCTTAGATAGATGATGTGCATTCTTTGTTGTCTCATGTATTAATCTTGCTACAATTTCAATTTCAATCATGTTTCCTATCATGTGTTGAGAGCTGAATGTAGACCTTCACTTTTCTTGTGGGTTGTTAGGTTGTGTAAGTAGCTATTGCATCCCTACTTTTTTGCACAAGTGCAAAATATTATCTCGGTAATATATATTTATTGGATTCATGAATGTGTTCAACACTAGTTATTTTGTGTGAATGCAGGGTTCACCTGCCTAGTTTTTGGAGAGCGTGAAGAGTAGAAGGAAAGTGTTTCTTTGTTACTTTCTCCATGTTTAATAAGATGTGTTGATAATAGGATTTAGCTAGTCCTTAGATGTATTTTTTTTTGAAATTTTTGGGTAGTTAAAAGTTTGTTGTGTTAGAAGCCAACAACTGTTACATGCTAAAGTACACCATAATATATCAGACCCCTCAATTAATTAAGAATTAATAAGTTGCATATTTCATGTAATATTTTTTTTGTATTATTTTCATTTAATAAGCCATACTACCCTACAGTCATTTGTTATCTATTTTTTATTGTCAGATTAATCTCTAGTTATCCATTTGTTTAGCATAGTCTTCTTTTATTAGTTCCTGCCACCTGTAGGTGGAGACTTATGTTTTCACTTCACTTTCACATTAAATCTTGTCTGAAAAACTGTGAGAACTCAAAAAATTTCCCATAAATTAGCCTTCCAAACAATATTTTTCATTTACCATCAATTTCATACTCAATATTCCCATTTTTTCATTGGTGGGAGGCTTAATTCTGGGTGTTCTTTTCTTTTCCACAGAGATAATTTCAAAGAAAATATGAACCTCGGGTCATGGCATCTAGTGGCAAGGGAGGGACATGATGTAGCCAAGTTTCCTCTGCAGGCTATTTGACATGGCTTTTGCATGTTTCCTTCACATCAAGGGCATCGACTTATTTGCTTTGATTTAAACATATCCTTATTTATGTGACCATTTTATTTCTCTCTTTTCCTGCATTCTGTTCATTACAAAAATCTATTGTTGCCAAAAATTGGGGTTAAAGTCAAGCGGGCTTTTCATAAACATTTTGTATCTGGATTACAAAATGACTTTTTGAAATTTAGCTCTGGATTACAAAATGACTTCTGGCAAGTATTTTCATGGACAACTCTTCTCCAATAGTACTCATCAAATTTTATTTTTGACCTAAGGGCTTATTCTTTGTGCATGTCTAAGTTTGTAAGGAAATCAATTTTGCTGACATTTGATTAATACTCAAGGAATTTTACATCATTGATAAAAAATTATTGGATTTATATTAGACATTTTTGTCTTTTGATTGTTTCAAGAACTAATTAGTTTTGTACATTGCATCCCAAGTTGTACGTAATGGTTGACTGTAGTTTTTATATTAAACTTTTAAATGGAGATGGTATCTACTTTGTGCTTTCTTTTTAATGGATTTAACACAATTGTATATCTAAGAGTAATTCGAAACTCAATATTTATGAACATTTATGCGCTTCATTTGGAGGTAATTGTCATTGAGTTATACGCTTGAAACAAATAGTCATTGCTGTAGACTCTATTACTAGTTATAAGAAAATTCTCTAGAGTTGGGACCACATCATGCCAGATTGATGCAGAGATAGAGATTTTTTCCTTTTTCATTTTGGTTAAATTTAGATTTTTCTTCCCACTTATTATTTTCATTTTTATTGCCATTTTTAATTATCTATAATATTTTTTGTAAGATAGTCTATGCAAAATCTAGAGGCAAGCTGCTTGGCATAGTTTTAGCTAAATTTGGTTTGGTTTTAAGATATATGTACCTAATTAAATAAAATTCTCTACTCTCTTATTTCATTTTCAATCAATTTTGGTTACCTTGTATTGTTGATGTGTAGTTTTGTAGTTTTCTGTGGTAAATTAAGAAACATTTTTAATATTTCTTCAAGACACTCTTTTCAACCCAATAACACAATGGATGATTAGGAAATGGAAATGAATTGTAAGTATTCTTATTATTTTTATGGGACCATCGATAGTAAGACACTACATACAAATAAATATATGTCTGGAATCTTCTTGTAACTTCGTCTGATGGGCTCTAATAAGCTCTCTTTAAAAATTTGGTTTTTCAGAGAATCATGGAATTTCCTTAATTTTTCAACTTTTCCTTTATATGTTTTTCTAGAATCTTTATACTGTCTAAGCCAACACCAATAATGGCCTTACTTCATCCTTGTGACTAATGGTTGGGTGTTTTGTTCCCTTACTTTGAATTTGATATTCACATCTTAAGTTTTGATCAAAATGAATTTGATAGTTGATGTAGAGAAAGATATGATTTAAATTCCACCATATATCTCAATTCAAAGAGGATGAGTGTGCTAAAGATTACAGGTTTATTGCTCTGTTATAGTAATGCCCCTTCACTTTGCATCTTTCTTTAGCACGAGCTCCCCACATTTGGTTTCAATGTATGTCTATCTTAAATTTACTGTTACAATACTCCACATAGTAAAATATCAAATCTAATTGATAAACACATAATTTTAGCTAGTAAGAGATCCCAACTCTGCTACAACAATGCAATTACACAGCTGCACACATTTCTTCCTCCTAGACTACTTTAAGTAGAGACTTGTGCTGCTGTAAGAACCAAAAATTCACAAGACATGCCACATATGCAAACAACCTCAAGATGTAGAAATATATAATTTGAAAAGTCAAATGCCAATTTAATTCACATAACCATTTGATTCATTGTCCATTTCCAGATGAAAAACTATACATATCGACAATTAGCCAAGAAGAAACTAGAATCACAATAGCTATTACATAACACCAAACTCTCTAAATACCTCTTCTCAGAAAATATTTTTTCCCCTCACCTACCACCTTTCTTCTTAGTTTAATGTTTTCCCTTTCGAATCATACTCAGAGTTATCACCTTTCTTTATACAGTCCCTCTTTGTTTTTTTTCTTCGAAAAGCCATCGTGATCATCAATTTTAACTGTTACAAATTGTTTATTTTCCACTCATTTTGGATTACAACTACCACTTGGCGTGAAGAAAATATATAAGACTATTAGCTAAGCAAATTCATCTCTATCTAAAACATGACCACTTCAACCTTTTTCCATAATTTGAAAATAAAACAAACTATTTATTATCTATTTAACTTTTCAGTGAACTATTAAGATCAACTTATAACATTTTAAAAAAAAAGAATAATATTTAAATCTTTTCATTTAATCATTTATGCTACATATAAAACAAAGTTTTAATCCATCTAGATAATTAAAAGTCAAAACACTTGATTTAAAATCAAACAAAACTATGTGTGTGTGTGTGTGTGTGTGTGCTTACACCATGAAAACTCTAGGCCAACCCTACCGAGGAGCTAAACTCCTCTACCTCAACCACTCTTCCGCCTTCAATACCTGCACACTCACAAACTCAGCATCATCCATTGAGTCAGTAATGTCATCATCATGACAAATAAATAACATCTTAAATACAAATTTTAAAACATTATTCATACATCATCAAATATAAATATGTAAAAATAATCATAATTTTAACCATCATGTCGAAAACTCATAAGATCAACATATAATGAATTATCATAATAAAAAAATAAGTTAAATTACCCATCTAATAACATTGACATTAAAAGTCTAATCAGAGTCTATAAAGTATTCAACTCAAGTCATACATAGTCAATCATAGTCTTAGTCAAAAAGTCAAACAACATACTAAGTCCTAATAAAAACATGTCAAAATAATGAGTCATGACATCCCTCCCCACTAGGAAGAGACATTGACCTGATGTCCATCAATATCCAAAGATTAGTATAACATAAAGGAACTACAATAGGAATAAAAGCACTAATCTAAGTAAAAAGATGTGGAAAGGACTGATGCATAACATCAACATCCTCCCACATAGCATTGTCAATAGAGAACTGGTCCCATTGGACCTTAAACTACAAGATGTCTCTATCATGCACTCAGATTGTGTGCTCATCCATGAGGTGGGTAGGTAACACTTGCACCACCCTTGGATCTTGAACCTGCAAGGCACGCCAATGAAGAATATGAGATGCATTAGGATGATATGGCTTCAACAATGAAACATGAGAAACATTATTGATATGGGCCAGAACTAGCGGTAGATCAAGTCAATAAGCGACATGATTTATGACCTCCAAAACATCAAAAGGTCCAACATATCTTGGCGCAAGCTTAGAAGAATTGCCAAAAGAGATTGTACTCTTATGTGGACACACACACAGGAAAACCTTGTCCCCAACTTGAAACTATCTAAAAGTACACTTCCTATCTGCATAGCTCTTTTTCCTATCAACAACTTCCTTCAAGCAAGCACGAATCATAACCATCTATTCTTCCATCTCCTTGAGCATCTCAAGAACAATCACAATTCGATCCTCCACTCTATCCCAACTAATAGGTGTGCAACATTATGCCTCAAAAGGAGCCACTCCTAGAGATGCATGATAAGAATTATTATATGCAAACTCAACCAAAGGTAGGTATTCTTCCCACTTATACTAACGATCCATGCAATAAATATGAAGTAAATCCTCTACAACCTGATTTACCCTCTTTGTTTGACCATCAATCTGTGGATGATAAGAAATGTTAAAATTTAACTGAGTCCCTAATGAAGCATTCAAGGTTGTCTAGAACCTTGATGTCATTCTTGTGTCCCTATCAGAGATGATAGTCTCAGGTACACCATGCAACCTAAATACCTCTTGCACAAAATTCTTGGCCAACACCAATGATCCATTCTTCAAACTTCCTGGTAAAAATGTGCAACCTTGGTCAACTTATCGACCACAACTAATATGACATCATCCCTCCACTTAGTCATCAACAAACCTTGTATAAAATCCATAGAAATCACTCGCCATTTGTATTTCGGGATGTCATGAGGATACAACAATCTAGCTAGATGAATATGCTCAACCTTAACTTGCTGGCATTCTAAACACTAGGCAACAAAAGTGGTCACATCACACTTTAACCCTGGCCAAAAATAAAGTGGCCTCATATCTGCAACCATCTTAGTCACTCCAGGGTGACCCAAATAAGGAGTACTATGCATTTCCTCCATCACAATTTTCGTCAACCCTACACAGTTGGGAATATACATATGACCCTGATATCTCAGAAGACCCTCTATGTCAAAACTATATCTGTCAAAATGATGATCAAATGGATCAGTGTGAAATGCAGTTTTAACCATCTCATAATGGTCATCACCTATGATGTTTTCAATAACATGCTCTTTTAGTCATGTTCTAGTAGTAGATATAGTAGATATATGCCTTCTTCTATTGAGAGCATCAAACACCCTATTCTCTTTACCCTTAATGTACTCAATACCAAAATCATGCTCACTGAGGAATTTGAGCCAATGCCTCTGTCTGGCATTCAAATTTGGTTGAGTAAAGATGTATCTGAAACCCATGTGGTCCATTTTTAGCTCAAACGATTTACCAATAAGATAATGTCTCCACATCTACAATGCATGGACAATGAGAGCCAACTCAAGATCATGAGGCACATAGTTAACCTCATGTTGCTTTAGCTTATGGGACTCATAAGCTACAACTCTACCTTCTTGCATCAACACTCCACCTAAACCATCGCCTAAAGCATCGGTTATCATGGTGAAATGCCTGTTGGGATTAGAAACAAGAATAGGTGCAGAGGTGAGCTTCTATTTCAACAATTGAAAAACCCTCTCACACTCATCAGTCCACATATATCTCTTCCCTTTCTATTGTAGTGAGGTAATAGGTGCTGCAATTTTCAAAAATCCCTCTAGGAATTTCTAATAATAGCCTGCCAAACCCATGAAGCTCCAAATTTCACTCACATTCTAAGGATCTGACCACTCAAGAATAGCCCTAATCTTGGAAGGATCCATTGAAACTCCATCAATAGTGATGATATGCCCAAGGTAGTGAATTTGTTTCTAATAAAATGTGCACTTGGTAAGCTTTGCATACAACTTCCTATCACGAAGGTGCTGCAAGACAATACGCAAGTGTTCCTCATGCTCTGCCATAGTCTTTGAATAAATTAGAATGTCATCAATGAAGATTTCAAAAAACTTATCCAAACAATCTCAGAACACACTGTTCATTAGATTCATGAATGCTGTAGGTGCATTCGTAAGACCAAAAGGCAAAACTACAAATTCATAGTGCCCATACCATGTTCTGAAAGCTATCTTAGCTATGTCTTCATCCTTGATTCATAGTTGATGATACCCAGATCGTAGATCTATCTTTGAAAATACCTTAGCTCCCTTCATCTGATCAAAAAGCTCATCTATCCATGAAAGTGGATATCTATTCTTTATGGTAACTTTTTTTAACATCTTGCAATCAATGCATAGGCACAAGGTTTCATCCTTTTTCTTTACAAAAATCACTGCTGCTCCCCATGGTGACATGCTTGGATGAATAAACCCTTTGTCCAACAATTCTTGCAACTAAACCTTTAGCTCATACATCTTAGTGGTGGTCATCCTAGAAGGCATCTTGGATTGTCGCTTAGCTCTTGGCTTAATATCGATGGAGAAATCAAACTCTCTCCTAGGAGGTAACTTGGGTAAGTCTTCAGGAAAAACATCCTGAAACTCCTACAATATTGGGTAATCATCTATGGAAGGTATAGGATCTTCAAGATCTTTCACATGTGAAAAAAAAAGTTGACAACCTTCCTCTTAGCCATCTTCATCTACATAGCTGAAATAAGCCTAAGCACTATTGGCCTCTTAATCCTGTTCACTATTACTAGATTTCCAAAGTCATCCAAGCATTCAACTAGCTTATCTTTGAAATTTACTATTGCCTTATGCTTAGTAAGCCAATTTATACCAAGTATGACATTGTATGACCCAAGTGGAGCTACATATAAATTTACTTGCATGTGAAAAGTTGGAAGTTCTAACTCACTGTAGGATAGACATTGCTCTACTCAATGCTCTGTCTAATTTCTATATTCAACTATCCAGTGTTTCTCCATATAACTAGCTTTAATTGGAAGTTTAGCTACTATGCTAGGATCTACAAAAGACTTTGTAGCACCAGTATCAATCAAAATAGAAATTTCACAACCATAAAGCTTACCCATCAACTGCAAAAGTGCTGCCTAAAACTCTGCTTGCCTATAATCTATAGCTGCATGAATTTGGTGCTGAAAATTTAGTCCATTTCTAGGTGCACTCCTCTGAGGGCATCTAGCCGCATACTGATTACCTCCACATACAAAGTAACCATCACGAGGTCCTATTTGAGTTGCTGATTTATCATTCCTGTTCCAATTCCCATTATTGTCACCATTGTTAATCCTGTTGTTGTTACCTCCTCTACCCCTATTCTGACCTTAGAAATTCTTGTTATTTCCCTTTTGTGATTCTTCTTGTCCCTTCCCTTTTATGTTATTCATTTGCTGTCAACCACCCTGTTGCTTATAATTATGTTGAATTTTTCTCTTGAAAGATCAGTTATTGTAGGCTGTTACTAGAGTTGTATCTTTCAATCGTTGTTCCTATTTCAGTGCCTTTCTTAGTGCATAGTCCATTGACTCTGGCTCATGCATTTCCACCTCATTATACATTTCTAGGTGTAGCCCCATGACAAACATGTGAGTCCTAAACAAGTCATCATTCTAGTATTGAGGAACATATTTATCTAGATGGCAAAATTGTTCATGATACTGCATGATTGACATGACTCCCTAGATTGGCTTATAGAATTTTGATGCTTTCTTGTCATAAAACAACTAAGGCAACCATCATTTTTAGAAACACTGTAGGAAGTCTTCCCATGATATCTCATTGTGTTGTAGCTTCTTCTTAGCCATAACATTTTCCCACCATGTTGCCACTTTACCAACCAATTGAAAGGTAGCCCATACTACTCTAGACTTCCTGGTGAAATTATGAACATGAAAATACTTTTCCATGGTGGCTATCCAAGCTTTTGCCTCTTCACCTATAGTATTACTATTAAAGGTAGGAGGTGTGATCTTTTTGAGGTGCTTTCTGAAATCTTCTGCAATTTGGACCCTATTATATGAACTAATCTAGCCATTCTTTGGTAAGCTTCTTCCTTATGTTGCTCTTCAACTCTTTGATCTTCCTCTTGTTTCCTCTGAGCCTCAAGCAATTGGTCCTCCTCTCTTTTCTTCCGTGCTTCTTCTTGTTGACGTAAAGTTTCTCTACACTCATCCTCCTCAGCCTATCCTCCTTTTATGGTATTTTCCATGTCATCCAAGTGCTGTCCCTACTGAGTGAGGAGTGAAAAAATTTGGTCAAGCCTTTGGTTTCTAGGCTTATCTTGAGAACCATTGTTACTTCCAGCCCTATTGCCTCTACGAGAATACATGATGATAAATTATTCCTATTCCAAAAGCAAATTGCACAACATTAGCATCAGTAGGACCTTAGGTCTTAATGTTTAACATAGCTTTGATACCACATGTAAGAACCAAAAATTCACAAGACATGCCACATATGCAAACAACCTCAAGATGCGGAAATATATAATTTGAAAAGTAAAATGTCAATTTAATTCACATAACCATTTAATTCATTGTTCATTTCTAGATGAAAAACTATACACATCGACAATTAGTCGAGAAGAAACTAGAATCACAATTGTTATTACATAACACCAAATTCTCTAAATACACTTGATAATACAAGGTCGACCACATGCCGATACCATAAACAAATCAAAGCATAAATGCTAGAAATGAATTAGGCAAACATGACATCTTTTGTCAAAACTATGTAAATCCTGTACATCAAACATGATTATAACATCAACACATTATATGATATAAAACATATATAACATAATCATATAAAAATAACATGCCATTGAACTTTAATGTCCATTTGCATGTAATCTCATCTTCAAGCCATCAGAATAATGTCCATCCTCTATCATGAGACAAAAGAGTGGTCTAGGTGCTCTTACCACCCAACCATGGAGTGGTTAGCTCCTTGAGGTTCTCTGGTTAATAAGAACTACCTGACCCTGGTATGATAAGGCTAACAACTTGGTACAATTATATCAAAAAGATCTAGTGCAACACTTGTGCCTAATCTACTTACACATATGTCTAGTAGAAACATACACAACAATGTGGAAGAGGGAAAATATAAATAACCAATGAATCTCAATCATATGCATAAATATTTTATCGAGTTTGGCCAAGCATTATGAACCAACATAATGTAAAAGACTAGCAAGTAATATCTAAGGAACAATAAACACAAGTTTTCTAAATAATTAACCTCCTCTTTGGTTTCCACATTCAACACCCCTCCTAATCAATATGATCTAAAAAAAAAAAGATGTAAAGAACAAAACATCACTACTTCCATGCTTCTTTACATTCAGAGAGTTATGATTTCATTCAAAAGATATTTAACCACAATTCATCAAGATTTCTTTCTCATTATAGTCTCAATTGGACTATAATCTTGTATCTTAGATGTTAACTAATTTTATAAAAGTTTAAATCATTTTCATAGTTTTTCCCTTTTTTCGACTACACTATTTTCAATCAAACTTCCAAATATAATTACACAACCTTCTAAAGGGAAATTTTACTTTTCTTATTCATTAAAAAAAACACAATGACATTTGTTGTTCATTAGATAAGAAATTTAGATTTGAGTCTATTTCGTAGATCTAAACAGTTTATTCAAAATAGAATTATCAATTATAAAACAAAATCCTTACATTAATGGAATAATTCTTATTGTATAAAACTCGAATCATATCGTTTTCAAACATTGTGAAGGTTTGATTTATAAAATCTAAAGTTTGTTTTTACTGTATTTATCACACAACAATTCTCACTTGTTTGTTGGGATATATTGTATTGATTCCACAACATACACGACTCCTGCAACGTCACTTTGGTTCGTTTAATTCAAATTAAAACTCTAAATTTTCTAACTCTCGATCTGAAATATCCTCTAAATTTTCAACAGTTCTAATAAATATTCAAGAAGATCACATGAAAAGAAAAGCATTAACTGGAATACAATTCTTTTCATTCAAAACCATATTCCAAATTTATCCGATTGCCCAAATTGCCACAATCTAATATGGATTCTAACTTGACTTCTATAAAAAGATCATATAAAAATAAAAACATTATCTGGAATACAATTCTTACAAGAAGATCATATGAAAAGAAAAATATTAATTGGAATACAATTCTTTTCATTTAAAACCATATTCCAAATTTATCCAACTGCCCAAATCGCTACAATCTAATATGGATTCTAACTTGATTTCTATTGCTATATACTTCAACGCTGATATAAAAATAAAAGTTGGAGTATTTCCTATTTGGTGTTCTATCCATCCTAAGTGCAGTTGGTGAGCAATAAACTTTGCAAATATATGACCTTTACTAATCGATGTCAGTTTATCTATCTAAGACGGTGACTTGGTGACGGCTTAGATTTTGATTTGAGAAGAGTGTAGTTTTCTTAGCTCTAGAAAAATCTTAACTAAATAGGTATCGATTTCCAAGAATAGAAGAATAAAACTTTGTAATGGAAGATGGCAAATCGAGATGAAAGAAAAGAAAATAGTGAAATCATCTTGGAGTTAACTTATATCTCAGATCTATTGTTAGAATGAAATATTTCAAGAAAAATCAAATAGTAAACATAACAAACAGCTAATCCATTTATGCTCTGTATGTTCTATCAAATAAACTCTTTCTTTTTAAACATAAACAATAAATAAATAAAGAAACCTAGAACACTGGGTCTCTTCAGCTTCTCTTCCAGAATTAATTCCCACACACTAGCCGCTGCCTTCCTACTGTCTTCTCCCCCCCATTCGTTCCAAAACTTTAACACCTCTCTTCCACTGGAAAATCAGAGGTTTCCTTGCCAAGAAAAATGTCTTTCCCCTCTAGATCAATACCTCTTTTCAAAAAATATGTTTTTCCCTCACTTGCTGCCTTTCTTCTTAATTTAACGTTTTCCCTTCCGGATCATACTCAGAGTTATCACCTTTCTTTACACAGTCCCTCTTTGTTTTTTTTTTTCAAAAAGCCATTGTGATCATCAATTTTAACTGTTACAAATTGTTTTATTTTCCACTCATTTTGGATTACAACTACCACTTGGCATGAAGAAAATATATAAGACTATCAACTCATCTCTATCTAAAACATGACCACTTCAACCTTTTTCCATAATTTGAAAATAAAACAAACTATTTATTATCTATTTAACTCTTCAATAAACTAATAAGATTAATTTATAACATTTCAAAAAAAAGAATAATATTTAAATCTTTTCATTTAATCATTTATTCTACATATAAAAAAAATGTTTTAATCCATCTAGATGATTAAAAGTCAAAGCACTTGATTTGAAATCAAATAAAACTGTGTCTGTGTGCTTACACCATGAAAATTTTGGGCCAACCCTGCTGAGGAGCTAAACTCCTCTACCTCAACCACTCTTCCACCTTCAATACCTACACACTCACAAACTCGACATCATCCATTGAGTCAATAATGCCATCATCATGACAAATAAATAACATCTTAAATATGAATTTTTAAACATTATTCATACATCATCAAATATAAACATGTAAAAACAACCATAATTTTAACCATCATGTCAAAAGCTCATAATATCAACATATAATGACTTATCATAATAAAAAAAAAGAGTTAAATTACCCATCTAATAACATTGACAGTAAAGTCTAATCAGAGTCTATAAAGTATTCGACTCAAGTCGAGTCATACATAGTCAATCATAGTCTTAGTCAAAAAGTCAAACAACATACTAAGTCCTAATAAAAACATGTCAAAATAATGAGTCATGACAGCTGCGCGCAACACTTGTTTCTTTATGCATTCAAATGAATGTTGAGTAGTTCTTAATAGTGGAAATTTTTCTCAACAATGAAAATTTTTACTTGTATTTTTCCTTACATTCACTACCTTATGTATTTTTGAATTAGTAATTTAGAAGTTCTAAAGTAATAATATTTTTGCTAGCTTCATAACATAGTATCCTCTATTCAATGTTCAAATTTATCTAGTTTTGTATATTACTTTGTTATTATGTTTTTTGTGCATTATTGTTGTTTGGAATTCTATAAGATACATGGGCATTGAAGAGGAAAAACATTGCATGAAAGGATGTGTGGAGAAAGTGAAGTACATAATGTAAAGGTGATAGAAGACCATTTGTAATCCTATTACTAGTAAAATAAGCAATGACAGAGATAGATATGACCAAAAAAGGAGTGGATGCCCTCCGACTGATGCTCTGTCACAATAAGCTAAACACCAACCAATCAAGAATTGCTATAAAGATTTTAAGAAATCCATCTCACCTAATATATGTTGTGAAGCAGCCTTGGTAAGGAGAAGGTAAGCTAGCATAAATGGTTCCTTCTTTTGATCTACAAAATGAAGGATCCATCCATCCAAAGCTTTAACTTCCTTCTTTGTTTTTGGCTTGCAACATTAGAATAGAATGAAGACATTAATACTTCATGGAGACTTTGGGTCGCCTTTGTTAGTCTCATTCATTAGGTGCAAGGTTATGCAACCATCCAATGCACACATTATTTGCCATGAATGAGCAACCAATTTCCAATACTGATGATCCCACAAATTTCCAGAGTATGTGAGATGATTTTGGTAGCTCGTCACCTGGTGAGAAAGCCTATTATGCTAACTAAACATTATTTTTTCATAAGATGCTTAAATAACATGTAAGTGTATAGAAGATGGAAATGTATTTATACTATCTTGTTAATATCTATATAATATAACATAAAATTATTAAAAACTAATTAAATATAAATTAATAAAATATAAAATTATTGTACAAATATATTTATTATTATATATATAATCATAATATGTTATATGCTAAAATAATTAAATCTCTCTCTCTCTCTCTCTCTCTCTCTCTCTCTCTCTCTCTCTCTCTCTCTCTCTCTCTATCTATATATATATCAAGGTTTCTTATAATGTATTAAAACATAAGCAAAGCTTAAACAATACAATTTAAGATTTAAATTAGTGTGTGCTTTCATATGAAGGCTATACTTAAAATTCCATTTCAATTTGTTGCCTTCTATTACTTGATAGATATTGTATTATACTTTTTCTCGATGCACAAACATATGTGCCCTTTACATTGCCAAAAAATCTTTTTGTACAATCTATTAGAATGGTGTAGTAAAAGGATATAGGCAAAATATGGTAAATTTTAAAAGTTGTGTGATATTTTTCTTCTAAAACATTTCTATTAAATAAATTCAATTTTAGTTTTCTTACATTCAAATGGTATATTTTTTATATTCAATTATTTATCTCTCAAATAACAAGAAACACTATGATTAAACCTATAATTAAAATTTTTCATTTAAAAGTCAAGCTTTTTCATTGTAATCGTGTATTTAGTTTCATTTTTAATAATTTTAGGGTATGTGTAGGATCATAAGGGAAAACTATGGCCTTAAGTGACAATAAAAATATTAGCACATTAGTGTCAGTGAAATTGACGTGAAATTTTGAACTAGTTATAAAGATTATATCAAAGTTGTTAGAATATAATCTATAGAAAACTGAATGTTGTTTCTAAACTACTAGACCTTTTCTGAAATAAATTAATTTGATTCCTCACAATTTTGGATTGAATTTGAAGTAGTACTAAAATTTAGAAAAATAAAAAGTAGGTTTGTGTTTGACCATCTTAATCATAATCAAATGATAATATTTTTGTATAAGATTCTAGATATAAGAAGTAGACCCATGCCAAGATGCCAAGATATGATGCATATTTTTTTGTAATTTTATTCAAAATAAATAATTAATTATGAATTTTCTACTACAATAATTTTTGAATAAAAAAACTCCCATGTATGACCACCTTAACTCATTCAAAACTTTAAAAAATTAAAATTTATTTATTCTTTCCTCATAGTAGGAAAATCATAGAATGTGATGCATCGTTCATATCTCAAAATGATTATACCTTTTGAAAGATATAATTTTTTTCCCAATTAGTATGTCAATCAACACTTTATAAATAAATTTGTTAGAAAATAAGTAATAAATACATACTGAACTCATAATGCGATAGCAATTATATTAATGGCAAGATGAGTACATACTTAATAAACCCTTATTATTTCATCAAATTTGGATGAAAAATGTTTTTTTTTTTTTTTCATATCACCACTTTTTGGCCCCTCGTGATCATGTACATACTGATGTGAAATAAATTTGTAGATTCTTTTTACCCATTGATAAGAAATTTTATAATGATATAATATTTTATCACTTTAAAAGTATCTATTCTATATTATATTAGAAAAGCTCAAATAAATATCACTATAATATTGTCACTTAAATAAATTTGGTTAATAAAAAATATTAAATTAATGATGATATAGTTTTTTCACACTAGAAGAATGTCTTTTTATGATATTGTTTGATTTTTTAAATTAAAGTTTCTACTTGTTAATATTAATTAGAATAGCATGAAGCATATTGGTAATAGCTAATTACACTTTATTGACGAATTGATGGCATTCAAATAATTAGATCTAGATCACTCTATTATCTCTATAACAATATATTTTATTTTGAATTGTGATTATGTTAGGCTTTCAAGTATTCTATACACATTAGTTTTTCTAAATTAGATTACAATTGTTTCTAGGGGTAGCACACATAAATTTCATGTTTTTAAGATGTTTCCACTTAGAAGCTTCATAAAAAGTCCTATATACATAAACAAAATATCAGAAAAATGCATGATAAACTATGTAGTGTTTTAATTTCAAATCTTAATTTAATTTCTATAACCATATATGATATAAATATTGAATATAATTTAAATAAATAAATGATAGATTATTTTCGCCAATGAAAACTAATTTTAATCAAGATTTTTTTTAAATAATAAGAATATTAAATATACATACATACATACATACATACATACATACATACATACATACATACATATATATATCTATATCTATATGTATGTATATATATGTATGTATGTACACACACACACACACACACACACACACACACACACACACACACACACACACACACACACACACACACACACAGATATGAGAGAATGACAACATCCTTACAATTCTATTTAGTCTAACATTAAAAAAGAATATGGTTGAAAAGTTTCTAAATTTATCTTGGTAATAGCTAATTACACTTTATTGACGAATTGATGACATTCAAATAATTAGACCTAGATCACTATATTATATCTATAACAATATATTTTATTTTGAATTGTGATTATGTTAGGCTTTTGAGTATTCCATACACATTGGTTTTTTTAAATCAGATTACAATTATTTCTAGGGGTAGCACACATAAATTTCATATTTTTAAGATGTTTCCACTTAGAAACTTCATAAAAAGTCATAGATACATAAACAAATTATCAGAAAAACACATGATAAACTATGTGGTGTTAGATCAATTCTCAGTGAAGTGATTTGAAAATTTAACAGTTTAGGGGAGCATAACAAATACTATGTTATTTTTTCCACATAAAAACAAGACCATTTTTTGTGCTTCCCCTTTTTGCTCGCACATTAATTTTAACCATTAAAAAAAATAGTTCTTTAGAAACTAAATTCAAAGAAATACAACTCTTCTTCTTGTTGTATCTCTAAATTTTGAGACTATCGTCAATTTCTTGTCAAAGTTTAGAGTTTGTTGATTTTAAAAAAAGTGGTACCTACATTTATATTTTTGGTGCACATCATTGTGTATACCCCTAAACATATCTGTTGGAGAATAAAAAACAACCATCTTAGGGTCAAGATATCATCATCACCGAGAGATCACCCATCCACTAGAATATTTAAAACACCTACTAAGGAAGAGGAACAATGTGAGAGAAAGCTCCATCACGTATCAATGCTTTAACCTACCTATCACAAGGCTTGTCCATCAATACCCAATGATCAATAATCAAAGGTTGAGGTGAACTTGGAGAAGGAGCCACAACCTACTCCATCTCATCCACCTAGACATCCCAAGGGACATAAATAATTTTATTAGCATCTTACCCATTATTCCTTGCCTCAACCTAGTCTTAGGTCTCCACACATTTTTCATAGGTTTCTTTGCTTTGGGATTAGCCATTGCAAGGAAAGATTTAGACCAACTAAAAAAAAATCAAAATAGGCAAAAGGATTATATTTAAACTCCATAACTTGTAGCCAATCTCCTAACTTGGATTTGAGAGTAACATCATCTATGAGATTGAAAGATTGAGATATATTATATTAATGCACAACCTACCATATGATGTTATGTGGAACCTAATAAGGAATATGAGGTTGATTTTTCCCACCTCCTTCAGTGTAGTTTCCTCCCCAGATATTTCTACAAGGGTTTGGGGGTTTCACCCCCTTGATGGGGTCAAGGGGCAATGCCCCTTACAAGGTCAAGGGCACTGCCCCTTGCAATGTCTTGGGGCAGAGCCCCAGGCATGCTTCCTTTCACAATATAGGGTGGGGTCAAGGGGTAACTCCCCGCAAAGCCAAAAATAACTTTATTATTATAAATGATATTAGGAGTTATTTTTCTATCAAACAACATATTATAGCCCTAATTTTGTAAGCAACATAAGTCTTATATAAAATGGCTAGGGTTAAGGATTTTATAATGTATGGCATGATTTAGTAGCTTCTTGCGGCTATATTGATTTGAAAGTGATTGTAGATTGTAATTGAGTTAAAAACCACTAGATATTGATATTGGACTCATTGTTTGGTAGATGTAGCCCAAGGATTGGGTGAATCATGTTAAACATTGTGTCCTCTATTTTCTTATGTCCACTCTATTCCTTTTTGATACTAGTTATATATGCATGCAATTGTTATTTTTGTCTCTCTAATCCTAACACCATATACCATTCTTCTCTATATGAGATAAGGAATTCATTATTACTAGTTTTCCAAAACAAGTTACAATGCCTTTACAAATACCTTCAATCAAAATTCTAGAGGTCACCTAGGCTATCAAACCCAAATACATGACATTAGAAGCCCAAGATAAAGGAGAAATACTAGGCTCCTAATGTCTAAGAGCCAAGGAAACCTTGCCAAATGTATAGGGTCCTCCAGCTAAGACTTCCAATAGATTTTTTTTGCAAGTGAATACAAAAGAAAATAAACCTTTAATAAAATCAAATATGTCAACTTCCTATACCCTTCCATTTTCAAGAATTCCATAGATGAACTTAATCAACATTAGGTATGAAATTATCACTGGATAGGCCACAAAAGAATCCATTGAATGCAACACTTGAGGGAAATGGCCTTCCAAGTTTTATTTTTGATTTGGAGCTAAAAGGTCTGGTAGGGTCTATTTTCATGATAGGTTCCCTACAAGACATAATAGAATGAACCGACCCCATACCAATTATCCCCACATCAATAATTTTGGATTTGCTTGCCAATGAAATAGACCAACCCGAATGGGGATCTATAGTAAACATAGTAGAAAGATCCAACCCCACACCACCAACCCCCACATCAATAATCTTGGAGTTACTTTCTACTAAATCTAACTAAGTAGAATCTAGACTACAATCAGAATCCCTAGAAGATTCCTTCTATCCATCTATAGAACATCCAAATTCCTCTATAACAATAGTGACTCTATTTCTTTCTCCTCTAGAACTTAAATTTTCTCTCTCTCCCATCACGATGTACCATCTCTAGAGTCAGTATACATGAATTTTTATGTTATTTTTCTACTACCTTCATCAACTCCTAAACAAACATCATTATTCATTTCCTTATCTCCAAGGGGAATATGTTCATAAGGATTATATCAACATGACAAATATGCTATCTATATCTCTTAGATTTGTTTCTAGGTCGGTTCTTTTTTTTAAGAGCTATACTGACATTTCACAATTAAGGAAGTCTCTAACTCAATCATCAAAAATGATAAAATAATTGACATTTAACAAGGTGATATAAAAATTATCGTACGTTGGTTAATCCCGAGTCATAAATTTGATGGACTTGTTGATGGGTATGCATGTAGAAGTGGTGTTCAATCTAGCTTCTTCGGTTGTTAGTAGAAAGAAGTTGAGGAAGGGTTCTTGGAATCAGTCGTTGTTATTAGGAAATAGGGGTTGATGATCAGAGGGGACCATGGAGAAGATGATTAGACTTAGCTATGACCCATAGCATCTCCGAGATTGGGTTTTCTTGCTAATGTAATTATGCAATGATGTATGGTTTTCTTGCTAGTTCTTTCCCTACCGAGCTTTCTAACAAGCTTTTTATATTTTAATATACATACTTATTCATAGAACACAAATAAGGTGATATACAACTTGTAGTATATAGACATTTTTTTCTACTTACTATTTGTGATTTCATATTTGTATTATTAAAATTTATTTAATATTTTGATTTGCCATATAAAATTGTAGATTAAAATATGTATTTTAACTTTATAAATGATATAATTAATTCATTTAAAAAATCCATATTAAAACATATATAAAGATGGTTAATAAATTGATACAACTTAACAATTTCATTGCTTATTATAAGTACATTTAAAAAAAATATTTTTATGTATTTATCTAATTGTGAGTCACACTTATTTGTAATTGATTATTAGGTCTTTTTTAAAAGGACAGGCTAATCTCCATTCAAAATGCATTAACGACAAAACAAAATCATTTTTTTTTTTTTCAGATTCACTAAAAACATCTGAAATTGTGTTTTCAATTTTTTAAAAATTGGTCAACTGTAAAATTTGAATTAAAGCTACATCTTTTTTAATCCGTTACTCTTCTTCAATCATGCGGTCGAGTGGCTATGGTTACCATTGATGCAACATTCTCTTTACCTATTTTAGTTGAAAGCTTTACCTACACATATGCTTTACCCATATGGTTGAAAAAGTTATGCTCTCTACTCTTTTACAATGTGGCTGATGTTTCAGATGCCTTCCATTTCTTATGCCACTTCAAATGTTTCTCGTCAATAAAGGTACATGTATCAAATTTGTCCAATACCCTATACCTAAAATATTTATATCTAGATTAACGTACTCTGAATTTTTATTTTCTGTAGATAGACTAAGTGACTGAAACAAATGTAATTGCAGTACACATACCTGCTAAAAATAACCAGAAAACTTATTACTAGGTTGAAATGAAAAGAAAAGGACATGGCTTTCTTTTACAGAGCAATTAGACATCTCTCACAGTCTTCGCGCTGGTTTCCATGAAATGAAAAGGAATTCATTTTTTAATTATCATGCACTCTAAGATAAGTGTTCCAACTAGATTTCCAAAGAGGAATTGTTCTCAGAATCAAGGCAATTGTCTTTCTTCCACGTTCGTAAGATCCACTTTCAGGTTCATCGCATCGTGCTTCTCACGTTGGAAAATGTATGGGAATTTGTTTTTTTTGAAAAATTTCTTTTAAAGTTAGTCAGTGATCTTTTGATCTTTCTGTTTTATAATTCAAGGTCATTTTTGAGAGTTAAATATTAATCAATTATTTAATTTTTTTGGGGAGTTTTAATGATATTAGAAACAAGAGACCATGTTAATATAATTTTGCTTGATTTTTGATGTTATTGATTTTTTTAGTTGAGGGGGAAGGATTAAGGGTTATGATTTATGTGAATTATTAAAAGATATCTATTTTTTTGGAATTGTGCAACCAAGGTCTATAAGAGAAAAAGATAAATAAAGCACAATAACACAAAGTGGAGCCCAAAGTTGATATGCATTAAACTGAAAAGGATGAGTACATATAGATATGAAATAATTGGGTCAAATAAGAAGTTGAACTGAATGCTCAAATATTTTTAGTTGTCTATTACATAAATATAATCAATTAAACAATATCAAGGATATTTTTTGATGCAAGTGGGGTTTGTACCTTGATCTATGTAGTCCCAAATGGACTCTTTAGGGGTTGTCTTAACTTTCCAAAGTGTAAAGTTAGTAGGGCCTTCCCAAGGCTCCTAAGAATGAGTTCCTTCCCTCCTAGGTCTAGGACAACTTAATTCCTTAACAACTCTCTTAATCCCTTAGGTTTCCTCCAAGAAACCTTCTCACTTTAGGCATCCTTACTTCCATTACTACATGATATTTTTTAAACGAGGAGTCTTTCATCACAACATCTCTTCACCCCTTCAATGGTTTTCAACCATTCTATGATCCTTGGCTTCTAGATTGGTGAACTAGGCAACTAGGCCTAGTAGAATTAGGCCTCCTTAACTAGTTTTTGGTCCCTCATTTGAATTTGGTTTGAACAAGCCCCAATGTCATTACACTTTTAGATACCCATTTGGATGTATCACACAATATCAAATTTTCTCAAGTGGGTTCTTCCTCTAAAGGCTGACACCTAATAACCCTCAAGTAAACTAGGGTTTCTTAGGTTTTAGGGAAAATGCACTTAGTCCAATGGTGAAAAATTTAAATGGTGACTCCAAATTGCCACATCACCTTCAACTACACCCCGTCTAGTCATTTAAGCAATCCTACCTTGTATCCATGCCCACAAGGTCACTAAATTGCACAAAACCCTCTTCCAATATACAAGTCCTAATCATCCCACCGAGACATGAGTGTTTTAGGTTGTGGTTTGATAGGACTCGTTCATTATTACTTCACAACCCTAGTTGTAAAGAAGGCCCCAAAAACTCTTTAACAATATACAAAATGATCTACCACTATTCTACAATGATAACAACAATCAAGTAATCATGTAAAATTCCTTGAGAGGACAAATATACTCCATGCCACTCTAGTCTACTCAAATTGCTAGATGTGGCTGTATAGAACAACAAAATTGCCCAATCCATAAAGTGCCAAATCTTGCTAAAACTGAGTGAACCTGCCAAAAATGGTTGATTACATGTTTTATAGGCCCTCTTTGATAAGTTGGCTCCTCCATAACCAATTACATTCTCGTCTTACAAAGTTGACAACTTTTGTGTAAAAGTTGCAACTTTTCTTGCATTTTGTGCAACTTTTACATCTTTTTCACAAATTCCTTCAAATCTTCACCTAATGAATCCAAATAAAAAAATGGGTGAATTTTGATCAGAAATGGTGTTCCAAGTCCTTGGTCAACCCTTTGACCAAGCATTGACCCTTCTAGCTAACTAGCCCTTGAAGGTAAAATAGACTATTTGGGAAATCTCCTAATGTTTCAACCTTATTCTAGTGCCTCCTTAGGCTCACCTATACAAGATTTGTTGCCTCAAAGGGACTTATTACAAACATTCACAATCCTAACCTCATTGCTCTAGTTTCTCACTAGGTGCTCCTACACCATTTCCACCTCTAAAATATCAATTCGTACAAGTTATGATTTTGTTCATGATAGTAAGTTCATTCTTAATTTTTACTAAGAGGAGACCATAATGGGATATATGACCTCAACATTTAATATTGTTGTATTTATGGATCAAAGCTTTCACATTATAAAATTAAATCTCTCATTAAGTGGTCCCATCTTGTTACTTGTTGGATTTGTAAGGAATGAAAGTAAACCAAACCTTGTTAGATATCTTTCCACATGAATTTCTCTAGTTTGCAAATTTATATTTTTGAAATGTGGGAGTGGTTTCTAGTCAAATTCAAAATAACATTATACACTTGGAAAAAGCAATATTTATTTCTACTAATAAGATATAAACGGTGAATCATAATTTTCTAGTTTTAATTATTTACTACCATTCTTATGTGTTACTGAAGGCTAAGAAGAGTTATCATAACCATATCAAACTTATTTGGAATTTTATATGGTCTAATTGATTAGGTATGAATAGGATCAAATATATATCATGCATTCATTGTATCGAACATAAATATAAAGATGGATTAGATATTTTGGGTTTCCAAATGAAGGGGTGGGTGTAAAAACTAAATGGATAGCTAAAGAAATAATGGGAGACGAGCCTCAAAATTTTTTGGTTTGATTTGTCATCACCCAGGACTAAAAATATAGTAATTGAGAAATTGTTGCAAAGGTGTATGAAATTTTAATGGAACCTTATTTTCATATCAAGATATTTTTTCCCTTGTGGTCTCTTTTGAAGGTCTAGCAACATGTTTGTAAATATTTAATCTAGAGAATTATTGTCTTTTCATGTAGCTTTAGCTTTGGTGATTCCTAAATTTGATCGAACAAGTTAATCCAATATCATGATTAGGCTTTTGTTGCTTCTCTGCAAAGATAGGTTCATTATCTCTTAAAGAAATGAGTGTGCCAGCATAGAGATTTTTAGGACTTCAATTATCTTTGGTGAGAAACTTGGTTCACATGCAGCTAAACATTTTTTGTTTGTTTAAATAATAGTTTCAAAATATTTATGAAATGTCTTATCCCTACTGATCATACCATGAAAACTTGTACACCTTTGAAATACAATTTCTCAAAAGATTGGTGGTGGTTGTCTACTCGTTAATTTTTCCAATTTCATGAAAAAATATTTACCTATTTATTTGTCATTATTAGTTGTTAACCCCAACATTAAACCAAGTATGAAAGTATATTTTTTCACAAAAAAATCTTTAAAAAAAGGTAGAGCTCTCTTAGATTTGGATTTCTAAAGCACGTATGACAATTTGTCTAGATAAATGTCACTTTCTCCATTACAATAAAAGTCCAAAACATAATTATAGGATTGCATATGAAAAAATTATCAATGAAAAACTATTTAAAATCATATTCCCAATTTTTTGACCATCAATCTTATGAAAAATATAATGGCTAATTCTATGAGTGGAACAATTTTGAACTAATTAAATGTCTTCCTTAATCTACAATATGTGAAAAATTCATAAATAAAATTACCTTTTAATGACTAAATATTAATAAACAAGAGCTACCTTGCAACTGGAGTCCTTGCCTTTTGCTTAAGGGTTGAATAAGAGTTGGCATTCAACTAAGTACATTAGCATTTAAATAATATTGTATTGCTTATGCAAATTGTGCATATCTATGTTGTATTTCAGTTATGAATAGAAGTTGAATATCACTTAGCCAACAATGAGAGGTGAGAGGTCTGGAGGATTTGAATAAGAACTTTGCTATTGCAAACTACATTAGACTGCATTCATTTGTTCCAAATAATGTTGGTAAAAATTGAAATCAAAGAGAGAGTATGAAGTCAATAATAAACATGAAAAATTTCATGCAAAATAAATAAAATTAATCATTATATCAGAGCTACATAATCAAAAAAATGAGAAATATTAATTCCAAAATAATAAATGAGCCATATCATGACATGTCATGTAGGTTAGGTTAAATTTTCAAACATTTATTAAAAAGGGATAATGAAATGAAAAGAGTACCTTGATCACTACCATTTCTATATGTCATGTATGTTAAAGTTAAAATTTTCAACATTTATTAAAAGGATAATAAAATGAAAAGAGTACCTTGGTTACTACCAGCTCTAAAGTGTAAGATGTGTCACCACAATTGTGTCCTTTTAGTTATCAGTACTAAAATTGTATGGAAATGGAAACAATATGAGATAGAGGAAAAAAACATGTAGATCTATGTAGTCTTTTTATAATATAAATATTTGATATGAATAAGAATTTCTTGTTTATATAAAAAAATATATATTTTTCATTATATACTCTGTCATTTCATCATAGTCAAAGGTTTCTTTTATCAAATTAGACCATGGATCCCCTAAGTAGCTACCTATAGAGACGTTACTTAATTCGACGTATTGAGAACTAATGAAACCAAATTTTGATGAAATTTAGAATACCAAATATACATCATATTTCAGCCATTTAATCATCACATTCATTAAAGGAACCCATTTCTTATATAACAATATATCATCTAAGAATACTCTTGATAGTTCTAAAGTTGTAATGAACTCAAACTTAATCTGTGTGGTGCCTCAAATTACTCCAGAGTTTTCCACTTAATTTTTGTTACAAACAATACTAAAAAGCTTATAAAAGCATTGGGTTAGTCATTAAGCTTAATTTTTAGTATAATTCACACATTAATGCCCTTAAATTTAAGCTTTTTATATAATTCAGCACATTAAATTTAGTCATAGGCTTGAAGCCAACAAAATTAAAATTCAATATTCGAGATTATATAAAACAACAATGAATTCTAAAGTACATTAAATGGAAGGCAAAATCAATGGAAAAAAGTTTATGTCTATTTATTTATTGAAATAGAAGTCCAAAACATTGAGTGGGATTTGTAATTACTTATAGAAGTAGAAGCTAAAACATTCTACAAAGAATTGGATTATGAATAAAATCATTTATGGAAACCAATAGTTTCTCCAAAATTGAATTAGAATTCATTAAGTTCATGAACATTAGAAAATAAAATAGGAAACACAAGAAGAGGAAACAAATAGGTATAAGTTGAGAAAAAAAGTTAATATGTTGTATAAAATGCATATGGTGAACGAAATAATATTACACTTTCATGAAGATAAGAGTCATCTATAGAGAGTGAAATGCATGTGAAAGAAAATAGACTATGAGAAATTAATAGGAAAAAAATTAAAAACTAAAATTTATTTTAATAAGAAAGTTTGCAAAGATTATCTAATAATATTCATTTGAACAATTTACAGAATATTAGTCACCAACCTAACTGCAGGGACTTATAATAATTAACAATAACTATAAAGGAGACCCAAAATTTTGTGAACCCTATATTCTTACATCTCCATGAATTGGGATCGTGTGGCACGAAGTAATGGGGTTGTTTCCACTAAAGAACAATTTGAGAGCTGGAAGAGGTAATGAAGATAAGGGAGAATTAAAGAGGATAGCCTCTGTAATTATCTGATTCTCCTTGTAATTATCTAATTCTCTTCCTATCATACACTAATGTATGATGGAGATTAATCAACAGGGTAAATATAAAGGTCTGTGCCAAACAATATGAAGGTAAGATTAGAGAGAAATGAATAATATATACAAACCTAGCTTGGAATACTCATACCCAAAATTGAGATTGAGAATAGGCATGCAAAATTTTGCTAAGAAATGAGAAATAAAACTTAGAGCATAGACCAAACAATGTACAAAAATTTAATGTACAACAATTCATGAGCATGTCACATTGATAAGCAGCCAATAAAATAATATATAGAAAAATATCATATATGTTTGAAGAATTAATTTCTATCCAACAACCCACTATCGGCAGCCCAACTTAGCCGTCCAATGCCGTAAACAACAGACAAGTAGCCATCCATCAACCGTCTACCGAAAGCCATCCAACTGTGGCAGTCAATAACAATATTCAATATTTACAACCTAAAGATATGTAATAATTGTATTGTCTCTTCTAGAGTGTTCTAAGACCTCTATAAATAGAGGCTTATGTAATGTATTTCAGCAAGTTAGTAAGGTAATATAACAAGTTTTATTTCTGTGTATTTGTTTATCTTTGCCTTCAAATTTGTATCATAGCATGAAGAGCCAGGCTTAGGAAAAGAAGAAATATTTGTTGATATATATAGCTACTATAGCAGTGAATGAAGCTTCTAACATTTTCTTTATTGTAGATCATAAGCTTTTAAATTTGGAGATTAGTGGTTCCAAAGATCTAGAGAAGAAAAGATGTCAGTTTAATGTTTGAGAGAAGGTATGAGCTGATTTCATGGAGTGAAGTGTAATGAACAAAAAATTGTTAAAATGGCAAAATAAGTATTGTGTTGTTGTTTGTTTAAGTTATATATCATTGGCCTAGACTTGTTTGATCATTTTCTTTGTAAAGCAAAGTTTAAAAACTGTCAAGTGCAGTTGTAACTGTGTGTACTAATATGGCTTTAGGAAGTAGTATAGCTCAACCACAAATTCCAATATTTTCTGGTAAAAATTATGAATTTTGGGCTATAAAAATGAAAACATTATTTTGTTCTTAAGGTATATGGGATCCTATTGAAAAGGGTTTTATTGAACCACAAGATGAGTCTACATTATCACAAGATGAAAAAGATAAATTACAAGATAAGATAATAGGAAAAAGGATGCTAAAGTGCTGTTTCTAATTCAACAATCTTTAGATGAATCAATTTTCCCTAAGGTTTCTATAGCTAAAAAGTCTAAAATTGCATGGGATATTTTAGAAACAACATATGAAGGGACATCAAAAGTTAAGATTGCTAAATTGAAAACTTTAAGGCGTGATTTTGAAAATTTGTTTATGAAGGATTCAAACTCAGTTGATCAATTTCAAACTATGTGTAGTGCCTACCCTCATTCACATCTTTCTGGACACATTGTTGTTATTATTATCAGACTATGTTAGACTAGTTTTATGGATTAGTGGTATTGTTTTGAGACTATCAAACATTATGTTATGGATTCAGTGGATATATGACGAGATCATTTAGACTTTACATTTCATGTATGCATGATGATCATTACATTGCTTTCAGTTATTGATGATGATTAGTTAGATGGTTTATTATCTCATGTGTTTTATTATGGATACTTACCCCATACTTGCATGTGTATGGTGTGTGTGTTTGCTCTTATTGTATGTCATTTTTGATATGGTTAAGGAAGGCAGTCGTAGTCACTTGCTAGTCGGGATCTACACAATGCACCACTTCCTGCCATTGCTTGTTTAGTGTAGCATTATATATATTGTATGTACATGCATGATTTTTATGTAGGTTGCAGGTACTGGATATCGACTTCCCTGAATTGCGAGGATGAGCGTGCTCTATTATACTATCTCAATAATAAGAGAAGGGAGATAAATTCTCAAGTCCAAATCCCAAACCCTTAAACTATTTGTCCTAGTGAGGTAGGACAAGTATCTAGATATTTTACCCACCGAATGTGTCAGATGACATATTTCATGATTTTTAACCCTTTAGACTGATTTTGTGTAAATTGTTCTATGATGGGTTTTCATATTTTATCTTGGAGGTCTATGGTGAATTTTCTATTAATTAAGTCCTAATAAATAGATTTAATTAATAAATTAATTATTTGGAGAAAATTAATATAATATCATGATCTTTGATATTTTGATTATAATTAATTAAATGAGAATTAATTGAGAAAAAGAATTAAATAAAAGAAAATTAGAAATTAAAAATTAATAATAATTATAAAATAATAATAAAGTAATAAATAAATAATAATAATAAAAGTTATAAAAATAATAATGAAAGTTATATAAAAATTAAATTAGAGTTATAAGCTTGCCTAGGGGTAAACACACCTTTTTATTTCTCATATGTCAACAACACGGGGGTTAGTGCACCAATTAAGCACATGGTGTCTACAACCTTATGACTCATCTAGAAGGTTGGAATAGACTTATGCTTAGTTGTCTACACTTTCTAGTTGTTTCTAGAGATATTCTAGGTGCTTCCTGAGAGTTCTTTATATTCAGGCATTCCTAGAAGCTTAGACACAGCAGTTGGAGAGTGTTTTGGAGCATTGGAGGACTTGAGAACTTTGGAGAAGGGAGGAGCTTGCTCTGCGGGTCTTCTAAGGAAAAGCGAATTAACATCAGAATTCAGGTAGACTCTTGTGATTTTGCTTATGCTATTTCTGCATCTTGCACTTCCTTTCTTCATCGTGTCTTCCATATGTTTTCTGAGAGTTTTCCCTATTTTGGTTGTATGCTTTCTCAATACGGGTAGTTAATATTTAATTGAGAAAATTTTATATGCATAGATTTGAAGAGAACACGGGACTAGGGTTTAAATTATAGCCAAATCCATTAGAAAATTTATTGAGAATTGTGTTGCTATGGACATGTTAATTCAGATCTGCATATATATATATATATATATGTATGTATGTATGTATGTATATATACATATATGTATGTAGATATACATACATACATACATATATGTATGTATATATATATATGTATATATGTATATATATATGTATGTATGTATGTATATCTACATACATATATGTATATATACATACATACATACATATATATATGTAATTATATATATATACATATATGTGTATACATACATACATACATATATATATATATACATACATATGTATGTATGTATATATACATACATACATATGTATGTATATATACATACATACATATGTATGTATATATACATACATACATATGTATGTATATATATATATATATAAATATATCTTATTGAAGAATCGAATGTCATATCGCTTTGCGATTTGCGTTTTTCGCAAAATGTTTTAATTAAAACCGAATCAAAAACCGAATCGTATATGATACGATTGTTTTGTTTTTTTTTAAAAATTGAATGCAAATTAAGGTGGGCAGGGAGGGACGAGCCCGTACCCCCACCCCACTATGTATAAATGGCAGAGGCCGGCGGGCTCTGCGACACTGTCACAGGCCTGCGACAGCAGGCCCGCATGGTACCTCCTTTGTGCGGTGACGTTTTGTCATACAAATATATGTAATCGACTTCAAAAGTTATGAAGCAATTTGTAATTTGATTATTATATTTTGTTTTATAAAATGTTATTTTTATATGTGTGTGTGTGTGTGTGTGTGTGTATATATATATATATATATATATATATATATATATATATATATATATATATATTATTAAGTTATAAATAATAATTATATTTAAAAGATTGAATTAATGGGTCATTCTTTTAAAAGATAAATGATTTAAAATATTAATAATAGTTTGTCAATTATTATTTAAAACAGAAAGATATTAATAATTAACTTAATTAAACTTGGTTTAATTAAGGTTAATCATTGGAATGTGTTTAATCAAAGTTTTAAATCATGCAATTATTGAATTGTTAATTGACTATTGGAATTTGATAGGAATAATTTCTAGACAACATTTATATAAACCATATAATGTTAGAACAATTGAAAAATTGAATCTAATAGTTTTGGGAGAGAAACTTTAAAACAAATACATGGGATTAGGAAATACGTGAAAACATTCCTCCATTTATTATCTAAAATTTGGAAACGAAAAGCTGAAAACCTCCACATTTAATTCAAGTATGTAATTTTAGCAAACCAAAACATGTGCTTGCATCGTGCATTTCTTTATGCTTCTATTTTGGGTTTTGGGTTGACTAGTGTTGTCCAGTTATAGGACGTCTACCAAAGGCTTGGGGGTTATGATTGTGATGTCGTGATGATGTCTTATTTCTGATCTTTATAAACCCAACCATGGTTATGTGATGGAATGCTCTATGTAATGTTTGTAATTACTGATTGTTATAGTTGAGACTCTTATTTATGAGACACTTGACTTAACCATTTTTGAGTCATCGATCAATTATCCTTGGTTATTTTCCAGTCGCCATGATGGGATTGAAATGTTGATTTATGATGTCATGTTGTGACATGTTTTGACTCAAATATTTTGGAGTCTTCGATCAATATGATTTGAGATATATTTTGATTATTGAGAACCAATAGATACTTTTGATTATCAGTGATGCTTCAGTTGCCAATAGAGAGCTGTTGTGGTCATGATTTTCTATGGATGCTTGCTCATGGAGATTTGATGCTTTTATTGTGCATATTTGATGTTCTTATTATGGATTATCTTTTTTGATTTTGAGATTTATGATTCCATGAGCTTAGGGTAGGTTATCTGCTTGTAGTGTCGAGAAGTGGCTTGCAATGGGGGCCGGGGCCCTAAGAGGCTGCCAGGGTAACTCATTTTAAGTTGGTTAATAAGTGAAAACATTCACACTTAATACTAACTAAATGAACCTAAAAAGATAATTGTTTTGTTCTCACCCATGCCTCGAGTGCTTGTACAGACTAGGATGGGAGTAGAGAGAATGCATGGTTGCGACCTTGCATTCCATAGTATGCCTTGTTAGTATGAGAGGATACTAGTGGCCGCATGAGGATAATAGGGACCCATGAAGTTTAGCTAACTGCAAGGGTAACTTCTACATGATATATGCAATGACACTTTCCTACTTGCATAGTAGGTTCCTACATGTCTTTGTGTGCCTCTGAGAATTAGATGTCGATTTATGTTTTGGAACATTTGAGCTAGTATACTTTTAAGATTCTTGGACTTATAGCGATTTATGCTTTGTGATTTTGGATAGCCTATTTGGGACTTGAGATTATCTCCTCAGCATGGTGGGAGTGGACCACTTAGCTACCATGCAGTCGGGTGGTAGTGTTTTTCCTCTCTTATCATTTGAGATCCATTGGTGGATATGTATCCTTTCACTGATGACTAGCATATGTTAGATGATGTTATCTTATGCTTATATTTGCATGTTAGATTACTTTTTGCATATGATGTAGTATATGTTAGGAGTGACATTTCTACTATGTTAATACTGATGATCTCTTCGGTGATTTGGAATGTTATGCACAAAGGGATGGCTAGGATCCATGATGGTCTAATGATGCTACTAACGGTTGGGAGGAACCATGCACTTAGTTTATTATGTTTGATCTTTATGATGGATGTATATATCTTCTATGATGATGTATCATGTGTATCATGTGATTATCTTTACTTGATGTATCATGGAATTAGAATAGGATGATGTACCTTATTTCTCATATGTATATTCTTTTAAGCTTTTCATACCCCGTGACATGTACAGTGGATGATTGAGCATTTAGAAATGTAATGTATAAACATTGGACTTATCATTATTATTTCATAAGGTTGTTGTATTGAATGGATTCAATAATGTTAGTTGATTTAGATGTAATTCAACGTTAAGGGATCCTTAAAGAATGTAATCTGTTATGTATTTTATGTTTATGGTTATTGCTATTTCTTTCGTTATTGTGTATTAGTTGTAAATGATATTACTTTCATGTAAAAAAAAAAAATGCTACCGAACTTAGTGAAATTCTAGGTTAATTCTTTGGATCCCTTGGTGGGGCATTACACTATGATTTGACAGATCAAAAAGTTGTTGAAAAGATACTTCATTGTTTGCCTAGAAAATTTGATGCCATTGTTGTTGCCATTGAAGAATCTAAGGATTTGACAATACTCTCTATTGATGAGTTAATGAGTTCACTTTTATCTCATGAATCAAGAATGAATAGAAATAACAATTCTTCTTTAGAGAATGCTTTTAGATCACATGTATCTTTTGGTAGAGGAAGAGGAAGATCAAACTACAAAGAAAGAGGAAGAGGTAGAAGCATAGATGGACGTGGAAGTCCAAATCAAGAAGAAAGAACAAATCAATCCATTCAGAGTTCAAATAGAGGATGTGACAGAAGTTCATTCCAACACCCATCATCAAGGCTTGATAAATCTCGAATTCAATGTCATTATTGTAAGAGATTTGGTCATATTGCAAGTGAATGTAGAAAGAAACAAGAGGAGATTCAAAATAATGCTACTAATTATTCAGATGTATCTAATAAAAATTCAGGAAGTTTATTTATAACTTGTAATGTTGCTCAAGAAAGTTCTAGTGATACATGGTTCCTAGATAGCAGATGTAGTAACCATATGACTGGAAATAAAGATTTGTTTGCTAGCTTGGATGATTTTGTAAAATCTGAAGTAAAGCTAGGAAATGATAGTAAAGTCTCTATAATGGGAAAATGTGTTATAAATGTCTTGACAAAAAATAGAGGAAAAAGATATATTCCTAATGTGTATTTTGTGTTTGGATTAAAACACAATCTCATGAGTGTTGGTCAACTAGTACAAAAGGGTTACAAAGTTTCTTTTGATAATGATGTTTGTACAATCTTGGATAGAAATCCTGGTGGCAGGTTAATTGCAAGGGTCAACATGACACAAAATTGAATGTTCCCCCTCTAGATTTATTGCATTCAAGGAGGAAAAGAGGTTAGTTTCAAGATAGTATACTCAGATCAGTCGTGGCTATGGAATTTGAGGTATGGTCATCTTCATTTTGATACTTTGAGCCTATTACAAAAGGAAAATATGGTGAAAGGATTGCCTCAAATAGTGCAACCACCAAGTTCATGTGAAAGTTGTATATTGGCAAAACAACATAGAGAAAGCTTCCTAGTAGGAGGTTCATATTGAGAAAGAGCACCATTGGAATTAGTTCATAGTGATATATGTCGACCTATGCAAACTCCATCTTTAGGAGGAAGTATATATTTCTTAACAGTTATTGATGATTTCAGCAGGAAGACATGGATATACTTTATCAAACAAAAGAGTGAAGCTTTTGAAAAGTTCAAGGAGTTTAAAACTTTGGTTGAAAAACAAAGTGGTCTCTACATCAAGGCATTATGATCTAATAGAGGTGGTGAATTTAGTTCTAATGAGTTTCTAGAATTTTGTAGATTTCATGGAATTAAGACGTAGTTTACCACAAGGTACACACCACAAAAAAATGGTGTAGCCGAGAGGAAGAACATGACCATAATGGAAATGGCAAGAAGTATGTTGAAGGCCAAAAATCTATCCAATGAGTTTTGGATGGAAGCAGTAGCATGTCCTGTATACATCTTAAACAAGAGTGCTACAAACAGTGTTAAGAACATAATTCCACAAGAAGCATGGAATGGTAAGAAACATAATGTATCCCATTCTAGAGTTTTTGGATGTGTTGCTTATTCATTTGTGTGATCTAAATTGAGAAGGAAATTGGATGATAAAAGTTAAAAATGCATCTTTATTGGTTATAGTGAAGAATCGAAGGCTTATAGATTGTATAACCTTGTTTCAAAGAAATTGACCATTAGTAGGGATGTTAAAGTTGAAGAAGAAGATTCATGGCATGGAAATGATAACAAACAAGTCACAAGAGGAGCCCTAATATTACAAAGTGATGAAGAATTGAAGGAACAAGGGACTCAATCACCACCCAATACTCCACCAAGGAACTTTATGCAAGGAGCCTCACCTCTAGGTTCAAATGTAAGTGATAAATCAGATTCTACATTCTCAAGACCAAGTTATAAAGGTAAGAAGACAAGAAGCTTAAAAGAGATATATGATCAAGAATAAGAGAATGTAGACATTTACTCAAACTTTTCTTTATTTTCTTGTGATCCATTGTATTTTGATGAAGCAATTAGTGAAGATAAATGGATCAAGGAAATGGATGAAGAAATTGACTCTATTGAAAGAAATAAAACATGGGTATTAATGGATTTACGAAAAGGAAAAGAATATATAGGAGTCAAATGGGTCTACAAAACTAAATTTGATGCAAAAGGTGAAATTGTTAAGCATAAAGAAAGGATAGTTGCTAAAGGTTTTTCACAACAATATGGAGTTGATTATAATGAAACATTTTCTCTAGTTGCTAGACTTGACACAGTTCGAACTATTTTAGCAATTACTGCACAAAATAATTGGAAAGTGTATCAAATGGATGTAAAATCAGCTTTTCTGAATGGTTTTCTTGATGAAGAGGTAAATGTTAAACAACCACCTAGTTATGAGGTTTGTGGGCATGAAAATAAAGTATATAAACTAAACAAGACACTTTATGGTTTGAAACAAGCTCCTAGGGCTTGGTATAAGTGGATTGATTCATACATGATAAGTAATCGATTCAATAGAAGTAACAATGAGCCCATGTTTTATGTCAAGACTAATAAGGAAGGTTAGATTTTGATTGTATGTTTGTATGTTGATGACTTGATATTCACCAAAAATCTATTGATAGACATGTTCAAGTCATAAATGATGAAAGAATTTGAAATGATAGATTTGGGGTTGATGAGATATTTCTTAGGTATTGAAGTCATTCAATGTGACAAAGGTATCTTCATTTGTCAATCCAAGTATATAAAGGATTTTTTGAAGAGATTTAAAATGATGAATTGCAATCTAGCATCAACTCTAGTTGCAATAGGAACAAAACTTAGCAAGAAAGAACATAACCCAAATGTTGATCCAACTATGTTTAAAAGACTTGTTGGAAGTTTAATGTATATGATAGCTACAAGGCCAGATATCATGTATGGTGTTAGTTTGATCTCAAGGTTCATGGAGTCACCACAAAATTCTCACTGGAAAGTTGCAAAAAGGATAATGAGATATATTGTACGAATAATGGGATATGAAATCCTATATTCCAAAGCTAACAATTTTTGTTTGATTGGTTATACTGACAGTGATTTTGTAGGTAGCATTGATGAAAGGAAAAACACTTTTGGATATATCTTTCACCTTGGATCAGGAGCCATGTCATGGGCATCAAAGAAGCATCCTATAGTGACTATTTCATCAGTTGAAGTAGAATATGTAGCTACCACTTCCACAACATGTCAAGCAATATGGATGCATTGAGTTTTGCTTGATCTTCACCATCATCAGGATGAACCAACACCAATTCTTTGTGATAACAAATTAACAATAACATTATCTAAAAATCATGTTTTTCATAAGAGGAGAAAACATATTGATACAAGGTATCACTTCATCAGAGAACTGGTCAACAATGGAGAAATCTACCTTGAGTTCTGCAAATCTAAAGATCAATTGGCAGATATTTTCACTAAGGTATTGCCAAAGAGTAACTTTGAATATCTACAAGAGAAATTGGGTAATATTGATGCAAAATTTCTTAGTGATAGAAATTAAGGGGGAGTGTTGGAAGAATTAATTTCTGTCCAATGACCCACTGTTAGCAGCCCAACTTAGCCATCCAACATTGTGAATAGCAAACAAGTAGCCGTCCATCAGCCATCCATCAAAAGCCATCCAACTGTGGCAGTCAATAACAATATTCAATATTTACTACCTAAAGATATGTAATAATTGTATTGTCTTTTCTAGAGTGTTCTAAGACCTCTATAAATAGAGGCTTATGTAATGTATTTTAGCAAGGTAGTAATGCAATATAATACATTTTATTTCTGTGTATTTGTTTATCTTTGCCTTCAATATAGAGTGAGATTTTGGCTTCTCACAATGGGAACAACACAAAAATCTATCCAACTAATGCCTAAGACAAATAACATTAACATTCAAGAGGAAAAGCACCATTTGTTATATTTTTCGATAGATTTTTAAAACATTGATGGCAAATTATGTACCTTAACTAAGAAGATAAAGAAAAATATTCTAGAGAAAGTGTGCCTGAGGATGAAGTCTTTACCTCTTCTCTACATGATGAAATCTTGTGTGATGGAAGGAAAATATGGATGCTATAGAAAGGATGAGAAAACATTCGCGCACCTGCAAGTATAGGAGCCATTTTTTAAACAAAGTGAAATTTGTAAAAGAGTGGAATTCTTAAGGCTTAGACAAAACATGCAACCCTAAAAGCTTTAATATGACACGTTGCAAGCTTATGTGACATATCATCACAGATAAATGCAAAGCGTCTGATGACAAGACAGACAAATTGCAAGCTTGCAAAATGCTTAGCCTACCTTTATTTACTGGTAATTTATTAGAAGAGAAAAAGAAAAGACTATCCAAAAAATTTAGGAGGACCGATTAAAAAAAATATAAAAATTCTAAAATGGCTTTAATAAGAAAATTTGTAAGGATCACAGGATAAAATTTGTTTACACAGTTTCCAAACCAGAAACTATTGCATGAAAATCACATGAAAACTATAGCCTACGATAGGGACTAAAAATTACTTAGCATATAGTAGCTTTTCAGTGCACCGTATTTTAAATGTTTAAAGATGGTTCTAATTAGTAGCTTTTCATCCATACTTTTCTTTCCTCGTAGTTTTTTTCCTTGGTTTCTTTCATGGCTAATAAACTCCACATTTTCGAAGTATCTTTAGTTTATTTTCTATTTTTATCTTGCTTTTGTAGTTTAGTTTACTCTTGTTCTTTGTCTAATGATAATTCATTCGTACATTGGAATTTCTATCATGGAGCTTCTATGAGTGTGTCAGATTTTATTGCATGTGGGATGCTGAATAAATCTACAGCCGTTGGATGAAGATTTGGAATTGGGCCATATCCCTCAATATCTAAGGATATATAGTTCACTTAGTGCTCATTTATGATGAAATTTTTGTTTTTCTATGATCCATATTTGTGTGCTATGTATTTTTTCATCTAGAGTCACCCTATTACATTGTCTACCACCTTCTAGGTGTGTGGCTAAGTAAATGAGATCTACTAGAAATTAGAAACCGTAGTCTTCAGATTGGAATTTCTTTCTTTTCACATTGGTTTGGATGTGCATATCAAAAGTCAAAAGAAATTGAAATATGTTCAACCATACATTTTTATAAATTTATAATGTTCAAGATAATTAAGCTGAATATAATCTTTGCATTCTTTCATAAGAGTATATTTTCCTTCACAGTTACTAGGTTTCTGAATAAATGCTCTTTAATATTAAAATGATTCAAAGTTTGTAAATTATTGATTCTTTATTATTATTAATGAGTAAAGTGAATTTTAACAAATTTAAAAATAATATAATTTATCAAAATACAATTTTTTCTTCCTCTTTTTAAATAAAAGTTTTTTATATGAAATTATAGATAAGCTTAATAAAATAAACATGTTGGAAAAATGGTACAATTTTTTTTCAAAATTAATAGTTTAGAAAATATTTCAAATTTAATCTTGCTTTAATAAATTTAGTTTAATAATATTAAAATTTTCTTTTTTAATTTTAAAGTGAAAACAAATGAATAAAATTTTAAATGCAATAAATATATGTTTATAGAAATTTAACAAATGAATGGTCAAGAATTAAAAAATGAAATTTCTAAGAATATTTAAAACTTATTTGTTGTATATATTTTTATTGAAATAAATATATTTCATCTTAATAAAAATTGTTATCTAAAACATATAGTTGAGAAATTTAATGCTCATTGTCATGTAAAATATGAAAATATTTGTTGGATGTTCAATGAAATGTAACTTTCAACATTTGGTAGCTAACAAATACAAATTTCAACTAAATCAAAGGGAAATTGAAGAAATTCAATAAAGTCTAACAAGACGCAATAATTTGTTTCTTAATCTATGTTTTCTTTCATGGCAATTTGACATGAGAGTTGATACTAATAAAATTTAGTACTTACTCATCTTGGCATTCATAGGATGAGTATCCACTTGTATTAGATATTACTTATTGCAAAGATGCTCATGCAGTTTTCATGACATGCACTAATTAGTTATTTACTTCTACTTACAACAAGATGCAGAGACTTGTGCTCAACCAACGCTCTTATTCAAATATATAGAGTAGTGGTTGTAAGAGATTCTTATTCATGTCATGATTTTAGCCACCATGGTGCAATAAATATATATACAAAATGTGGATCTAGATATAGGCCACGTGAAATATTCAGAAAAGTTTCTCAATAGAATATAGCTTTATGGAACAATTGTATCATAGGATATGAGCTTTACCTAAATTGATGGGGCTCTTGAAATAAATGTATTAATCAAAAGAAAAAGATGGATATGTTCCAGGAGAAAAGAAAGGGAACACAAAAGGAATATGATTCGTAACTCCATTTCTTCTAGACTCACAAATCATATGGTCCTCTATTATTAATATCTATCTATTCTCTTAGCATCGATCACTATATGTTTGAATATATATATATATATATATATATATATATATTTCATTTATCATTGATTAGAACATTTTTATAGTTTATATATGATGCTATTGTATTTTATTTATTCATACAATTATTTTCAATGATGGTATTTTGTTTTATTTGCCCATACAATTATTTTATGCAAAATAAATTTATGATTACAATTATTATTATTATTAAATTTTTATATACATACATAATACAATATTTTCCTTACTCAGAATCTTACTTGGTGCTTTGTAGTCGAGTTCATCTTTTTGCATTTGAACCTTTTGTTAATTTTTGTATGTTCAAATCCTTAAATCCTTCTTTAAATAGTATCTTAGATGAAGATTTATCATCTAGATGGAGATTTTAATAATGATGACCTATCTTGACCCTTGTCATATTATTATATTCAAAAGTTCCATCTATTCCATGTCATGGATACATTGAGGCTATGGATGTAGGAAATTCATATTAGTCATCTAAATTCATGGATGATGATTGTTCTTATGAAATGACTATTATATTAATTCTCATTTTTAGATTATTGCATTCCTTTTAATAATAATGATTTACTTTCTTATAATTACAATATTTTATTCTCTATACTATGCAACTTTAAAAAGAACTAGATGAAATAATGATTAAAATTGTTATGTAGATCATCATTGTCTGTCAAAATAATCTTTCTTTCTAATTTTGAGCATACTTAATATAACACAATACAAATTAGTATTAGAAATAATATCTCAAATTCAAAATATTGATTTAATTTAATAATATTAAATAAAATTGTAGAACTAGATCTTAGTGTTCAAGGAACATTAGCAATAAGAGAAACATTCACAAACTAAAACTAAATTCACATATAAGCTTAGACAAAGAAAGCAAACAAGAAATGCAAAACCTCAAAAGAGAAAAAACTCCATGCTTCCTTGATTTTGTAGATGTGTCCTTTGATGTGGATGTATGCTCAATTGCTTGCCCAATTTCTTCAATGGTGGAGATGGGTAATGGCAAATTGGTAGCCTTGTGAGCTCTCAATTTGGCATTATAAGGTTAAGATTGATGACTTTGGTTCTCAAAATAGCATGGTAACTTTAGCTCAAAGATTGTGATTTTTTTGGCTTGGGATGGGATTCAATTTATAGGCCAAGGGGTAGAGGGATGGAGGGCTTAGATGCAAGGATGGGGAGATGGTTAAGGAGGGCTAAGATGCACTCAAAGGGGAGCACATGGATTGTGCTTGTTTAGCACCAATGGGAAGGTGACACTTGTCACAAGGAGGATGAGTGTGAGAGGGTAGGGTAAAGGGTTGGTTAAAGGCATGATGAGTGGGGTTGAGTATGTAAGAGAGATGTAAGAGGAATGAGTGTGGAAGAGGAAAGAGTGTGGAAGATGGATGTAAGAGTCATGAGTGGGCTTGTAAGAGTCTTTTATGGTTTGTAAGAGCACTCATGACTTGGTGGTTGGGATTTTTGAGGGGAGACTTTGGTTTGGTTTAGGAAAGTCTTAAACTTGCTTAGGGAATGTGACAACATTAGGGGGTGGATTAGGCTTGGGTTTAGGATTAGATTAGGGATGTTAGAGATGTGCAAGTGGATGGCATTAATGAGGGTGGGTGAGTTAGTGGCTAAGCTTGGTTAGTATGGGTGGATGGGGTGGATTAGGCTAAATGGAGGATTAGGGATAGGTTAGGGGTTTTTAGATTTGAGGATTTTATTTATCAAATAGATTTATTTAATAAATGGTGATTTTTGGAATTAGATAGAAGAATAGGATTTAATTGATGAATAATAGGTTATTTGATTTATCAATTAGGACTATAGATGATTAATTAAATTAATCAACTAGGGATGGCAAAGGATTAATTAAATAAAAATTTAATTAATGATGCCTTTAGAGATAACTAAATAGGATTACTAAAGTGGTGTAATCAAATTTAGGTGTCTACAGCAATAACTATCTATTACTTTAGAGCTATTAGTTTCACAAAATACCTTTCTTGAATGCAATACTTGGAATTGCTTCCTCATTATGCACCTTCTCATCCAAGTATAGTGGAGCTATTATATTTTTTAAAACAAAATTCACTTAATTTTATAGGAAATGATGTTCAAATGATTAGAATCATATCACAATTTTTATTTTTTGCTAACCTAGTCCATGTATTGGATAATAATGAGAGAGAATGGGCTAAATACCATTTATTATTTGATGACTACAATGCATATTTAAATATAGAAATATAGAAAAATAACTTTTTCTAATAATTTTCCAATCATAATATCATAACTACATAATTGCCTAAATAATATTGAAAGAACTAACATAGTCTAAGAAATAGGAATGAATCCCAACACAATGGCCAAAATCTTCTACTCAGTAATGCAAATGAAGAGAGTACATGTACATAGACATTGTTGCCAATTACAACCATGAAAGAAGGATGCAACTATAATGGTGGAAAAACTTTCCAAACCTCTCATAAAAGGATAAACATAGAAAACATAGGGGGGAGGCGAGAGGGGGCACTATCCTCCAAGAAAAGATATGACATCTTCATAAAATTCTCAAGTATCAAAAATCAAATGTAGTTATGCAACAAAGATTTAGTACTAGGGACCATGCATGTAGGTGATAGTTGAATGAATGTGAATCTAATACTCTTGGAGAAGGTTTCAAATGGGGTAATGAATAGGTAGACTCATGATTAGTTAATAGTTTAGTCATGATATGAGCCAAAATAGTCAAGACATGAACAATAATATTCCTGAAATTGTCAAATCTTGAAGATATGTTTCTCAAGATTTAGTACACGAGCGAAAATATGATAGTACTCAACTAGTATATACAAAGTTGATTAAACTCTATGAAGTTGATAATGCAAATAGTATTCTTGATGAGGAGTTCCTGAACCTCAAACAGATCTACTAAATCAACAACTTATAGGAGAGATCAATAAAGGAAGTATATTTTACAACTTTGTAAAAAATATTTTATTTCATTAAATGAGTCATTACTATACCAATATGTTACCATGCCCTTTATATTGTTTTGGTCTCAAATGAAATTGACATTTGATAATGAGTGCTTGTAAATAGTCCAAAAGAAGTATTAATTTTTATTTTATATAATTAGCGAGACAAAATGCCCCTTATATTTTTGAAAAAAAAGTAGATATTTTTTTAATTACAAGTTATTAACCCTCCAATTTTTTTTATAAAAATAAGTTGTTAAAATTAAGGAAATAATTCAAAATAACTTTTAAAAAAATTAAAAAGTTTTTAGACTGTGTGAAAATGGGAGCCAATACACACATGCCATGTACTCATCTCCACACAATGGATCTTATCGCCCACTCTTGCAAAGAATGACCATGTTCTGGGTCAACCAACAAAGACTAACATAGACCAACCCGCATATTGGTTCCATGACAATCAAATGTTGCACTTGATTGACTATAGGAGCCAAAATATGGATACCACAGTTTGTTGACTTAGAAAAGACTACACATTGCACACAAAAGGAGAGAGATAATGAGAGCATGCCCAATAGAGGATGCCCATTAAGAGAGAAGTTGGTTTTAATAGGAAAATCTCATGTTGACCCAAATGACAATGACAAACTTTACTCTGCGGTTCAAACTCACACATGGGTGCACTAGGACATGGCATGGAGGCAATAAGTGACCATGCATGCTAAAAAAGAAGGAGCTACAAAGTGATCCAATGCAGAAGGGATAAAATATCTAACTGTAGGGAGTGGTTTCAATAAACATGGGGGCGGGCATGCCTATGCCCATTCCAAACTAATATCCTATTGGAAGTATCTAGATTCATGTTAAAGACTAATTTACTAAGTGATTTTATCCCACCAATAGAGTCTTCACCCAGCAAAGGGATTTACATCAAGTTCATTTTAGAACTTCTAAGTCCTATTATAGACTACTCGATCAGGGGATTTCACAATCTTGTTGCTAAACTATTAGGAATAAATAAACAAGAGCTTGATCTATAACTTCTTTCTCCTAAATCTTGTCAGATCCTTTTTGTACTTTCTATATTCTAAAACTCCTCTATTCTTTGCTCATTAATTTTTGGAAATGCACAAATCCTTCACGAATACCCTCTTTATACTTTTACTCTTGATCATTCTCATATCTTTTCTCACCATTAACACTTCTATAAACCTAATTAGGGTTCCATAATAATTTTTCTTGAATCTTCAATAAACCATTTTTACTTTGGATGTCATCCTTAATTGTTTTCTCTCCAATCTTGATAAAATTTTATTTCTATTTATTGACTTTTTCTTAAGTTTTGTACACACTTCTCTTCACCTTTACTTACAAATTGTCTTGAATGATTCCTTGACATATATACTTCCTTTTGTCATTTTTCTAGATACAAATTAACCTTTTTCTATGATGATAATATATCTGATTTCTAAATTTTTTTTTTTTCATTTACTGATAGCTCTTATTTTTTTTTATAATGCTTTCTTTGTACCTATAGCTATGTTTGTATCCTATACATTGATAGATTTCTTTATTACCTTTTCTGATAGTGATCTTAGTTCTTGTTGGTTAACAATTTATTATCTGTATTAGATTTTATAATCTTGATTCTTTGATCCTAATGATTGGAGAGGAAAAATGGCGTTTACTAACAAATGGGTCAGTGTATGTATTCTATCACTACCCTCTAAATTGATTAGGTATAGATCCCTATGATTTGCAGTGATATGCACTGAATATATTTTTATGAGATCAAAAGTTTTGACATTATAAGATCTTAACCTGAGAGCGGTAAAGGATAACCAAATTTTTTGGAGGAGCAAACAATTTAGGAAAAATAGATTTGGACAACCTATCATAGCCAATGTAATGACTATAATAGATTATCTTGAGATTTTTGACTCTTCTTTTCTAAATGCAAAATCAACCATCTAAATGCAGAAGAGGAATGAAGAGATATGCATATGAGGGAAAATGGAATTTCTTTCATTATCAACCATGAATGAAATGAAATCCAACCAAAAACTAATAGATTCATACAAATTTATCTTTCATTTCCCAATGAAACTATCTAACATATTATGAAACTAGCAAGAAAAGAAGAACCATATATGAAAAGAGTAAAATATGGAATCACCTATACTATAAAAATCAAAGTGAAATAGAATCCACTTGATTATCATAGAATCACATATAATTGTCCTTCAACTCTTAATGAAGAATTAATCTAAGAATGGACAACAAAACATGACAAGAAAATAGGGTAAATGGAATTACAAACCAATTCACCATCAAGTTTTATGACCTTTGTATTATCAAATGAGATTACATTTATATTTTTCTGTCCTTTCTCAATTTAGAAGAGCAATAGTCACATAATAGACAAGAAAATGAGGATAAAATACGAGTTATCCAATGATATGAGCACATGGCATCTTTTCCATTGATGATTCAAAATCCATGATATTCCTAAAAACATTCCATGTCTTTTCATCTTCATGTAATTTCACAAATCTTGTAGAAACCTTCAATTCTTCATATTCTTCTATTTTCTGCCAAACCTACATATTTCATTTTCTAACAGTCACTACATTTTTGAACTTTGGCCATTGATCTTAAATTAATGATCATGATTTAAACATTACAACCTTCCGTTATAACTTCTTCCATGGGTCCCTCCATGTACACATGTCTTTCTATCATTATGTTGCTATGATTATTTTCCTTGCAACTTTTTATAGTGACATAATGATGAGTGTTGATCTCCCTTTTTATCTAAGGATGACAATAAAAGATATTAAGTTTTTGTTTGCTTTATGATGCGAGTCCACTTTCTAACTACGTACACCATGGCAAACAATTGGCACTACTTTATTACCTGGAGGATATGATAAATTGACCAATTTTTGCTTCCCACAGGACATGTGTCATCCTATCACTTTGTTGCAATGATTAAAACATGTTAATCTTTTCATAATGATATAGCGATGACCATAGATCTTTGTAAAATCTAGCGATCATGAAAAAGGTCTTATTTCCAAGGTGATTTGACTATTCAACTTGATGACATAGATGTTCAGATTGTTTTGATTCAATGATTCAATTCCAACTTAGGTCTTTGCCACCTTTGATCATGTTCTTTGCCATTTTTGCATTTTTTAGTGCTCACTCTGTATTGAATTCAATTGATCTTGCTTCTAACTTGTTCTCATGATATGCATATCAATATTTTAGGCTTAGTCTTCAATGTTCTCTAATGCATTTTCTCTGAATATGCTTGTGATCTCTTTTAAATGTATCCTTCCTTTAGATATAGACCTTTGACCATGAAGTTAGAAATTCTTAGAGATTTAGAAATGCTTTCATGAAGAACCGCTTCACAACATAAACCCTTGTCTTCAGCATGATTAGGAACAAATCAATAGAAGATCCAAACCTTCTTCTCATCGGGACGACACATAAATAACCCTCCAAAACCCAACCACATAATTTTAGATGAATGCATTGATCACATGGTTTCTCACATTAGGTTAACTCAAAGGAATGATGAGAATAAATGCCATCCTATAGGCAGCCTAGACTTAGACTCAAGACATCAACACTTGACTTGACTCAAACCCTAGAGCAAAAGATATAAACTAAAACTTGAGCAATAGATAGATCTATCTAGGGATTTAAAAATGATAATGCTTGAAAGAATCTAGCAATTTTTTTTTTCACAAAAGGTGACAACTTGGAAACAAAAATAACATACTAAACTAGGAAAATAGAAACAAACTACCTAGGAAAATAGAAACAAACTACCTAGGAAAACAAACAACTAAGCTAAAATAAACTGCATGAAAGGAAACCTACCTATCTAGTTATTATGCAAGGGTTACTTGCTTTTAATTTTGTATTTGATAAAACTTTAGATCCTACCCATTAAAAGAACATGACAGGGTTTCTCCTATGGGATATGCCAACTTGAAAGAGTTATTCTGATTTGCTTGTATGACCTGAAATAGTCCTTTCCATAAAGACTAAAATTTTGAATGCATTCCTCTTGGTTCATGTCTCTTACCTCGTATCAATACTAGATCACCTTCCATGAATGTTCTAGGCCTTGACCTTTTATCAAACAACTTCTTTACCCTTCCTTGGTGTTCAATGTTTTTGTCAACCATCTCTTCCCTTATTTCTTGTAGCTTGGTGAGGTACATGATCCTCTTTTCTAATCCATTTTTGTTCAAACATTTTATTCAATGGCAGTCTTTAATTTACATGCAACAAGCTCTAGAGGTAATGAAAAATTATCTTCCACTCCATAGACTAATTCAAAAGGTTAAATACCGATGGATCTTTTGGGTGTGGTTCTATCAGCTCACAAAGCATCATGAATCTTCTTGCACCAATTTTTCTAAATATCTGAGACCAATTTCTTCAAAATATTAATTGGATTCTTATTACTAGACTCAACCTACCTATTTCCTTGAGGGAAATAATAAGAGGAATGTTCAACTCGTATACCATTATCATAGAAAAATTCAACAATTTCTAAAGAAGAAAAATAAGATGCATTATCCATTATCAACTTCATTGGAACTCCAAACCTAACTAGAATATGCTCTTTTATAAAATCACATACCACCTTTGATGAAGTTTTCTTCATTAGCTTGGATTCAACCCATTTACTAAAATAATTTATGGAAATTAGTATATATGCATGTCCTTGACTAGAAGGAAGATTAATTGGACCTATAAAATCTAAACCCCATTGATGAAAATGAGCTTCAATTACCACTGACCTAAGAGGTAAGACAACTAGCTGAGGTTTACTAGTAAACATCTTACATTTCTCACAATTAGAAACCCACTTATATGCATCTTTAAACATGCCAGGCTAGTAATAACATTGTCTCAGAATTTTGAATGGAGTGACAATGCTAGAAAAATGTCCTCCACATATTTCATCATGAAAAATCTTAATAACTTTACCTACTGTTCTCTGTCAACACATCTTTGGAATGTACCATCAATTGCTCTCTTGTAAAAGATATCATCATGAATCACATATTTCAATGCCCTTATTTTTAGGTCCCTTCTTTTCTTAGTAGTTAATCCATTAGGGCATTCACCATATGTTAGAAAATAAGAAATGTTTGAGAACCGGGGATCTTGAAGACTTACCATAAGAACTTTTGGAGTATCTTCTTCTTTGAATTGTTGATTTTCTACCAAGGCTTTAGAAAGTGTATTTCCTCTCATAAGTTTTGTTGGACTAATTTCTATATCATATTCTTGGACTTTTGCTATCCAAACACCTCTATTATTGCAATCAACATCTTGTTGTGTCAAAATACTTTTTACTGTAGGATCTAGCACATACATTACTAAAAGAGAATGTAAAATATAAAATATAAAATTCTTAAGGGCTCTTACCACTACACATGCATGCTTCTCCATTTGTGAATATCCCAATTCTTGATTCTTCAATGGTATAGTCATGAAAGCAATTGGAGCTTGTACTCTCTCTTTGTTTTCTGGCATCAATATGGCTGACATAGTATGTTCCGAAGCTTAAAAATATATAATGAATTCCTTTGTGTAATCAGGATGAACAAGAACATGGCATTTAGCAATGACACCCTTGATATCTTCAAAAGCCTTTTTTCCAACACCAATCCATTTGATAGTTTTATTTCCTTTCATCATCTTAAATATACATTTAACTATCTCAGAGAAATCAAGGACAAACCTCCTCAAGAGATTAACTTGGCCAAAGAAAGATTTTACTCTAGTTTTACTCAATGGTAGACTTAATTGATAAATATCTTTAACCCTATTTGGATCAATCTTCACTCGTTCTTGAGATACAATATGACCAAGTAGTTTATCTTCTGTCACACAACATTCAAATTTCTTTGGTTTAAGTAAGATACCACGATCTCTACATCTTTTTAGTACACTTTCTAGATCTTTGATATAGTTTTTCATATTCTTAGAAAAGATTGTCAAATCGTCAAGGTATATGACAATTATTATATCTTTCAAATCTCCAAAATCCAAATTCATGGCACGTTGAAAGGTTGCACCTATATTAATTAAGCCAAAAGGCATTCTATTGTAGGAAAAAGTACTCCATGGTGTGGTGAATGTAGTTTTGAATTGGTCTGTTTCATCTACTTGAATTTGATTATACCCTAAAAAGCCATCTAACATTGACATCATCTCTGACCCCGCAACAGTTTGTAAGAGATACTCCATAGTGGGAAGTACAAAATTATCTTTGAGAGAGGCCTGATTTAGATTTCCAAAATTCACACAAATCCTTATCTCTCAATTCTTATTTCTTACTAGTACAATGTTAGAAACCAAAGTAGAATGATGAATATGATATATAATCCTAGCCTATAACATTTTATCAATCTCTTTGAAGATTTCTCCTTTAATTGTAGGGTTATAGGTTCTTTTCTTCCATCTAAATGGTGTTGCTTCTAGTTTAAGAGGGATTTAATGTTTTACTTTTCCACCCATGAAATTTTTTTAGTCTTCATAGCTCCAAGAAAATACATTTTGAAATTCAATGAGCAATTTCCTCTCTATCCTCTCCTCTAGTGTGCAACACTTTCCTATATTTATCATTTTTGGATTGATTTTTGTCCCTATACTAATTGCATCATACTCATCACAAGCTTTTCCTTTTTATCTATTTCTCTCTTAATGTATGGATCATGTCTATGAAAAAGCTTTTCCAAAGAGATTAGATGAGGTGGAATCTTATTACCTTTCATCTAGATCATATCATACTCTATTTATTTTTTGTCATCTACCATTGGATCACCACTTGAATTGGTACTTCCTTCAAACTACAAGCCTTCAAAAGGTTATTGTCCTTCAATAAACTATCATATGTGTTTGTCATCTCAAATACCTACCAATAATCTTCATTATTAGGGACATTAGGCCTGAACAAAACTTCTACCTTATAAGTTTGATCTTTAAAATCAGGGTGTGGTAAGAGCAATGATGCATAGACTACCAAAGAATCAACTCTTGAATTGAATTCCCTTAGTATTGATAAAATTGAGAAAACATCCAAAATCTCAATTTTATCCCACACTTTGTTACAATAAATTTCTCAATCTTGAGTTCTTAGTTGCATATTGGTTTCTAACTTGTCTTACCACCAATTTTGTGTCTCCTTGAGCTTTGAGTAACTTGGACCCTTTTTTTTTTGCTATGATTATACCAAGGAGAAGGGCTTCATAATCTACAATATTGTTAGCATTCTTGAAATATAATTTATATGCCAAGAAATTTGTTTCCCCACTAGGTGATATTAGCACTACTCCTACACCTAAACCAACATTAGCACAATTTCCATCCAATTCCAAAGTCCATAATTGATCATTTTTTTTTTTGGATTCTTCTAAAATATTAGGAGTGTTAGAGAAAATAATGTAATTACCAAACTGCATCTCATGATACAATATTTGAGAACTAGGATCATCTGATTTCAAGATAGTAAACTTTGTCTTTTCTTCCAATTCTAACTTCACCTTTTCATCTCCAACTTGGATGGTAGCACAAGACCAATCTAGTTTTCTCCCCCCATATCTTTGCAAAAAAATCTACTTAGGAGCATTTCATAGCTTGCAAGGATGTCTGCTACTAGGATGGTAAGTTAAAGTCTTTTTGAATGATAGGCAACTAGGGAAACTTGAGCATCTTTTATTTGTCCAAGCAAGGATATTTGTTTTGCATCCATTGAATATCATCTACCAAAGGTTTTAGTCAAGGGAAGCCCTAAATATTTTTCTACAAAGGAATCTATTACATTATGAAAAGCTCCTAAATCTATGATGTAATTACTCAACCTATTCCCATTGATGAGCAAAGAAATATAGAAAGGATTTGGTTTTTGATTTGGGCATGTGGATAAGACAATGGATTCCTCTTCTTGAAACAAATTAGGGAGTGCAAAATCTTCATAAATCAAAGAAGATCCACTAGTACTAGCTTTATTAAGATGATCAACATTAGCATTAATACTAACCTATTCTTTATCTTTATTGTAATGTTCAACTAACCTTTTCAGCTGATTGCGATTAGCTTTCAAGTAATCTAGTGTAGAGATCTGAATTCTTGTCTTTTCATAGTATTGTATTATGTCAAAATAATTAGATGATTTACCTTTGTGTTCCTTCTATGAAGTTGAAGGTACCATGCCTTTATCTTTATTAGTTTTGTTTGATGGTGTATTATTTTTGACAGGGACTGAATTGTTGATCTAATTTCTATTCTTTTGACCTCTGGTCATTACTATCACCTAAGGCCCTTTTGAATTTGTAAAGCAATCACCTCTTGTCTCTGAATCTGATTCATACTCCAAGAAAAAGTTTTCAGAGTCACCATAAGGAGCATGATCATCCTCACTTTCAGGATATTTAATTGTTTATTTGCTTATATCTGATCATGACATCACATGTATCTCCATCATGGTTTGCCCTTAAGTCAAAAGCATATGTATTTTGTCTCTTAGGAGAACCTTCAATTGATAATCTCTGTTGAATAGGTGGTATTTGCAATGCTTTAACTCCATTTGGATATCTAGATCCTCCTTGATGAGGTTGATGAAAAGAATTAGTAGGCCTATTGATTCATTTCTTTAATGAAATGACCTCATTAGATAAATTTTGAAGCATGACCTCTGTGCTATTTGAAGTACTAGCTGTATAACTCATAGTTCCAGATTGAATTTCTCTCTTCCACTTACTAGAGGCCATCATATCATCTTCCATCTCTACAGCTAGTGTGTGAGTAGCTTGTAAGTTATCAACATTAGCCCTTGTAATTTGATATCCCAAATTATGAGACATAAATCTAATGTAGAATGTCTTCTTATTATCATCTATTGGAGCACTTACAATAGGTATCCTCTTGATGAGTTTATTAAATCTTGCATTAAAATCTCTCATAGAAACTGATGGTTCCTTCTTTGTTTGTGCCAATTGCAACAACAAAATTTGTACATTCTTTGTATTTTTATAACATTCTTCAAGCCTTTGTTTCATAGTATTCCAATCTGTAATGCATCCTGTAGCTAAATCTTGGAACCAATCAACAACATTATCTATAAGGGTATCTATAAAGATTATGATAGACACATCCTCATGTTGTGGATTCGCTATACCACAAGCTTTATGGAAAGCACTTAGATGTTGTTCTATAGAGGTTGTACCATCACCATTGAATTTTGGGAAACTTTTTCTTGATGCTCTTGAAAAATCATTATTAGCTATTAGGGTGAGAGGACCAATTGCATTTCCCCAAGGACATTCCATAGTTATTGGTATAATGTTTTGATTTATTTGGAAAGTAACAGAAATAGGAAGTGCACTAAAAATTAACAACAAAGCATCAAAGATAAGAGGAATATAATTCCTTGCAATAGGAGGAGCAAAAGAATGACTTATCTTTGTTCCATTAGGTGTAAATGTAGGCGATTGGATATCTTGGAGTTTTTTAGTTACTGATTCCCTTGCACTCATTCTTCCTTTCCTGCAAATATCTTCCATAATAGGAAAGTTGGCCTTCTCAAGTTCCTCATATATTGGGTCAATTATTCCTTGTTCCTTGGTACTCCTAGTATAATTGGAATCTAGGGTGTATCAAATATTTAGAAAATGGTGTTTTGAGTTTGTCTTAACCTCTAAAATTAAGGAAACTTTACGAATCTTCAAGTTTGAATTAACTTTCTTCTCTCTAGCAGGTTGAGGCTATAAAATTGGTATCAAGTTCTTATGGCAAACACCTCACCACCACAAGTATTTTCTTTCAACTTGAATATATAGAATTAGATTGCAAATTAATTTGAAGGAAAATTATTTAGAGCTTTCATATGAATCTCTTCTAGTAGAGTTGTCAAAAAATGTTGGTTAATAGTTTGTTCTCCATATTAGATTTTATAATCTTGACTCTTTGATACCGAATGCTTGGAGAGATAAAAGGATGTTTACCAACAAATGTGTCAGTGTATGTATTCTATCACTACCCTCTAAATTGACTAGGTACAACTAGTGGAAATTTGATTGAAAAGCCCATTGTTATTGAAGATCAAAGAGGGAGATTGTTGTAAAATATTGTTTTCAATCATTATTTTTCCATTGATGTCAAACATGCTAAATGTAGGGATGATATTCGCTTATAAGATTCATGCACTATCACTTAGTTGATTGATGAAGAGGATTTGATCAATAAGATGTAACAAGAACACCTAAAGGACAGGTTCAATTATGATATTGTAATCAAATGCAAGGATCAATTAAGACAAATGGTTAAGTAATGTATTGATGACATACTCAAAGATATAGAGGTTAGTCACACTTAGATACATCAGAAGAAGAATTTGTAACAAGGTTGACTGCAAAGCTTTGACTAAGATCATTAGTGGGTGCTGAGAAAGTTAGTTGAAGCTGAGCAAATTCTTAGTAGAAGCCGAGAATCAAAATTTTTTTAGTTAGTGCCGAGTTATCTTTAGGTGCCGAGCATCAGGAAAAACATAGCTAATGCTGAGTAACATAGTATATGTTGAGCACCAGTATTTCAATAGTGCCAAGTTGCTGCAATATTTCAAATGATGAAGATTCACCAAATCTGAGCCGACATAGTGGTTGCATTGAATTTTGTGAACAAGTTGGAAGATAAGGATGATGAGTTGTTGGCTTTGAATCTTATGTAAACCATTTTTGGGTGAATTTAAAGGATTATTCAAGAAGTTTCTAGAGGAAACAAAATATGGGTTGGATACAATGAATCCTACCTAATCTATGTGAATTGAAATTGAAAAATGAAAGAATTGAGGTGGAAAAGGAACTATAGGACTTCTATTTAAGAAGTCATAAACCAAGAAGCAAGGAGTTGCTGATACTATTGCTATAGAAGTACCAAAATTTGTGAAGTGATTGAAACGGTGTCAAGAAGGAGACATCTAGGAGAAGGAAGAGCACAGAGGCTCTGCTTCTACAGGTGGTCATGAAGAGATGATTGCACTGGTACATTGAGTATGGAGACTCAAGGAGACAAATATTGAAAGAAAGGGAAAGCTATTAAGAGTTGCAGAGATTGAAGGCCAGGCAAGGGTATGAGCTGAGAAGTGATCTAAGATCTACAAGATAACTTGTATGTTGTAGTCAGGTCAAAGTTTTCTAATACTCTCTAGCAATTGTATTAGATTAGAAAATCCTATGGACTTAGGTTGGCCTAATAGCCATTTGTAAATCCTTTAACAGGGTGACATTCCAAGTGAATGTTCTAAAGTCCTCTAATGATGGGGACACAACCCAAGCACAGAATGGACATAATAGGAAAGGAAATTTTTTATTAATTGAAGAAATATGCTAGTATACTTAGTATAGAGAAACAAACTCCAAAATAGGCCCTATGGGCTTACAATAGCATAAAACTAGAGATAATTTCTTCTCCCAGTACCTTCTCTCAAACTCCATTTCGAACTGCCTTTTACAATGCCCGAAATGTTCTTAAATAGACCTCGGAGGGTTAAGGATTAGGAATACATTCTATAAAGTGCTAGTTGGCATCCACCGACCAAATAGAAGGCTTTAGAAGTTGCATTAGAAGTCAACACAAAATTAGAAGAATCCAGAAATGGTAACCAAACTTTCAGGAGGCATAACTTTTGAACCATAGCTCCAATTGACGAACCATTTACATTTTTGGAAAGCTTTCAAAGCACTCTATAGCCCTATGGACAAGCTTCACTCATCCCCCATTTTTTGGCCTTGTTAAAGGTCATTTAATGCCCCTAACCTAACTTTGAAGCATTCTTAAGAGGTCTCTAGAAACTAAAAAACTACAATAACTTTCAAACCGTGGGGCCTTTTGTCTTGATTCTTTTTCTGGAATGCTGTAAATTACAATTACATTCATTTGACCAATTTACACCTTCTAGTTCACCAAAATTATGGCTCAATTACATACTCCTATTTTTTTTGACATTTAAATGTATCCCAAGGTGATTAAAAACTCTAACCCAGAACACTAATAGTGGAAATGTGAGAGTTGGAACCTTTATTTAACCCAAATGGGTATCCAAAAATGAAAACATATGAAATTGAAACTAAGTCTAAGTATTTTTTTTGGATGACACAGGATTGCCCTTATACCTCTGGATGCTCCTACATCAGACACCTAGGGTAGATTGAAAAGTGACCCTGTCACTTTATGAATGGTAGAGGAAATCCCAAATGGGAAACCTCAGCTATTGATATCCAGGTTGAGTCCTCTATCGGCCATCCTTTCCACTTGACCAGATACTCTTCATACTGTCTATTTCTGGTACTCCTACCCACACGACTATCCAAAATCTCCTATATCTCCTCCTTCTTAGAAGTAGGAATTGGACATGGTTCTAACATCGGCTCCTCATCTGCATTATCATCATGATACTCTGTTAAGTTTGCAATGTTGAAAATAGGAGAAATGTGAATACCATCTGGAAACTCCACCTCATATGCATTTCTTGAGTCATGCTTCTTCAGAATTTTGCAGGGGCCAAATTTCTTCATTTTTAGCTTGTTGTAAGTACTGGATGGAAATATTTCTTTTCGTAAGTGTACCATGACTAGATCCCTTACTTGTAATTCCTTATGTCTTCTCCTTTGATCAGCCCTAGCTTTATACTCTTGATTCATCTTGGTAATGTGTGCCTGAACCTCCCCATGTAGACACTTGATATGTTCAACAAATTCTTCAGCTTCAACACTTGTCCTCTCCCCTTGCTCTATCTTCCTCAATTCTGGTGCAGTCCTTGGGCTAGTTCCATATATAATTTGGAATGGTGATCTACCAGTACTCCTATTTATAGAGTTATTGTAAGCAAACTCTGCTTGTGGTAGAATCAAATCCCACCCCTTGGGCTTATCCCCAACTAAACATCTCAGCAAATTGCTCAGACTTCTGTTTACTACTTCTGTTTGGCTGCCAGTCTGCAGGTGATGTGTGGAATTAAATTTCAAGTCTGTTCTCAACTTTTTCCACAATGTTCTCTAGAAATAACCCACAAATTTAGTATCTTTGTTAGAAACCATACTCCTTGGGAGACCATGTAGTCTTACCACCTCTCTGAAAAACAAGTCTACAATATGGACAACATCATAAGTTTTATGGCATGGAATGAAATGTGCCATTTTGGAGAACCTATCAACCACCACAAATACTGAGCCATTACCCCTTTGTGTCCTTGGAAATCCAAGAACAAAATCCATACTTATGTCCTCCCATGGCTTTGATGGAACATGCAATGGCTGATATAGTCCAGTATTGTAACTAAATCCCTTGGTAACTTGATAAACCTAACAAATTTTTACAAACTTCTTCACATCCTGTGAAATTTGAGGCCAAAAATAATGTTCTCTAAGAATGGAAATTGTCTTATCTTGACCAAAATGTCCTGCCATCCCTTCACTATGTTTCTCCTTAATCAGATTTTCCCTCATGGAACTCCTTGGAATGCACAATTGACTGCCCTTGAATAGCATACCATCCTGAATCAGATAGTCTAACCACTTAGTTCTGTCTACAACAACAGGCTCTTTACAAGCTTTCCACACTTCAACAAAATCAGGATCCTCAGGGTACAAATTCTTGAGTTTATCAAACCTAACTACTTCAACCTGCATTACTGTAAGTAGCAACTGCCTCCTGCTTAATGCATCTACAACCCTATTAGATTTTCCACTTCTATGCTTCAACACAAATGTATAGCTCTGCAAGAACTCTACCCACTTCATATGCCTCTGATTCAATTTACCTTGGCTATTTAGGTACTATAATGCCTGGTGATCAGTATATAAAAAAAATTCCTTTGACAATAAATAATGCCTCCATTTCTTTAAGGCCTGAACTATTGCATACAACTCTTGATCATAAACAGAATACTTCATTTTGGCATCATTCAATTTTTCACTAAAATATGCAATAGGCTTACCTTCTTGGCTCAATACAGCTCCAATAGCACTGCCACTAGCATCACAATCCACCTAGAACACTTTTCTAAAATCTGGAAGTGCCAACATAGGTTGTTTTGTCACCTTCTTCTTCAGAATTTCAAAACTTCTCGTAGCTACCGCAGTCCATTTGAACTCTTTTCTATCCCCTCTTATTGTGTCAGTTAGGGGTGCACATATGCCACTGAAATTTTTAATGAACTTCCTATAAAAACTAACCAGACCATGAAATGATCTCACCTCAGTAGCAAAACTTGGAGTAGGCCATTCCAAGATGGCTTTTACCTTCTCTAGATCCATTTTAAGACCTTCAGGTGATATAACAAACCCCAAGTAGACTAACTCCCTTTTTGCAAAGATATACTTCTTCAAATTAATTAACAGTTTCTCTTCCCTCAACCTCTCAAGAACACTATGAATATGCAATAAAAGTTCTTCCAAAGTCTTGCTAAAAATTAAAATATCATCCAAATAAACAATAACAAATTTTCCCAAGAACTTCTTAAGTACCTCATTAATAAGCCGCATGAAGGTGCTTGGGGCGTTCATCAATCCAAAGGGCATGACTAACCACTCATAAAGACCCTCCTTGGTCTTGAAGGCTGTTTTACACTCATCTCCTTCTCGAATCCGTATCTGACGATACCCACTCTTGAGATCTATCTTTGTGAAGTACCGAGCTCCACTCAAGCAGTCCATAATATCATCCATTCTTGGCAAAGGAAATCGATACTTGTTGGTTATCCTATTTATAGCTCGAGAGTCTATACACATCCTCCACTCTCCATCCTTCTTTGGTGCTAGTACTGCAGGTACTGCACATGGACTCAGGCTCTCCTGAATCAAGCCCTTCCTCAATAGCTCCTAAACCTTCTATTTAGCTCCTTAGTTTCAGTAGGAGTCATCCTGTGAGTAGCCTTGTTAGGAAAACTAGCTCCTAGAATTAAATCTATCTGATGACTGATTTGCCTTACTGGTGGCAATCCTTCTGGAACATTATCAGAGATGATATCTCCAAATTCACTTAGTAAATCTAAAACTTCAAGTGGTATTTCACTACTACCTTCTTTATCTTTCTTAGGAATCAAAGCATAGCACATACACTGATGTGTCATGCCATCCAAAAACTTCCTTCCATCAACCAAACAAATCCTAGCACTACTACATACCTTTTCGCCTTCCTTTTTCATGGGCTTTAGTTTGTGGTGAACTCCATCCTTTGTTAGAGAGTATGTGTTTGCATGACCATCATGTACTGCATGCCTATCAAACTGCCATGGTCTTCCCAACAATAGATGGCAAACATCCATTGGAATAACATCACAGAGAACTTCATCATGGTAACTCCCAATTTTGAATTTCACTAAACATTGTTCATTTACTAGGACCTTATGATCATCTTTCACCCAAGAAATTTGATAGGGCTGGGGGTGTTTCTCCCTCTTGAGCTTCAACTTAGAGACCATCTCCTCTGATAACAAGTTATCAGTACTACCACCATCAATGATCACATCACAACATTTATCCTCACACTTGCACTTGGTATGGAATAAACTCCTCCTTTGTCCTGGTTCAATCTCACCACTTAGTAGGACCCTTTCATTTACTAAAGTCTCTCCTCTTTTTGCATCCTCTGAATGTGATGATTTTGCATCCTCATCCACATGAGCAACCCTAGCTTGACCCTCATCTCTCCTATCTATCCTTCCTTGTCATTGAGGGCATTCAAAGGCACAATAACCTTCTTCATTAAAATTGAAATAGGTACCATAGAAGCCTCCTCTCCCTTTTCCACATCCTCTACCTCTTCCTCTTTGATTTCCAAAGTCTTGATCACGGGAGCGGTTGAAACCCTCGTTCCTCTGGTTCCTGCTAGTACCCACATCTTCATTTTTCTTTTGGGTTTCATTTCGGCCTCCAAATGACCTACCACTACCCCTTCCTCCTTGACCATACCCTCTTTGTCTCCCTTCAAACCTTTTATTTAGCTTCTCTTCAACTTAAAGGGAAAATTGGTATGCCTCTTCAACACTAGTCATTCTTACCCCACTTAATTCCTCCTGGATGCTAGGTCACAATCCACTGATATAACGAGCAACCTTCTCCTTATTTTCTTCTGCATGCCCTACTCTAATCAAAAGTCTATAAAACTCCTCTGTATATTCTTTGACTGATTTTCCTGCTTGCTTTAACCCATGCATCTTCTTAAACAAATCAAGCTCATAGTCAACAGGAATGAACTGCTTCTTTAGTTTGTCCACCATGTGATCTCACCTTGTGATCTTATCCTTTCCTCTTCTATTTCTTTCTAATTGAACTTCTTGCCACCAGATTTTGGCATGTCCTTTCAATTTGGCCTTTGCAAACTTAACCCTATTTGGGTCCCTAATGTCCTCATACTCAAAGTATTCTTCCAGTTTATTGATTCAATCGATCAACTCATCTGGTTTCAAATTTCTTGAAAATACACCCACATCAATTGTAGATCTTTTCCTAAACTTAGTAATGGCCCTAAAAAGCCTTTGCTCTACCTAATTCAGAACTTCCCTATCAAATTCCCCTTCGGGTCCAATTTCTTCTTCTTCATTGTCATCCTCACTTTTGTCACTTGCACCAACATTTGTTCCCCTACAGAGCTCCTCTTGCAATGCTTGAACCTGCCTTTGGAGGGCTCTAACCTCCTTAGGATTAATAGCTTTGGTCCTTCCACCACGCTCTCTTCATGGAGGCATCTTCTTAATTCAAACCCACAACAACACAATCCTGGTGCAAATAGCCTCACAGTCGGCGCTCTATCTACACACTCAGGAAAACCATCTCTGATACCACTTGATGGAGACACAACCCAAGCACAGAATGGACACAACAGGAAAGGGAAAATTTTATTAACTGTAAAAATATGCTTGTACACTTAGTATAGAGAAATAGACTCCAAAATAGGCCCTATGGGCTTTCAATAGCATAAAACTGGAGATAATTTCTTCTCCCAGTATTTTCTCTCAAACTCCACTCCGAACTACCTTTTACAATGCTAGAAATGTTCTTAAATAGACTCCAAAGGGTTAAGGATTAGGAATACATTCTAGAAAGTGCTAGCTAGCATCCACCAACCAAATAGAAGGCTCTAGAAGTTGCATTAGAAGTTGGCACAAAATTAGAAGAATCCAAAAATGGTAACCGAACTTCTGGGAGGCATAACTTTTGAACCATAGCTCCGATTGACGAACCGTTTACATTTTTGGAAAGCTCTCAAAGCGCTCTATAGCCCTATGGAAAAGCTTCACTCATCCCCCATTTTTTCACCCTATTAAAGGTCATTTAATGTCCCTAACTTCACTTTGAAGCATTCTTAGGAGGTCTCCATAAATTGAAAAACTGCAAGAACTTTCAAACCGTGGGGCCTTTTGTCCTGAGTTTTTTTTATTGAATGCTCTAAATTAAAATTAAATTTATCCATCCAATTTACACCTTCTAGTTCACCAAAATGATGGCTCAATTACATACTCCTATTTTTTTGGCATTTACACGTATCCCAAGGTGATTAAAAACTCTAACCCAAAACATTAATAGTGGAACTATGAGAGTTGGAACCTTTATTTAACCCAAATGGGTATCTAGAAATGAAAACACATGAAATAGAAACTAAGTCTAAGTACATTTTTTTTGGATGACACAAGATGGCCCTTATACCTCTGGATGCTCCTGCATCATCTAACCAGGCCCACTTCTAACAGGGTGGTTAAATCCTCTAGCAAGGTCACACTTAACAGTGTGTTGTAAGCCTTTAACAGGGCATGCCTTTCACAGGGCATCACTTTAGAAGGGTGAAAATTGAGTAGCATGTTACTGGTGGTTTTTTCCAAATTGGGTTTCCACATAAATTATTCTGTCATGTGTTGATTTCTTCTGTGTTATACTTGCATGTTGATTTACAGTAACTTGCTGATTAGATAAGTCATAGCTTAGATGAATGAATGGTTGAATTAGTTCACTATATTTGGAGGAAAGTTTGAATTGGACAATTGGACCTTGAATAACTGATTCACCCCCCCCCCCCCCCTCTCAGTTATTCTAAAACAATTCTAACAATTGGTATCAGAGCCTTCTGCTAATTTAGTTTCAAGGTACTAGAAGCAGGAAGATCAAGATGTCTGAGAGAGAAGTTCCCAAGCTCAACAAAGACAACTTTGCTAGGTGGCAGATTTTGATGAAATTGCACCTTGGATCAATAGGTGACTATGCACAAACCTCAATTAGAATAGAGCATGTAACTCCAGAAGGACCCCTTACTGCAGATGACTTAAACAAAAAGAAGGAGCATAACTAAGCAATGTTGGAGATTGCATCTGTACTTAGCTATGCTGAATATGATGACATTGCATTCAAAATGTGAAAAACCCTATCAAATATCTATGGAGGTGATCAAAATATCTAGAGAGCAAAGAGAGAAAGCCTAAGAGAGAAGTTTGATGACATGAAGATGGAGGAAGATGAAAATGTTGCTTAGTATGCTGCAAGAATAAAAGAAGTGGTGAGTGCAATAAGAAGTCTAGGTGGACAACTGGAAGAAGAAACATCCATTAGCAAATACCTAAGAACTCTGCTCCCTATCTATGCTATAAGAGTTTTAGCCATCCAAGAGCTAAGGTGTGTACAAGAGAACACACAAACCTTTGAAGGAATAGTTGGAAGACTTACTACATTTGAGCTATCCAATTTTGACAATTACAGACCTGAGAACCTTGAATCTGCTTTCAAGGCCAAAATGACAATAAAAGATATTGAGGAGGACACATCAAGCAAGAGAAGAAGAAAAGAAAAATGTGTATCCAATGATAGCAACATAGAAGAGGAAGATGTGGAATAGTTAGAAGCACTACTGGCCAGGAGATTTCATAGAGGTAAAGGAAAATTCAAAGGTAAGCTCCCTATCATATGTTTCAATTGTAATGAAGTAGGTCATATTGCTCCAAGATGCCCACAGAAGAAAAACTCTAAAGAAGGAAGCAAGTTCAAGAACAAAAGAGAAGATGACAACAAAGATTATAAGGAGAAAGGCAAGAGATGCTACATTGTTGAAGAAGACTCTGATGAAATTGATGATGAAGTAGTCTATGTAGCTATGAAGGATGAATCAGACAAAGATGAAGATGAAGCAACAAGATTGGTTACCTGTGTGAACAAGAATGACAAGTGGATCATAGACAATGGATGCTCACATCACATGATAGGAGATAAAAGTAAGTTCATTACCTTTACTCAATATGATGGAAATAGTGTTAGATTTGGTAATGATGCTCCATGTCAAATCAAAGAAAAAGGATCTATCAAACTTACAGAGAAAATTTCATGCGATAATGCATACTATGTTAAAGGATTGAATTACAACTTGTTGAGTGTATCAAAATTAAGCAATGTAGGTTGCAAAGTTGAATTTGGAAATAAAACTGCAATGATTTATGACACTGATGGAAATTTGATAGGAAAAGGGGAACAAACTAGGAGTAATTTGTTTTACTTAGATATGGAAGAACCAACATGTCTTGTTGTTAGATTTGATGATGTGTGGTTATGGCATAAAAGGTTGTGTCATGTCAACTTTGATAATTTGATTAGTATCAGCAAGAAGAAGAAAGTCAGAGGATTGCCCAAGTTGAAGAAACCTGAAAACACAATGTACAAATAATGCCAACTAGGGAAAATGACTAAGTCCAGTTTCAAAAGAAAAACATACACTTCCAATGAAGTACTAGAGTTAGTTCATGCAGACCTATATGGCCCAATAGAAGTGCAAAGCTACCTATGAGACAGATACATAATGTTATTTATAAATGATTATTCTAGGATGATGGCTGGTATGTTTTTAATGCAAAAATCTGATGCATTCAAAATGTTCAAGTGGTATTTGGCTAGAGTTGAGAGGAAATAGGAAAGAACTTGAAATGCCTAAGGTCAGACATACGAGGTGAGTTCACATCAAGAGAGTTTCAAACATTCTGCAATGATAAAGGTATCAAAAGGAAAACATCAACACCGAGAACTCCACCACATAATGGTATTACTAAAAGGAAAAATAGGTCAGTGATTGATTGCGCAAGAACCTTGATGATGGAGAAAAATGTTGCATTAAAATACTAGAGAGAACCTGTAAGTATTGTAGTCTACACATTGAATTGAGTTCAAATCAAGAAAGGTACAAATGCAACACCCTTTGAATTGTGGTATGCTCATTCACCTAATGTTAAATATTTCAAAGTGTTTGGTTGTAAATGTTATATTCTAAAAGACACTAGAAATGGAAAGTTTGATGCAAAAAGTGATGAAGGCATATTTCTTGGATACTCCACTAGAAGTAAGACATATAAGTGTTTGAATACTAACACTAACAAAGTTGTGGTTAGTGCAAATGTAAATTTTGATGAGCATGCAGAAGTTCAGATTGATGAGTCAAGACAAGTAGAGGATTATAGATCCTTTGTGTACTTCTATGAAGGAATGACAATTGAAGACAATGCTACAAATCAAGTTTGGAATCAGCAACAAACTTTAGTATCTGCTAAGTCTCAACCAATGAATGCTAAGTTACATTTAGAAGCTGAGTTGCAGAATATGGAACATGCACACTCTGATTTTGAAAATAGTATGCAAGAAAGAAATGATGAAATGCCAAATGAAGGTGAATGAAATGACTTTGAAGCTAAAGGATCAAACATGGAAAGAAGGACTGAACCCAGATTAGCCAAGTATGTAAGAATACATCACCCTGCAGATCAAATCATTAGTGATAAGGATGCTAGACCAATGACAAGGAATAGAATCAGGAATGAATCATGTATACTAAGCAAGGTTGAACCCAAAAAGTCAAAGATGCACTACAAAATGATGACTAGTATAAGGCCATGAAAGAAGAGATAGATCAAATTGAGAAGAACAAAACTTGGTCTCTAGTTCCTAGACCAGCTAATAAGAATTTGATTGGTACCAAATGGGTGTTTAGAAACAAAATTGATGATAATGGAAAAATAACAAGAAACAAAGCTAGATTAGTTTGCAAAGGCTATGCACAAGAAGAAGGATTGGACTATGGAGAGACATTTGCCCCTGTTGCAAGAATGGAAGGAGTAAGAACATTACTTGCATATGTTGCATATAAAGGTTTCAAAGTCTACCAGATGGACGTGAAGTCAACTTTTTTGAATGGTATAATAGAAGAGGATGTCTATATAGAACAACCAGAGGGATTTGTTGATGAGGAGAACAAGGACATGGTCTGCAAGCTACACAAAGCACTTTATGGATTGAAGAAAACACTTAGAGCATGGTGTGAAAGGCTACACAAATATCTTGTGAAGATAGGATTTGAAAGAATAGATGACAACAAAAACTTGTACATCAAAGTTGAGGAAGGTAAAGACATTTTGATTTCAGAAATATTTTTTGATGACATAATATTTGGAGGAAAAGATGTTTTATGTAAAGATTTTGCTGATCAAATGAAGCATGAGTTTGAGATGTCAATGTTTGGGGAAATCAAATTCTTTGTTGGATTACAAGTACATTAGTTGAAGCATGGCATATTTGTGACCTAATCTAAATACATCAAGGAAGTACTCAAAACATTTGGGCTAGAAGAATCAAAACCAGTCAGCACACCAATGACAACATGTGATAAACTATCAAAGAATGATGAATCTGCTGAAGTAAATCAGACATTGTATAAGTCAATGATTGGAAAATTGTAATATGTTGTACATAGTATACCAAACATTGCATTAGCTATTGGAATAGTAGCAAGGCTTTCTGCCAATCCAAGAGAAAATCATTTAATGGCAGTGAAGAGAATATTAAGATACCTGAAAGGAACTAATGACTTCAGTTTATACTACAAGATGAATGAGAAGTTTGAACTGAAGGCTTACACTGATGCAGATTGGCGAGATAACATTTATGATAGAAAGAGCACCAATGGAGGAGCACTTTTATTAGGAAAGAGGTTGATCACATGGACAAGCAAACAGAAAAGCTGCACCTCACAGTCTACTGTTGAAGCTAAATATGTGGCAACTGCTATAAACTGCACTAATATTGTGTGGATCAAACACTTGTTGCAAGGTATGAAGGAAGAGGTAATTGAGCCTATGACACTTTATTGTGATAATACAAGTGCTATCAATATATCAAAGAATCTAGTAATGCATGCTAAAACTAAACACATTGCAATCAAGTATCATTATGTAAGAGAACTGGTGGAAGACAAACAAGTGAAGATGGAATATGTCAGCTCAAAAGAACAAATTGCTGATATCTTCACAAAAGTACTACCTAAAGATGCTTTTGAGTATCTTAGAGGTAAGTTAGGGGTGATACCCCTAGCTAAGGCTACTTGAACCAAAAAGCAAGTATGTCCTGCATCAAATAACAGAATGTTGAAGATTTTACACATTGATGCAGAGGTTGTTTACTTTGGGATCCATGCCTAAAGTAGTAGAAGTGCTAAAAAATTCAAATTAGTCACAAGCAGGGTGACAGAGGGAGATATTAATTGAACCTATAAGAGCTATATTTGCATATTAAGATGCTAATGTGTCTTTGGCATTGTTGTTAAAGAGGGAGACATGAACAACTAATCAACAACTGTTGAAGATAAAAGATCAAAGAAGTAGAGGGAGATTTTAGAGGTTGATCAGAATAGTAGAAGATGAATAATACAGAGGAAGAAAGATAAAGATAAAGGATACATCAACAAAGAGGGAGAAATGAAATAAATCAATCAGAATAGTAGTAGGAGATGTGATATTACAACTTACTTTTTGGCATTTGACTTATTGTTATAACCTAGTAAGTTTTTGGTGGAATAGTTTAGTCTAATGGTTGATCAGTTTGGTTTGCCATCAATGCCAAAGAGGGAGATTTTTGGAAATCTGATTGAAAAACCCATTGTTATTGAAGATCAAAGAGGGAGATTATTGTAAAAGATTGTTTTCAATCATTGTTTTGCCATTGATGTCAAACCTGCTAAATGTAGGGATGATATTTTCTTATAAGATTCATGCACTATCACTTAGTTGATTGATGAAGAGGATTTGATCAATAAGATGTAACAAGAACACCTAAAGGAAAGGTTCAGTTATGATATTGTAATCAAATGCAAGGATCTATTAAGACAAATGGTTAAGTAATGTATTGATGACATACTCAAAGATATAGAGGTTGGTCACACTTAGATACATTAGAAGAAGAAGTTGTAACAAGGTTGATTGCAAAGCTTTGACTAAGATCATTAGTGGGTGCTAAGCAAGTCAGTTGAAGCCGAGCAAATTCTTAGTAGAAGTTGAGCAGCAAAAAATTTTCAGTTACTGCCGAGTGATCTTTAGGTGCCGAGGATCAGGAAAAACATAGTTGATGCTGAGTAACATAGTATGTGCTGAGCACTAGTATTTCAATAGTGCCGAGTTGCTGCATTATTTCAAATGATGAAGACTCACCAAATTTGAGCCGACATAGTGGTTGCATTGAATTTTGTGAACAAGTTGGAAGATAAGGATGATGAGTTGTTGGCAGAGAATCTTATGTAAACTATTTTATTATTCAAGGAATTTCTAGAGGAAACATAATATGGGTTAGATACAATGACCTACCTAATCCATGCGAATTGAAATTGAAAAATGAAAGAATCGAGCAGGAAAAGGAACTCCAGGACTTCTATTTAAGAAGTCATAAACCAAGAAGCAAGGAGCTGCTGATACTGTTGCTATAGATGTGCCAAAATTTGTGAAGTGATTGAAAGGGTGTCAGGAAGGAGACATCTAGGAGAAGGAAGAGCATAGAGGCTCTGCTTCTACAGGTGGTCATGAAGAGATGATTGCACTGGTACATCAAGTATGGAGACTCAAGGAGACAAAGCTTTAAAGAGAGGGCAAGCTATTAATAGTTGCAGAGATTGAAGGCCAGGCAAGGGTATGAGCTGAGAAGTGATATGAGATTTGCAAGATAACTTGTATTAGATTAGAAAATCCTATGGACTTAGGTTGGCCTAATAGCCATTTGTAAATCCTTTAACAGGGTGGCATTCTAAGTGAATGTTCTAAAGTCCTCTAACCAGGCCCACTTCTAACAGGGTGGTTAAATCCTTTAACAAGGTCACACTTAATAGTGTGTTGGAACTCTTTAACAGGGTAGGCCTTTCATAGGGCATCAATTTAGAAGGGTGAAAATTGAGTAGCATGTTATTGGTGTTTTTTCCCAAATTGGGTTTCCATGTAAATCACTGTGTCATGTGTTGATTTCTTCTGTGTTATACTTGCATGTTGATTTATAGTAACTTGCTGATTAGATAAGTCATAGCTTGGATGAATGAATGGTTGAATTAGTTCACTATATTTGAAGGAAAGTTTGAATTGGACAACTGGACCTTGAATAAATGATTCACCCCAGTTATTTTAAAACAATTCTAACAACAACTCCTTATGCTTTGCAGTGTTATGCAATGAATATGTTTGTATGAGATTAGAATTTTAGACATTATAAGCTCCTAACTTGAGAGCAGTAAAGGATAAGAATTTTTTTTTAGGCACAAATAATTTAGGCAAAATAGATTTGGAGAACCTATCACACCCAATGGAATGACTGTAATAGACTATCTTTATATTTCTGACTCTTACTTCTATTCAAGATGAAGAATTAACTATCTAAATGTAGAAGAGGAATGAAGAGAAATGCATATGAGGGAAAATGGAATTGATTTCACTATTATCCTTGAATGAAATGAAATCGAATGAACAACTAATAGATTCATACACATTTATCTTTCTTTTCCCATTGAAACTATCTAACATGTTATGAAACCAATAAGAGAAGAAGAAGAACCATATACGAAAAGAGTCAATGGAGTCACCTATACTGTAAACATTAAAGTGAAATGGAATCCACCCAATTATCATAGGATCACATATAATTGTCCTTCAACTCATAATGCAAAAATAATCTAAGAATGGGCAACAAACCATGACAATCAAATAGGGTAAATGGAATTATAGACCAATTCACCATCAAGTTTGCCAACCTTTGTATTATCAAATGAGATTACATTTGTAGTTTTGTGTCCTTTCTCAATTTATAATGGAAATAGTCACATAATAGAAAAAAAAATGAGGATAAAATATGAAATTATCCAGTGATATGAGCACATGGCATCTTTTCCATCGATGATTCTGAATCTGTGATATTCCTAAAAACACTCCATGACTTTTCATCTTCATGCAATTTCAAAAATCCTGCAAAAACTTTCAATTCAATGTATTTTTCTATTTTGCGCTAAACCTATGTATTTCATATTCCAATGGTCACTATATTTTTGAACTCTAGACATTGATCTTAAATTAATGATTGTGATTTAAAAAATTATAACCTTTCTTTATAACTTCTTCAATGGGTCCCTTTGTGTACATGTGTCTTTCTATCATCATGTTGCTATGATTATTTTCCTTCCAAATTTTTATAGCAACATAATGATGAGAGTTGATATCCCTTTTTATCTGATGGTGGCAATAAAAGATATTAAGTTTCTGTTTGCTTTACAATGTGGGTCCACTTTCCAACAAGGTACACCATGGTGAACAGTTGACACTACTTTATTACCTGGAGGATCTGACATTGACCTAGTTTTACTCCATGAAATGTGATGACTGATAGTACATGTTTCTTTTTGTCACTTTGTCACCATGATTAAAACATGTTCATCTTTTCATAATGACATAGTGACGAGGATAGATCTTTGTAAAACCTAATGATCATGAGAAAGGTCTTATTTCCAAGGTGACTTGACTATTCAACTTGATGAGATGGACATTTAGATTGTTTTGATTCATTGATTCAATTGAAAATTAGATCTTTGCCACCTTTGATTGTGTTCTTCATTATTTCTGTATTTTTGAGCACTCACTTTGTATTGAATTCAACTGATCTTGCTTTGAGCTTATTCTCACAATCTGCATATCAATCTTTTATTCTTAGTCTTTGATGTTATCTACTGCATTTTCTCTAAATATTCCTATGATCTATTTTAAATGTATCCTTCCTTTAGATATAGACCTTTGACTGTGAAGGTAGAAATTATCAGAGATTTAGAAATGCTTTCATGAAGAACTGCTTTACAACATGAATCCTTGTCTTCAACATGATTAGGAACAAATCAATAGAAGATCAATATAACATTCAATTTAATATTATGTTCTTGTTTCCTTTGTTCTATCAATCAACCAACCACTGGTAGACCTTGTAGACCAGGTCATAAACCTCAGATCCAAATATCAAACCTTGGATCACTAAGAAAAACCTCGGCAATGAAGTTTCCTTCACTTCTGCTCTACTCTGCTCAACTTTGATTCAATACAATTCTATACCATGTCATGCATACACATCCATGCTAGATAAAGGAAAATTTTCTTCCTTTATACCAATTCCATAAAAAATTTCCTTGAGTAAGTTGTTAGACCTTCTCAATTAATCATTATAGGACTACATCAAGAACATGTTACACTTAGTGATAACATTAATCTTCTACCTTGCAACTTGAATAACTTTCTGTACATGAAATATTATGATGCATGAGCTTAGTGACATCATCACCAACATGTCTTCTACACTTCCTCAACCTCAATTCTCATAATAACAATTTTGCTAAGAGATATAACAAGTTTACCAAAACATGCCTCTATAAACTCTATCTTAGAACAAACATCAACAAAACTTACATAACTTCTTCTAGATTTATCATTTCATCTTCCAACGTTAATTGCATATACTAGATACTAAAAAGTATCTCCCATAACCTTAGATAGTTAGAATACTCAACTAGTCATCCTTAACAACTTGATCTTTCCATTTTTCTTGTGTCAGATACCATAGAAAACTGCTATGTTGACATCAATGAAAAACTCAATCATGAATGTAACATATCATCATAATAACATATCTACAATAATTCCCCATAGGAATATCATTAGCATTCATGCTTCCAACAATCTTGCAACAATCTCCTCCTTCAGCATTGATGACAACATAGATGAAAAAATCTAGTTCCAAGAATACCAACAAAAGATTGTTCACCTTTCTTTTCAAATCGTCTTCATCAATCATTCTCCCCATTAATATACCTCAATGTATTTTCCATCAAACTATCATTCCATGCTATTTTTCTTCTCCCCAACATGATTTCCTCATGATGTGTTTCATGCTGAACTTGTCCCCCATTGACATCAATGTCAAAGATTTCAACAACCAACTTCACTGCATCAAACTCTACAACAATTGATTCTTACTAGCTCAAGTGTCAAAGACACTTTTCAAAAATAACATCCAACAAGAGTCCTAGATGACTCTATCCATCATAGATACTCCCCTATACAAGAAGCATCAACATTTAGTCCACACAACAATGGTGCTTTGTTATACTAGACTGATGCATCTTGCATCTTCTACTCTGATGTGGGGAGGGGAATAACCCCTAGCATACCTCACAAATACCCAAAAGTCTCTTTGGGAAGAGGTTCAATGAATAGATCTACAATCTTCTGTTTCATACTTACATACTCCAATCTAATTTCCTTAACTACAACTTTCTCTCTCAACATGTGATACTTAATTGAAATGCACTTAGTCTTCAAATGCAACACTGGATTCTTAGACATATTTACTATTCTTGTGTTGTCACAATGTATGACAATAGGTTTAGTGATTTCTATCCTTGTATCCTTTAGCATCTTCTTCATCCAAACAACTTGATTGCAATTGTTTGTTGCTGCAACATATTTTTCTTTCGCTGTACTTTGTGATGTACAATCCAACTTCTTGCTCAACCAAGAAACCAATCTTCTTCTAAAAAGAAGGCTCCACCACTGGTGCTTTTTTAGTCATCCATACTGCCTGACCAATCAACATTAGTATAAGCACTTAGAGTAAAATCATTAGATTTTTCATACCACAATCTGAACTCAAATGTTCCCTTCAAATATTTGAATATCCTTTTAATTTCTATATAATGTGCTTCTCTAGGATCAGCTTGGAATCTTGCAACAATTCCAACTGCATTTTCTATATCTAACTTTGTGTGAGTTAGATATTGCAAACTTCCAATAATAGATCTATACTTCCTTTTCTCAATAGTAGGTGTCTCATTCTTTGTAGATAACTTGTGTCTTATTACCATAGGTGTTCCAATGGGTTTACATGTTTCCAAACCAAACTTTTTCAATAAATACTTCAATTACTTAGTCTGAGAAATAAAGATTCCTTCTTTATTCTGTACAATCTACAATCCTAGAAAATATTTCATTTCTCCTATCATACTCATCTCAAATTCTTTCTTCATTTCTTTTGCAAACTTCTTAATTTCTTCATCATTTCCTTCAAATATGATATCATCAACAAATATTACCAAAATCATCAATTCCTTTCCATTATAGATTATTGTTTGCCATACCTTTGCTATATCCAAGCTTTGTCAAATTCTTGTCCAACCTTGCATACCAGGTTCTCGATGCTTGCTTCAAGCCATATAATAATTTCCTCAATCTATATATTATGTCCTTGTCATCTATCAAAGTATAACCTTCAAGCTGTTCAATGTACACTTCTTCTTCAAGTTCTCCATTCATAAATTCTGACTTGACATCCATCTGATATACTTCAAATTTCTTTTGTGCTACATAATTTAAGAATAATCTTACTAATTCTATTCTAACCACTGGAGCATAAGTCTCATCATAATCTATTCCTTCTTTCTATTAATAACCTTACATGCCAATCTTTCCTTGTTACTTACAACTTTTACTTGTTCATTCATCTTGTTCCTGAATACCCATTTAGTTCCTATCACATTCTTGTCTGCTATTTTGGGAACCAATTCCCATGTCTTATTCTTTACTATCTGATCCAATTCCTCTTTCATATCTTGTTTCTAATAATCATCTTTACATGCTTCATTTGCATTCTTAGGTTCAACTCGAGATGTTAAACATAGTTCTTCATTGACTCTACTTCTTGTCATTACACCTTTATCTTTGGTTTTGATGATCTACTCAGATGGATGATTCTTTATCATATTCTTTCTTGAAGTAGGAATTGTTATCTCAACTCTTGGCTCTACCAAAGGTTTCGAGGTTTCTTATTGCCTTGGCTCTCCTTCATTCTACAAATCATTATTTGTCTCAAAAAATACTTCATCATTCCTTGGCTTAGTAACAACATCATTGTCTGAATTGTAATAAACTATTCTCTCTTGTATCCTAAATTTTTGATCAATTCTCACATTTGCACTTTCCATAATAGTCTCCAAAACTGTTCCTCTATTATTTACTCTTCATTAACAAATCTACACTCATTAACAAATCTACACTCATTAACATAGAATTTCAAGGATCTTTCCATACTTTCTCTAAATTCTTCAACTTTACTAGAAAGTAGATTCTTTATAGCTTTTCTCAATCTCTTAGGACATCTACTTGAAAAATGACCAAATTATTTACATATCAAACAAACAAAAATTTCATTTCTTTGTAAGTAGATCAATACCTTCATCTATCTATATATTTTGTTGTGATTTGGATCTATCTTCACTTGTGCTACTATTCTATTGTATACAACAAAAGGATTATGGATCTGAAAACTCAATACTCTACTCTTTGCACAAATCTAATGACTCAACAAGAATTTCCATCATTCAGGTGTCAAAATTTCCTCTGTTTGATGGAGGACTATTTTTCCTAAACATGCTCACCATGGATCTCCCAAAGTTGTTAAACTTTATCTTCAAGGACCTGAAGGTCTGATACCAATTGTTAGAAATAGTAGTCCACCAAGATAACTAAGAGGGGGGGTGGAGTGAATCAGTTTTCCAAAAATCAAAACATTTATCTTCCTTAAACAAACTTAACCATTCAACCAAAGTAAAAAACAACCATAATAAGATGCACATAGATAATTACACCAGATATTTTAACTATTGATCAAAGGGAAAATCCAATGGGAATGATGTCTACAAAATGATGTACTAATATAAATATTCCTTTTTAGAGGATGAACCTTATTAGGAGTCTATTACAACATTTAGTACATAGAGTCCCTATTAGGAGACTTTGAATCCCTGTTAGGAGATTCCAACCTTGTTAGGAGTTGTGCCAACCCTATTTAGAGTTGGAGTACAATGTATGCAAGAAAAACCCACTGCATAAGCATGCAATTTCAACTACAAGAAGATCTCACTACTCAAACATGCAATTTACTATTATGTTCTTCTTTTCCTTGTTCTATCAATTGAACCAATCACTATTAGACCTTGTAGTCTAGGTCACAAACCTCAAATCCAAATATTAAATCTCTAATCACTCAACAAAACCTCAACAATGAAGTTTCATTCACTCTCGCTTTCCTCTACTCAACTTCACATCAATACAATTCCATACCATCTTGTGCATACACAACCATGATAGATAAAGGAAAATGTCCTTCCTTTATGCCAAGTCCATAGAAAAATTCCTTGAGTTAGCTGTTAGAACTTCTCAATTAATCATTATAAGACCACATCAAGAACATGTTACACTTAGTGATAACATTAATATTTCGCCTTGCAACTTGAATAAATTTCTATACATGCAATATTATGACATATGATCTTAGCCACATCATTTCTAGCATGTCTTCTACACATCCTCAACCTTGATTCTTGGAATAACAATTCTACTAAGAGATAAAACAAGTTTACCAGAACATGCCAATGTAATCTCTATCTTAGAACAAACATCACCAAAACTTACATAACTTCTTCTGGACTAATCATTTCATCTTCTGATGTTAACTACATATACTAGATACTCAGAAGTATCTCCCATAACCTCGAATAGTTAGAATTCTCAACTAGCCATATGTACCAACTTGATCTTTCTGTTGCTCTTCTGTCAGATACCATAGAAAAATGCTATGTTGACATCAATGAAAAAATCAGTCATGAATGTAACATATCTTCAATACTCACCCATAGGAATATCATCAGCATTCATGCTTCCAACAATCTTGCAACATAAAAAACCATCCAAACCATAATCACCTAACTTTGGATTGAAGCATTGCTCACATAATTTCTCACATTAGATTAGTTTGAAAAGGAATGATGAGAAGAAAGGCCATCCTATAGGTAGTCTAGACTTAGACTCAATATATTGATATTTGACTTGACTCAAAACCCTTGAGCAATAGTTCTTTGATAAGACTTATCTATTCACCTATAACTCTTCCTTATGATTTTCCTTCCTTTTGTGAGTTATCAACAATTAAAGTCATATAAAAATCTTCATTAATAATCGATAGAGAAATTTGTCAAGAAACAATCTAGCCTTTTAACATTAATATATAAATAAGTTCTTCAAAATTTGTGCTTGTTCTCTTCTTACACTATCCTATAAAAGGGTACCCTCTATGTACCTATTACCTTTTGAAAATGATTCATCTGATTCCTCATTCTCATTCTTTTGTTTCCTTATTATTTAAACACTTATTTTCTAGTTTTGTTGTAATTTCACCTTTCTTTTTCTATAAATTTTTAACTCTAGTGTAGTAGCATTTTGGGTGTACAATCTTGCATCACCCAAAAAAAATTCTAGTGTTGTCTTTTGAATGAGGGCTATTTCAATGCAAACTTTAGTGGTGAGTTCCTATTTGTGGAATCTTACCATTTTTAGTAAGTTTGTCATGTAAGCACATAATATTATAATTGTATAGGTGGAGTATCATCTTAGATATATCATTCTATTAGATGAGTTGCATTGCCAGATCATATGTATTGGTAAAGTTACAGTAGATTTTTAATATAATTTTTTGGTATACAAACATCAAGATTAGTTTTGAAGGGCTAAATAGAGCTAAAATGAAGTCAAACCTTAGTAGATGAATGCTTGTATAATAACTTTTTGTAGATCATGAGTTCTCATTTATGAAAAGGGGCTATAATAGCCAATTAGGTCAATGGTTTTTAAGTTGTACTCTCTAGATGGTTGGCTATCAAAAAATGTAATTTGTAAATTATCTTGAGATGATTTTATGTAGTAATATTTGATAAAAATAATATTATTATTAGTTGGTTGGTTTCAAGAGTTAGGAATAAGTGTCTAGAACATTTTTTGGTCTTGGAAAATGTCTATGTAAGGATGAACAATAGATTATAGAGGGTAGTTCTTAGTAGTGGTTTGTATCTTTATCTTGATGAGTATTGTAAGGAAGGTGCCCATGTCGCTTTGCATATTGTATTTTTGAATCTATTTAATCCTATAATTCTTGAGATAAAAAGAAGCCCATATTTTTCTAAATTATTATTATTATTGTTCTATTACTATTCCATTTTGGTATTAAGGGGATAACCCTTCATCAAGTTTCATCAGAGATCGAGTTCCTAAGTTTGTAGATAGATTAGTGAAAGTGAGATAGTTTGCACCAAGACCATGGGTTTTAGCTAAGTGATTACATAGGTCATTGAATGTATGGAAATTTACACTACAATCATGGTTTAGGGTTTTAGTTATCAACACAAAAATATCTCCATGAAGGGATTGTGGTGGAAGAGTTTATGGTGTGACAACTAAGGGTTTTAGAGCCCTTTAGAAATAAGTGTAAGTATTGCAAGAATGGATTTAGAAAGGGATTAATATTTTTATAAGACATGAGAGTGAGGATAAAAGAGATGTAGAAGGAAATGTTGAGCAAGAAGGAGAATAAAAAGTTATGAATCATGAGGAAGAAAGTCTGTTTAGCGCCCTTTCAAAGATTAGGAAAATACCTAAGATTGAGTTTCCCACATCTAAGGGAAATATGAACCTTAAGAATTTTTTTTATTAGAACATTAAATTAGAAGAATAATTTGAGTATGAATACATTATGAACCCTGATAGGGTCATGCTTGTGAAGGCTAGATTGAAGGGTCACATAAAGATTTGGTGGTAGGAGATCCAATTAGAGAAAATTAGCAAATGAAAAGAGAAAATTACAAGATTGGATCAAATGATGGATAAATTAAAATGAAAATTTGTTTATGTTGATTATTATCTTGATCCACTAAAGAAGATGCCAGAGTTAAAGAAAGAAAAAAGATCTATTCAAGAGTATATAAAAGAGTGAACTATCGAGTCCTCATCAGAATAGGCCATGATGAAGCTCACAAGGAGAAAGTTTCTTGATACCTTAATGGATTGAGAATAAGTGTTTAGGAGGAATTTAGTTTGATCATAATTATTAGTATTGATGAGACATATCAATTTTCTCTATGAGTGGAGGAAATTGTAAAAAAGAAGTTTGAGAGTAGATAAAGTGGAAGAGGTTATGGTGGAAGGTCTGGTGAATGATCTTATAAAGAAAAAAAATAAAGATAAAAAGAAATATGTGGCCAAAAATAGTAGTCACAATTAAAGGGAAAAAAATTTCAACCATTTCAATGATCAAGATAATAGGGATCAATGAGGAAGAGGAAAATGACAAGTATCAAGAAGATGATGCTTTTATGGGACATGTTTTTCACTATGGAGAATAATGTCATAGAGAATTTGAGTGTCGTCAATGACGAGGAAGGAAAAATAAGATGAATAAAGATTAGGCGAGAGTTTCACATGTCGATGAAGATGCCAAATCATCACATTCTAAATATGTAGAAAGAGGAGAAGCCCTAGCTAATAGAATATCCCTACTGAGTGGTGAACATAAACTAGATCAAAGAAGGAATTTTATTTCACTAGGTAAAAATGTGAAGATAAGTGTTGTAATATGATTATTGATGGTGGAAGTACTAAAAATTTGATGTTAGAAGAGGTGGTCATGAAAGTGAAGCTCAAGCAGTAGAAACAACCACATCCATACTAGATTGCTTGGGCATAGGGTGACCACAAGATCATTGATAATGAATTGTTCCTAGTGAAGTTCAAAATTGTGAGCTACCATGATGAGGTACTATGTGATGTCATACCCATGGATGCATATGATATTTTTTTTTGAGTAGGTTGTAATAGTTTGATATGATTGTTGTACATGATGAACATGTAAACACCTATTATCTTACAAAAGGATATAGTGAAACATAAGATGGATCCATAAATGAGATAAAAATAAGTATGCATTTATACTAGAATAAGTTTTGTTAATGGAAGAAAGTTCCTAGTATGAGGTATGAACACTTTTTTTTTTTTCTATAATTCTAAAAGATGGTAAACAAGATGTACCTATAGAACTTGCAAATTTGTCGAATGATTTTCCAGATATTGTATCCAATAACTTTTCTAATGGATTACCAAAAGCAAGGAGTATTAAGCATCAAAATGGACTTGATTGGACAAGTGTAATGCCCTACCAAGGGATCCAAAGAATTAACCTAAAATTTCACTAAGTTTGGTAGCATTTTAAAAAAAATTTTAAAAACATGAAAGTAAATCCATTTACAACTAATCCATTTACAACTTATACATAATAGTGGAAGAAATAGCAATGTTCATCTAAAAGTAAACATAACAGGTTATATTCTTTAAGGATCCCTTAACGTTGAATTACATCTAAATCAACTAACATTATTGAATCCATCTAATACAACAACCACAAGAAATAATAATGATAAGTCCAATGTTTATACATTACATTTCTAAATGCTCACTCATCCACTGTACATGTCAGAGGGTATGAAAGGCTTAAAAGAATATACATATGTGAAATAAGGTACATCATCCTATTCTAATCCATGGTGCAACAAAGTAAAGATAATCACATGTCATACATGATACATCATCATAGAAGATATAGACATCCATCATAAAATATCAAACATAATAAACTAAGTGCATGGTTCCTCCCAACCGTAAATAGCATCATTAGACCATCGTGGGTCCTAGCCATCCCTCCATGTGTAACATTCCAAAATTTACTGAAGAGATCATCGGTATTAACATAGTAGGAATGTCACTCCTAATCATACTATATCATATGTAGAAAGTAATCTAACATGCAAAGTAAAGCATAAGATAACATCATCTAACATATGCAAATCACCAATGAAAGGATACATATCTACCATCATACTCCAAGAATGCATCAACTATAGTGTCTCAAACGGATCTCAAATGATAAGAGTAGAAAAAACACTACCACCTGACCGCGTGGAACCTAAGTGGTCCACTCCCACTGTGCTAAGGAGATAATCTCAAGTCCTAAATAGGTTAACAATCACATAGCATAAATACTCTCTAAGTCTAGGAATCCTAAAAGTATACTAACTCAAAGGTTCCAACACAAACTGACATCTAATTTCAGAGGAACACAATGACATGTAGGAAACCTACTTTTTAAGTGGACAAGTGTCATCCCATAAATCATGTAGAAGATACCCTGGCAATTAGCTTAGGACTCCAGGGTCCCTACTGATCCTTATGCAGCCACTAGTATCCTCTCATACTGACAAGGCATACTATGGGATGCAAGGTCGCAACCAAGCATTCTCTCTACTCCCATCCTAGTCTGTACTAGCACTCAAGGCACGGGCGAGAACAAAACAATTATCTTATTAGGTTCATTTAGTTAGTATTAGGTGAGAATGTTTTCACTTATTAAGGAAATATACAATGAGTTAACCTAGTAGCCACTTAGGGCCCCAACCCCCATTGCAAGCCACTTCCCAACACTACAAGTAGATAACCTACCCTAAGCTCATGGAATCATAAATATCAAAATCACAAAAGATAATCCACAATATAATCATCAAATCCCCATGAGCAACTGAAAAACATCATAGATAGTCATGACCAAAATAGTTCTCTATTGGCAACTGAAGGTATCCTTGATAATCAAAAGTATCCATTGGTTCTCAATAACCAAAATATATCTCAAAATCATACTAATTGAAGATCTCAAAATCATACTGATTGAAGACTCCAAAATGGTCAAGTCAAAACATGTCACAACATGACATCATAAATCAACATTTAAGTCCCATCATGGCAACTAGAAAGTAATCCAAGGATAACTGATCGATGACTCAAAAATGATTAAGTCAAGTTTCTCATACCAAGAATCTAAGCTTCACGCAAGAAGACTGGAAAAATATAACAATCAGTAAACACAAACATCTCATAGAGCATACCATCACATTACCATGGTTGGGTTTTAAAAAGATCGAGACCAAATGATATCAACATGCCATCACATTTGCATAACTCCCAAGCCTCTGGTAGACGTCCCAACTGGTCAACACCCTAGGACCACCCAAACCCCAAACATGGATAGCATAAAGAACAAGATACAAACACATATTTTAGTTTTCTTTCGCAATCACATGGTTAAGCCAAATATGAGGTTTCAGTTTCTTGTTTCAAGTATACTTCAAGTGTTTAAGATTCTACATTTAATTTCCATGTCAACATAGAATTATCTCTCCATTGTTTTAAAAAAATCATAAGATAATTATAGACTTGTATAAATCCTTTTACTAGCACCCATTGACTTTTAGATAAAAATCACTCACACTATTCAAAACATTAGAATAATACTTATCAACTTTCAAATAATTAGTTGACAATTTCCTTTAAACACTTCAAGGACAATCATTTATTTAAAATAATCCTCATTGATTTTAAGTAAAATCAATCTCATTAATAATTCAATTATTTAATTCCACTAAACACTTATTAATATCTCTTTTCTTTTAATTTGCCCTCATTTAAAAATCCATTTACTTAAAATGACTAATAATTAATTACACTTCTACTATTAACTAATCTTAATTAAATTAAATTAAATTAGATTAGTTAATAAATCATATAAAACTAATGCTTAAAAATAAGATTCCATTTTAATTCGAACCCAAATCTGCTACAGCGACAGGAAGTCTGGTGGCGACAGGAAAGTAGCATACAGAATTATAAATCCAGAATTGCATTGTGATAGGAAGTCTAGTGGCGATAGGAAAATAGCATACAAAATTATAAATCTAGATTTGCATTGTGACAGGAAGTCTAGTGGCGACAGGAAAATAGCATACAGAATTATAAATCCAAATTTGCATTGCGACAGGAAGTCTAGTGGCAACAAGAAAATAGCATACAGAATTATAAATCCAAATTTGCATTGCGACAGAAAGTTTAGTGGTGACAAGAAAATAAAGAGTGCAAATGAAATATGCAAAAATCATGAGTGCACCTGGATACTAATGCTAATTTGCTATGCCTCATAAACTGCAGAGCAAACTCCTTCCTTCTCCAATGTTGTTGGGTCCTTCAAACACGCCCTCCAAACACCCCCCTAAGCCTCTAGGAGTGCTTGAATATAAAGAATTCTCAGGAAGCACCTAGAATGTCTCTAGAACAACCAGAAGGTGTTGACAACTAAGCATGAGTCTATTCCAACCTTTTAGATGAGTCATAAGGTTGTAGACACCATGTGCTTAATTAGTGCACTAACTCCTGTGTAGTTGACATATGTGCAATCAAAAGGTGCATTTACTCCTAGGCAAGCTTATAACTTTATTTTTAATTCTTTTATTACTTTTATTATTATTATTTATTTATTACTTTATTATTATTTTATTATTATTATTAATAATTTTAATTTCTAATTTCTTTTATTTAATTCTTTTTCTCAATTAATTCTCATTTAATTAACTATAATCAAAATATTTATATTAATTTTTTCCCAAATAATTAAATTATTAATTAAATATTTTAATTTTAGACTTAATTAATAGAAAATTCACCATAGACCTCCAAGATAAAATATGAAAACCCATCATAAAACAATTCATACAAAATCAGTCTAAAGGGTTAAAATTCACGAATTATGTCATCCGACACATTCGAAAGGTAAAATATCCAGATACTTGTCCTAGCTCACTAGGACAAATGGTTTAAGGGTTTGGGATTTGGACTTGAGAATTTATCTCCCTTCTCTTATCATTGAGATAGTGTAATGGGGTATGCTCATCCTGGCAATTCAGGGAAGTCGATACTCGGTACCTGCAACCTGCATAAAAATCATGCATGTACATACAATATATATAATGCTAAGCTAACAGGAAATGGCAGGAAGTGGTGCATCGTGTAGATCCCGACTAGCAGGTGACTATGACTCCCTTCCTTAACCACATCAGAAATGCCATACATAAGAACAAACATGCACACCATACACATGCAAGTATGGGGTAAGTATCCATAATAAAACACATGTGATAATAAACCATCTAACTAATCATCATCAATAACTGAAAGTAATGTAATAATCATCAGTAATAATCATCATGCATACATAAAATGTAGAGTCTAAATAATCTCATCATACATCAACTAAATCCATAACATAATGTGTGATAGTCTCAAAACAATGCTACTGATCCATCAACATAAAACTAGTCTAAGATAGTCTGACAATAATAACAACAATGTGTCCAGAAAGATGTGAATGAGGGAAGGCACTACATCCACCCCCCCTTGGGTTAGGCTTACTCCTAGAAGCCTAAAAATAGGTAGGGATATAACTCCTGTAATCTAGCTGCATCCTCCCATGTAGTTGAAGAATCATCAGTAGGGTCCCATTGGACCCTTACCTGCTCAATGGTTTGACCCCTGAGGGTCAACTCTCGCTGCTCCAGAATATGAACCGGCCCCAAAGACAACTGCCCATCCTCTACCTACAATGCATTCCAATCAAGAACATGTACAACATCAGGGATATACTACCTAAGTACTGAGACATGGAAAACATCATGAATGCGAGCTAGGCTGGGCAATAGAGCAAGGTAGTAAGAAATTGGGCCAATCCTCTCTAGAATCTCGAATGTTCCCACAAAGTGAGGTACTAGCTTTAAACCCTTTTTGTATCGGATTGGACTCTTCCTGGGATGCACTCTCAAGAAAACTTTATCTCCCATAGAAATTTGCTTATCTGTCCTATGTGCATCGGCATACTTCTTCTACCTATCTTATGTCGTAGTCAAGTGCTTACGAATTCACACTACCTATTGTTCCATATCACGAAGCATTTCAGGACCCAACAAGATGCGATCCTCAAGACTGTCCCAACTCAAGGGTGTATGACAAGGACATCCATATAATGTCTGAAAAGGTGCCATGCCAATAGAACTATGATACCCATTGTTGTAAGAAAACTCCACTAGGTAGAGATAATCCTCCCAATGTGTTTGCCTATCCATCACATACATCCTTAACATGTCTTCTAGAACCTGATTCACCCTCTCTATCTGACCATCTATTTTTGAGTGATATGCCGAACTAAAATTCAATTGAGCTCCAAGCTCATGTTGTAGCAATGTCTAGAATGCAGATGTGAAAACAGGATCCCTGTCAGACATGATCTATCAGGGAATACCATGTAATCTCACAATGTTGCACATGAAGACATTAGCTATAGAAGTTGCTGTGTAGGAAGAACTGATTGGTGAAAAATGTGCCACCTTAGTCAACAAATCAACGGTGACCATGATAGCATCATGACGACGAACAGTCATAGGTAATCCTACTATGAAGTCCATGGAGATGATATCCCACTTCCATGAAGGAATGAAATTCGATTGCAAAAGTCTTGCCGGGTGCCGATGTTCTACCTTAACTCTCTGACACTCAAGAGACCTAGCCACATAATCAGCAATGTCTTGCTTCATCCCAGACCAAAAGAACAAACATCTCAAATCAGCATACATCTTCTTGATACCTAGATGTGTTGAGTAAGGTTTACGATGGGCCTCTGCTAGAATCAAGGTGTGAAGCTCATCCAGTAATGGCACATAAATCCTCCCCAAATGTCTCAAAAGACCATTTGACTCTAGGACATAGCCTACACACTTACCCTCCAAAGGTCTTCCTGAATCTATTTCTTTGCACACCTCCTGATACCAAGAATCTGTAGGAAGTGCCTGAAGAATCCAACTCCTCAAATCCACACTAAGAGTCATAGATGATATCACATGTCTCCTCTAACTCAAAGCATCTACCACCATATTCTCCTTTCCCTAAATGTACTTAACCTCAAAATTATACTCACATAGAAATTCCATCCATCGCCTTTGGTGAGCATTCAAATTAGGCTGAATGAAAATGTACTGAAGACTGCGATGATCACTATGTAGCTCAAATCTGTGCCCCAACAAGGAATGTCTCCATCTTGTCAAAGCATGAACTACCGCTGCCAACTTGAGATCATGTGTAGGATAATTTAGCTCATGATCCTTGAGCTTGCGTGATTTATATGCAATCACTCTTCCATTCTGCATCAAAACCGCTCCAATCCCTTCAAGGGAAGCATCTATACACACCATGAAATCTCCCTCTGGATCAGGTACTGCTAAGATCAGTGCACTAGTCAAAAGCTCCTTGAGCTTCCAAGATGCTTCCTTGCATTTCTCTATCCAAATAAACTTCTTTCCATTCATCTGAAGAGAAGTGATAGGGTGTGCTATTCTAGAGAAGTTTTGGACAAATATGTGATAATAACCAGCTAGACCCATGAAACTACGAATCTCTGACACATTAGTTGGTGTAGGCCAATCTACTATTGCTTGAATCTTTGTAGGGTCCACTGAAATACCATCACTTGAAATGACATGCCCTAAATACTAAATCTCTGATTTGAAGAATTCACACTTAGCTACATTGGCATAAAGCTGATTTTCTCTTAAGCACTATAAAACCAATCGCAAGTGCTCCTCATGCTCCTTCTGAGTCTTAGAATACATCAACATATCATCAAGAAACACAAGTACAAACCTATCTAGATAAGATCAAAATACACCATTCATCAAACTCATGAAAATTGATGGAGAATTAGTCAACCCAAAAGGTACCATTGTGAACTCATAATGCCCATAGCGAGTTTGAAAAGCGGTCTTGTGAATGTCAGCCTCCTTAATGCGAAGTTGGTGGTATCCTGACTTAAGGTCAATCTTGGAGAATACTATAGCTCCCTTGATCTGATCAAATAAGTCATCAATCCTAGGTAGAGGATACCTGTTCTTAATAATCACCTTATTCAACTGTTTGTAATCAATACAAAGGCGCAAAGAACTATCTTTCTTTTTCACAAAGAGCACTGGAGCTCCCCATGGTGATACACTAGGTGGAATGCTCCCTTTTTCCAAAAGTTCCTCTAGCTAAAGATGCAACTCACCCAATTGCTATGTAGTCATATGATAAGGAGCTTTAGAGATAGGCTCCACTCCACGAATTAGATAAATGCTGAAATCAATGTCCCTCTTCGGAGGCATGCCTGGAATCTCTCTTGGGAAGACATCTGTGTACTCCTGCAAAGTCAGGTGATCTAAAGTCTTCCTTATAGGATCTTCCTCATCAAGATCATTTACCATAATTGCAAATATCTAACATCCCTTACGAAAACTCCGCTTTAGTTGCATAGAAGAAATCATCAGTAGAGATATAGGCCTCAGTATCCCAACTATCTTCACATCATTCCCTTGGTCATCTTGACACAATATAATCTTCTTCCTACAATCTATACTAGCTCTATGAGAGCCAAGCCAATCCATTCCTAAAACCACATTGTATGAACCAAGGGGTATAACTCGAAGGTAAACTGCAATATCAAATCCTCCTAGACTAAGCCCACACTTATGAACTACAGAATATGTGGAGACCTTAATGCCCGAGGCTAGTTCTACTTGCAAACCATAATGCATGCTATTGCATAGCATAGAAGGCACATGTTTTGCAAATAGAATAAGTTCAATTTTAGTTTTACCTATGTTTAGGTTTGATTAAAATTTTTAGGTTTGAAACCTAAGTGTTGAAGTATGAAAAAAAAATGTGCAAGTAACAGTGCAAGTTCTATTTTAGTTCACCTAGTTTTCAAGTTTGAAAGAGATACACATAATAATTCAAAGTCCTACTTTGTTCCAAAATACATAGAGCTCCTAATGTAGAAACTTGGACTTTGATACCAAATGTAATGCCCCGCCAAGGGATCCAAAGAATTAACCTAAAATTTCACTAAGTTTGGTAGCATTTAAAAAAATAAAATAAAAAAACTGAAAGTAAATCCATTTACAACTTATACATAATAACAGAAGCAATAGCAATGTTCATCTAAAAGTAAACATAACAGGTTATATTCTTTAAGGATCCCTTAACGTTGAATTACATCTAAATCAACTAACATTATTGAATCCATCTAATACAACAACTACATGAAATAATAATGATAAGTCCAATGTTTATACATTACATTTCTAAATGCTCACTCATCCACTATACATGTCATAGGGTATGAAAGGCATAAAAGAATATACAAATGTGAAATAAGGTACATCATCCTATTCTAATCCATGGTGCAACAAAGTAAAGGTAATAACATGTCATACATGATACATCATCATAGAAGATATAGACATCCATCATAAAAGATCAAACATAATAAACTAAGTGCACGATTCCTCCCAATGATAAATAACATCATTAGAGCATCGTGGGTCCTAGCTATCCCTCCGTGCGTAACATTCCAAAATTTACTGAAGAGATCATCGGTATTAACATAGTAGGAATGTCACTCCTAATCATACTACATCATATGCAAAAAGTAATCTAACATGCAAAGTAAAGCATAAGATAACATCATCTAAAATATGCAAATCATCAATGAAAGGATACATATCCACCATCATACTCTAAGAATGCATCAGCTACGATGTCTCAAATGGATCTCAAATGATAAGAGTAGAAAAAACACTACCACCCGACCGCGTGGAACCTAAGTGGTCCACTCCCACCGTGTTGAGGAGATAATCTCAAGTCCCAAATAGGTTAACAATAACATAGCATAAATACTCTCTAAGTCCAAGAATCATAAAAGTATACTAACTCAAAGGTTCCAACACAAACTGACATCTAATTCTAGAGGCACACAATGACATGTAGGAAACCTACTCTGTAAGTGGGCAAGTTTCATCGCATAAATCATGTAGAAGTTACCCTGGCAGTTAGCTTAGGACTCCAAGGTCCCTACTAATCCTTATGCGGCCACTAGTATCCTCTCATACTGACAAGGCATACTATGGGATGCAAGGTCGCAACCAAGTGTTCTCTCTACTCCCGACCTAGTCTGTACTAGCACTTAAGGCATCGATGAGAATTTTTTTTTAATCTTATTAGGTTCATTTAGTCAGTATTAGGTGAGAATGTTTTCACTTATTAAGGAAACTTACAATGAGTTGCCCTGGCAACCACTTAGGGCCCTGGCCCCCATTGCAAGCCACTTCCCGACACTACAAGTAGATAACCTACCCTAAGCTCATGGAATCATAAATCTCAAAATCACAAAAGATAATCCACAATATAATCATCAAATCCCCATGAGCAACTGAAAAACATCATAGATAGTCATGACCACAATAGTTCTCTATTGGCAACTGAAGTTATCCCTAATAATCAAAAGAATCCATTGGTTCTCAATAACCAAAATATATCTCAAAATCATACTGATTGAAGATCTCAAAATCATACTGATCGAAGACTCCAAAATGGTTGAGTCAAAACATGTCACAACATGACATCATAAATCAACATTTCAGTCCCATCATGGTGACTGGAAAGTAATCCAAGGATAATTGGTCAATAACTAAAAAATGATTAAGTCAAGTGTCTCATGCCAAGAATCTCAGCTTCACACAAGAAGACTGGAAAACAATAACAATCAGTAAACACAAACATCTCATAGAGCATACCATCACATTACCATGGTTGGGTTTAAAAAAGATTGAGACCAAATGATATCAACATGCCATCACATTCGCATAACTCCCAAGCCTCTGGTAGATGTCCCAACTGGTCAACACCCTAGGACCACCCAGAACCCAAACATGGATAACATAAAGAACAAGATACAAACACATATTTTAGTTTTCTTTCGCAATCACATGGTTAAGCCAAATATGAGGTTTCAGTTTCTTGTTTCAAGTATACTTCAAGTGTTTAAGATTCTAGGTTTAATTTCCATGTCAACATAGAATTATCCCTCCATTATTTTAAAACAATCATAAGATAATTATAGACTTGTATAAATCCTTGTACTAGCACCCATTGACTTTTAGATAAAAATAACTCACGCTATTCAAAACATTAGAATAATACTTATCAACTTTCAAATAATTAGTTTACAATTTCCTTTAAACACTTCAAGGACAATCATTTATTTAAAATAATCCTCATTGATTTTAATTAAAATCAATCTCATTAATAATTCAATTATTTAATTCCACTAAACACTTATTAATATCTCTTTTCTTTTAATTCGCCCTCATTTAAAAATCCATTTACTTAAAATGGCTAATAATCAATTACACTTCTTCTACTATTAACTAACCTTAATTAAATTAAATTAAATTAGATTAGTTAATAAATCATATAAAACTAATGCTTAAAAATAAGATTCCATTTTAATTCAAACCCAAATCTGCTGTAGCAACAGGAAGTCTGGTGGTGACAGGAAAGTAGCATATAGAATTATAAATCAAGAATTGCATTGTGACAGGAAGTCTAGTGGCGAGAGAAAAACAACATACAGAATTATAAATCCAGATTTGCATTGCGACAGGAAGTCTAGTGGCGATAGGAAAATAGCATACAAAATTATAAATCTAGATTTGCATTGCGAGAGGAAGTCTAGTGGCAACAAGAAAATAGCATATAGAATTATAAATCCAAATTTACATTATGACAAGAAGTTTAGTGGTGACAGGAAAATAAAGAGTGCAAATGAAATATGTGAAAATCATGAGTGCACCTAGATACTGATGCTAATTTGCTATGCCTCATAAATTGCAGAGCAAGCTCCTTCCTTATCCAATGTTGCTGGGTCCTTCAAACACGCCCTCCAAACGCTCCCCCTAAGCCTCTAAGAGTGCCTGAATATAAAGAATTCTCAGGAAGCACCTAGAATGTCTCTAGAACAACCAGAAGGTGTTGACAACTAAGCATGAGTCTATTCCAACCTTCTAGATGAGTCATAAGGTTGTACACACCATGTGCTTAATTGGTGCACTAACTCCTGTGTTGTTGACATATGAGCAATCAAAAGGTGCGTTTACTCCTAGGCAAGCTTATAACTTTATTTTTAATTCTTTTATTACTTTTATTATTATTATTTATTTATTACTTTATTATTATTATTAATTTTAATTTTTAATTTCTTTTATTTAATTCTTTTTCTCAATTAATTCTCATTTAATTAACTATAATCAAAATATCAAAGATCATGATATTATATTAATTTTTTCCCAAATAATTAAATTATTAATTAAATCTTTTAATTTTAGACTTAATTAATAGAAAATTCACCATAGACCTCCAAGATAAAATATGAAAACCCATCATAGAAAAATTCATACAAAATTAGTCTAAAGGGTTAAAATTCACGAATTATGTCATGCAACACATTCAGAAGGTAAAATATCTAGATATTTGTCCTAGCTCACTAGGACAAATGGTTTAAGGGTTTGGGATTTGGACTTGAGAATTTATCTCCCTTCTCTTATCATTGAGATAGTGTAATGGGGTAAGCTCATCCTGGCAATTCACGGAAGTTGATACCCGGTACCTGCAACTTGCATAAAAACCACGCATGTACATACTATATATATAAAATGCTAAGCTAACAGGCAATGGCAGGAAGTGGTGAATCATGTAGCTCTCGACTAGCAGGTGACTACGACTCCCTTCCTTAACCACATTAGAAATGCCATACATAAGAACAAACACGCACACCACACACATGAAAGTATGGGCTAAGTATCCATAATAAAACACATGTGATAATAAACCATTTAACTAATCATCATCAATAACTGAAAACATTGTAATAATCATCATGCATACATAAAATGTAGAGTCTAAATAATCTCATCATACATCAACTGAATCCATAACATAATGTCTGATATTCTCGAAACAATGCTACTAATCCATCAACATAAAACTAGTCTAACATAGTTTGACAATAATAGCAACAATGTGTCCAGAAAGATGTGAACGAGAGCAGGCACTACAACAAGAGCTAGTTTTCCAAATAAGGAAGCACATAAAATGACACCAATAGAGAGTGAGGAGTTGAATACACAAGTATAGGAGTTGTTTCACAAGGGGTTGATCTAAGAGAGTCTGAGTCCATGTGCTATAGAAACAATATTAGTACCAAAGAAGAATGAAAATTGGAATTGTGAATGGATTCTAGGACTATCCATAAGATTACAATCAAGTATAGATTTACATTATTGCAGATGGATAATTTTATAGATTGTTTGAGTGAGGTTGTTGTTGAAAATAATTGGTTAATTGTGTATTATCTTTAATGTTACACAAAATGTCATACTACTTAGTGTATGTCAAGCTCAATCAGGTGATGAAAATAGCTTGTTGTGTCTATCGAGCAATCCAGTGATTTCCAAGTTCAGAAGATAGTGTCTACCGAGTTCACTCGGGTATCAAAGAGAAGTTTTCATAAGTTGAGTGTTAACCCAGTTCACTCGGTTAACAAAGTAAAGTTGGATAGATTGACTGTTAATCACGCTTATTTGGTTAAAAAAGGAAGTTTGTGTAGATGCAGTGTTAACCAAGTGCACTTAGTTAACATACGTAAATTATTTTTGTGTTAGTGTCTATCGAATAGGGTTGGCTAACAAAAGATTTTCCTATTTTGGAATATTAAGTTTAATGAATTTTTTTGTTGGTTCTAGATGACTTAGAAGATGAATATTAATTATTCTAAGTTATATTCTAGCTGACTTGAAAATGCATTAAGTATAAATATAAGGTCAAGTTGAGGATTGAATGTGTGCAAGTGGATGAAAGAATAGAAGATGGTTAGAGGAAGAGAATTAGAAGGATAAGCATAATATCCTTGCGGAGCTATATAGATACATTCAATTAAAAAGGATCAAATATTCAAACTAGAATTGAGATCTGAAATCAACAATATACTTGTATCAAAAATTAGGTCATCTCATTGTTACTCTCTAACCATTGTATCAGTGATCTAAATTTCTTAACATAGTTGGCTTAACAATTGTTTGTAAATCCTCTAACAAGGTGGCATTTCTAGATTGAAGTGTCTAAAGACCTCTAACAAGGTCACTCCTAATAGGGTGATCAAATCCTCTAAAAGGGTCACACCTTACAATGTGTTTTGTAATCTTTAATAGGGTTGGCTTCTAATAGGTCTCACTTTTGAAGAGTGAAAATTAGTAACTAGTTGTAATTGGTGGTTTTTCCCAAATTGGGTTTCTACATTGAATCTTGGTGTCACTTGTGTTCATGCTATTTATTTTATGTGTATGCAACTAAGTTAATTAAGGTTAATCATAGATAATATCTTAAGATTCATAAGTTAAGCATTTACTGAGTTACATTTGTTATTTTAGTGGTTACTGAGTTACAACATGTTATCAATATTAACCGAGTGACAGTGTGTTTCCTGAGCAACAATATTTATTAGTAAAGTTTATGTTCTGTGTTGAAATCTAAGGGATTTGGTATTTATTTTAGTGGTAACTAACTCACCCTTCCCCTCTCAGTTACTCCTCACATATTTCCAACAATTGGTATCAGAGCTTTTGGTGCTTGCAAAGAAGGTTGCAAGGACCTAAGCTAAAGATCGGGATGTCTTACAAAAGGGAGATCCCTAAGTTGAAAATAGATAACTTCAAGGCATGACAAGAACTCATGAGACTAAATTTGGAAACCATTGGATATTCAAGCCTAAATTACCTAGGCACCAAATATGGGACACTTGCTGGAACTATGACAGTTGAAGAAATTGTAGAGAAGAAGAGTCATAACATTATGATGATTGATATTGCTTCATCTTTGAACTATGCCAAATTTGATGAAGTAAAAGGCTGTGGAACTACTTATGAGGTATGGATCAAGCTGAAAGCCATCTATGAAGGAGATGATAATGTAAGAAGAGCTAAAGATGAAAGGACAATTTGATCAAATAAAGATGAGAGAAAATGAGAACATTGCAAAGTACAGTGATAGAATCAAAGCCAATGTTCATGCAATCAAAGCTCCAGAAGGAAAGATTGAAGATGAGACAGTGGTGGGTATCTCAAAACACTTCTTCCTATATATGCAATTAGAGTATCAAAAATTCAAGAAACGAGATGCAATCCAAAGAATGATATAATATTGGATGTAGTAGTTGGAATATTGACAAAATTTGAGCTAGATAACTATGATAATTATGTTCCTAGTTCTAGCAATCTTGAGTTTTCATTTGAAGCCAAGTAGTCACTCAATAAGAAAGTTAAAAAGTCAAAAGGAAAATAGTCTGAAAGTGAAGAAGAAGATAGTTCTGACATTGATCTTAAAACTATTGAACCATTGCTTGCAAAAAGGTATGCCAAAGGAAAATGAAAGAATAAAGGTAAAATTCCTTTAATTTTCTTTTCTTGTGAAGAAGCTGGTCACATTATTGCAAGGTGTCCAAATAGAGAAGACAAAGATGAAAAGAAGCACAAAAATTTCAATGGAAAGAAGGATTTCAAAAGCTACAAGGATAAAGGTAAGAAATCTTTTTTTATGGCTAAAGATTTAGATAGCAGTGATGATGATGAAATGGTCTATATTGCTATAAAAGGTGAATCTAATGATGAAGAAGATAAAGTAACACTTATTTATCATGTTAGAAAAAATGAGACATGAATTATTGATAGTGGTTGTTCACATCATATGACTGATGAAAAAACAAAGTTTGAAAATATGGAACACTATGAAGATGGAAGTGTAAGATTTGGAAACAATGAACCATGTTTCATAAAGGGAAAAGGTTGTATCCCACTAAACAATGAACTTACACATGATAATGCTTATTGGGTTAAAGGATTAAAACATAATCTACTGAGTGTGGCACAATTGAATAAAACTGAATTCAAGGTAGAATTCATGAATGGGAAGGCCAAGTTGCTAGATGGAAAAGGGAATCTAGTTGGTTCTGGTAACCAAAAAAAAGGTAACTTAGTCTACCTAGATCTTAGTGAAATTTCATGTTTCATTGTTCATATAGAAGAAAGCTAGTTATGGAATAAAAGGTTATGTCATATGAAGTTTGATAATCTGATCAAGCTAAGAAAAAATAAAAGAGTTAGAGGTATTCCTAGTTTGAGGAAACCTGATATAGGCCTATGCAAAAATTGTGAAATTGGTAAGATAGGAAAGATAAGTTTCAAAAGAAATAACCATCATATTGAAGAAATCTTAGAACTAGTTCATACAAACTTATGTGGACCTATTGGAATTGAGAGCTAAAATGGAGATACGTATTTTATACTTTTTGCTGATGATTATTCTAGAATGATGACTGTAATGTATCTAAAAGATAAGTTAGAAGCTTTTCAAAAGTCTAAATGGTATCTGGCAAGAGTAGAGGAGGAAACTAGAAAGAAGCTGAAGTGTTTGAGGTCAGATAGAGGTGGTAAATTCATTTCTAATGAATTCAATGAATTTTGCCCTAAAAGAGGAATTGAAAGACAAGTATCAACCCCTTGTACACCACAATAGAATGGTATAGTTGAAAGAAGAAAAAAATTCATCATGAATTGTGCAAGAATTTTGATGATAGAAAAAAATGTTGCAATCAAATATTGGAAGTAAGTAATTAGTACTACAGTGCATACCTTGAATAGAGTACAACTGAAGAAAGACTCAAATCAAACTCCTTATGAACTATGGTATGGCTACAAACCTAATGTAAGTTACTTGAAAGTATTTGGTAGAAAATGTTATATCTTGAAGGAATCTAGGAAAAGTAAATTTGATGTCAAAGGTGATGAAGCCATATTCCTAAGATATTCCTGTGGAAGCAAAGAATAAAAATGTTTGATGTCATGGCCAAATTTTCTTGAACAAGACACACACATACACACACATACACACATACAATAATAATATTCAATTTTATTTCTTGGAAAAAATTTAAGAAATATTTAAACTAAAATATATTCATAGTATTGAAAAGTCCTTTCAAATATTACAATCATAATTGGATCCTTACATCAATTTGCAAATTACATGAAGATCTACTTCTGATCTTTTATAATACATAACTTTTACAAATGTTCATAATAAATCATCTTCAAATCTCCAACAAAAAGTGAAAATCTTCCAAGCTTTTCTTTAACACATCCATTTGGAAAACTTAGACAAACAACCTTGTAAACCATGGAGAGCTCACCTCTTAGCCTAGGTCTCTAAGAGACCACCCACCGAGGTTGGAGAGCCAAGACCAACTGGGTAACAATCAAGCACACACATACAACATTTAACACCCTTTTTGAACTTACACAGTAGGTTACCAGAGGAACCAATAGAATGGGTAAAGGTGTACCTAAAACCTTGAGGAAAAGCCAAATACAAAAAACCAAATCTACCTTCACAAGGCATACAAAATAAATACCAACTCTCACAAAATTTCTCCCCTTATCACCCCAAAGTTCATAACAAAGTACTGGCAGATGCAGCCCATACTACATGCTTATTGCTCTTCCTTCTAGGGAAGAGACTCTACACTTAGGAGATAGGTCCAATTAACCTATTCACCTGAATGCAACTTCTTCCCTCCTAAGGGTGAGTGATGCCCTTCCACACCCATAACGTCATACTCTCAAAAATCAAAATGAAAATAAGGTAATATAAATTCATCCACACTCAGTAAAACGACAGAGATAATGAACAACACACATATGCATCTATAGAAAAATTTACACATCTTTTATTCAAAAAAATAATATAACACATAGTTTCCAAACATGGAAAAAACTCCAACCTTTCCCCAAGCTATGGTAATTGAATCGATTTGAGAAGAGCCCTCTATTCTTCCATACTCCAATCTCCAAAACCCAAAATCTCTAAAACTAGAGAGTGGGTGAATGCCAACTCTATTTTCCAATTTTCCTCTAAAAGAGAAACACTCCTAACTTTTTTCCATCATGAAAGAGAACAAACACTTTAACTCAACCTAAGTTTCCCTATTTGGTTGGAATTATCAACTCACTAAAGATAAGGTGGGAATTTGGGTAAGTCTTCTCCCATTTTTGTAATACTTAAGAAATGGGATTTTAAAATGTTAGAAAAGAGATTTTAACTCCAGTAAAGCCAAAATTAAATCCCTAACATATAGTAGGTACCTTAATTTCACTAAAAAAACACCCTAAGGCTCAAATAAAGCCCTCTAAAGTCACCCTAAACTTGAAATCAAGAATTTAATTTAATTAAAGGCTTCATAAGATATTTTTATATAAGGGGATAAAAACTTAAACACTTCTAACTAGTTAGGAATAAGGTTGGGTGTCTTTTACCAATATCTCAACCTGACTTGCCATTTAAACACATAACAACACAAGTGTCAAGTGACACTATAAATATACATTCAAAATTAGGAGTGGAAAATCAATTTTGACAAAAAAGAAATCTAATCTAAAACATCCATTCACATTATGTTCACAAAGTAAAATACTTAACAAAGAGGTTAAGATCTCTTCATTAGATCTAACCTTGACAATCTCAATTAGTACAAAGGTATAGTCTTGGTTCTCCATTTTACTATGGTTATTTCTTGCACACTCAAAACACATATCAGTAGTCCAAGATAAATAAAACATATGCATATATAAATCCTCAATCAATTATATATTCATAATTGAATCAAAACATAAGAGATTTCTAACCATTTTGCATATATAATACTACCATTATCGAACTAAAACATGATATGACTCTTTTGCAACATTTCATGATTTTCACACACACACACACACACACACACACACACACACACACACACACACACACACACACACACACACAATTCATCTAACATTTATATTCAAACATAAATTCCTACTCAATAAAATAACCAACTAAGTACATGAATGTAACTAATCATCAAGAATCATAAATAAGTTCTAACATCATAAATGATTACCATAAAATAAAGTGTCCCATAGTATCAAATAGTCTGAGTAATAGTCCAAAATAGTCCAACATATAACAAGGTCTCAAAATATAAAGTATCTGCAATGCAAAATATAAAGTATCTAAAATGCAAATAAATTGCTATGATATGCTATGATGGGCCAGGGTGAGGCCTCACATTAGAATTTGTCTACTCATAGAATCATAGAAGGTGTACATGTGATAATTGATGAGTTTGTAGAAAAGAGTGAAGAAGAAAACAGAAGAGAATCTGAGAACTACAAAAAATTTATCTACTATGAACTTGATACATTGCCAAATCTAATTGGAAGTTAGCAGACTTCACTTCCCAAGTCCCCAAAATCTCCAAAAGCTATCAAGTTGTATCCAGTGCAACCTGAGTCACATTTTGAAGGATCTAAGTTGCAATCAAAGGCTACTAAGCTATTGCCAGAGAAAATTGAGTCTGAAAGACCTGAGTTACAGACAATGGGACTTGAGCATGATGTAGAAGATGATGGTGAGGAAAGTGGAACACGTTCTAAATCTAAAGTACCTATATTAGCAAGATATGTTAGAAGGCACCATACACCTAATCATATCATTCGAGACAAGTAAGATGGAACAATGACAAGATTTGTTTTTTAAAGGTACATGTATTTTTACTGAATTTGAACCTAGATTAGTTGAAGATGCTTTGGATAATGAAAGTTAGATTGAAGCAATGAATAAAGAGATAGAACAAATCGGAATAAAACTTGGACTCTTGTTCCTAGACCCAAGGATAAAAATGTAATTGGAAAAAAGTGAGTTTTTAGAAATAAGATAAATAAAGATGGAGAAGTTTAGAGAAACAAAGCAAGGTTAGTATGCAAAGGCTATTCTCAAGAAGAAGGTATTGATTATGGTGAAACTTTTTCTCCCATTGTAAGACTAGAAGATGTTAGAACTATACTTTCTTATGCTGAACATAAAGAATTTAAAGTTTATCAAATGGATGTGAAATATGCATTCTTGAATGGAATTCTTGAAGAGGAAGTTTACATAGAGTAACTAGAAGGTTTTTTAGATCCAAGCAAAAAGGATATCATTTGTAAACTGTAAAAAGCATTGTATGAACTCAAGAAAGCTTCTAAAGCTTGGTATGAAAGACTTCATAACTATTTGATGAAGATTGGTTTTTAGAGGATAAATGATAACAATGGCTTATACATCAAAGAAAGTCTAGGCAAGAAGATTGCGTTGGAAGAAATCTTTGTGGATGACACATTGTTTACTACAAATGATGATATGTGAAAATATTTTTTAGAGGAAATGAGTAAGGAATTTGAGATGTCCATTTTTTGAGAGATAAAATTCTTTGTTAGATTGTAGATTCAACAAAAAAAAGATGGTATCTACATTACTCAATCTAAGTATATCAAGGATGTAATGCCTCACTAAACATAACTGAAAGAATAGAAAACAAAGAACACATACCATAAACGTAATAATTTTTTATTTATTAAAATCTTCTTAATACAAGTACATATACATAGATTGAACCATTCTCAATCTAAAATCCTTAATAAGAAATATAATATCATCCAAATATGTTTCCATAATGATGCTGTTACAAATCGAGTTCAGTACAATAATGTAGTACAACATCATTTCTAAACACCTATGTCCAACATAGGGACGCTAATGTTGTTTCAAATAGTAATTTCAATAGTCATCTTTGGTTACTTGCTAAACAATCTTGAAGCACCTGAAAACCACACAGAATGAAACAAACATAGAAAGGGGGCTCAGTACACACTGAGTTGAAAAGTGTAATCCACCTACATACATGTTAGATTTAAACATATACATATCCATAATGCAATTATCTGATTCACTTAACATAGTGCAGTTTCAAAATTAATTTGCAAGAAGTAAACATTTACTTAACAAAGAAAAATTAAAATCGCACTAAGAATAACCCATAAATGAAGCATATATATACTGAGGTGTCATCGTTATGACACTAAGATTCTGCGTCCATGTATGGTATGCTCATAGTCAACACATAATGGTATTCTCTATTATAGTTGTCAACGATAGAATAGAGATATGCCTTGTTCTCTGTACTTAACCATATAGGTTTAAGTCATAGTTAAGGCCAATTATCTTTTATATGTAATTAACCCACCCAATTCATTTTTAAAGTTATCACTGAATTAATTAATTGAATAGGATAAACCAAATTCAGCCACCCTGATATATGTTCATCATAGCTATTTTTAAAATACACATCAAGCAGATTTACAAAAGAATGTTCATGCAACATATATAAACTAGTATGCAACATGATTCTACATCCTTTAATCTATTTGAAACATATCTTATACTGCCAATTTCAAAGGTAACTTAGGTTACCATAACAACAAGAGCATACTATAATATTAAAATCACATAAATATAATCAAACTGACATGTCACTTTAATTATATTTCCAATAATACAGTTAAGCTGACATATCACTTTAATGATATCTACCAATCTTATTACTATACCATTGTCCCCTGTTGTCGTAATAAACTGATTAATCTTTCCAAAATGACTAAGATAATAAAACTATATTAAATATGATATTATTGTTCAATCTAAAAATTCTTATCAAACATATATCATTATGCCATCTTTTCCATTGAAATCAAATTTCCAATGCATAAATAAACTGCCAACGAATCTGAATGCAAGTAAATAGTAGATTGCAATTAAAGAATGAAAGAATTCTATTTCGAAGCATTTTATTTTAAAACATCATATATATATATATATGTTTATGCATTACTTCATTTTAATAGACATATTTCAAAATGTCCAAATTCTGACAATTTTAACATCAGATCAATAACCATGCTACTATTTATTCAGCTATACATATGAATATCCAATGACAAGTTTTATTATTATTTTTTCTTTTAAAAGAATAGCTCATAAACTAAACCACTTAAATTTACACAACTATTTTACAATATCCAAGAACCCAGTTTGAACTATAACCAGATCAAGACAAATAAAAATTTGAAATCAAATCATATTGCCATTTTCATAGATGTTGCTTTACAAAAGATAATTAGCGTAATAAATATTATGCTGTAATAAAATAAATTACACTATGTTTACATTTCAAGATTACTGTTTGACAAAATGACAATGCTTATCTATTCAACCAACTGCTACGGTTTCGATGTTCTCATTGGTCTATTATTGTTCATATACATATATAAAAGCTGTAACATAGGTTTCAACAAAACACCATTACATTTAAGGTCTGCTGTGAACTACTATAATAAAATTTAAACCATAGAATGGTCTACACAACACATCTGTGTGTATGTGATATGTTTCATGTAACAGAGTTTTTTGTTAAACACATTATATACCTATCGTGAATAATGATATTGACCATTTTATGACTAACACATTTTGAAACCTCTATCACTTGCTATGTTTGACACAATACATCCACTTATGATTTCAATCACAAACAGGATGACAAATCTACCATGTCTCATATAATCAACAACAAATCAAAAACTATGGTTTACTATATCATGCACACATACCATTCGATGAAATGTCTCAGATCTAAACTAAGGAAATTAACATTATAATGTTTTAGGTTAACTATTTGACAAAATGCCTCAGCTCTCGACTGTGATCTTGAGCTCATATTTAAAGTAAACCTAAGACTAAGGCCGTGGCTCTTACATAAGTATAGTTCAAGTGAGCTCTACTACATGGGTACTCATAGAGTACAATAAAAGTTTTTTAACAATAAAACACTTATATGCTATAATACAATCCGCCATCATGCTATCTATCGTGAACATGAATTTCTCACACAGCTCGACTCTTCGAGTATAAAAGAAACTATAACCCATTTCATAAAAACTAACACAAGTATATACATATCTAGAAACTGTTCTTTAACAATCAGGCCGAGATCAAAACTAAAACTCACAACATCAAACACAGAGAAGAACACACATATAGATCCTCAAATTTATATAAAAATTGAAATGGAAAGACCCATTTTAAAAAACAAATACACCTTACCCACAACCAAACATGAATATTTACAGAGCTCGGCACCTCCAAATGCCCAGACCTACGAATACCCATACTTGGGTATTAATAAGTATGTATTTTAAAACACATATCTCATATTTCCTTCAACAACTAACACTACAGAGCAGTAAAAGATTTAAGTTAGAAAATGCCCCCTACCTCAGATTACTAAAGGTGAAATGCACAACAAAATACTGGCTCTACACTAAAACTTGTTGTCGAAGCCGAAATGAAAAGAATTCCAAACCACACTTCCCAATCGAATACTGACCAATAGGTATGAAATTTCACAAAGAAAGTAATAGAATTACTTTCCGTGAGAAACAAAACCTTGTTTAGCCCCATAAGACAATATCTCCTTCCAACGAAAACCTTGCATATTGCCAAACCTTCAGCAACCAAGCATAGGTGGAATGCATAATGAGAACAAAAATGCCAAAATATCGGCATTACTTCCACAAAGCCCAACTTGCAAGGATATGATGATTGAGAACTTCAGTGCCATTAAAGCCCCACTACAAAATGACATTCAATAGACTTAACTCTACAAAGAGTCATGTATACGACAGTTCACTACCACCGCCATGTATTTGGCAAGGTACAATGCATAAATATCCTTGAGTTTGCATTCAAAACCCATAAGGGTTTTAGGAAATTATAAACCTCAATTTAAATAACCAAAACATTTGATATAACATAGGCTTATAGGTAAATGGTATAAGCCATGGGTTGTAAACCCCTTTTTAAAAAACAAAAAAACAAAAAATCAATATATATATATTTCTCTTAGCTGATAAGTCAAATCGAACTGAAATAAAATTTCCTAATATTAATCCAAAAGTATTGTGCTTACACTACAATAACGTAAAATCAAAGATATCTAACATGATAATCTTGAGACAACAATATGTTCTGACATAAAACACATGTTCCAAAAACTATAAAAACCATGTTCTATAGATAATACGATCATAACATCAGAAAATAAACTTATAACCACAAAGTCATAATATGTAGTAAAACCCAAGTAGTGGTTAGGCATGACAAAGGAGATACTAAAGAATGGAAGTTTCAAGACTAGTTGGAACACCTATGTCTACTAGACATAAGGTTTCCAAAAATCATGATTCCAAGGAAGTAGATCAAACCACATACAAATCAATGATTGGAAAACTGCAATATGTAGTGCATAAAAGACCTGATATTACATTAGCAGTTGGTATGGTGGCAAGATTGTCTACAAATACTAAAGAAAATCATATGATGGAAATAAAAAGAATCATGAGGTATCTGAAGGGTATTGTAGATTATGGATTATGGTATATGAAAGTAGGCACTTTAGATTTGAAAGCTTTTACTAATGCTGATAAGGTAGGAAATGTTGATGATAGGAAGAGCGCTAGTGGTGGAGTATTCTTTCTTAGTAAAAGACTAGTGTCTTGGACAAGTAAGAAGCAGAATTACATTTCTCAGTCTAAAAAAGAGGCAAAGGATGTGGTAGCAATAGTTAATTTCTCCAATGTTGTTTGGTTCAAGCAACTGTTGGTAGGTATAAAGGTAGAGATCAAGGATCCAATGGTTAACTTTTGTGACAACACTAGTGCAATTAATATATCAAAGAATCCTATGATGCATACCAAGACCAAGAACATTGTAATAAATATCATTTTTTGAGAGAATTGGTGCAAGATAAAGTGGTAAGATTGGAATATGTGAATACTAAAGAAAAATTTGCAGACATATTCACTAAGCCATTACCTAGGGATGCAATTTTGTATTTAAGAGGTAAGTTAGGGGTTATTCTCCTATTTGAAGCTCACTACATGAAGTTTAGTGATGCATCAACTAGTTAATGTTGATTAATATATCAAAGAATCTATGATGCATACCAAGACCAAGAACATTGCAACAAATATCATTTTCTGAGAGAATTGGTGCAAGATAAAGTGGTAAGATTGGAATATGTGAATACTAAAGAAAAATTTGTAGACATATTCACTAAGCCATTACCTAAGGATGAATTTTTGTATTTAAGAGGTAAGTTATGGGTTATTCCCCTATTTGAAGCTCACTAAATGAAGTTTAGTGATGCATCAACTAGTGAATGTTGAAGACTAGTCAAATTGATGTTGTATTGGAAGGACAAATTGCATATGAATTAGTACATGAGGTACATTGATATTCACTAAATATTTTCTTTGGTATAAAATGTCAAAGAGGGAGAGTTTTTTTTCATATTCACAAAATTTTTATAAATATGGAGAGTTCTATGATGAGGGAGAGTTTGTAGAGAGTTTAGCCAGAGATGTCAAAGAGGAAGAACTTGGTCTGAAATATTCAAAGCTTGAAGGCAGAGTGAGTTCACACTGATAGAGGGAGTTCTCATAGATGAGAATTAGAATGAAACTAAGGATACTTCCTTACTTTTTTTCTCTCTAAAATCTCATTTAATTATGACATTTTGTGTTTCCATCAATTCCAAAGAGGGAGATTGTTGAAAAAATTTGGTTAATTGTGTATTATCTTTGATGTTACAAAAAATATCACACTAGTCAGTGTATGCTGAGCTCACTTAGGTGATGAAGATAGCTTCCTATGTGTATCAAGAACTCCAGTGATTGCCAAGTTTAGAAGACAATGTTTACCAAGTTCACTCGGGCGTTGAAGAGAAGTTCGCAAAATTTGAGTGTTAACCGAGCTCACTAAGTTAACAAAGGAAAGTTGGATGGAACCAGTGTTAATCAGACTCACTCAATTAACAAAAGAATTTTGTGAAGATCCAATATTGACCAAGTTCACTTGGTTAACATAGGAAAATCATTTTTGTGTTGGTGTCTATTAAGCAGGGTTGGCTAATGAAGGATTTTCTTATTTTGGCATATTAAGTTTAATGAATTTGTTTGTTGGTTTTAGTCATCTAAGGAGATGAATATTAATTATTCTAATAATATTCAAGCCAATTTGACAATGCATAAGGTATAAATATAAGGTCAAGTTGAGGATTGAAAGTGTGCAAGTGAATGGAAGAATAGAAGATGCTTAGAGGAAGCAAATTAGAAGGATAAGCAAAATAGCCTTGTGGAGCTGCAAATATACATTCGATCATAAAGGATCAAGCATTTGAGCTAGAATTGAAATTTGAAACCAGCAATATGGTTGCACCAAAAATTAGGTCATCTCATTGTTATTCTCTAACCATTGTAGCAGTGATCTAAATCCCTTAATAGAGTTGGCTTAATAGTTGTTTGTAAATCCTCTAACAAGGTGGAATTTCTAGATTGAAGTGACTAAAGAACTCTAAGAAGGCCACTCCTAATAGGATGATTAAATCCTCTAATAGGGTCACAACTTACAGTGTGATTTGTAATCTTTAATAGGGTTGGCCCCTAGTAGGGCTCACTTCAGAAGAGTGAAAATCAGTAACTAGTTGCAATTGGTGTTTTTTCCCAAAATGGATTTCCACGTTAAATCTTGGTGTCACTTATGTTCATTCTATTTATTCTATGTGTATGCAACTAAGTTAATTAAGATTAATCAAAAATATCTTAAGATTTGCATGTTAAGCATTTATCAATTATAGTTGTTATTTTAGTGTTATCGAGTTATAGTATGTTATCAGTATTAACCGAGTGACTGTGTATTTCCTGAGAAACAATATTTATTAGTAAATTTTATGTTCTATGGTTATATCTAAGGGATATAGTATTTATTTTAGTGGCAACTGATTCACCCCTCCCCTCTCAGTTACTTCTCACATATTTCCAACAATTGGTATCAAAGATTTTGGTGCTTGCAGAGAAGGTTTCAAGGACCTAACCTAAAGATCAGGATGTCTTATAGAAGGGAGATCCCTAAGCTAAACATAGATAACTTCAATGCATGGAAAGAATGGTTGGGAAAGAGAATTTATTATTCTCACATTTTGGTATTTTGGATGTGAAGCATGTGTCCATGTTCCAAAGGAAAAGAGGATGAAGCTTGATCCAAAGTCACAATGAGGCATATTCATGGGTTATATTGAAGACCAACTTGGTTTCAAAATTTGGGATCCAATTGAGAAGAAGATAATATATAGAAGAGATGTAGTCTTGAATGAAAATTTATTTCTAGCACTTAATACCAAAGATAAATCAATGAGTGAGTTTGTTCCTTTCCCTATTTTTGATAACAACTGTAATAAAAATATGCAAATTTCTTCTCCAAATGTTTGTTCTCTTACTTCTATTTTAACACCATCCTCCCCATTTATTTCATCCATAAGAAGTATGTGGATTTCAATAAGGAACTCAATGACCATAATATGAGCTCTAAGTATCATAGTCCCATTGATATTGGTTCAAACTTAAATATAAATATGAACATAGAGAATACATATATGTTTGAACATGTAGCTACTACAAAACTATTTGAAATAGAGCATGCTAATGGTTCTCATAATGATGCAGCTTATAGTTCCATCCCTCATACCACTCATTCCAATAAACAACACACTCATATCATAGAACATCACTATGGAATCAATTTGCAACTACGTGAAGTCATTTCCCTCATTTATATGCATCCTAGCATACCTTGGATATAGATAAGGACAATACACATACTGTTAGTAGTAATCCATGCCATTGACATATCAATTTGGGTGGACAATATGGGGAAAATTCTATACCCTTTCTCTCTTAAAAAAAAGTTATTTACATACATCAAACAACAAGGATGAATTGGACACCCAAGGAAGACCATTCCTGCCCATAATTGATGTGAATTCTACAAAGGTCTCTAGGTGGAATTATCACCCATAGGTCTCACAACATATACACTTCAACAAGACATCTCCAATGTTGATTGACATACCACATGGATAAATGAAAGGGGTATTGACACAGAAGATATTTCCCCTATAAACACCTATGGCACCACATACACTATTTAAGAATAGGCTTTAGACACTTCCAATATCACAATAATAAGGGGCACTACTACATTGGCCCAAATAAAGGTAAGGAAATGAATTCCCCATTGGCTAACACTCTTCCACAAGGAATTGAGACTTCAGAAAATGGCTAGCAATATTTATGAGAACATGATGTGGTTATTAATAACTAGTTGAATACAGATAATAAAATTATAAGGTTGTATTTAATTTTTATACATGCCTAAAATATATAGAACCAACATGTTTCTTACAAGAAAATTAATCTTCATGATTATAAAACTATTAAATAGAACAATGTTGATCAAACTAAAGCTCCAAATAGGCATCACACTTCTTCAATGGGTAGTGATTATGAACTCTTGAGAAATAATTCTAAAGATATAGATAAGTGTCATGATGATGATAGTATGCAAAAGGGGGATGATATGAAAGGGCTTAAAAAATCCACCAAACAAAGAAGGCTTCCTACTAGATTCCCTAATTATGAACTCTTGTGTTCTGAAGAAGTAGAGCTAGAGATTTTATTATTGGACCAACTTGAACTAGAAAAATTCAAAGAATATTTTAAGGCATCATATTCTCACAAAGGGGAGGCAACGATGCAAGAAGAGATGGTATCTCTATTGGATAATAACAATTGGGATATGGTTCCTTTACCACCAAATCAAAAAACTTCCAAAAAACAAATTTTTTTTGATTGAAAGATGAAGGCTAAGGCCATAAGTGATACAAAGCCAAACTCATTGTTAAAGGCTTTGATTAGAAAAAGGGGATATATTTCAATGAAATATTCTCACCCATGGTCAAGATGACTACAATCTGGGCTATCCTTGGTTTAGTTGGTGTTCATATTCTTAAACTTGAACAACTAGATGTCAAAACAACATTCCTTCATGGTGACTAAAATAAAGAAATTTACCTAATGCAACCGAAGGGATTTTTTGAACACGAAAAGTAAAATTATTTTGCATATTGAAGAATATCTTTTATGGTTTCAAGAAATCAATGAGGTAATGGTTCATTAAGTTCGATTGATTCATGATTGAAAAAAACTTTATTTGGTGTGAATAAAATTTGTGTGTCTAATATATGAAGTTATATGATATTTCCTTTGTTATTTCTTTATGTTGATGACATGCTCATAACTAGTTTCTCTAAGAAGATAATTTCTAAGTTGAAAGAAAAGTTATCACAAAGATTTGCAATGAAGAATTTAAGGGTAATGAGATAGATACTTGGCATGGACATTATCCATGATAAAAACAAAAGATAAATGAAATTTTCTTGAGAACACTATGTTCTCAAGGTGTTAGAAGGATATAACATGGTAGATGCCAAACCGACTAGCACTCCTCTTGTTGATCATTTTGTTTATCTTTAGCAATGTCCAAAGACACAAGAAGATAAAAATATATGAAGAATTACCAATATTCTTCAATAGTGGGTAGCCTTATGTATGCGATGGTATGTACTCATCTGAATATGGCCCAAGCAGTGGGGGTTGTAAATAGATTAATTATAAATCTAGGTAAATAACATTGGGATGCGATTAAATGGATCTTGAGGTATATTTAGGGAATTTTTGATTTTGTTCTATGTTTTGGTGGAAAGGATGCTTCTCTAAGAGAGTATGTTAATTGAGATATGGATAGAAACTTAGAGAATAGAAGATCCATTGCTGGTTATGTATTTACATTTTCTAGAGAAACTATCAGTTTGGCATCAAAGTTATAACAAGTGGTCTCACTTTCATCTACTAGGGCTGAATATATTTCTCTCACTAAAGGGAAAAAATAGTTGATTTGGTTGAAACATTTATTTTCTAATTTTGATTGTCCTCAAAAAGGTCCAGTTTTGTTTTGTGATAGTAAAAGTGTCATTGATTTAGCAAAAAATGCATTGTTTCATAGCATGACTAAGCATATTAAATTTTGTTATCATTTCATTCAAAGTAAACTTAAAGAGGGAAACATTCAAGCCATGAAGATTAGTACCAAAAGCAATCTAGCTGATGCACTTACAAAGGTTATTCCATGAGAGAAGTTTTAGTTTTTTTAAGCTTTGATTGACATTGTAAAGAAACAACAGTAGTAGAATTCAGAGGATTCTCAAAAATTATAGTGATTGGACTTCAAGTGGGGTTTTTTGTGTGTGTATAATGTGAAGAATAGAAACCATATTCTTTATTGTCTAATTTTGTTATGTGTTCCCTCCAATTATATTGACTCTTCATTTCATACGAATCTCCATATAAACATATCATTGGAGGCTTATTATACATATTCTATTCAAAGAGTTGAAGCCATAGTTGTGATGTAAAACCAAAATTTAACATTAATAAGAGATTTTCCATACAGTATGGACATAGCAACAATTTGTGGTGAACAACAATAAATTTGAGCATTTGTGTTTTCTCTTTTATCAAGTGTTGTTTTGTTTCTTTTCACTTTGTACTTTCAACATACTTCACAGATGTTAATATCATGTACTATGGTTATCTTTTATATCAATGTTTAGTTTTTAATCACAATTTTGGTTATGAATATCATTCCTTCTTAATAAGATCAACTCTATTCTTTCTCATGGCTAATTATTACTTTTCATCAGCATTATCATGAATCTATGTTCCTCATAACATAGACATTTTTCTTTTTTTGGACAATATTATCAAATCTCTCCTAATTAAATAAGTTTATTCATATATTCATCATATATACTCTCTCCACCTTAGTCAGTGACTCCAACTCCACCAAGCTCTTGTTAGACTATGTAAACGACTAAGAAAAGTAAATTCCATCATTAATTTACAAGACATCCACTTGTTGGATTTATTCAAAATAAAGAACTGCGTTTAGATTGAGAAAGGATTGATACTAATCTAAAACCAAAGGGAGAACACTTGTCTATAGGGTGAGATGACCCCTTTATTATTCTCACTTATTTGGTTACCTCTCGAGATCAAGTTGTCCTTTATAAATCATCCATTTCTATCTTGCTTTACTCTAAGGTAGAGGTCTCTCATTATATAGAATTTACCACACTAAATAGTAAAGAATATTTATTATATTGAAGAGTTTATATAGTGTTAGCAAATAGTTTTTCCTTCTTGAAAAATGATTGTCTTTTAATCAACATGAAAAACATTATTTTCCATAGATGAGTCTTATTAACTCTTTGTTCTAAGGTTCTCTATGTTTAAAGGTACAACTCCCTTTTTAAAAGATTGATCATGATAAACTTTATTAAAAAATAATTTTAAAAAAAAAACTATAAAATGGCTCTTTTAACCTGAAAGAACGTAATGTAATGCAAATATCCTTTCATCAACAAAAAAGAATCCTGCAAGATTAAAATAGAACTGCTCATAATTTATTCCACATGACATAATTTTTAAATAATTTTTTGATCAAATTCCATGAAATATATATAAGATAAATATGCACACATTATTTTAGAAGATCAATGAGAATACACCATCAGAATAAGACCAAATCCAACATTAAATGCAAGCTTAATCGAATAATCATATGATTAAAGAGGGATGATAGGAGAGTAATCATATGACCAACCACCATTCACCATTAATTAATTTGTTGGAAGCATGAGTTTTGATGATACTTCTATGGGGGAGTATTGTAGAAACATGATTAGATCAGTATTATGATGATATGTTACATTCATGACTATGTTTTTCATTGATGTCAACATATCAATTTTATGTGGTATCTGAAAGAACGATGATGGTAAAGAACAAGTTGGTACAAACAAATATTTGAGTATTTCACTAAGAAAGATTAAAGGGAGATAATACTAAGTGTCTAATATATACAGCTAACCTTGGAAGCATAAGATATTAATTCTAGAAAAAGTTATGCAAGTTTTGATGAAGACTATTCTAAGATAGAGTTTACAGAAGCTTGTGCTAGTAAACTTGTTATATGTCTTAGCAGAGTTATTATTCTAAGAAGCTGAAGTTAAAGATGTGAAAAAGAAATTCTAGAGATGATGTAGCTAACCTTGCTCATCGTAATGTTACACATATCAAAAATTTATTCAAGTTACAAGGAAAAAGATTAATGTTATCACTAAGTGTAACATGTTCTTAAAGAGGTCCTATAATAATTATTTGAGAAGGTGTAGTAGCCAACTCAAGAAATTGTTTTATGGATTTGGTATAAAGGAAGGACCTTTTCCTTTATCATGCATGGACTGGATCAATAATTACAAGAAGCACAAAGAGCAGAATGAGAAGATATGTAGACCAGGGTGAAGGTGAAGGAAAATTAATTGCCAAGGTTTTATTGTGTGATGTAAGGTTTGATATTTGGATTCGAGGTTCTTGACCTAGTTTACAATGTCTAATAGTGATTGGTTTGGTTGATAGGATAAAGGAAAGAAGTTAAAGTACAATATAGACAATTATTCTGAAAGGAATAGTTGAGAGATCAGTTGGATAGCGAGTTCAATGGTTTGGCCCTAGAAGCTATTTGGACAGTGGGTCCTTCTTCCTTCTACAACTCCTAACAGGATTGGCCCAAATCCTAATAGGGTTGGAATCTTATAACAAGGATTCAAAGTCTCTTAACAAGGACTCATCATATGTACTAAATAATGTAATAGACTCCTAACAAGGTCCATCCTCTAACACATACTATTTATATTAGTACATCATCTTGTGGCCATCATTCCCATTGGGGTTTTCCCTTTGATCAAGGGTTTCCCTAGTTAATAGATCTGGTGTATTTGTGTATGTACATTTTAGTATGGTTGCTATTTACTTTGATTGAATGGTTAAGATTATTTAAGGTTGATAATTATTGGATAATTGATTCACCCCACCCCCCTCCATCTTAGTTATATTAGTGGACTATTGTTTCTAACAATTGGTATTAGAGCATTAGGTCCTTGAAGATAACGTTTAAAAACTTTGGGAGATCTATGGAAAACATATTCGGAAAGGATAGTTTGAAGTTGGATGGAACAAATTATGATAGTTTAAATGAAAAGATGAAGACACATTTGTTGTGTATGGGTCTAGGATATTGGATCTTGACAAAATTAGAAAAGATAATCAATGCTAAAAAAGATTTGGAAATTTGTACAGAGGAAGAGAGAGAACTTTTCATGTGTGACATGATAGCTAAAGAAGCACTATTGTCTGCACTTTTTGAAATTGATTACAATAAGGTAAAATCACTTAATACTTGTCATATTATTTGGAAAGCTTTGGAAAATAGTTTTGAAGGTCACGAAAATTTTAAGAAATTGAGGCTACAAAGCTAGATTTGTGCATTTCAAGATGCTAAAATGATGGAAGATGAATGTATAAGAACATATGTAGGCAAGATATCAGAAATTACTATAGGTATTAGATCTCAAGGAGGAACCAAGCAAGATGGTGAGGTGACATGGAAGATATAGAAGAGCTTAACACCTCCATTTAAGAAAGTAGTTCAAATGATATAGTTATTGATATCTTGTACCAAATATTTCACAAAGGAAACATTACTTGGGAGACTTGAAGTAGTTGAGAATGAGCTTAGACAATCTAGAGAATTGACTAGAATATAAATAGCTTTCAATGCCCTAAATATTCAACCTATCTATCGAGGAGCACAATTTCTAGAGGAGAATTTACTAGTAGTAGTAGATTTGATGAAGACATAAATATATGAGTAACCTTTCTAGCAAGAAGAGAAAAGGATGGTAAGGAAATCTTTAAATGTTGGACTTGTAATGATTTTGATCATTATGCATCTAAGTATCCTAAAAGAGAGAAAAAATATAGAGGAAATTTCAAACCTAGAAGAGATAGAGAATGTTTGTATGGAAATGAAAAAGATGATTCTAATGGACAAGTAGTAAGTTCTAGTGATGATGAAATAGGATTTGTAGCTATTAAAGAAGAAAGTCCAGAGAAAATGGATTTGGTATCATAGGTTGAAAAGAAATCTAATTGGATAATTGACTATGGTTGTTCACACCATATGACTAGTGATGTGAACAAGTTTGTTGAATTCAAAAGTTATGATGGAGGCATTGTCAAAATTGGAAACAATGCAATGTGCCATGTTAAAGGCATTGTATCTATAACTCTTGATGGTAAGACTAATAGTGAGGATGTATATTTTGTTGATGGTTTGAAATACAATCTTTTGAGTGTTGCAAAAATAGTGGATAAAGGTTAGTAGTTACAATTCATTGAGAAGGCATGCATGATCAGAGACAAAGATGGAAAGGTAATTGGAACAAGAACTAGATCTAGAGGTAATGTATTTTAGTTGATATCTACTAAAATGACATGTTTGGTTACAAAGGTAGATGATAGTTGGTTATGGCATAAGAATTTTGTCATATAAGCTTTGACAAAATTGTGAAGACTAGTAGCAAGTTTGAAGTTGGATATTTGCCTAAGATTGTAAAGCCTACTAACATAATTTGCAAGGAGTTTGTATTGACAAAGCATAATAGAACATCTTTTCCTAACAAGAAGTTTACTACTACATAAAAGTTGAAGATTGTACATATAGATCTTAGTGGTCCTATGAATACTAAAGGATTCTATGGTGAAAGGTATTTCATGATTTTAGTTGATGACTTCTATAGAATGATGTGGATTGGATTTCTTAAAGAAAAATCCGAGGCATTTGATAAGTTCGAGATATTCAAGAATAGAGTTGAGAATGAATTAGGTATGAAGATTAAATATATAAGATCAAATAGAGGAGGAGAACTTACTCCAAATGATTTTAACATATTTTGTGAAGTTAATGGAATCAAAAGATAGTTGTCAACTCTAAGAACCACTAGACAAAATGGCATTGTAGGGAGAATATTTAGGTTAGTAACAAAAGTAGCAAGAGCTATGTTAGCTGAAAATGATGTATCCAAGATTTTTTAGAGAGAAGTTGTGAATACAATAGTCTACAGTATGAACAGAGTGCAAGTCAGGAAAGACACAAACAAGACCCCTTATGAACTATAGTTTGGTCACTCACCCACAATTAAATATTTCAAAATTTTTGGTAGCAAATGTTATATCAAAAGAGATGATGATATTGGTAATTTTGATGCTAGAAATAATGAAGGTATGTTTCTAGGTTATTCATTGAAAAGAAAGGCCTATAGATGTTATAATATGAGAACTAAGACTATTGTTGAAACTGCAAATGTAAAAGTTGATTATAAATTCAGGATACAAGAAAGAATAGTTCACTACAATTTAGATGATGAGAATGTTGTTACTAAACCAAGGAATGATGAAGTATTCCTTGAGACTAACAATGATTTGTAGAATGAAGGATCACTAAGGTAGGAACAAATCTTGGTACCTTCAATAGAGGTAAGAGTTGAAATGACAACTCCTACTTCTAGTAAAAATATGACAAAGAATCATCAACCCAAACATATCATCAAAAGAAGAGATAAAGGTGTGATGAAAAGAAGCAGAATCAATGAAGAACTATGTTTGATATCTCAAGTTGAACCAAAAAATTTAGATGAAGCATGTAAAGATGAATATTGGAAGCAAGCTATGAAAGAAGAATTGGATCAGATAGTGAAAAATGAGACATGGGAATTGGTTCCCAGACCAGCAGACAAGAATGTGATAGGAACAAAATGGGTATTCAGGAATAATATGAATGAACAAGGTGAAGTTGTAAGGAAAAAACTAATATTTTAATGTAAAGGTTACTCATAGCAAGAAGGAATAGTTTATGATGAAACCTATGCTCCTGTGGCAAGAATAGAAGCAATAAGTTTATTCTTAGCATATGCAACACATAAGAAATTCAAAGTGTATCAGATGGATGTTAAGTCAACATTTTTGAATGGAGAAATTGAAGAAGAGGTATACATAGAATAGCTTGAAGGTTTTCTTGTTACAAATGACAATGAAATAGTATGCAAATTGAAGAAAGCATTTTATGTCTTGAAGCAACCACCTAGAACTTGGTATGCAAGGTTGGACAAACATTTAAAAAAACTTGGATTTAGCAAAGGTATGGCAAATAGTAATCTATATTGGAGAGAAATTGATGATGGATTGATGATTTTGGTAATATTTGTTGATGATATCATATTCAGAGGAAATGATGATGAAAGTGACAAATTTGTAGAAGATATGAAGAAGGAATTTGAAATGAGCATGATAGGAGAAATGAAATATTTCTTGGGATTATAGATTGTGCTAGACAAAGAAGGAATATTTATTTCTTAGACTAAGTATTTGAAGGATCTATTGAAAAGTTTTGGTTTGGAAACATGTAAACCCATTGGAACACCTATGGTAACTGGACACAAGTTATCTACAAAAAATGAAACACCTACTGTTGAGCAGAAGAAGTATAGATCTATGATTGAAAAATTGCAATATTTGACTCACATAAGGCTGAATATAGAAAATGTAGTTGGAATTGTTGCAAGATTTCAAGTTGATCCTAGAGAAGCACATTATGTAGTAGTCAAAAGGATATCTAGATACCTAAAAGGAACACTAGAGTTTAGATTGTGGTATGACAAATCTAATGATTTCACTTTATATGCTTATACTAATGGTGATTGGGCAGACAATATAAATGATAGAAAGAGCACTAGTGGTGGATCCTTCTTTCTTGGAGGAAGATTGGTTTCTTTGATAAGAAAGAACTAGGATTGTACCTCACAAAGTACAAAAAAAATAGAATATGTTCTAGCAAAAAACAATTGTAATCAAGTTGTTTGGATGAAATATATGCTGAAGGATATAAGGATAGAATTCAATAAACCTATTGTCATACATTGTGAGAACACAAGCACAATGAATATGTCTAAGAATCTAGTGTTTCATTCTAAGACTAAGCACATTTCTATCAAATATCACATGTTGAGAGAGAAAGTTTTAGAAAAGGAAATCATATTGGAGTATGTAAGCACCAAAGAGAAAATTGCATATATTTTCACTAAGCCTCTTCCCAAAGAGACTTTTAAGTATTTGTGAGGTATATTAGGGGTTATTCCCCTTACTATATTAGATTGATGATGCGAGAGTGCATCAGTCTAGTGTATAGAGCAGTATTATTTGGCTGGATTGAATGTTGATGCTTCTTATATGGGGGAGTATCTATGATGGATAGATTCATCTAGGACTCTTGTTGGATGTTTTTTTTGAACAATGTCTTTGGACACTTGAGCAAGTTAGAGATAATTGTTGCATAGATTGATGGTTGTTGAAAACTTTGACATTGATGTCGATGGAGGAGAAGTTACAATGTGGAAAATAGTTTAAGCATATAAAAATAGTTTGGTATAGAGCACATTGAGTTTTATCAATGAGGGAGAATGATTGATGAAAAGGATTTGAAAAGAAAGGTCAATAGTCTTTTGTAGTTGGTATCTTTGGATCTAGATGTTTTTCATCTATGTTTCCATCAATGCCAAATGGGGAGATTCTTGGAAGCATGAATGTTGATGATGAGAGTATTGTAGAAACATGATTAGATCATTATCATGATGATATGTTACATTCATGATTGTGTTTGTCATTGATGTCAACATACCAATTTTTGCTGGTATCTAACAGAAGAACAATGATAAAGAACAAGTTCGTATGGATAGAAAGCTTAGTAGGTGAGGTTAAATGAAGATAATACTAAGTGTCTAGTATATGCAGCTCATCTCAGAATAATAAGATATTAATTTTGGAAGAAGTTATGCAACTTTCGATGAAGGCTATTCTGAGATAGAGTTTATAGAAGTATATTCTAGTAAACTGGTTATATCTCTTAGTAGAGTTGTTATTTTGAGAAGCCAAAGTTAAAGATGTGAAGAAGACATCTTGGAGATGATGTAGTTAAGATTGATCATCATAATGTTACATGTACGAAAATTTATTCAAGTTACAAGGTGAAAGATTAATGTTATTGCTAAGCATAACGTGTTCTTAATGAGGTCCTATAATAACTATTTGAGAAGTTATGATAGCTGACTCAGGATATTATTTTATGGATTTGATATAAAGGAAGGAATTTTTCATTTATCATGTATGGAATGGATCAATAATTGCAAGAAGCATGAAGAGTAGAATGTGAAGATAAGTAGAGTAGAGTGAAGGTGAAGGAAACTTCATTGCCGTGTTTTTATTGTGTGATCCAAAGTTTGATAGTTGGATCTAAGGTTTGTGACTTGGTCTACAAGGTCTAACAGTGATTGATCTAATTGAAAAGATAGAGGAAAGAAGTTAAAGTACACTACAAACAATTATTCTACAAGGAATAGTTGAGAGATCAGTTGGATAGTGAGTTTAGTGGTCTTGCCCTAGAAGCTATTTGGACAGTGGGTCCTTCTGCCTTCTACAACTCCTAATAGGGTTGGCACAACTCCTAATAGGGTTGGAACCTTTGGGCAAGGATTCAAAGTCTCCTAATAGGGACTCATATGTACTAAATGTTGTAATAAACTCCTAATAGGGTCCATCCTCTAACAAGGAATATTTATATTAGTACATTATCTTGTGGGCATCATTCCCACTGGGGTTTTCCCTCTGATCAAGGGTCTCCCTTGTTAACAAATTTGGTGTATTTGTGTATGTGAATTTTAGTATGGTTTCTATTTACTTTGATTGAATGGTTAAGATTATTTGAGGTTGATAATTATTGGATAACTAATTCACCCCCCCTCTCAATTATATTGGTGGACTATTATTTCTAACATCATTGTCATAATTTAAAAGAGATCTATCAAATATATATAAAAGATAATTATCTCATAAGTGTTTAGAGAGTCAACCCCTCAAATATCTAATTAAACCACATAAATAGCCATGTAAGACTTTTGAATCAGTTTGATAAAAAACCAAATGCCTAATTAGTTACCAACTATCAAATATAACCAAAGTTCTAGAAAATAACTGATCAATGACAACAAAAGACTAAGGCACATGGCTCCTAGAACCCTAACTAATTGCTAGCTATATCACCAATGTTTGAATTTTGTTTGTAAGTCATGGATAAATAACCACCAGCTTCTTTCCAAGATTTATGAACCACTAGGAAGTTGATGAGATTGTTTGGTTATGGGACTCCAATTTGTTCAAGATGCAACTTCCACACCATCATAATTTGGTTGACATGATCTAGCTTCTTGTCTTGGGTTTCCAAGTTATTAGCACAAAAAATCATCATAGAATCATCCCTAGCCACTATAGTAAGATCTTTAATAGAGATAATTCTAATCAATTATGTACTCGTCCCATTTTATCTTCTTAGATTCCTAAGCAATCATTTCAAGTTCAAGAGCAATCATTAATTTTTTTGCTCTTGCACTGGTGTTAGTGAAATGGGAAAAGTAGTTGATTGCCTAGGTGTTTACCACATTCAACTATTCATCATAGCCATGGGAGATAGATCTATCTCATTTGACCTATTCGATAAAGCCTTTATTGATGGGGGAAGTAATATCTATTATAGAAATCATGCTAGGTAGGGTTTCTATATCTAGGTGTTGGAGTTCATGTATATATTCAACCATTTTGTGTAGAGATTGTTTGAATTCCTTCTTGTCCCTCTAGTCTTTCCAAATATGGTGAGAAATACTTGAATTATCATCATTTCATATTTTTACATCTCTAGCTCTAGAGGTGGGACCAAGGACGACCTTTTCCACTATGTAATCCTAGAGAAAAATCTCATCTAATCCTTTGTTAGTTATTGGCCTTAGAATATCGGTTACCCAATATATGGTTTGTTCATTAATGTCCAATATAGTTTCAACCTTTTTCTTCTTAGACTTAGGAGTCTTTCCAAGGCATTTAGTCACCATGCCTACAATAGGAAGAGTTGTGAGGACTAGACTCATTTTCTTACTCATTGATAAGTAAAACCACTTCAAACAAGAGGAAATATCCTTTGGAGGGGGAGTTTGAAAGGAAGGAGAAGTGCTACCCACAATTGAGCTCATCATATCCACTCCCTCAATAGCATGTTTACTTCCTTGATCCATTCCACTAATTGAGATTTTGATGGAAGACCCTTCCCTTAAATCTCATTTCAATTGGTTTTACACAAGTCTCCTTGCACACACTCTATTGACTCAACCTCTTCCTATTGCATGTTTTAGTATAAAAAACATGATGAGTTGAACTGGGGCTAGTAGACATGTCTTAAATATTAGGAGCACTTTTTATGAATTGTCTTTTTCTTGTGATCCATTATTTAGTTCTAGTTATCACTAGTAAGGTTCTATCTTGGAGGTCATCCTCTTCTACTATTAACCAGTTCATGGCAGGCAGGGGATAATCCCCAATCTTCTTGATATATACTGGATCAACTATCTCCTCATTCCTTTCTTTAGAAATGCTTGAAATGTCAATTTAAAGATTAAATTCCTTGATTTGATTTAATGTAAGACTAGAACATAACCTCTTTCTAACCTCAAAAAAATCTTGGCAATCAATGTAGTAATCTTCAAGTCGTGGGATGTGAGAAAATGACAAACACATCTCAAAGTACTTAGATGCAAAATTCTAAATATAAAATTTGGGGCAAGGAACATAGAATAAAAGGTTCATGGTTTTAATCTCCACTTTTAGATTCAAAGCATCTTGAATTGACTTACATCTGTAATGCCCATCCTCCAAGGGAAAGGTGTATCTAGAGCCTTTCCAAGGTTTGCAAATTTTCTCCACCTTTCATACTTGTTTTCATACCTCAATAAACACATAATGGTCTAGAAAATACTCCTCCAATTTTTAGGTAAGTAAACTTTTGAAAATGAATGAAGAAATTGCAAAAAATGTTGATTAATTGAGTAGCTTCCTTAGATAACCTCTTGTTCTCTTTCCCTTGAAGTTGAAACACTAGCTTGGCTAGAAAGGTATCTTGAACTATCTTGAAACCTTCTAAGTTTTTATCCTTTTGAAACAAGGGGAATTATATGTAAATGGACATGCTTTGATTCCATACCTAGTGTGGGAGACCTTTCCATTCTCTTCCACAAGCTAGGACATAAAATAGGTAAGATGACATATAGAAGCCAAAAGTTGAAGATACCTGAGAGAGTTATTCTTGTAACCTTATTGCTATAATATCCGCCCAATCAATAAATCTATCTTGTCCCAAAATAGTTTCAATTAAAAAGTATATCCAATTTTTCTAATAAGAAGCATGTGAATTCCCCTTTAATCTGTTCAATAGAATTATGACATCTTTAATCTTTGGAATCATATGCTCTCTAGTTAAGGGGCATGGAAGACAAGAACCACCTCTTTATAGTTTTATTATCCAACCCTTAGAAATAACATTGTTATACTCATTAGCATTGGTGGTAAATTGAGAATAGGACAAATTCATGGTCCAATCTTCATAGACTTCATGTGGAGGAACCCTAAACACACCCATAACAAAAAATCTATTTACATACACCAAAACATCTCCATTGCATATGCAGATACATTTTTCAGCATCATCATACCTATCTCGGCATGCTAAGACAAATTCTAGGCATAAGATAGAATCAAGAAAAATAGAAGCTTGTAAAAATCCACTTTCTAAAACCTTTTTAGATATTGACCTAAGCTTGGCATTAGAAAACCTAGTCATTAACTTGCCAATAACTTCACCAATAAGGAATGTATCCTCAATCTCTAGTAAGAAACTACTAATGGCCAAGTTTTTATCTTTCTTAGGTAAATTTTGACAAAATGTAGCCATGAACAATTGAAATTGACTAGCCTCAAGAAGAGAAAATACCAAAAGAAAAAACACATGCACGAATAGAATATATAGGAAAGAACCATCAACCAACAGAAAGGAAATGTGGAACTCACCATGTTGGATGTATAAAGTCCTATAGCTAATAAGGCCTACCGCTATCTTCTTGTCTCTCTCAAAACATAAATATTACCTTAAATAGCTAAGGCAAAAAGAATAAAAAGAAAGAAGCCTTTTAAAATGCATGTAATTGGGATAAGAAAATGTATGGATGGAAGTGTATATAATTGAAAAGACAAGGTACTTTCTATAATTAAATGTTTCCTTTAATATCACACATATCAAAACATCATTTTTCTTCATTACCATTAATTATCAATAAATGTGTATCTCTCCCATGTCCTTTGGGAAAGAAGAATGATCCTCCATATCGCAACTTTCTTGGACACATGCCTCTACCAGGTTTAATATTTGGGCCTATGAACCATGAACTATCAAGAACTACTTAGTATCTCTCAATGTTCAAGTTTGTAGGTCAAAAATATTGGAAATGCTTCTCATAAACTTTGGAAAACACCAATTGTTGCTCATGAAATGGAAACCACGATTTAACTTTGAGTGTGATCTCTACAGATATGCATTGGTCTAGATAAGATTTCCCAAACTCCCTTTGTAATTATGGGATGAGCATGTGTTTAGATGGATTAAAAACTCCTTTGAATAGTTCATTAAAATGGATATATTGACTAGCTTCAAGACTAAACTGGGCTTTTCCATGTTTTTTATGAATGTAGGTATGAACAAACCCTTGTTGACCATAGTGGATTTGAAATATAAATGGGGTACCTAGCCAAAATTTTTGGTATATGAGAATGGTTCTCCCATTTTTAGAAAATGAAACATGTTTGGTCATTTGGTTGTAAATTGCATGAAGGATGTAAAACTCAAGAACAAAGTCTCCTCACTCAGAGTGGAGGTGGTTGAAAGCACAAAAATAGCCAAAATGGCTAAAATGCCCAAAAGTCAAGAGAATAAGGAATTGATAAGTTTGATAGAAACTTGCATGAAGGACCTTCAAGATATGAATGAAGTCCCTAGTAAAGATGGTGAGAAGGTTAGAACCCCTATGAAGGATGATGCAATTGGGCAAGGTAAGGAGATCTTATGTGATCAAACTGACAAAAAGGATACAGATGAGCATAAAGAGGGGGAGATTGTTGATACACATGCCTTGCAACTGGCTCAACCTGGTGGAGGACTACTAAACAAAGTGATAGAGGCTAATGAAGTTGTTAACCCTCACAAATTAAGGGTAAAAATGGGGAATGACTCACCACTCACAAATGGAACCTTGGTCATCTCACTCCTAGGTATTGTTGAAATACTTTCCCCCACCTCAGAGATTCCAAATATCAACTTCCTAAATTTTTTTTCTGAATGGACAGTCTTAAAGAGAAATCCTAGAGGAGGAAATATCATTGATGTTGGGTCAACCATGAGCATTGGGAGACCTTCAATCAAGAACATCCATTAGAAGTAAACAAAAAAGGATATTACATAAGGGAAACAAAAAACCCTAAAGGAAGCCTAACATCATAAGGGATGAAGATCATATCTTGGAATATGAGAGGGCTTAATAGCCTGAGTAAGCAGTATGAAATTAAAAAAAAGATCATTGAACTTAATGCTGATATGATTCTTTTGCAGAAAGTGAAAATGATTAAGCATGTTTTCTTTAGAGTGGCTACTTACAATTGGCCAGGTGCTAAATTTTTTTATAGTGATGCTAATGGAGCTTTTGATGGCATTGCTATGCTATGGAACCCAGACAAGGTGGTGGGATTAGTTATCCTTGTTAATACCCATTTTGTAGTCACAAGTTTTACCTCCCAAGATGGTAGTTGGAATTTGATTAATTTCTATGCCCCCAACACTCAAAATAGAGGATTGGCTATCCGAGATGAGGCTACTAAACTGGCTAATACTATAAGATAGGAAAATATTCTATGCATGGGGATCTTAATACCCCACTCTACGCTTAGGAGAAAATGGGGGGCTTGGAGGACTTTTCTAATATCATGCAGAACTTGGAAGGCTTCCTTAGAAGGAATGACTTGATTGATATTGATCTATAGGGTCCTACTTTCACTTGGTTTAACAATAGATTGGGAAAAAATATGATTTAGGTTATGCTTGATAGGGTCCTAATCTCTTCTAGATGGGACATTCTTCAACATATATCCTTAAAGGAAGATCTAAGGACCATATAAAAAAACTCCATTTTTTTCTTCTCATGGAGAAGATCCAACCTACTAGATGAAGGTCCTTCATGTATGAGATCATGTGGCACTTGTACATAGAGTTCAAAGATTGCATTGTGTGTTGGTGGATGGGTCTAGTTTGTTGGGGTTTCAATCTACTAGGCAATAAAATACTTGTAACTAGGATTCAAAAGAAAAATACAAGCCTAAGGGTTAGCTACTTCCTATATTCAACATGAACTACTTTAGATCTTGACCAACATCAATAGAATATCAAGGATTCTCTACTCTTTTGGCTCTGCAGGACCAAGGTGGGTGCACCTCAAGAATGAAATGGCTATGCTACTTGATATTTTCCTCACACTTCATTCACACACTAGTATTATTTCTTCTTATTTGTTCCCTATAGAAGATAATGGTCACAATTGTTCTTGGTTTTATAAATGATTATTGGTTGCAATAACTAACTTTGGCACATAGAGATTTATTGCAAACAAGTGCTGGCCAATAGTTAACTTCTTCATATAACAAAGTAAAGATTGATTTGATTTTAAAATTATGCTTCACGCAACCCCATGTTTTCTTCAAATATGCAATTGAATAAATGATCAGTGCCCTAACCATTGGTATTTTAGAGTCTACCCAACCTATTTTGATATAATTAATTACCTTACAATCAATTATATCAACAATACAATCTAAATCCCATTCTTATGAATATCCTTCTTATATGATTGTGAACCCTATAAAATTATTAAAACATTTACTTAATTCCTTGAATTAAAAGAAATAACAAATTGATATACAACCTATCCCAATTGCTTTAAATTGCATAAACCTTGCTCATACAATCCCAACATAACCAACATATAACAATGGAGATAGAATTTAGAGAAAACATATATGGTAGAAAACTCCTTTTTTATTAATTCTCCTTGCAAACCATACAATACTAATGTAATACTTAGAAATACTTCAAAACCTGACAACATATCATTCAATGCTCACTTGAATTTTTAGATTTGTAGATGAATACATCACAAAATTGACACAAAGATTGACTGGACCGAATGCAAATAGCATAATACTAAAAATTACATGGATTTCAAACCTCAACTCCACGTCTTGGAAATCCTTTTACAAGAAGGGTTGCAACAACCTTTAGATAGGAGGATACTTGTTAAAGTTCAATAGGAAATAAAATACAAAGATATTTTTCATTTGGTTAAAATACAAAACATTATCTATACTTGGACAAAAAATTTAGATGCAATTACAAAACTGGTAGGTGGCATTATCAACAAGTATCTCTTTAGAAAACTCAATTTTTCTTTAACTCCTCTCACCATCCATGCTTTGTCTCTATCCTTTATGCCTTTAACTGAATCCTAACTACACCTTTTATTATACTAATCATTGTCACTAGATGGTAGGGCTTTGATGTCTACAATGACTACACATATAGCTATATTTGTGTCTACATCCTATCAGGTGGCATTTCTAACTACATCCAACTCATCTAGGAATTTGGTCCATTTGAAATCTATTATTGCCTTGATTTCAGTAGTTACATTAGACATTTCTACCTCTATCTTGTAAAGCATGTCAATCATATCATAAACTATTGTAACACTTGCCTCATTGTTGTAGTAGGCTAAAAACCTAGGATGATCAAGGATATCATCAAAAGAAGTTAACCACTCTACCCATTATTTCATTTTTCCATCATTATCAAAAATTGTAGGCACCAAACTGAGTGTACCTACAATAATTGTCTTCCTCTTATTTGGGATCAGTTGCATTTTACCACCAAAGAAACCATTTAGATCCTTTACTTTATCTATCATTTTTTTGATGTTTACAATGGTTATCTTTGGAAAATATTTCTTCTATGCTAGCATATGTAGCAAGCTATCAAAAAATGGAATATATGGCCCCCATGTAGTGAAAAGTGGAGATAATAGAGCAATACCTTTTTAACACCTATATTCTACTCCTTGTAATGCAAGATAACTGCTATGCACATTCTGGTAGACTATTTTTAGTGCATTTATTTAGTGGACCAACAAGCTTTTGATTGTTCTAATTTCTATATCTTTTCTTTCTTCCAATTCTTCCTCATCGATCTCCATTGCATGGCTTGATGCCTCCCCTATTTTAGGTGCTTGGCCTTCTATCTGCACACCTTTTTCATGGATCTCTATAGCAATTCCTATAGTTTTCTTCAATGCTGCTACCTCCGTTTCCAACTTGATAATCTTTTGTTCATTTCTTCTTCATAGCTCCTTCTGGTTTTAATGAATATTTCATAAGATCCTTCTAACTAAGCCTTCAAAGTATCCAATTTTATTCTTGCCCATTAGTGCTACTGAAGTGTGCATCCCATATGTCCAATCATTGGAAGTAGAGTGTACATTCCAAAAGATAACATTACCTCTAGGGGATTCTTTGATCTCCATCTGGGTAGGCTTGTCATGTTTTAGAGCTAAACTCCATATTTCCATTGTTTGAGCATCTATATTATATTGTGACCCTTTTATCTCTTCATACTAATTCCAATATTAAAATGAAATTGACCTCTGTTGTCTTGTCATTTGGTCCAACAAAAAATATGAGTTGATATCCCATCTTGGGAAAATAATCATACCACTCCTTGTCACCAAATCTATAACTTCTTCAATAGTGAGGGCTTCATTGGTAGGATCATATTCTTGTAATTTTTGCACTAATCTAGCAACTACATCAAAATCACAAGGCTTCATTTGTAGAGCTAATTCATTTTCCTTTATTTTAAACAAGAAAATTTTAACTTCATTAGATTTGATGAATTTATCATCATTCATAATTACACAAGCTTCAATGATTTTGTCATTAGTCATTTGAGATTCCAACTATAGTTTCTTTTCTCTCTACTCATTTTCTAATGCTTGAGATACTAAAAACCTCCTTCTAATATCATCAAAGTATTTACTGCCCCTTGGAAAAATCTGGAGGGCCTTTTGTTGTGCCTTTTTTGGAACTTCCACCATCTTTTGTCTTTTATTCCTCTGTTTTGCCCACTTAGAACTCTCACAAATGTCCTCTTTAGGCTGATGTTCTAAAGGTTGATTCTCATCATCAATGACCTCAAAAAAAATCTTATCATCTAAATACTCAGTGTCAATCTTCCTTCTAATTGCTTTAGGGACTTGTGATGCTAATTCATCAAAATTCTCCACACATTTATTCAATTTGGACCAGCAGTCTTCCTCAGCATAGAATCCCTTGAAGGATGGATTTTATTTTCTCATCTCCTATTCAAAGCTAACAATGTCTATATATTTTATCATCCTTTCCTTGTATACATCTTCATTCAACCTATTAGAAATAAAATATTCTTCCCACATAGGTTTTGTGGGAGGCAAATTGTATCCTCTCATGTTCTTTAGGGCATGTCTGACTACATTGAATGGGTCATAAGTTTTGGCTAGCCTGATTGGTAGTTTATAATTTCTTATAAATGCATTGGTTTTCTCAATGGAATTCTTACCTATTTCAAAGTCTCTTACCTTATTGCATCTACACAAAAAGGTTCCTTTCTTGAAACCTTTTCCCAAATACTCTTTATTCAAAGAAGTCAATTGCCAAAATACTTCTATAAACCCTAGTCTTTTAGGGACATACTTGGGTAAGATATGGGGTGGCTAAGGGTATCCAAAAACCCTTATAATAGTATATTCTTTAAACAAGAAAAAACTTCCCTAGTCATGTGTTAATTTCTTTCCAGCATCAAAGCATATTTTAGGTTTAACGACCTTTCTGACACTCCTACGGATTCTTTCAATTACTAACCCTTTCATTTTTTAAAACTACATAAAAAAAATCATTATAAAAAGAAATGACATTAGAATATGGGTAGAACATCTTCCATACCCATGTCCATCTTTTTATTGGTAACCTTTCTCCCCATTCTTATGTAGACTCGAAGAAGCTCTAATCAAATACATCAACATTCTTGAACAAGATCAAATGGATGATCAGGGAGCAATGATGGAATTTAAAATTCTCTAATTGTCCTTGTTGAAAAGAAGTAATCTCCTCATGGATTTTAGCAATGATATACTCCACAAAATCATATCCAATATTATGATTTTGGTCTAGGATATTCAAAGCCATTACATAATGTGCTCCCATAGCATTCATGGTTCCATCTGAACCTAAAGCTTTGTTGATTTCAAATACAGTATTCTAAAAATATCTTTGGAAGAATTCAAGGGGCATAAATTTTTGAACCTCTTTCTTCTTTGGAATGTCTCCAATGTCCTTCTTTGATGAAGGAATGTATCTAGTCATCGCCCTACACATGTAGAAGTTCTTGTGATTCTTGAATTTTTTATTCAATTTCTCTATCTCAATTGGTAGTGACATAGGTCCTCCCAAGTCAGATGCTTGTATGAATTTTTCTTTATCCAAGAATAGAAAAATGCTTCTATCCCTTCTATGGAATGACTTGTTAATAGGATTGTAGCACTTGATTAATGCTTCCACCAAGTCCATATCTACAAACACTTCTAGCATAATTAACTTGCCCAAGTTTCTTACCCAAGGGCTATAAACTAGAATCTTTCTAGTTCTATTCTTGTAGAAATAGCAAAACAACTCATATCCATTTCTATTAGGAACCTCTGCATCTCAATAAAGTACATATGGGTCTTTGAAAGCATGGTCATCTACATTTTGGGCATTGGATGTACCAAATAAGATATGTATCCATTCTTCTACAAATATGTTGGGGACTTTTGGTTGTGCAACTAGGTCTTCAATCACTACTTGTGCAATTAGTTGTCCTCCTCTCTAAGCCATTTCTACAAAAAATTCTATCAACTCTAGATACTAAATGCTAAAATATTGCGAAAAATCACTTTGCAACTCAAAATTTGCTCAAAAGACTGAAGCAATTAAGAAAATGGTAATGAAAATTTCCTTGTCTTTTAGACTTTATTTATTTCTACAATGGGAGCATGGAATGGCATTTAAGATCAACACATAGAAACCTATCAATTCTTAAAAATCTTGCAAAATCTATGCTTTTTCATATTTCATACTGCTAGCTCATGTTCTTTTTATCCATCTTAGATGTGGCCATTAAAAATTCTTTCATATCTTAAAAATGATAGTTGCGACTATGCATACAAGGTTACCATTTTAATTTTTCGTAACCTTACATCTTATCTCTTCAACTATTAAAACTAGCTTGCAATGCTGTGAACACCTTCATTTGCTCCTTCACAAATTAATTTTACTTTATCTTCCTGACCAATGCAATCAGGTGATAAGCTCTTTATGTAACATTTCACACTTCCACTTCTGTTTATACCCTAACATCTTTCATCCTTGTCATGTTGCGATGCTTCATAGTCTTACCTTATTGATCCTTCACAACCATTAGACAAGATGTTCATTCTAACCATGTGATGTTGTGCCAAGCATTTTTCTTTAATATTTTCCTCATCTTGCAAAATCACAACTTAAGGTCCTGACTATCTATGGAATCGTACAAGAGTACGATAAACACTTTTAATTGCAACAATTCCTTTGTTTTCACCTTCGCATAATTATTTCTTTACCTTTACTCTTGACTTGTGATGACATGCTCACTATTTTGTTTGACCATTATCTCTTTCCATAACTTCACCAGTTATATTTTAACTATTATGTAAACCCTTGTGAACTTGTGCTAGTCTTTAACCTTACCATTCTAAACTTATCTTGACATGTTCACAACATCAATTTGATAACTACAATTAAACCTTGTGATAGTGAGATCCATAACATTTTCTAATTCACGATATTTACTTTGAGTCATTCATTAACTCAAGCGATATTGCAATAGTATAAATCTTAATTGCATGATCACTTGATCACTCTATCACAACTCAATTCATCAATTTGCATCAAACCTTTGTGAGCTAGCAATAACAATTTCTTCTAATAGATGGGTATCTTTCATGGTTTTGTAAATTAGAAACCTTCATAACTTAACCATGCGATCATGCGAATAGGTCTTTACTAGACTTCCTTCTTTTCTTCGCTACTTCATGACTTAAACACTGAACTTAACAAGTGACCCTATGAAGGCATATTCATAAGATATCACAGCCTCACTCCATTAACTTGAGGTTTCTTTAACTAACATACAAACATACACTTGCTATTAACTCTTAATCATTATTGCCCTTTCACATCATCACAACTTAATATTCATAGCTTATTTGATCCCCTGTGATGTTACACTAACATCTCTGCTAACTATTTCCTTCTAGTCACATGCTTGCAAATTAAGATATCCTTAATGCTTTATGACCTGTGACCTTGCAATGATCATTTAAAATTAACCTTTTCCCTTTATCGCAACATCACCACTTGAATTGCCTTAAGTAAAAAATGACCTGTGATCATGTTCTCTTCCTTATTTTGCTCATTCACACCTCCAACATTGATGTTATCATTAGCTACTGCAAAACCATGCTAAGTCAAAAAAAGAGCATTTCATTCCCTACAACTCTAGAAGTGGTTAGTGACAAAAGAAAAGTGATGTTGCGATCATAGAGACTTCACAACATCGTGACTTAAACAGATAAGTGATCATGAAATACAAAGAAAAAAACCTAAGATTAAAACTTAGGGATATAAAGATATAACAAGTTTTTTCACATATCCCCATTTTTTAATGAAAATGTATTTCAAATAAACTCAAATGACCTTACAAGACATCATTTTAACCTAGGGTTTTTTCATGAGGGTTAACATAATTTTCAGAAACCTTAAGCAGTTCAAACATAGTTCTTCCTGATTTTCACATAATTTTCATAAATTTTGTGTAGGTGAAAAATAAAGACACCATAGTTGAAGGAATAGATGTGTTTCATATTGCTGAAAAACTCAATAGAATCCAAAAAGAGGTGAGAGGATGGAGAAAATTTTCATTTGGGAACATTTCCAAAGATAATAAGTCTATTGAAAATAAGTTGGAGTCTCTCCAAAATCAACTAGCACAAGGAAATACTAATGTTGAACACTAGTAGGAGGAGAGGGAGTGTTGGGATAGGTGGAAGACACTTTTGAATCAGGAGGGAATCTTCTAGAAATAGAGATCTAGGGTACAGTGGTTGGAGGAGGGTGACCTAAGTATGACCTTCCATAGATCGATATCTAGGAGAAAAAAGAGAAACAACATAAACCCATTGGCAGATGATAGTGGTTAGGAGATAAAAGAAGTGAAGGAGATATTAGGTAAATCTAAAAACTATTTCTAGGAAATATAAAACCCCCCTATTGTCTAGGTCAAGAGTAACTTGCAAAATGATATTTTGAGGTTGTTTAACCTGGAGGTGTATAACTAGATGAAAGAGGAGATGATTGGTAAGGTTAAGGAGGAGAAATTCAAAATTTCCATGTTCAACATGAATCAGTACAAAACCCTTGGTCTTGATGGATTTCCCCTGACTTTTTCTTAGGAGTTCTAGGATAGTTAAGTACAATATGATCCATGTTGCTAGGGATTTTGTCAGAATGGGAAAACTATTGAAGGAACTCAATCAGACTTTAATTGTTCTTGTCCCTAAGATGGATGACCCTAGATTTCGAGAAGATTTTAGGCCCATTAGTCTTTGCATCATGATTTATAAAGTCCTCATGAAGATCATGGTAAATCACATCAAGACTTTTCTTGATATGTTTATAAGATCCTATCAGAATGGTTTTGTGTCAGTGAGGCAGATTCTTGATGCATTCGTAACCACACATGAGGTAATTGACTATATGGAAAGGAAAAAGAACCCAAGTGTGGACCTTAAAATGGAAATTACTAAAGCTTAGGATAAGGTTGGGAGCGATATTCATTTTTCTATCCTCTCTAATCTTGGTTTCAATGAGAATGTTATCAGAGTTATCAAAAATGGTGTGAACACCATCACATTTTTGGTGCTTGTTAATGGGGCTTCTAGAAGATTATTTTCTTCTTCCCAAGATCTACATCAAGGTGACCCCCTATCATCATACCTATTCATCATTTTGGCAGAGGTTCTAAGTAGAAATTTAACCTCCATGACTAACTTTGGCACAATTAAAGGTATTAAACCTACGTGCCTATGCCCACTACAAATTATTCAATAATTTCTTGATGAAAACTTCTTACTTAGAATCTCCTCTTTCCATGAAGCTAGGGAGTGGAAAGATATCTTGAATTAGTATGCGATGGTCTTTGGTGAATGCATAAATTATCAGAAAAGCAAAGTGTATTTCTTCAACATTGTTTCTAGTCTGAGATAAAAGGTGACCAAAATTTTGGAATACCAAGATGCATTTCTCCCAAATACTTATCTAGGTCTCCCAATCATAATTAAAGAAGTCTCCAATCAATATTGGAATGACCTAGTTGAATGCTTCTAGAGAAAGCTAGTGGGTTGGAAAGGAAAGATTTTGAGTAGCACGAGGAAGCTATAGCTTCTTTTAACTTCTTTGTAGGGAATCCTAGTGTACTTCCTCTAGATCTTTAAACTTCCTTGTAGAATTAGAGACATTCTTGAAAAAATTCAACATAATTTCTTATGGTCTAGCACTGAAGAGAAGTCTAGGATGAGCTTGGTGAGCTAGGAGAAAGTCTGTCATCCTAAGGGCCTTGGAGGCTTGAATATAAGAAGTATATGACATATGAATTAGGCCACCAAAATTGGCTAGAGATTGTTGAATTCTCTAGGTAGTTGGTGTAGCATTATAATGGCCAAGTACCTTGGAGGTGAACCATTGCATCACTTCCTATAGGCCCATGCTCTCCCCTAGGTTTCTAAAATTTGGAACAATGTGGTGCACACCCGAAAAATTATGAAGATGGGTTGTCACTAGAATATGGGGAATATAAACACCATTGATTTCTAGGAAGATCAATGGCTCCAAGATAACCCCCTCATGCACATTAGGTTTCTACCCTTGCATGAGACTTGTACTAGAGTTAATGGTTGTTTGACTTGAAGCTATATCACCCTAGATCATCAATGGATTAAATTTTAGAATATGGAATTTTTTGGGATGGGCCTTGCCCTGGAATTGTAAAACCTACTTTGGAGTTGTAGGATCCCTCTTACACCAATGTATGACTCATTGGTTTGGAAACTTACCCCCTTGGGTGATTTCATAGTGAAATTAATTTATCTTTGTTGTCTTGGGGGAGGGGGGGAGGGGTGGCCCAAGGAGATTAGAGAAAGGTCTAGCACCCTTGGATCCTACCAAAGATAAATTTATTTTGGTGGATGGCTTTAAATGGGTCTATCCTTGTTGTGGATAATCTTCAAATGAGTGAGTGTCAACTAGCTAACTGCCATGTCTTATTCTATCAAGATGCAAAATCTATCCTACACCTTCTTATTGACTACGCTTTTTCCATAGATGTGTGGAGGGGGGTCCTTTCCTAATGGGAGGTCTAGTGGTGTGCTAATGAAAGCTTGCAACAATTTTTTTAGTGGGATGGTACATTTTTCCACCCATACCTCAAACATTTATGGACAATAATCCCACCATATGTTGCATGGAAAATATGGAAGGAAAAAAATAACATAATCTTCAAGGACAACTTGCCACTACCAGTTTGGGGGTGGCCCAAGAAGTTATCAAACTTCTAAAAGAATGTAGTGGAATCCCCCTCCCCCAAATCCCCTGGGAAGGCTTGAAATGAAATGATAATCCACTAGGGACTTAGGCACAATAGTGGTAGAGTTTGACAACTCCAAAGCTATGGCTAGGAGGAGAATGATGTGGCACCCCCCTCTAAGAAATGGATACAACTTAATTTTGATGGTTCAACCATGGTGGGTAGCATTGTTGTTGGCGTGTATTTCACAATTTTATGGGAAAAATGGTAGTTTCCTATACTTGGAATTATGGAGGGGGCTCAAAAAATGAAGGAGAAGCCTTGGCACTTTTGTGGGGAATGAGAATTGTGAGAACATGAGGAAGTAACAAATTATCCATTGAAGGGGATTCAATGTAAATTAATAAAGTTTTTAAAGGAGAGGGTTGGAGTTGTTGGTCAATCAAAGCGATAATTGATGAAATTCACAAGTTAATGGAGGGATGCCAAGAGATCCAAATGAACCACATTTATCACAAAGGCAATGACATGGCAAACAAGCTGGTGAAATTTTTCCATAGTGTCACATGGTTAATTGAATGGGAGGACATTAGCCAAATTCCATCATCAACTCAAGTGATGATGGAACATGAGTGTATTTCTCACAACACTACATGAATCACCACAACAAGTGGCACACCTTTCAATATTTTTCTAGGTAGGAAGACAAGAGGTTTTATTTTCATAAAGTGATTGTTTGGTAAGATTGTATGAGGATTCACTTTTATGATCCTCTTGCCACAAACTTTAATTATTTCTGTAAAAGGACAAATGGAGTGGATTTTCCTAGATATAAAGAATTGACAAAAAAAGATAATAAATATACTTTGATGAAACCCCACTCCAAGTACAACTTCCATCAAGTGCATACAGAAGGAAAGGGATTGTTAACACATGCTACTAAGGGAGGTTTTTTGGTTTTTGGGAAACCTTGTGATCTTATGATGGTTTTTTACTGCCTTTACATTTTTTTCTTGGGTGTAATTTATATAATTTACAGTGACTACCAAACCTGCAACAAGGCAATGCCAAAAAATTATGAGGAGTTGGTGGTGGAGTTGGGTGGAGGTATAGGTACTATTGATCACATTAAACCTATGGGAGTGAAGGCTTACATCTATAAGAGTGAAGCTATGATGGTTTATTTGTGGGAGGGTGGCTTATTACTATTTATGGAAGGGATGAAAAATCATGATGAGAACATCTTGATGCAATTCTTCAACTCATGGAATGACAAAAAAGTGAACATCAATGGGATAGATTTCAAAATCATGGAAGAGGTTATTGTAAAGGCTAGAGGATTTCCCCTAGGAGGAAAGAACTAGTGCAAGGAAGATCTTCCTATGCCCTTGGATGTTATTTGCTACATCATAATGAGATACATTATCCTCGAGGATCAATTTCAGGTACTTTATTATTACCATTTTCCCATTCTCAACCATTTCAAAAACCTAGATCATATTTCCTTTCCATTTTTGTTGTTAAATTCAATGGAAGATAATATCTATAAGGCTAGGAGAAAGAAAGAGGAGGGAAAACCCTATTATCTCATTCACCAAGATTTCATGAATAAACTATATATCTACCACCTTTCCCTAAATCTGCCGCTACTGGTCAATCCAATAGCTATCGTGACTCCCCAAATTTCTTTGGACCCTAGCCCTGGTCCCAACCACAAAAAACACCACCCATGAGGTTAAAATTAGCCTTTTTGATTTAGATATGGACACAAGGAAGAGCAAGAAGAATGTTTAGAGAACTAGAAATTGTCTCTAATTGGAGAAATTCAAGTCCCCCCTCCCAAACATTAATTTAACTTTGAGTCTACCGAGAGTGACATAAAACCAACCAAGAGGAAGAGACCACACTAGGACATTGATAAGAAGCCTACCTCCAGCCCATTTAGTCCCTCTCACATTTATGATACCCTTGAAGCTATCCCATCCCTGGCTAGAAGTGGTGAGAAGGACATTCCTTCCCCATGAAAGGTACTCCCAAAGGTGGGGGGAAAAAAGTAAAGCATATCCATAGCCAGAGCTAAAGCAAGGCTCAACTATATAGGTTCGAGTAGTCGATGAAGGAGATGGTGGACAATCATATTGGCATCTACCAAAAAATTGACACTCTGGTAGAATTATCCACAAACATTATGCATTCTGTGACCACTACCCTCTACTTCCTACAGGTAAATAAGGACATAAAGGACCTAGCAAGGGGAGTGAGACTACCTACTCCATTTATGACTTCCTAGTGATGGACTGGTTAAAGATGCTCTTGGAAAAAAATATCAAAGAGGAGGGGTGGGACATGAATGAGGATGAGCCTAAGGAGAAGAAGAATGAGGAACTAGATAAGAATGAGAGCAACTAGTCTTGGTTTCACTTTTTCTTTTCACTTTTATGTTAGCGATCACTTTGAATTGAATTCCTTACAAGGTTTCATTATATATGTATATGTTTAAGTGTTGGAATAATAACAACAATATGTTTCTTTACTATTGGAATGCTTTTTTCATTTTGTTTTCTTGTTAGTAATAGGATTGATGGTATTGATAGTTTTTTTTGGAATTTTTTTTTGAAGTATAAAACTGGTATCAATTAGATGATTGGGAGGTAACCTCTGGCTGATCTTTAAGCCTTTTGTACTCTAGGGTCATCCCCTCATCCTTTTGGCTGATATCTAATACTTCAAAAATAAGATAAAATTATAACAACTATACTATCAAACTTGAACATACACTATTCAAATTTCAATTTTAATGATGAGAAACAAAGTCCATGGGTTGACAACTTCACTTAACCCTAAACTGGCTCGATGCTTTGAACTCATGAACCTATGAACTATGAAACTTTCAACAGAAAGTATTCAAGTTCCAATTTCAACCTTGGGCTCACTAGGAGTGTATAGTTAGAAAGAAAAAGGATCTTAAGAAGCTTTGAATTGGTAAACCCCAAGACTACTTGGTTTGCACTTGAGGCTTGTTGATGAAAATGAGTTTTTAGTTTGATATTTTTCAGATGGATATAATGTGGACCATACATGGGTAAGATAATAGGATGGTGATTTTCTAGTTATTTAGATAATTTCTTCTCTTTACTATGGAATAAAAATATTCCATGTTGGAAACCATTGATTCCCAATCTTCAAATCATAGATAAAAAGCTTTAGGAGACTCCTTTAACAATATGTTTTGGTAAGCTCATTAAACATAAAATTCTCACATGTCAAATTCATTTAATTTATTCTTTTTCCATGTTTCCTATGAAAGTTCAGTCATCTCCTAATGTAATGAAATACAAAGATCTTTCAACTGCTCATTCTTACCAATTGATGGAGAAGCTATTTTATACTTGGTAATGCTAATAAAATTGTTAGAAATATAGAGAGAAACTTAGAGATGAGGGCTGAATCAATTAATACAAAAATAATTCCAAGTCCTTTAGATGTCAACTTAAAATTTTCATTGATAATGCAATTCCTTATTCTCCCCAGTTAAAATTAAATAATTCTCTGTAACTTGGCTAACAAAACAATCTTATGATGTTAATAAGATTTGATCTTTAGTAACTTAGTTATAGGAACATAAAGCATAAACCAAATCCACCAATTCAACTAGTTACAATATTTTCACTCTTCTAAAGTGAGCCTTGTTAGGAGGCAACTTGATTAAAGGTTATAATACATATGGTAAATTATGACCTTGTTAGAGGATTTAGTTCAACCTGTTAGGAGTGGCCTTGTTAGAGGTCTTTGGACACTTCAGTCTAGAAATTTCACCTTGTTAGAGGATTTGTAATCTGAATATTAAATAAACTCAACTAAGATATTTTCTTCACTTCTACAATGGTTAGAAGATAACAATGATTTGACATGATTAATGAAGCAATTATCTTTATAGATTTAGATCTCTATTTTTTCTTGACATCTAGATCCTTGATGATTATAATATTCTTTTCTTCTTATCTTTCACATTTGGATGCTCTGTTTCTAATTAGATATCCATCTTATTCTATTTCTTCCACTTGCTTCTTTCATTATAAATATTGACCTTTCTTATATATCATAAGTTTTCCCAATTTGGCTTGAGTACCCTTTCAGATGAACACTAAACATCCAATTTGTTAGCTTCCTTTAGTCAATTAAATAAAAAGTGTAACCTATTGATACTCAACTAACACTAGGATTATTTATCTAGTTAATATTGAGTATTCAATGCTTGACTATACTTGGCTAATACTGTCTCTTGATTGACCAACTAAACTCAGTTTATACTGAAATCCTTCTTTGCTTGATTGGACTCGACTAATAATAACTATGCTTGGCTGATACTAAAGTCCCTTTAGTGCTCGACTATGTCTGATTAACACTGACATTTATGTAACATCAATGACAACATACAATTGAATAATTGTTTCCAACAATCTCTCTCTTTGGCATTGATGACAACACAACATTTCAATATATAATGAGAAAAGTTCAAGAAATTTGAGAAAGAGAAACATGAACAATTTTACAATATCCTTAGCTTCATTCTGATTCTCTTCCATAGAAAATCCCTCTAAGATTCTATTTGAATTTTTCTCATTAGCTTTCAATAGAATTCTCCCTCTTTCATCTGTCATCATTTTGCTTTGAACTTTTGTCATTATTCTCCCTCTTTGTTGTACATTCTCTCTTTCTTACCAATCTCTCCCTCTTATACTAATCTCTCCCTCTTCGACATCAAATACCAAAGGATACATACAATGAACTTGCAATATACCTTTTTGTACCAATCCATATGCATTATTTTCAATATAATTTCACACCTAAAGCATGATAACTACACCAAATTCATAGATCTTAAATGAAACTCGGTCGATGCATTAGCATCTTGTGCTTTAGTGAGCATCAGATAGGGGAATAACCCATCTTACCTCTTATATATACATAAATGCATCCTTAGGTAAAGCTTTAGTAAATATGTCTACTATCTACTCCTTGGTGTTCACATATTCCAATCTCACCTCTTTGTCCTAAACTCATTCCCTCAGAAAAAGATACTTGATTGTAATGTGTTTTTTCTTTGTGTGCATCACAAGGTTCTTGAATATTTTGATTGTGCTTGTGTTGTCACAATAGATAACCATTGGCTCCTTGATTTCCTCCTTCATTCCTAGTAGTAGTTACTTGATCTATATTATGTTAGAATAGTTAACTATTGCAACAATATATTTTTCCTCATCCATTGATTGAGAAATACAATTCTACTTCTTGCTTGTCCATGATACTAATCTCTTTCCAAGAAATAATTCTCCTTGACTGTTGCTCCTTCTATCATCAATGCTTCCTGCCCAATGTAAATTAGTAAAGTTTTTAACTCATTTAGTCTCCTCATTTCTTATACCATAAACCATTTTCTTCAATTCCTTTTCAATACCTCAGAATCATTTTTACTACCATCGTATGATTTCTTTAGGATTTTCACAAATCCTTACAACTATACTAACTTCAAATAAAATATTAGGTCTAGTGTGTACCACATACTAAAGTTTCCCCATAATTGATCTGTAGGTAGTCTAATTCACCTCCTTCAAATAATAATTGTTAGATATTTTATGTCCAGTAGACATAGGTGATCCAACTGATTTGACCTTCCATTCCAAAGTTTTTCAATATTTCCTTGATGTATTTTGACTGAGTGATGTAGATTCCATCCTTTATTTCATGAACTTGTAGACCAACAAAAAAATGTATCTCTCTACACATAGACATTTCAAATTCTTTTCTCATTTCTTTAGTAAATGATTTGCATAACATTTTAGGTTCTCCAAATATGATATCATCCAAAAATATTTATGATAGTAATATTTTATCCTATGAACCTTCTTTTATATACATTCTACTATTATCATTTGTACTTTGAAAACCATTTTTTACTAGATATCCATGTATCCTTTCATACCATGCTCTAAGAGCTTGTTTCACTCCATATAGTGCTTTCTGTAGTTTGAATACCATGTCTCTTTTATTTGGATCAATGAAACCTTCAGGCTATTCAATGTAGACTTCCTTCTCTAGGATTCAATTTAAGAAAGCTGATTTTACATCCATTTGATATACTTTGAATCCTTTACAACATACACTAGTAGTACTCTGATTCCTTCTAGTCTTGCAATAGGGGAAAATGTTTCTCCATAGTTAATGCCTTCTTATTGAGCCTTCCCTTGTTCCTTGACACTTCTCCTTTCTCATTCTATTTATTTCTAAAGACCCATTTTGTACCAATCACATTTTTATCCTTGGGTCTAGGTACAAGAGTCTAGGTATTATTCCTTTCTATTTGCTCAATTTCTTCATTCATTGCTTCTATAAAAAAATTATTATTTAAAGAATATTTTTATGGTTCTAGGTTCAAATTAACCAAGAAAAAATGTACCTTTTAGTTTATTCCTTGTTAGTATTCCATCCACCCAATCTCCAATTATTTGTTTAGGTGTGTGATGCTTTGTGACATATTTTTCAAGTACTCATTCTTTCTTTCTTTCTACTATACCATTCTATTGAGATTTTCTAGGTGTTGATACCTATGTTTTGATTCCTCTTGCATTATAGAACTCATTGAATTCATTAGAGATGAATTTTTCTCCTCTATCTAACCTCAAGCATTTAAGATTATTATCTATTTCCTTCTCAACTCTAGCCAAATACCATTTGAACTTTTGAAAAGCATGAACTTTATCTTTTAGGAACATCACAATCATCATCTTAGAATAATCATAAACAAACAAAATGAAATATTTTTCTCTACAGTATATTTCTATACCTATTGGTCCACATGGATCTATATGAACTAGTTCAAAGACTTCTTAATTATTGAAAGTCTTAACTATTATTGCCCATCTTTCTAATATGACATTTTTTACACATGGCTATCTCAGGTTTTTTAAAATTTGGTATGCCTATTACTCTTTTGTTCTTTCTTACATGATAACTAGGTTATAAAAGTTTACATGACACATCCTTTTATGCCATAGCAATCTTTCCTCTAACTATGCCAATAAACATGTTTTTTTAGTAAGATCTAGCTAAAATAAATTACCTTTAATTTGATTGCCAGTCCCATCTAGGTTTCCTTTTCCATCTAACAATTTTTATTTTCCATTCATGAATTCTACCTTCTATCCTATATTTTTCAATTGTGCCATACTTGGTAGATTGTGTCTTAGTCCCTTAACCTAGTAGGCATTGCAACATTTGATTGCTGTTGTCAATTTTATGAATCCTTTTCCTTTTACATAACATGGTTCACTATTTCCAAATCTAACACTTCCACCACCATAATGTTTTAAGTGTTCAAACTTAGTTATTTTACTAGTCATATGATGAGAACAACCAATGTCTATTATCCATGTGTCATTTTTGTAATATTCTAGTTATCACCTCCCACATGATTGTGAAACTAGACATCCATTTACTTCTTAGTCCTCTGATTTTGAGCTTCCAAGTTTAAAATCCTAACAAGGGAGGTAACTCTACCCTAATCACCCATATTTCCCTCTTCCTAGACTCAGTTTGGGTGTTGATCTTTATTTTAAAAGTATTTGACACACAAAAAGGTATAGGACTATCTTGACCCCCATCTATGATTTCCTCATTATTATCCTCAATACTCATCTCCTCCTCCTTTTGTTCTCCACATTCTCTCCTAGTATATTTCCTTTTAGGTCTAGGGCCTCCTTTTTTTTTAAAGTTCTCTATAGAGTTGAAACCAAGAAACTTATTCTTGCTAGGAGGGGTAGATGCCTTTTAAGCTCTCAAACTCTTGCTATAGCTATGGGTTCCCTTCTAGGCCATAGATCTAGTTCTTTCCACCTTGAAAACCTCTATTTTCTCCATTTTGACCTTCCTAGTAGTGGTAGAGGGCTCCTTATCATCCCAAGCCTTTTTAGAAGGGGACAAAGTCTTGGAAACATCAGTGATTTTGGATAGGGAAGGGACCAAGCTAGAAATATGAGGGTTAAGACCTTTAAAAAAATTGTGGGTAAAACATTACAACTTGATGGTATATAGTGAAGTTATTTCTCTCTTCAATCTTTTTGCAAACATTCCAAACATAGTCCTCCATAGAATGTAGTAATAGGTAAGTAAAAGATATAATTTACCTATTAGTAGAGTGTTTAAGAATGGGAAAGTGGTAATAGTAAATTAAATTATACCTGTCTTCCATGGTGATGTACTTCATAATCACATAGAAAATCATATACCAAGGTTTAGGCCATTTGTCTCAAGAGAAACCACCATAGATATGAATAGGAGCCTCATTAGACAAAAATATTTTCTCATCCTTTTCTTATCTACAACCCTTGAGTGCTTTCTCCAATTTCTTACTTCTAGTACAATACTAGTGGTGTTTGCAATAAAATCCTCCATAACTTTAAATGAGACACCCTTACAACCACTCAACCATTCTTCTAAGAGTCAATAAATTTCCATTAAAGCTTCTCATCATGACCTTTAATACATTCCAAAAAAAAAATTAAACCCCCTTTGTGAAATTAGTTCCAAGAAACTTTATCCTTCCTAATAATCTCTTCAATTATATGTGGCTCAATCCAAGCTTTAGAACTCTCATTTTCTTCTTTGTCTCCAAGTTTGATCACCAATTTTAGAATTATTAGAATAAATTTGGGTGGGGGGTTTGAATTAATTATCCTTAGGTCTAGATGTACCAATTAAATTTTTAACAAGTTCAAACCAATTATTTAAACTCATAAATCCACTCGGCCAATATAGAAACTCATCAATAAATCAAATTATTCATATCATAATGCAACTCTCTATTTTAGTGATAGCCAATTTTTAGTAATATATAACATAAATAACATAACACGTCAAAACATCATTCAAACAAGTATGTCACATGGATTTAACATGGAAACCAATTTGGGAAAGACCACCAAGTAACATGATACCACTTTTTCACTCTTCTAAAGTGAGCTTGGTTAAGAGAAACCTTTTAATGGTTAGAAAACACATTGTTAGATGTGACCCTATTAAAGGATATAATCACCTTGTTAGAAGTTGCCTTCATTAGAAAGTAACAACTAGGTTGATCTAATAAATTACAACTCACTTTTCATGTTTAGATCTATTTTTATCTCATTCCCAATTCATTGACTAGCCTTCATCATATTCTTTATCTATGATCTGCTTGGCGACACTTGAAGAAATCACACTTATACCAACTTTTCTCTTTTCCTCTACAACTCTATTCTTCACTTGTTATCCACAAGTTCACTAGCCAACTCTACAACAAACTATAAAACATATCCTATGCCTCCTTAAATAGATTGATTATATATTTTTTTACTTAAACATACTCATTGATCTTAGGGTTTGATTAAATTCATCAATTTTTCCATCATTTTCCTTCTTCTTTTCTTAAAACTTCTTAAAAATTATCCTTGAATCTTTGCCTTGGATCACTAAACATGATTTGTTCATTCAATAGATATGCTAGCTCATGAATCCTTATCTCTAAAATGTTTTGACTAATCCATTAATTCAACTATGTTGGCCACAAACCTTGATTCTTTCAAAAATCATTAATATGTTGACACTCAGTCATCACAATGTTCTTTAGCTTGGTCAACACTAGGTAGCTCAATCTCTACTATTCTGTCTCTCTTAGATTTTAATGACTTACTCGATTTTCACTATATGGTTTCTACTCCAATTTCCCCTTAATGTTGCTTAGTTATTATGATGATTCATCTAATAATATTCAACTAAGCTAACACTTAAGTTTCTTAATCTTTTGGTTGGTATGCCTCATTGCTTGGTCAAGCTTGTGTTTTACTCAGTTGACTTCTTGACTTCCATTAATCACCTCCTATGTAATTCTTATCATTTATACATAGTTAATAGTATGGTTAATACTGTTTATTTATTTATTAGGGTTAGGGTTAAGTTTGTATACATGGTTTAGGTTAGGATTATCTGCATTAGTTGTAATATTCACATTTGAAGCTTCTAGATTACATTTAGAATATTTTGCACAACTCTAAAAACTAATTTTTGTCATCCATGATCAACATAAGAGAGTGATAAAGATAGGATACTAAATGAAAAGATGGATCATGATCAAATTAAAAAAATGGTGGACAAATTATATTTATTTTTAGGATTAAGATCTAGCTTTTAAGATTACAATTCAATTTAAGAAGACACAATTATAATTTATGATTGAAGATTGGGGTTCAAAAATTAAAGGTTAGGATTATAATTTAGCAATTGGGGTTAGGATAGTTGTAATATCGAGTTGTGGAAGTTTTGGGTTGTAATTATTTTGCATCAATGAAACAATCACTCTTTATGCATCGTAACATGAAAGAGATAATGAATATATGGAAATGAAAGTTAGAAATTATGACCAAAATAGACTTTGTAACTTATTAAAAAAAATTATTGACCTTTAAAGAAATTATGGCTTGTAACAAGTTTCGTTAAATTTCTTTAAGTCATAATACTAAATTTTATCAATTCAATAAAAAATACTACATTATAAAAGAAAATTATTTTATTACCACTTCCTAATTTTTTCCCTAGATTTTTAATATACAAAATATTTTACTATCAAATCCAACTATTTTATAAGATTAAAAAAAAAATTTCATTTTATATTTTGTTAAAAAAATTACTTTATAATATAGAATTATTATTTTTCTACTTTTAACTATTTTATAGGATAAAAAAACCCTATTCTTCATTTCCATATTCTATTTAAAAATCATACTTTTTAAATTACTATATTATCACTTCTAACTATTTTATTAAAAATAAATTGAATATTTTATAAAATTAAACAAATTTACTTTATATATGAATATTATTAAATTTTGTAATAAGGAACCTATTCACCCCATTTTATTAAATGGATAGACTTTCTAAATTATTAAAATATATACTTTTTAAATTATTAGCCGAGAGGCTTTATCCTAGAGGCTACTTTAGTCTCATAAGAGACCCCCAAATCTGTGCAACATAAATTCTTCAATGTAATTCATTATTTTTTAAAATTTAAATGTGAATGAAACATTACATAAGAGTTTTACATACCAAAACAAAGAATTAGTTATGGTTCTTGGTGTATTGGATAGTTACACATGGGGATTGACACTACCAAATCTAGGGAAGGAGGTACAGAGATTGGGCTGGAGAGTTGGAAAGTTTTGGAGAAAGTCATCTTAATCACTAGGTTTGCTAATATTTCTTTTTCATGAAGCTCTTTAGACTAGTAGACAAGACTCAAGGCAAATACTGCAATACGCTAGGCCACCAATTATCTTTTCAAGGCAATCGCTCACCAGAGCACCATAGTTGTTTAGGTTTTTTTTTACTTTGTTGGTAAGCATAGATGATCTTACATTTATTCCCTTAAGTATGTAGTCTATCCATTCTATTACTCTTCTTTTGGGTTTAAGGTAATAAATAAATAAATTGGTATATTGCCTTTAGATTATATTGTAGCAAAATGTCAGAGTTAACTTGGTTTTATTAGGTGTTTTCATAGGATGAATTATTGTGGGGAGCTACATGGCTATATAAAGCAACAAAGAGTGCCAAATTATTGATATACATTCAAGAAAATATAAGAGTTGAGTTTTGGAGTTCATGAATTAGACAACATATTTGGGTGGTTCAATAAACATGTTGGAACCAGATTGCTCTTATCAAAGGTACAATAACTAATATATTACAATTTTCTCATTTTGTACATTTTTCTATTTTGATGTATTGTGCAAGAATTCCTAGTTGGGAAAGTGGAGTCTCTGCAAGACTACAAAGATATTGCTAACAACTATATCTGCTCTATCATGCCTAAAACATTAGCTTCTAGATCTAAATACTCACTAGGTTCATTAAAATTTACATTATTTGACTAAATCAATAGATGCTACAACTATGATAATTGGTACCCAAAATACCCTAATAAAACTTGCGTACAAGTTTAATCAACAGGAGGACTTCTCTACATATTGCATGAGATTAATATGCAATATGTTACTTATGCATCTTTCCTACTCATGACCTATGCTAAATAATTTAATTTGATAATTTAAAATTAAAATAATATATAGATAACTCTCAGTTTGTTTTAAAAACTTGTGAGCTAACATTTTTTCTTATAACTATAAAAATACTCAATATAATTTTTAAATAAAGAAAAATTACATTTCTCAATCCTCATTATAATCGTTCTAATGTGTGGCGTTCTCCACTTGTATATTATAAGATTTAAATTACATATTCTTTATAATGATCAGGGTAGTTACAAATTTACATGCATACATGTTACCGCTATTTAATGTTTTTTCAAAACTAATTTCTACTTTTTAAATAGACAATATGTCTTTATTAGAATACAAAGTTAAGCTAGGATATGATCTTATAATTAACTCACAAAGATGGGATAATATTACTATACCCTTGGATCTATGCTGGGATTCAACATGCCTACGTAAGGCCAATATCTTTCTTTGGGCAGCAATTTAGAAACAGATTCTTATAGCTGATAGATTCTCTAAAATGGGGTTTGAAGGACCATCCAGATGTAGTCTATGTAAAAATGAATTTGATAATATGGAGCATATTTTGTTTAAGTTCCCCTTTGTGCAAGAGTGTTGTAGTAGGTTAAGAATAAATTGAATTGGACATCCCCTATACCTCAGGATATTGAGGGATTTATTAAGGTTTTCCTATTAAGAATAGGGTTAGCATATATGAGAAATTATGGAATATCACACTTGCAATCATTATGTGGGAAATATTGAAGGAAAGAAATAAACAAATGTTTCAAAATTTAAAACTTAGTAAAATAATTTTTTTCAATAAAGTCAAGGCAGCCATCACAGAAGTTATGAATTGCCATCTTAGGAACACATCCAAGGTGGAAGGTACATTTTCAGTATGGGATGAGAATATGAGGAAAAACTAGCTACATTTTATTAATCCTCCCTTATCTTATCTTAGAAAGGATAATATAGCCAAGAAAGAATGTAAATGGGTTGCACATTCAATAGGATGGAAGAAGTTAAACTTTGATGGAGCTTTTAGAGGGAATCTTGGGAAAGCAAGATTGGGCTGTATAGTTAGATCATAAAATGGATATTGGATATTAAAGTGAGCTGAACCATTAGGTAATGTAACTAATAATATAGCTGAATTGGAAGCATTAAAAGAAGGATTAAAATGAAGCATAAAAAAGAATATAAAGAAGTTAATTATTGAAGGTGATTCACAAATAATCCTAAATGCAATTAGAAAGTGACAAACACCATATTGGATATTAAATGCTAAACTAGAAAGTGTACTTAATCTTATTGGTCAATTTGAGGTGATTGCAATTCAACATATTTATCATGAAGGGAATTTAGAAGCTGATAAATTGGCAAATAAAGGAGTGGAGGGAGAAGATTTAAGTTTAGTAGAATACTAAGATTAGAGCAAAGAATAGTTTAGTAGAAGTATGACACACCTTTGTAAGAAATAATTATTAGAAAAACATTCGTAGCAAGTAAATCTACTTACATTTATAAGGCATTTGAGATACAATCATGAAACATTAAGTATAGTCTCTTTTAGTGTATTTAAATAATTCTACACACATACGAGTAGGCATCAATCAACGCTTAACAACTCAAGAGTCATCATCTGTCATTTAAGGCTTGGAGTACTAAATATTTTTACAGTTCTTCTTTCTTAATAAACCCTATAGTTTCTCTATGAGCATGGAGTCTTCAATTTCCCTCTTTCATGCTTTGGAAGTGAGGACAATGACATTTAGAGGAGCTGTCAAATAGGAGAGGAGGAATATGATCCTTAGCCCTGTTGATGATGTTTCTAGGTTTTTTAATTACTTTACTTGTTGCCTTATGCTAGCTTTCATGAAGCCTCTCATGTTCCCTTTTGATTTCTTCTCCTTGGTCTTTTGGGATTGAGCTAGATCTTTGTTATTAAAGATTATAATCATCATTGAACAAATGCTAGTGGTTTTTAGCTACTATTCTTGATCTATGATTTGTTATTTTATTGATTTCATTTCCTCAGTAATAATTAATGAAGGAGACTTAGATAGAATTTATTAAGTTGGTCTGTATTTGTGAGGTATTTAAAATAAACCTTTGGGCTTGTATGCTTGAATTTGTATTCTACCTAGTTACCATTGCTCTACTTCTTCCCCTTTATCATTATGGATTTAGTTTGCACTTCATTATGCTTTAAGTAGAGAACAATGTTTATTGATTCTCTTGCTACTGATTATTTTATAACCTTAGTTAGGCAATATGAATGAATTCAAGTTGGTTATTCATTCAGACTTCTCCTCTTAAACTCATAAGTATACGATAAGAATAAGTTGAATCAACAAGCATCTTAAATTATTGAAATTAGTTAATATAATCTTGATTGATCTATTCATTAGAACTAGATAAGAACCCTGAATATCTAATCCACTTTGATTTAAAATAGTAAATTGAATAGGATAAGGGATGATATTTTAGATAAAGATTCTTTAAATCATATTATAAAACTCTTTTGATTAACTCCATTGGTACAATTTAGGATTCTTATTGTATGAAGAGTCTCTCAGTATGTTGATTGGTCTTTTTACTCCTCCCACTTTTTTCGATCATGTTGATTTGGTACAAATCTCATGTTAGAAGATAGTTTTACTTTGTCATGTAGATGGCTAGTGGATCACTTCTTCATGGCAGGATCCTTGATGAATTCAGTTTGGAACCTTGCCTTTCCTTTGATTTATGTCCTCTTTTTCAAAGGAAGTCTATTTTTTATTAATTGTTTCATCAAATTTTGTATAAACTTGTACAAAGTTTCATATAAATTGGGGTATTCCTCTTTTAAATTGTATAATATTGGACTTTGGTCCCTAGTGAGACTAGAGGTTTTCTTGCTCCACTCTTTCCTACCAATGCCCATTTGATCAGAGAATTAAATAAATTCAATTTTATTTTATTCAATATAATACAAGGCTTTGGTCATTTATGAATAAAAAAAAAATCTTTATTAGAAATTGCAATTTGGGACTAAGTGATAACAACAGACTCCTAAAAAGACATTTTCTTAAAAACCCTAGCAAAAAGATGTTGAACACTTAGTCGAAAAATAGTAAGCCCTCCTATTTTTTCTTATCTTATTGTGCACATATATAATTATGTTATACTTTATAGAGAGCAAAATGAAATCATTTTGTTTGACATGGCTAATAATTTGAAATAATGATTTGTGGGGTATTTGTTTGATTTATATGTAAACTCAAAAGCTTAATAATACTAAAATTGCGTATGGTATGTTCTCCTGTAAAGAAAATAAATTAGGCCTATCATCATTTTTATGGTTCAAGCCCTTAGTAACCTATTTCAACCTCCAAACATGAATTTTTGCATGCTATATAATATGATTCCTTTATTTCAAAAAACATTAATTTGTAACCTTGAACAATACTTTAGAAATCAATGCCAACATTATTAATTTATTAATCTTTCTTCTTGCCTTTGATTAAATAATATTGTCAATGATTTTTTAAAATATTTAAACATTATCATATTAAATTATAATATTAAAAAAATTAAAATGAAAAATAAGTTAAAATAATATTAATTTATAAAACAAATGTAGTTCACCATGATATTAAGTAGGAGACTACAACATGATCTCTCATGTGGGAAGTCTTCGGGTAGGCTAGAGTCTACTGAAGCTTACCACACAATAATAATTGATTTCATCAAATAATTAATCTAGGTATTGGCCCATTACCTACAAAAATTGAATGAGAAAAATTTATTTCAAGAAAAGAAAAAAGTACAAATTTTAATTTGCCATATTTTATAATTTTGGTATGAAATTAGAAAGTGTTTTTTATAAGAAAGAATTTGAAGATTTGTAATAGAAATCTAATTCTTGAATTATGCAATAATTTTAACCCTTGCATTAATAGTATTCCTAACCATATAATATATCCCTTACCCCTGATAATAAACATACTTACATTATAGAGAGAGAGTAGTTGAGAAAGAATAAATTAGAGAGAGTTGAAGGGAGTAGTTAGGGGGATAGATAAATGCATGTGTGTGTGTGTGTGAGAGTGAGTGAGAGAGAGAGAGAGAGAGAGAGAGAGAGAGAGAGAGAGAGAGAGAGAGAGAGAGAGAGAGAGAGAGAGAGAGAGGGAAAGAGAGTGACTGAGAGAGAATAAATTAGAGAGAGTCAAAGGGAGTAATTAGGGGGATAGATAAATGCGTGTGTGTGTGTGTGTGAGAGAGAGAGAGAGAGAGAGAGAGAGAGAGAGAGAGAGAGAGAGAGAGAGAGAGAGAGAGAGAGAGAGAGAGAGAGAGAGAGAGAGAGAGATGGGGAATTAATGGTGAGAGGGGGATGAGAGAGTTGAGGTAGAGAGATTAGGGTGAGGAGGTGAGATATGAGGTTAAGGAAATAATTAGGTCATAAAATAAAAAGAAATTCATAGAGAGGGGATATTGTAACTTTAATATAAAGCCATATTATTTCCCTAAACCTAACTGAAAACACAACTCCCCAGTCAACCATAACTGAACACTAACCCTACATCCTAATTGAATACTATACCATATTGAAACATAAACTATCCATAAGATTAGTAATGTAATCTAAAAACCTAAGTGTACTTCTATATGTAATCCTATAATAGTCAAATTCTAAATATAATCTACATTGTAACAAAATACCAAATTATTTTATTCTTATGCCTTTAGGGATTAGAATAAACATGTGTGTGTGTGTGTGTGTGTGTGTGTGTGTGTGTGTGTGTGTGTGTGTGTGTGTGTGTGAGAGAGAGAGAGAGAGAGAGAGAGAGAGAGAGAGAGAGAGAGAGAGAGAGAGAGAGAGAGAGAGAGATTTGCAAATAGACAAAAAATACACATATATGGGAAATTAAGAGGGGTTAGAGGGATTCAAATAAAAAAGGTACAAATCTAGGGATAAAAATAGATACAAATGGTGATGGGGGAAGAGAGTGGTAATATAGAAAAAGAAATATAATAATTAGAAAATTGAATATATATATATATATATATACACACACACATATATGTATATATATGTGTGTATATATATGTATGTATATGTGTGTGTGTGTGTGTGATGTAGTAAGAATCTGTATGTACCCCAAAATGAGGTGATCCAGAGACCACCAAACAAACACACATCATAAAATGAACAAGATCATATATTCAAATCAAGAAGTTTACATCCAACATGCTTGGTTGTATGGCCTTTTGGGTTACGACCATTACAAAGAAGAATACATCTTTAAAAGAAGAATGGATTTCCAAACTCAAATGCAAACTTCTATCTCCAAGCTACTCCACACTAAGACTCCTTCTACATCTCCATTTTCAAATAATAATAACAATCATAATACCTAAGACTCTACCCAAGACCCCCTTAAATACTTGCACGATCACAAGTGAACCTGTTACACATTACCAACTAAATAAACCCTTACATTAAATTCATCACCAAGCCACAAGTCAGCTCACAAAAAATATTAAATACCTATCATGAAATTAAATACAAAGGTTAGCAAAAACCCAAAAATTTGGTCAACACTGCATAACTCAATAGCAATTGGAACTCAACAGTAACTAGAACTTGACAGTAACTAGAAGTTAGTAGTAACTAGAACTTGACATTTCCTAGAATTTGACAACAATTGGAACTTGGCAGGAACTGGAACTTGGTAGCAATTAGAACTCAACAATAACTCAAACTCGGTAGTAACTGGAACTCGATATTAATTGGAACTCAATAGTAACTGTCACTTGATAGTAAGTGGCACTCAGCAGTAACTAGAACTTGGCAGTAACTAATTGAAAAGAGTAGGGACTTAAGAGACCAAGGATTCTCCTACATCATTCTACTAGGGTAAATAGAAAAGTCCTCAGATGTTCCTACATCATTCTCCCCAGGTAAATAGAAAAGTGTGTCCAACATTTTTATTCCAAAATAAAATTCTGTATCCAGCTTCATCTTCACCAAAGGTTTCCACTCCATCATGGATAAAATATCAAATCTAAAAATCAACCATCTATGCTTCATCCATCCAAAAATTAGAATCTCATCCAACCAATCAACATACTTACTCATAGGGATTAACTGAAAATTAGAATGCTCCACAAGTAATCTCTACAACTTATCATCAAAAACTACCATAATAACATCCTCATATATGAAAACTAGATCAACAATAATTTACAAATAAAAAACCTAACCACCAACAACATATGAACTCATCCATAATAACAACAATATATAAATCCATAACACAAAAATCCTCCACCAAATAAATAGTAAATTAATCCATATTAGGAACATGCAAAAATAACCCAATGTCATCCATACTCATAATAGTATATATATTCATTCCTCCAACAACATGTAGATTAGTAATATCATCAAAATCTACATCAGTAGCAACATTCATATCCTTCAGTATCTTAGCAATAGATAAGTTTAGATCCATATTAGCAACAACAACATCATGTAAATCCACCTCAATAACATCTTTGAAACCCTCAACCACATCACCATTAGGTAAATCCATCTTCTTATCATGAGCAACATCTAGATCTATAACATCCATAATAGAAGGAACATCTAACTCTAGATCAACATATAAATCCTCAATCGCATCTATATCAACATCAACATCATCTTGAATGGTAGAAACTTCCAATTCCTTACCAACATAAGTGAGACTCTCCTCTTTAGCAATCTCATTGTGTACAACAAGATGCACTATAGTTTCCATGTTAGATCTATCCATTTGCTCATGAAAACCAAAAGATACTTCATCAACTTCAAAAAAATCATCATGCATTTTGCTGATCTGTCTTCTTCTATTCATAATCTTTTTAATGGGCCAAACAACCTTCTTTCTAATCCTCAAATGCACACTCAAATCAAACTCTTCCAAATCATCATTTCTTTCATGTAATTCAACCCAAAAAGAATCATACTCATTGCTCTCAACATTATCAAGATGTCCACCTTCATCCATATTAGGAACATGCAATAATAACCCTATGTCATTCATACTCACAGAAGTATATATATATATTCATTCCTCTAGCAACATGTAGATTAGCAATATCATCAAAATCCACTTCAGTAGCAACATTAATATCCTTCAGCATCTTAACAATAGATAAGTTTAGATCCATACTAGCAACAAAAACATCATGTAAATCCACCTTAATAACATCTCTGAAACCCTCAACCACATCACCAATAGGTAAATCCATCTTCTTATCATGAGAAACATCTAAATCTATAACATCCATAGCAGAAGGAACATGTAACTCTAGATCAACATATAAATCCACAGTCACATTTATATAAACATTAACATCATCTTGAATGATAAAAACTTCCAATTCCTTATCAACATAAGTGAAACTCTCCTCTTCTACAATCCCATTGCTCACAACAAGATGTCCTACAATTTGCATTTTAGATCTATCCATCCACTCATGAAAACCAAAGGATACTTCATCAACTTCAACAAAATCATCATGCATTTTGCTGAAATGTCTTCTTCTCTTCATAATCAATTTAACTAGCCAAACAACCTTCTTTCTAATCCTCAGATGCTAATTCAAATTAGACTCTTCAAAATCATCAATCCTTTCATGTAATTCATCCCAAAAAGAATCATAAAAGAATTGATCTCAACATTATCAAGATGTCTTCCTTCATCTTGTGCTAACTCAATAGCTTCCACTCTAGATAAAATTTTTCTCAATATGTTAAAGAACTCTAGATCAACATCTCTACTTCCATGAACCATCTTTCATATAACAAGGAAAAAAATCAAATGAAAAGTCCTCTACAAGTGCAGGCTAAATTTGTAGATCTGCCACTCTGCACCAAATTCACCAATGAGCTAGGACTCTTGAAGCAAAACATTCTTAGATAAATTTTTTCCTACTCCAAGGTCCTAGTAAAAGTTGCCTCACACTCGGGCATCTATTTGCACACTCATCAATACTGACCTCTGATACCATCTAATGTAGTAAGAATCTAGGTGTATGCCAAAATGAGGTGATCTAGAGACCAACAAACAAACACGCATTGGAAAATGAACAAGAGGAGCAATGAAGGGAAATGAGAGCATCCCAAAAATTCCCATCTGAGATCAGTATGCACATCCTATATACAAATTTTTCTTGTACAACTTCTAATCAGCAAATACAAGTGCATACTACTATGCCATAAAAGCGGAAACAACCATAGTTGATTTCCCAAAATTAAAACCTTAAAGGAAAGTGATTGCAATTTATCGATCTAAACAAAATTCAGCAGCATTACAACATACAGATTATTACTCTATAATCATAGAACTAGAAGAATGAGACATAATAGAGAACACAGATATACGTGGGGAAAACCTTTCCAGGTAAAAAACCCCACCCTCCAAACCTTCAAGCTAATGTATTATTCAGAAAAAAGTTACAATACATTTTCAGCCTTCACATGAAGATTTACATCTTGCTCCATTCTAGAGAAAATCTAGCAGCATAACCCTGTGCAAATATCTTCTCATTTCTCACTCTCACACTCTCTATTGCACTATTGCATTACAACATGCAATACTCCTTTTATGAACATCTTAAGACCCAACAAAGTGCCCACAAAGGAGTTGGGCATTTTTCATGGCTCAACCACCAAGAAACATGCAAAATGCCACATGTACATCCCATACCAAGAAAAGGGCATCCATCCCTTGAATAGGCAATGACAGCTTGTCATAGAATCTGCCAAAAATAGCGGTCACAAGAGAAGTGTAAGGGAATCTGTCATACCAACCTATTTTTGGCATATTCTCTTACACACACCAACCACTCATTCTTGGGTGCCCAAATAGGCCTCATGTCATAAGATGCTCTTACACCTATCATAGCTCATTCCTTAAATAGCTCTTATGCGTCATAGGAATCCGTCATAACCATTTCAGCCATGATCTCCTTCACACACTTCAAGATGCCGACACATGTAAGTGATCAACATGCCAACTAGACATGTACACTCACATTTACATATTATTTGCACAAATACATTTTACAAAACAAATAATAATGATAGGAATTATACAAGGTTGAGACACCTTATTCCTAACAAGCAAGATTTAGATCTAAAGAGACAATATTTTTATATTCAAATCAAGAAGTTTTCATCCAACATGCCTGGCTATATGGCCTTCCGAGTTATGACCACTACAAAGAAGAATACATCTTTAAAAGAAGAGCAGATTTCCACACTCAAATGCGAATTTCTATCTCCAAGATACTCCAAATTAAGACTCCTCCTACATCTCCATCATTGAATAATAATAATCATAATACCTAAGACTCTACCCAAGACCCCCTTAAATACTTGTATGGCCACAAGTTGTCCTAGTACAAATTACCAACTAAATAAACCCTTACATTTAATGCATCACCACATGACAAGTCATCTCAAAAAAATAATAAATACCTATCATGAAATTAAATGGAAAGACTAGCTCCAACTAAGAACCAAAAACCTAGACAACTTGGTCAACACTGGGAAACTTGATAGAAACTCAAACTTGACAACAATTGAAACTTGGTAGTAACTCAAACTCGACAGTAACTAGAACTTGACAACAACTAATTGAAAAGAGTAGGGAAGTTAAGAGACCAAGGATTGTACTACATCAATATATTTGTGTGTGTGTGTATATAAATATATGTATATATGTGTATATATATATGTATATATACACATTTGTGTGTGTACATACACACATATATACATATAGACACACACACACACACACACACACACACACACATATACATATACATACATATGTCTAAATATAAATAAATAATAAATAAATAAATATCTATATATAGAGAGAGATGGATGTTATAAACATATTGATTGATGAGAGATAGATAAAGAAGGTTATAAACATGAACTAAAGATATATTGTTATTATTAAGAAAAGATAATGTAAGGAATAAAATGGGGCAAATTGAGAAAGAGAGATCACGGTAGGGTGGAGGGAAAAAAATGATATAGATCTTGAAAAGTTGCAAAATTGGGGATCGAAATAGATAGAGATGGTGGTGGGGGAAGAGAGAGGTCAATGGGGGAGAGACATATGGTAGATATGAATGGTAGTTATATGTAATTAAAGGTAAGATGGAGTATGTGTGTGTGTGTGCGTATGTGCACACACACACACATGTGCATGTGTGCATGTGTGTGTGAGTGTGTGTGTGTGTGCATGAGAGAGAGAGAGAGAGAGAGAGAGAGAGAGAGAGAGAGAGAGAGAGAGAGAGAGAGAGAGAGAGAGAGAGAGAGAACTAAACCAAACTAAACTCTAACCATAAAATAACCTTAAACACAATTTAATGTTAAACCTTTCATTAATTCATTACATAATAACCCCAGCCAAAAGTGAACCCTATTAGTGATTAAATATTGACCCAAATTGAATGATAACCTTAAACCTAATAAACCTATATATGATAATGAATCCTAAACATAATACTAAATCAACTAAAACCATATCCTTAAAACTAAACTAATTTTAACCCTAAGTATAAACCTCAATAAGCTCAAGCTCTAAACCTATTGAGAAACCTTGACATTTTTTAGTAATAAACTAAGCAACTGCAACCCCAAACCTACATTAAATTAGACCTATTTGTCAAATTCAAAAATTTGTCTTATACATAATATAAATATACAAATTCATATTATAAAATTTATGTAGTAATATAATATCATATAATAAATATTAGAGTTGTATTCTTTTAACATCCCGTTTTGATGCTATTAGCTATATATATAAAGAAAGATGAGATATATCAAGGCTTTAATTTACGCAGAAAAATATATTCATATTAAAAGATTAAAGCCTTGATATCTCTTGGCTTTCTCTCTATATATTATATAAATATATAATATGTATATAGCTAGTTAATATTAGAACTTGGAGTTTTGGATTATGTCACCAAGATCAAGTTTTACATCATGGTTATTATTATGGTTTGAGCTAATGTTTTGATTAGGGTTACCTAAATAAGAATAATATAGGTTCATGTAAACCCTCTTGTTAGGGTTATGTTTATGATGCAAATTAGGATTGGGATTATGCTTAGAAATATTTTTTTAAAAATGGATAAGAGTTTAACACTATGATTAGGAATATGTTTTTATAATTAGGGTTGAGATTCTAGATATAGTTTAGGTTTAAATCATGGTTATTTTTATGGTTACAATTAAGTTTAGGGATAGATTTTGAGTTAAATGATTATAATTAGGATCATGGTTAGGATAAGGATTTAGATCATGTTTAGTTTTATATAAAGATTTAAAACTTTGATTAAGGTTAATATTAGGGATTATGATTAATTTATTGTTAGGTTTGGTTTTAATATTATGGTTATGGCCTTGTTTAAAATTATGATCATGGTTATTAAAATTAGGTTTTCTAGTGTTTGAAGTAGGTTTAAAAATTAGAATTTATGGTTTAGCATTAGGATTATGGTGATGCTAGCATTATGGTTGGTAGGGTTTTTAATAGGGTTGGGTTTAAGATAATGGTTTAGGGTTAGCAACAGGATTTAACTTACTATTAAGATTATGGTTAAGATTTAGGGTTAATATTATTATTATAATTAATGTTAATGGTTAGAATTAATATCTAGATTATGGGTAGGATTAAGGATTATGGTTTGATTTTGGTTAGGTTTGGGTTTATATCTAGTTAATAAAGAGGTTAGGAATATGTATAGGGCTAAGATTTAATATTATGTTTAGGACTATGTATCTAATATAGTCAAGATAAGAGTTTATTATGTTAATAGTATAAATTATGCTTTTGATAAGGGTTAGGTTTAGGTTTAGGATTAGAGATATAGTAATGTTTGAGTGAGGGTTAGAGTTAGAATTGGGATTATGACAATATTTTTGGGTTATGGTTTGGGTTATAATACATGGTTATGGTTTATGTTAGAGTATAGTATTAATTTAATTTAATTTATTAAATTTTCTTTACTCCCTTCTTAAGATTTCACTTTATGCACCTTTTGCATCTCTATTTAATAATTAATTAGTAATTAGTATATAGATTTTTCCTTTTAGGTTACCTTTTTCGGGTTTTGATCTCCTTTTATAAGGGTTGATCTTTTATAACTATCTAACATCTTTTTCATTTTTGAGAATATAATTTGCATATTGTCAGAGAAAAATCCTTGCCTCCTCTTGTCTTTTTCTTCTGTGATAGGTTTTTTACATGCAAGTATTTGAGGGCTTTGTAGATTTTTATTGATCAAATCTTTCATGGTATTAGAGCTAGATCTACTATAACTTGTTTTTTATTTGGAGAAAAAAGAGAACCAGGGTTTGATAGAACAAATATAGAGTTTTTCAAGTATTTCTTGAGAAAATAGGGGGTTACTAATATTTGGATTAGGTTGAGGCCAAATAGACATCATGGTCAGATCCAAAAGTCTTCAAAACCCCTATTTCCATATAAAGTTCATCCATTTTGGACAACATTGATCTGGGAGACAAATTGTTTTTAAAAAATTGCAAAAATCACAGCACAAATGCCACTAGTGGTTCCACTGACTGTAGTGACTCTTGATGACTGTCGTTGCTCAGCCAACCACTGTCACTAGTGGTGACTCCCTCCAACCATCACCACCATAGTTTTTCCACCTAGAGCACAGCTAGGCCACTGCTCCACCTTTGCTCCTCTGGTGGTGCCTTTTTTTATAAGGTTTTTAAAATTATTTTGTAAAAGAAAAATTAATAAATTTTTCATGCATTTATGGGGCCTATGTAGTTTTTTGGCGATATCTTGAGCATATGGGGGTCTTTTTTCATTCCAAAAGAAGCACCAGAAAGTTGGTTTTGAGATAGAGTTAATGGATTAGAATTTTTGGGATTTTTTTCCTAGATTGATACCTATTTTGGCACTTGATGTCTATTGATGAATTTTATCTTTTGGGGGCATAAATTCTTTTTTATAGCTCTATTTTCTGTTATGAAAAAAATGTCAGAAAGATCTACTCAAGCACTTTCCAGATTCTCTTTCATTTCACCAGTATTTTGTACTAGGTATTTGTGATTCATATATGAAGCTATTTTTCTCTTTTCTCATTTATGATTTCCTTTTGTAAGTTGGGGTTCAATTATTTTCTTTGTGGGGAGTGTTTTTATATTACTTTATATTATTATATTAGAAGCATTTAAAAAACCCCTTCTAAAACAATGACTGAGACCTCTTATAGTCTAGTACTCCTAAGCCCACATAACTATCATACATGGAGATCCCATATACAAAAAATTCTCCATGAAAGGGTTTGTGGTGTTGTCTAGAAATAATACAACCAACTTTTTAGAGTTAATACTAGACTTTGAAAAATAGGAATAAGATGGATGAAGCCATGGGTTTAATTTCTTTGAGTGTTGCACACAACTTACAATTTAATCTTGAAGAGTGTTCCACTCCTCAAGAAATGTGGGACAAGTTTAAATACTTGTTTGGCACCATCAATGAGTTCAAAGCACTTTAGATAGAGGCAAAGCTTACTTCTCTTGTACTTGATGCTTTCCCTCCTATTGAGGACTTTCTTATGAGGTTCAAATAGTAGAGGACTTTGTTATAGGGATGTGGGAAAGAGAAGACTGATAAGGAGTGCATCTACTTGATTCTCTCAAAGCTTCAAGGAAACTTTTAGATTTTCTCTTCTACCTTTTATTCCACTATGGATGCCTTGGGTCCTAGATTTACCATGCCCACTTTTAAAGTCTTTTGTAATCAATTGACTAGAGAGAAATCCAAGCTTACACAATTGGAAATTGTCATTGGTTCAAAGACTCAAACATTGATTGCTTAGACATCTACAGGAAAATAAAAGAAGAAACCAAAGCCCAAAATAGATTGAACAGGTAGTGAGATTTCCTCCAAGCTTACTCCTAAATTAGATACATAGAAACCCTCTCGGAAGGGTAAATCTTCAAAGTCTGGTGACTCTTCCTCCAAGACTAAGAAGTTCATAGGTGATCCTTGTAGTTTTTGTGGCAAGTAAGGACATCCAATTTCTTGGTGTTGGAAATGTCTTGAGGCTTTAGAGGAGGGTAGGCAACAACACAATATTGCTTCTCCAAAATCACCACCTCCTCCCTTAGGAAAAAGGACATGCTCTTTCTATACAAGCATTATTTTCTAGGAAAATGGACTCTTGATTATGAAGCTTCACATCATATGACACACTCACCTAATTTGGTTACCTCAATTACTTAGAGTGTTACTACATAGATTGTAGTTGGTGATTCTTCTTAGATTTCAATCATAGGATTAGGAACTATCTCTTTAGAAGGTGGTTCACTATAGGATGTTCTCTTGATTCTGGCCATTTCTATGACCCTCTTGTCTCTCTTTCATATTTGTCATTCAGAATCTGGAAAGATAGTTGAGTTCTCACCACATGATGTGGTTATTTGAGACCTCCATGACCCTGACTTGGTTATTGCTATAGGGAGTGTTGATCTTTAGTCTCACTTATATTAGTTTGATGGCTTTGAGAGATCTGATTCTATAGGTGTTTCTCTCATTGCTCATGCAAACACAATGAGAAAGCTTTGGCACTAACATTTTGGCCATGTCAACTACAAATATCTACAATAGATGAGTACAATGGAGCTAGTTATTAGATTACCTCATATCTCTTATAGTGATGGTGTGTGTCAGGGTTGTGCACTTGGCAAACATCACAAATATTCTTTTCTAGTAGGTAGATTCACATGTGCTAAGACACCATTGGAGTTGATACATAGTGATCTTATGTCATTTCCCACTCCATATTTTTTAGGTGCTTGATATGTGCTCACCTTCATTGATGACTTCTCTAGATGCACATGGGTGTACTTTTTGAAGTACAAGTCTGATGTCTTTGATTCATTTTGAATCTTTAAGATATTTGTGGAGAAGTAGTTTGGTCCTTTAGTCAAGCATATATGCACTAACAATGGGGGGGAATATGTGAATCAACCTTTTAGAGATTTTTGTATTGAGCATGGTTTACAACATCAATTCATAGTTCCCCACACTCCACAGTCGAATGGGGTTGTAGAGAGAAAGAACAAGATGTTACAAGAGATGGCCAATTGTATGATACAGGCTTGAGCTATGAGTTCTTTATTTTGGGCTAAGGCTATCAATTATGCCAATTATATTTAGAATTGGATGCCTCACAAGCCATTATGACACTTGACTCCTGAGGAGGCTTGGACTCATGTCAAGCCTGATGTTTCTACTTTCCCCATTTTTGGGAGTGAGGCCTAGGCATGTATTCTAGATGCTTAGTGAAAAGCCATGGAGAAGAAGAGTCAACCACTCATTTTTATTGGCTACTATGAGGATGTTAAGGTGTACAATTTGTTTGATCCTAATTATAGAGATGTCTTATTTTGGGGAGATGTTTAGTTTGATGAGTGTTATCCTCCATCTCCAACTTCTTCCTCACTAACTAGTACTTCCTCTACTCCTCTCAGATTGTTCATCCTATGAGGAAGATCTTGATATTGATCCCCCTTCCCCACCTCTACTAGATGTTCCATGAGTGCCCAAGTGGGCTCATGATACTATTGATGCAACTAGACCTTTGGCAGGTTATCCTATAGATACTTGTTGCACTTGTGCTTAGACTAGTGGTAGTGGCCTTCTGAGTCATGCCATTTCATATGATCCTTAAAGTTTTTCACAAGTGATAGGACACTCAGAGTGGGATAGGGCTATAGATGGGGAGTACTTTGATGAAGAACCACACATGGGATCTTTTTCCTCTTCTAAAAGGAAGAAAGTTGGTTTGCTGCCATTGGGTGTACCATACCAAGTATATTGTAGATGGTTCTATTGATATGTACAAGGCACATCTTGTTGCAAATAATTTTTTCATAGGTTGAGGGTATTTATTATTCTAAGACCTTGTCCCCTATTGCCAAGATGAATTCTATTTTCCTTGTACTCTCTCTAGTAGATTCATAGGGATGGATAGTTTTTTATTCTATTGATAGGTACAAGGCACATCTTGTTGCAAATAGTTTTTTCATAGGTTGAGGGTATTTATTATTCTAAGACCTTTGCCCCTATTGCCAAGATGAATTCTATTTTCCTTGTACTCTCTGTAGTAGATTCATAGGGATGGATAGTTTTTTAGATGGACATGAAGAGTTCCTTTTTGCATGGAGACCTTCATGATGAGATCTATATGGAGCAGCCTCATGGTTTTGTGCAAGAATCTTCATTGGTAAGTTATATGGTCTCAAACAGGATCCTAGAGCTTGGTATGAGAAGGTAGATTCCTTCTTGCTTGCTTCATAGTTCACTCAGTGTCACTCTGATCCTACAATTTTTATTCAACATCATGGGGCTGACTTATTGATACTTGTTCTTTTATGTTGATAACCTCATCATCACAAGAAGCTCAGTCTCCATGATATAGGGTGTTCAGGAAGCATTGAGAGAGTAGTTTGAAACAATAGATCTTGAACTTCTACACTATTTTTTGGGCCTATAGGTTGTTTAGTCTTTTGATGGGATAGCCATGTTCCATTTGAGAAAATACACAAATCAAATCCACAAGCCCTTGAATCAATTGCACATAGAAAACCTGTCACAGAGAAGAAAAAGACAAGAAGAGGCAAGGGTTTGGTTTGAAATAGAAAATTGTATTCTCAAATAATTAATGTTGATGTACAAATACACTAGGAGTGCCTGTATATAAAGGCCTCTAGAATACTTTTAGAATGAGCTAGAAAGAGCTAGGAGATAAGCATGAAAACTAAGCACACATCCATGAAAAGTGGATTATGCTCCATGTAGATGAGAGGATAAGTATGACAAGGTGTATCTCCTATAGAGATGATGTAAACACCATGTGTTAAAATAAAGTGATAACTCTTGTGTTGTCAACAAAATAACATGTGAGAGTACGCATACTCCTAGGTGTCAAACTAATAAATAGTGCATTTATCCTAAGTAAACTTAAGTAAAGTGTAAATAATTATAATTTACACTAACACCCCTCCTTAAGTGCAACTTAGGGTAATGCACTTAAGCTCACAAAAGATATGATGAAATGCATAATGGGTCTCGACTACTAGGCCATGTTAGGTACCCATGTACAAATGTAAAGAAATCCAACCTCTAAAAATGGGGAAAGAGGTAAAACCGCATGGGAAAAACCCTCCCCCAAAAAGAGGTAAGAACAACCATGCTAGAAAAAACATGAAGAAAGAAAGGCCTCAACAAGACCCCCGAAGGACAACTTCCATAATCCCAAACATAGAACAAAAATGGCTCAAGAGACTCTCTCAAAACTATAAGTACAACTAGCCCCCCCATGAGATAGAGAAAATACACCAAAGCCCCCCAGAATGATGGAGCTCCCGTAGAAAGGATTGAACCAATGAAACTCCAATGAAAAATAAAAAAGTGAACAAAACAAGGAAACCCCTAAATGAGAGGTGAAATTGGAATGGCTAACTGATGCTCAAAGGAGAAAACACGAGGATCCTTAGAGGGAATCCCCAAGGTAGGTGTGCTGACACTGTCATGAAAGAGGAGATGAATGTCCTTTGTAGAATGCTCAACAAGTGCACCTAGAGGCTTGACGAATGGAGCTAGAGGGCTAGGTAGAGCTGAAGAAGAATCCTACTAAAGAGAAAAGATCTCAACTAGATGTGGTTGTGGGAGTTAAAGTGGTGATCTTGGAAACAATACAAAGGTTCAAGTATCTTGATTGGACTACATGATGCTCTTGTGAAAGAGAAGATTTGTGCTTCATCAATGGAGATGGTGGACCAAAGTGTCAAAAAATGTAGAGATGGGTGGTATGATCAACTATCCCTATAACAATAAAGAATCATGTTGCACAATCCCAAATGAAGACTAAATTTGTAGTGAACTCAACTATCTTCCCTGATCCACTGTGTGTAACCTAAGAAATTGAGAGAAGGTTTGTAGATAGAGATGGAACATACAATAAATCATTGAATATACCATCCTAAATGCCAACTAAAACTTTCCCACTAGCTGGTAGGGTAGTTTTATTCTCCATGAGAATATGAGGATTGGGAGAAGGGTCAATATTGGAGAAGACACCGTGAGAAGATGTCCTATGGTGAGAAGCACTTGAATCTAGTATCTAAGGAACCTAAGAAGGGAATGCAATGGATGCACATAATGCATGACCCTGTCCAAAATCTAGTGTAGATGTTAAAAGATGGAAGAAGATTGAAAGGAAGACCCTTGTGAGGTAGAAGAGGATGGAGAGGAAATAGTGCTCTTCTAGAGAAGAGCTTGCAAATCTGCAATCTATTTCTCATAGCCATCAAATCTCTTCTAAGAACAATGTGGCTCATCATGAGCTCCCTTCTAACAATAGGAATAGGTAAGAATCTTAGTCTTCTTTTTTGCTTTCTTTGTAGAAGAAGAAGATGGACCAGTAGAGTGCTGAGAGGAATTTGATATCTACTTCGACTTTTTCTCCTGTGTATCCTTGGAAAGCAATGCCTATGACTGTGAACTTGTAAGTGAATCCATCTAAGTGAACTTGGACTAATTACAAGTTAACCTATCATAGAATGTCTCAAAAGAGGGCATCTAATGTATGTTAACCAAGGCATCCATAGTGGAGTAGAAAGTGTAAGAAAAGATTTGATACTGTCCTTGCAATTTTGAGAGTATAAAAAAGATAAACTCATCATCTGTTTTGTTTCTCCCACATCCCTATAAAAATATATGCAAAGATTTGAACTTCATCAAGAAGTCTTCAATGATGGGGAAGCTAGCTGGTGTTAAAGAGGTCAACTTTGTATCAAGCTGTAGTGCCCAAAATTCATTCACTGTGCCAAACAAGTTGTGAAACTTGGTCAAAATAGCCCAAGGAGTGGTCAAACCATCCAAGTGAAATAGTAGACTATCAAAGGTGTTCAATGTAATCAATCCCATGGCTTCATCCATTTTTTTTTTGTGCTGAAGAACCTCAAAAGGGCACTGCAGGACAAGTTGGTTCTCATCTAGACATGACCGTAAGCCTCATGACATAAGAAGCTGAGTCGTTTGTTCTTTCCAAGTGTGATAGTTGTGTGGCGTTAGTTGGGTCATAGAGGGATCTAACATTGAGAGAAGAAGAAAAAAATAGAAGGGTCAATTTTGAAGTAAATTATAAAAAAGAAAATGCTCACGCCACAATGTATAAATATATCCCTTAAAAACCAAAGAAACAACTACTAAAAGCACAAAAAATGAGAAAAAAAAAACTTGGATGCCAATTGCAGAGAAGGAGGAATCTAAAGCCTCTACTTCAATACCAAAAATAGGAGCTCAATATTACTCCAAAATGATTCTAGATCTGGAAAGTAGACAATCAATCATGCACTTTTCAAAAGAAACATTGAAATATGTGTGCATATGAGCCCGAACAAAGCCTTTGAAGGTGCAAAAAATGGGATTTTCTCATTGCAAAATTTTTTAGGAATAGAAATGTCAAACTTCCTAGACCAATGTGTAGGTCATGCAATTCTACCCCAAAACAAAAAAAAATTCTCAAAAAAATGAGCCCGTATGAGGGAGATATCGCTGTTTGAAAATCACATCTGTAGTTGTTTTTTCTGAATCACTATTGTCGCACCTCCAAAAAATAAAGAAAAAAGAGAAAATCAAATCCACAAGCCGTTGAATAACCTACACATAGAAAGCCTATCACAGAGAAGAAAAAGACAAGAAGAGGCAAGGGTTTGGTCTAAAAATAAGAAAATTGTATTCTTAGATAATTGATGTTGATGTATAAATACACTAGGAGTACCTATATATAAAGGCCTCTAGAATGCTTCTAGAATGAGCTAGAAAGAGCTAGGAGATAAGCATGACAACTAAGCACACATCCACGAGAAGTGGATTATCTTCCATGTAGATGAGAGGATAAGTATGAAAAGGTGTATCTTTTGTAGAGATGATGTAGACACCATGTGCTAAAATAAAGTGATAACTCTTGTGTTGTTAACAAAACAACACGTGAGAGTATGCATACTCCTAGGTGTCAAACTAATAAATAATGAATTTATCATAAGTAAACTTAAGTAAAGCATAAATAATAATAATTTACACTAACAAGCCATACTCTAGTAGAAGTATTCTCTTAAGTTTCTTTAGAGATTTGACATGCTTGATTGTAAGCCTACCCCTAAATCTTTTCAATCAAGTGTTGTTTTATTTACCACTTTCACTACTCCTACAATGGATTCCACTCTATACAAACAATTTATGGGTAGTTTGTTGTACCTGATACATAGACATCTTGATATTTCCTTTGTGGTTGGACTTGTCTCTCAATTCTCCCATTATCCTCATGGGATTCATTGGAAAGAATCCAAATGTATCTTAAGGTATATTAGAGGTACAACATGTTATGACATTCACCATGCATTAGGAGATCCTCACATTGTTGGTTTCACAGATTCAGAGTGGGCTGGTGATATTGATGATCGCAAGTTTGCTTCTAGTTTTGTATTCTATCTTGGATCTAGTCCTATCATATGGTCTTGGAAGAGGTAGCATGCTCACACATTATCATTTACATAGGCAAAATATAGGGCAGCTATATTGGCTAGTTAGGAGGTTTTGTGGCTTCGACAATTGATGATAGATTTTGGATTTTTTCCTAATAGTCCCACCTTTTTGTGGTGTGACAATAAGAGTGATATACACATTTTACGCACCCAGTTGAGTATCAATGGACCAAGCACATTGAGCATCACATGCACTTCATCAGGCATCTCATTCAGGATTGAACCTTGAGCTTGGAGTACATTCCTACTACTGAGCAGGTTGTAGACATCTTCACTAAACCTTTTGCATCCCTGTGGTATCTTCAACTACATGCTATGCTTGGGGTGAAGGAGGTTGTCTTGGTGGGTCTCAATGATGAGTCCTTCCTTCCTTCTTTTTCATGCTATCTCTTTTTGAAGTAGAGTTTTTCCCACTGGGTTTTCTCTATTTCTCCATTTCATAGAGATTTAGTTGTGATTGGGTACCTCATTAGGCCTTATTTCTAGGACCCAAGTTTTCTTTTGGCATTACATTATAGTTTCCTTTCTCTTTCTACATTGTTTGTAGCTGCATTGTTGCTCATCTTTAGGGTGGTGTTAGAGTAAAGTGTTAATTTAATTTAATTTATTAAATTCATTTTATTCCCTTCTTAAGATTTTACTTTATGCACCTTTTGCATATCTATTTAATGATTAATTATTAATTATTAAATTTCTTTTTCCTTTTAGTTTATCCTTTTTGGGTTTCAATCTCCTTTTATATGGATTGATATTTTGTAATTATCTAACATCTTTTTCATTTTTGAGAATACAATTTGTATATTTTCAGGGCAAAACCCTTGCCTCCTCTCATATTTTTCTTTTGTGGCAGGTTTTTTACATGTAGGTATTCAAGGGATTTGTGGATTTGTATTGATCAAATCCTTCAGTTTATACATAGTTAATATTATGCTTATCATTTATACATAGTTAATAGTATGGTTAATGCTAGTGATGTTTGGATTAGAGTTAGGGTTAGGTTTGTATACATGGTTTAGGTTAGGATTATTTTGCAGCATTGTTTGTAATATTCACATATGAAGCTTCTAGATTACATATATAATATTTTGCATCACTCTAAAACTAAGTTTTTGTCATCCATATCAACATAAGAGAGAGATAAAGAGAGGATACAAAATGACAAGATGCATAATGATGAAATGAAAAAAATGGTGGACAAATTATATTTGTTTTTAGGATTAAGTTCTAGTTTTTACAATTACAAAATAGTTTAAGATGACATGATTAGAATTTATGATTAGGTAAAGATTGGTGTTGAAAAATTAAAGGTTAAGATTAGAATTTAGCAATTAGGGTTAGCATAGTTGTAATATTGAGTTGTAGAAGTTTTGGATTATAATTATTTTGTATCAATGAAATAATCACTCTTTATCCATCATAACACATGAAAGAGATAATGAATATACGAAAATGGAAGTTAGAAATTATGACCAAAATAAATTTTGTAACTTATTTAAAATGATATTGGCCTTTAAATAAATTATGGCTTCTAATAAGTTTAGTTAAATTTATTTAAGTCATAATAGTTATATTATCAATTACATAAAAATTACTACATTATGAAAGGAAATTATTTTATTACTACTTTCTAATTTTTTTTTCTATATTTGTAATATAAAAAATATTTTAATATCAAATCTAATTATTTTATAAGGCATGGACCATAGCTAATATCATCAAAGAAATTTGTTCTATTCTTGGAAATTTTCGTAGATTCCACATTAGCCATGAATTCGGGGAGGCAAACTAATGGCATATTGGTTTGCCAACAAAGTAGTTAAGCTAGAAAAGGTGATGATTTGGAACTTAGGCAAGGACATCCCGGAAGATGTGAAAAGTTGTATTGAGCTGGAAAGAATCTAGGGTAGTGCGAGGGATATCTAAAGTTAATTATGGATATTAATGTGAGTAAGGGTTTGAGTAATTGTAATAATCGCGGTTACAGAAGATCAAGTCAAGTGATGTTATCAGTGTCAAATCGATATGTTTCTTGGGTCAATTTTTTCTTCTTCTTTACCATTTTTGGGGAAGAGAAAGAGAAATCAGTGATTATCATAGAGGCTTCCATCAAGGTTTTTAGAGGTTTGAGAAAGGTAATCAGAGGACATAGTTTATGAGAATTGTTAGTGCTAAGAATTCTAAAATGGTGGGGGAAAGAAGTAGGAAAGAATCAGTTGGAGAGGCAGACAAATGGAAACAAAGGGCTAAAGTTTAGGAGAAGTTAGAGAAGGGAGGTATAGCCAATTATATTGCTAAACTTCATGGATTTGACCTTGCAATCACTAACAGTATGGTAAATTCTTGGAAGAACGAGAGGATTAAAGTGGATGGGCTTTTGTTTTAGGTGACTGAGGATATCATTGCTCATGTAACTAAAATTTTAGTTGAGGGGTTGAAGTTTTATAGAAATAAGAAGGTATCAATGAATGCTATGAAGAACTTTGCAAAGAATATGGAGGAGAGAAAGGAACTAGTTAAGAGTGAAACTTACTACAAAATAGACTTTATCAAGAAATTATGGAGGTATGTTTTGAGGGCTATTATAGAGTATATTTCTTTGGATACTAGATTTGATAGAGTAAGAACACATCATTTTTTTAATGTTGGAATTATAGATGGAGTAACTAAGAGGGGGGGTGAATTAGTTACCACAAAAACTTATCCACAGATCCCTTAGATGTCTTAAATAACTAGTTATTGCTATCACTCGGTATTCACAAACAAAAATGTTGTAACTTGGTAGATGAACTCTATATTAATTTATTATTGATCTTTAAGAATTCATAATTATTAACATGTATACAAAATAAAATAATATGAACACAAGAGACACCAGATTTAATGTGGAAACCCAATATGGGAAAAACCACCAAGCAATTAGCTACCAATTTTCACTCTTCTGAAGTGAGCCTTTTTAGGAGCCAACCTTGTTAAAGGTTACAAAACACACTATTAGGTGTGACCCTATTAGAGGATTTAATCACCCTGATAGGAGTGGCCTTGCTAGAGAACTTTAGAACAATTCAATAGAATTGTCCACCTTGTTAGAGGATTTACAAAATGGCTGCTAAACCAACTCTGTTAAGAGATTTAGAATTCATTGCTAAAATTGTAAGAAAGTAACAATGAGTGACCTGAATGAGATGCAACTGAACTTTGCTGATACAAATCTCTATTCTACTTCAATAGATCCTCACTTGATTGAATACAACTCTACTACTTCTCAAGGATATCTGATCCTTCTTCAAAATTTTCTCACACTTCCTCTTCACAATCAACTCACTTGCATGCTCATTCATTACAATTAGAATCCACAACTTGATTATTTTATTTATACATTACAAATTGTCAAGTTGACTCATTTACAAGTTACATTTACCAATAAACAATGCATCTGTTGGCTACAAACATTACATGAAACAAATAGACTTTATTTCCCAAAATAATGAAATCCTTCATTAGCCAACCTTGCTTGGTAAACACTACCCCAGAAATGATTTTTAGTGTTAACCAAGTGAAGTTTGGTAAACACTTCAACCTCTACAAAATCCTTTGGAGACTGAGTGAACTCAGTAAGAATTGATTTTCCTTTGCTAACCTTGTGAGCTCAGTAGAAACTGTCTTCATAGTGTAACTTTGAGATACGCTCAGTAGACTCTATAATTTACTTTGGTTACAATCTGAGCTCAGTAGAATTTGTCTGATAATTGATATGACATTTGTGTAACATCAAAGATAACACACAATTAAACAATTGTATCCAACAATCTCCCTCTTTGGCATTGATTGCAATGCAACATATCATAGTAGAATGAAATTTGAGAATAAGTCTTTTCTAACAAAATTTTTTTCTCCCTCTTACATTTCATTCCACAAACTTATCAACTACAGTGATCTCCCTCTATGAAGAAATTACATAGCTTCTATTCAAGCATCAAACTCTTCACAAAAAAATTCAAATTTTAGAAAGATATGACAATATACTCTCCCTCTTTGACAACACATGCCAAAGACAACACAAACCAAATAAATAGAAATGTACTTTATGTACTGATTCATATGCAATATTTCCATGATTATTTTGCATCAACTAAAGGATCTTCAACTTGATACTTTTTGATGCATCACTAAAACTTCATTTTAGTGAGCTTTAGATAGGGGAATGACCCCTAACTTACCTCTTAGATACAAAAATGCATCCTTAGGTAAAAGTTTGGTGAATATGTTAGCAATTTTTTCCTTTGTATGGACATATTCCAATCTGATCTCCTTATCATGCACCAATTCTCTGACAAAGTGATATTTTATTGCAATGTGCTTAGTTTTTGAATGCATCACTAGATTTTTAGATATTTTGATTGCACTTGTATTGTCAAAAAACATAACAATAGGTTCTTTGATTTCCACCTTCATGCCTCCCAATAATTGCTTGAACCAAACAATATTAGAATAGTTTACTGCTGCTACAACATACTCTACTTAGGCTGTAGATTGGGATGTACAATTTTTCCTTTTATTAGTCCAAGAGACCAACCTCTTTCCAAGAAAGAATGCTCCTCCACTTGTATTCTTTCTATTATCAATGTTTCCTACCCAGTCTGCATCAGTAGACACTTTCAAATCTAGATTACCTCCAAATTTGTACCATAATCCATAATCTTCAGTGTCTTTCAAATATCTCATGATCCTTTTGATTGCCATCATGTGATTTTCTCTTGGTGTTGCTGAAAATCTTGCTACAATACCAACTGTAAGGGCAATATCTAGTCTTGTATGAACTACATATTGCAACTTTCCAATCATAGATCTATACACTATCTAATCTACCTCCTTTGATTCATCATCTTGGTGAGCTTTAGACCAGTGCACATAGGAGTTCCAGCTAGTTTACAATCCTCCATACCAAACTTTTTCAATATTTCCTTGATGTATTTAGACTAAGTGATGTAGATGCCATTCTTACTCTGCTGAATTTGAAGACCAACAAAGAATTTGATTTCACCAAACATTGACATTTCAAATTCCTTGTTCATTTTCTCTAAAAATTCTTTGCAAAGATCATCATTTCCTATGAACAAAGTACCATCCAAAAATATTTCTGCCAAAACAATCTTATTATCTGGTCCTTCCTTGATATACAAGCTACTATTATCATTAGTTCTCTGAAAACCAATCTGAATAAGATAGTTATGCAGTCTTTCATACTATGCTCTAGGGGCTTGTGTTAGACCATACAATGCTTTGTGTAATTTTTAGACCACATGCTTCTTGTCTAGATCAAAAAAACCTTCAAGCTGCTCAATGTAAACTTCTTCTTCCAGTATACCATTGAGAAATGCAGATTCAACATCCGTCTGATAAACCTTAAATCCTTTGTATGCAGCATATGCAAGTAGGGTCCTGACACCTTCCAATCTTGCAACAGGAGCAAAAGTCTCTCCATAGTCCATTCCTTCTTCTTGACAGTATCCTTTGCATACCGGTCTAGCTTTGTTCCTTGACACCTTACCATCTTCATTCAACTTATTTCTGAATACCCACTTAGTTCCAATAACATTTTTATCTTTAGGCCTAGGTACAAGAGTCCATGTTTTGTTTTTCTCTATTTTCTCTATTTCTTCATTCATAGCCTCAATCCAACTTTCACTTTCTAATGCATCTTTGACACTTCTAGGTTCAAAATCAGCAAGTAAACAAGTACCTTTCAACTTACTTCTTGTCATAGTTCCTTCAGATTTGTCTCCAATGATCTGATCTGGTGCATGATGTCTCCTGACATATTTGGCTAATACAAGTTCCTTGCTTTTTGAATGAATTGCACTGTCATCCTCTTGCACTTCAACTTTAGGTTCTAGCTATTTTGTCTACTGCTTGGGTCCTTCATACTCAGTAGGTATTGACTTGATAGCATCAAAATGTAACTACATTTCCTTTTCTACCATGACCAAATACCATTTGAACTTCTCAAATGCTTGTAATTTCTCTCTCAGATACATGACAATCATCATTCTTGAGTAATCATCAACAAAAAGAATGAAGAACTTTTCTCCAATATAGCTTTCAATTCTAATAGGTCCACACAAATTAGTATGCATAATTTCTAAAACTTCTTTAGACTGATAGTTCTTACTTTAAAAGCTAGTCTTTCCCATCTTACCAATCTAACAATTCTTACATAGAACAACATCAGATTTCTTTATACTGGGAATGCCTCTTACTTTCCTGAATTTTCTTATTTTTACCAAGTTATCAAAGTTCACATGACACAACCTCCTATGCCATAGCCAACTTTCTTCAACTTGAGCAATAAAGCATGAACATTCACCAAGTTCAAGATAGAACAAGTTACCTTTTGTCTGTGTGCCTGATCCAATTAGCTTTCCTTTGTCATCCAACAGTCTTTCTTTTCCATGCATGAATTCCAATTTGAATCCATTATTGAGTAGTTGTGCCACACTCAAAAAATTGTGTCTTAGTCCTTCTACCCATTATGTACTATCACATACAAGCTCTTTGGTTAGAGAGATTCTTGCTCTTCCATTTATGCAACAAGGTTCATTATTACCAAACCTCACACTACCACCATCATAGTCTTCAAAATGTTCAAACTTTGTTTTATCACCAGTCATATGATGAGAGCAACCACTATCTATAATCCATGTATCATTTTTTCTCACATGAGAAATAAGTGTCATTTCCTCATCATTGTTAGATTCATCTTTCACAATAATGTAAACAATTTTATCTTCATCATCATCAGAATCATTAGAATCCTTAGCCATGAAACATATTTTCTTACCTTTTTCCTTGAATGATTTGAAGTCTTTCTTGCCACTGCACTTGTGACCTTTTATCTCATCTTTTTTTTTCTTATTTGGGCACCTAGCAACAATATGTCTAATTTCTTCACATGAAAAATAGATTAGAGGAACCTTACCTTTGTATTTCCCTTTGCCTCTAGAATATTTCCTTTCTAGTAGAGCTTCAACCACCTCAAGATCAATGTCAGAACTCTATTCTGATTCATCTTCACTTTCTAATTGAGAATCCTTTATCTTCTTGCCTTTCTCCTTGAGTGAAAGCTTTGCTTCAAATGCTGATTAAATGTTCTTGGCACCTGGAACATAGTTATCATAGTTATCTAGCTCAAATGTAGTCAATCTTCCAACTATAAATTTATCTTATGATTTGCTTCACATCTTCTTTCTTGAATTGCAAAAACTCTAATTGCATAAATGGGAAGTAATGTTCTAAGAACTTTAATTACAATTTTTTCCTCCTCAATGTCTCCTCCAGAAGCCTTGATTGTGCTGACAACTACTTTGACTCTTTCAACATATTTGGCAATGTTTTCATCCTCTCTCATCCTTATTTGATCAAATTATCCTTTTAAACTTTTTTCTTTAGCTCTTCTCACATTATCATCACCTCCATAGATATCTTTCAGCTTGTTCCACATTTCAAAGGTAGTTGTGTAGTCTTTGACATTGTCAAATTCTTCATAGCTTAGGGTAGATGCAATGTCTATCATCATGGTGTTATGAGTCTTCTTCTTAGGAATGTCATTAATAGATAATGTTCTAGAAGGAGTTACATATGCTCGATCAAAATATTTCAATCTTGAATCTCTAGTGGAAGCCAAATGGAGTCTCATGATACCTTGCCATGCTGAAAAGTTATCCCTGTTAAGCCTTGGAATTTCCCTCTTATAAGACATCCTGATCTTTAGCTTAGATCCTTGAAATCCTTCCTGTAAGCACCAAGAGCTCTGATACCAATTGTTGGAATTATAGATAGAGTAACTGAGAGGGGGGGTGAATCAGTTACCACAAAAAATTATCGACAGATCCCTTAGATGTCTTAAATAACTAGTTATTGCTGTCACTTAGTAGCCACACAAAAAAATGTTGTAACTCAGTAGATGAACTATGTATTAACTTATTACTAATATTTAAGCATTCATAATTATTAACATGCATGCAAAATGAAATAATATGAACACAAGAGATGCCAGATTTAATGTGAAAATCTAATATGGGAAAAACCACCAAGTAAGTAGCTACCAATTTTCACTCTTCTGAAGTGAGCCTTGTTAGGAGCCAACCATGTTAAAGGTTACAAAAAAAACTATTAGGTGTGACCCTATTAGAGGATTTAATCACCCTACTAGGAGTGGCCTTGCTAGATTACTTTAGAACAATTCAATAGAACTATCTACCTTGTTAGAGAATTTACAAAATGGATGCTAAACCAACTTTGTTAAGAGATTTAGAATTCACTACTACAATTGTAAGAAAGTAACAATGAGTGACTTGAATGAGATGCAACTAAACTTTGTTGATACAGATCTCTATTCTACTTCAATAGATCCTCACTTGATCGAATATAACTTTGTTACTTCTCAAGGATATCTGATCCTTCTTCAAAATTTGCTTACACTTCCTCTTCACAATCAATTCACTTGCATGCTCATTCATTACAATTAGAATCCACAACCTGACCTTTTATTTATACATTACAAATTTTCAAGTCAACTCATTTACAAGTTACATTTACCAATAAACAATACATCAGTTGGCTACAAACATTACATGAAACAAATAGACTTTATTTCCCAAAACAATGAAATCCTTCATTGGCCAACCCTGCTCGGTAAAAACTACTCTAGAAATGATTTCCAGTGTTAACCAAGTGAAACTTGGTAAACACTACAACCTCTACAAAATCCTTTAGAGACCGAGTGAACTTGGTAAGAACTAATTTTCCTTCACTGACCTTATCAACTCGGTAGAAACTGTCTTCATAGTGTAACTTCTAGATATGCTCAGTAGACTCTGTAATTTACTTTTCTTACCATTTGAGCTCGGTAGACTTTGTCTAATAACTGATATGATATCTGTGTAACATAAAAGGCAACACACAATTGAACAATTATATCCAACATATTACTCAATAATTTTTGCTATGGTGTCAAGGTTTATTTCCCTTTTTATTTATATACTTCCATGTGTAAGGGTATTTCTAAGCACAAGAAAAAGCTCTCTACTAATTCGGCCTTGCATGAGGGGTTAATGCTACTAATATATGAACATTTCAAGGGTCAAATCAAAAGTAAAACCCTCACCCAGGTTGTGGATGCTTCTATGGAAATGAGAAGCTCTAGCTTCTCGTCTGACTCGAAGGATATTCAGAGTATTAGTTCAAAGGATGAAAAAGATAATATTTCATCTGGTAAGAAGGCCAAGGCTAAGGAGAAGAAATCACTCTTGTTAACAAAAAATCCATGCAAGAAAAGACTTAGAGGACTAGAGCCAAAAACTTCAAGTCAGGGAGATGAAGAATACAACAAAGAAGGGGAGGATATGAATACTAAGGATGAGAATTATGAGAATGAGGATAATAAGGAGGAGCTAGTGGCTAAAAATAGAGGAGGTCTAAAGAGAAGGATTCTGAGGGGATTTTGGATTCTAGGCCGAAGATCTTTTCCATTCCTCTTTCCCCTATTCATCCTTAGGAATAGGACAAGGAGAAGAATGATGGTGAAGGTGGAGAGGTAGTAATTAGAGATAGGTGCATGGCCTAGAAAAAGTTCAATGTTAGAAATTCCAAAATGGGTATTGTCAAAGAGGTAATGAACCCCCAAATTCTCGAAGAAAAGAAGGGTCAGCTCTAGATTGAGGATCTCATTGATCTAGACATAATGCCATTACAGATAATGCAAGGGAAATGGGCATGAATTTGATTAATAATGCTAGAAAAAATATGATCAACAACTTTAGATCAATAAAATGGCTATAACATGAATTGGAGGAGTTCAGAGAAAGAATGGATTAGTTGGAGAACAAAAGGAAGAAGCCAAATAATGGTAATTTGAATGATCAAGGGGAGCACCTCAGCTTGGTGGAAGAGAGAATTAAAAATTTGTAAAATTACAACCATAATCTGGCTAATCAGATGATTTCCATTCTGACTTCTATAAATGATAACATCTCTTCCCTTGCTAGAATACTGAAAGCAAGAGGTTTACTAGATGAAAATGAGGAAAAGGCCAGAGCTAGAGACAACATGGAAGAGGACACGATGACAGACATTACCTTCAACAGCTTAGATTGAACTAGTTAGAAGGAGTAGGAGTAGATTGCTGAGGAGTTGTACAAAGCCTATGAAGTGGCAAAAATAATGCAGGAACTTGAGAGAAAGACGAAGGAATAGCTTAGGTTTTTCTTTTCCTATCTTTTAGACTATTAGACTAGTATAGTTTTTTGATAGTTGGCTTTTTGTTTGTCTGTTGTTCTGGCTTTTTGCTTGTCTGTTGTACTGGCCTTTCGGTTGGCTATTGTTCTTTGACTAGGCTTTTGTTGCTTATTATTAGCCATTTGAAATGTTTTAACTTGTGGGTTTTAGGATCCCTATAAAACTTGTTTTTTTTATCAAAAACTTTCATTTTATATTTTTTAAACAAATTACTTTATACTATGGAAAATATTTTATTACCACCTTCAACTATATTACAGGATAATAAAGCCCTATTTTTCATTTCCATATTCTATTAAACAATTATACTTTTTAAATTATTAAATTACCACTTCTAATGATTTTATTAAAAATAAATTGACTATTTTATAAAATTAAACTGATTTACTTGACAATATTAATATTATAAAATTTATTAATAAGGAACCTTTTCACCCATTCTTTTAAATGGATAGACTTTTAAATAATTGAAACATGCATACTTTCCAAATTATTTTAGTATCACATACAATAATTTTATAAAATATTTTATTTTCTTCATAAAATTAGATACATTTACTTTCTATTATAAAATTATTCTACTATCATCTTTTCAATATTGTTTCTAATTTATTTACTTTTTAAGTATTATCTTTCAAAAATTGTATCTTAAGAGAACATAATAACATACCCTCCGTTTAGGGTTTCTTGGCAGCCTGATTATATTCCCTAGTGCCCATCATTTCTGTAGAGACAAAAAGGATTTGAGTCAATCTAATCTACTAACCAACAGAGAGATGGAAATGTTCATTAAATTACAAAACATAAAATCAAAATTACATGATGAAAAATATTTCACAAACCTTATGCAAAAGGACTTTTTTGGGCCATTAAATGCATGCATTCCCCATAGAATCTATTTCAATGAAACCCTAAAATATTCATTTTTAGCACAAGCTTCCAAAAAATTCTTCTAGAAAAGAAAACTAAACTTGAAATATGTCATCAAGGTTAACAAAATTTTGTTCAAATTTGAAGCTATAAATCATAGCTTAAGTTTTGCAACTATGTTTGAAAAGGATTCAATGAAAGCTACAAGTGATTTTAAAAAAAAATCAGGAATTACAAATCACGCCTAGCCAAGAATTGTCTTATGCAATTCCATTATCTTTCTAATGTCTTCATTTTCTCCATTAATAGTTAATTATTGATGTTCTATCTTCAACTTTTAATGAAAGTAGAAAAGATTCCTTTTGAATAAGTTTCACATTCATAGTGTATGTTATTTAAGCCTAATTTAGTGTTCTTGCCATTTTAGGTTTGTGGCTTTTCTTACATGTAAATTATTCAACCCATGATTTATTTTTTGATGAATAGTCCTTTTCTTTTAATAAATAATATACTAAGAATACAATTCACAAAAAGGGTTAGGGGATACAAGATCACCCCACGAGAGTTCACAAAGCTAAAGCTAGAATCAACAACTATTCATCAAAAAAAATATAAGAAGCAACCCTTAGGTAGCTAAAGTAGTGCCAACTGAGGGGGGTGGTTCATCTCAATCATGAAATCCCTAGTCATCCCTAGGATTGGTAGGTGGGATGGGAATAGTCCAACATTAGCAAAATCATCAAGGGCCTAGTTGGCATCCTTGGTATCAGGCTACGAAGGTGAGATGGCCAATTCTAGGTGAAAGGGCCTCTTTCTAGAAACCACATGCCAAGAACCAGGAGGAGGCACCAGGATCAAGGATCATCTTGTGCCATAATAGGATCGAGAAATTGAGTGGTGGACACTATCACCATTTCCATCATTGGGAGAGTGGTGGTAGGAAGCTTGCAAATGTGGCATATGTGAGCAATATCCTAAAGAACTTTACCCTTGGCAGTGGCCTCTGGGTAGTGTGGAATCAATTGAGGCATCTTGAGGCACTTTGGCAACCATACAAGGGGTATTGCCCCAGTGATTGAGAAGTTCTTGAAGGTGGGCCACCTCTAGAGCCACCTTGTTGGCTTGCACTTGGATTTGCATCTATACATTATTACAAATGTATGCTTTAGTGTACATGACAATATTTATATCAAGAAAACTATGAGTGAAAGTTTCTATCTTTGCGTAGAGTGAACAAAATCTCCATCCTAAAAGTATGCCATATCTTCGTAAATTTTCTAGGGAACCTAGGAGAATCAACCAAAATAACCATATGCCAAGAAAAGGGTTTAGGCTGAAATGTCTTAAAGAAATTATGAATTCAATGCCAATAATTTTGAGTACATCTATAGAACTAGAAAATATGTAGAAAAGACTCTGGTTGGCCAAAAAATGGACACCAAGGATCTGGAACCCCAATATACTTAAGCTAAGGCCCAAGGGGAAAACCTTGAAAAGTCAGGCACCATGCAAAATGAACAATCTTGGGTTCTATAATGACACTCCACATAGTGTCAAAGCACTTTCTCCACTGAGTAAGGGAAGATTGCAAATGCCATCTCTGATTGAGGGTATCCACCATTAGTAGATGGGGAGAAATCCATTGATATCCCAAGCTTGGCTTGTAGCTAGTCAAGGGAGTGGTAGGATACCACTTCTACTCAGTCCACCAAGGTTGAATAGACTCGGTACCCACTTTATCAATTAAGTGACCTGGAATTGCAAAAAGCAACAAATCAAAAGTTTTTCAATTTGAATGGGCAAGATAAAACTATACTTGCATATCTTCTCAGGGTTTGAGACTCATGGAGACCCTAGAGAAAAGATCTTTAGGAGTCTTGATGCTACATTTGAAAAAACACAGAGCACTAGCACCTTGAGTCTTGGCTAGAGGAATACCCTAGATGGAAAATATAGGAGACCACCAAATGTTTTGCTGGTTCAAAGAGAGCCCAACATGGAACTCATCACTAGACAAGAAAAGCTAAGGCTTATAGCTTTCCAAGCTTTCCATATGCTCTTGATAATAAAAGATCCCTGTATGTGCATGGGTTCTTGCATGATGAGAAGGTTCTAAATGCAAATCCCCTTCTAAGTAGGTCTTTTAATATGAAACCCAGAGAAGATGCAATGAAAACCATAATCTTCCAAGCTTCATCTCTAGTGATGGCACAAATAATCTATTTTACACAAAGAGTAAGGCCTTTCTTCTATGTGGAGAGAAGGCTAAGACCTCCAGACTCTTTATGGAGACAATAAAAATCCCAAGCATCTCTATAAAAGCCATGATGGTCAGAACTAGAGGCCCAAAGAAAATCACAGAGTAGTCACTCTAATTTCTAATAGGAGGATTTAGAAGGATCCTAATAGGAAGAATAATAGACATGCGTAGCTGCAAGAACTTTAGAGAAAATCTAGAAATTTCCCACAAGAGAAAGCAGTTTTGTAAGCCAATAGTCTAGCTTCTTTGTAATCTTGGAAAGCACAACATTCCAAAGATCTACTAGCAAAGCTTGATAGGCAAAAGGAATGCCCACAAAGCAAAAAATCTCCCTATGTGTGACCCATTTCCATTCAAACTAGTTAAGCCAAGGAAAAGTTGGCAGGAAAGACTAGTGATAATAGAGCTTTTTATGCCACTAAATAGAAGAGCCAAAGGCTTGAAAAAAAATGTCAAGGAAATTCAAGGCATTATTGATGTTTTCTTCATCCTCCAAATGAATGAGAAAAGAATCATCAAAAAAATGACCATTGAGCAACTGGGAAGAGGAATCTAGCAAGGAAATGCCATGAACCAAACCTAAAGAGATGGAGTGGGCTAACAAGTAACCAAACCCTTCAAAAAAAAGAACATATAACACTGGAGATAGAGAGAAACCCTACTTGATGGAAAAAAAAAATCTCGAAGGTGTCAGATTAGTAGTTATTGATAATAATGCAAGCATTAGCATCTCCATAGACTGTAGAAAATTGGGACTGAAACCACAAGTATGGAGCATAGACAAAATGAAAGGCCATTCAATCTAGTCATAGGCTTTAGAAAAATCAATTTGGACAAAAAAGATGGCTGATTGGTCTTGTTAGCCCACTCAATACCTTCCCACATAGCAATAATGTTGTCAAGAGTATACCTGGATTTGATAAAGCTAGTTTTCTCTAGCCACATAGCTAAAGGAAGGAGATGGAAAATTTTAAGAGAAATTGCCTTAGCAATAATCTTTTAGGACACATTAAAAAGGGTAATGGGCCACTAGTTATAAATATCCTTAGGATCACTAGCTTTAGGTATGAATTTGATGTTTCCTTTGTTGATAATAGTTCCTAGGCTTTTATAATGGTAGGCTTCAAGATAAACTTTGTACAAGTTAGGACCAATATACTCCCAGAGGTGTTTGAAAAATTCATAAGGAAATCCATCACACTTAGGGGACTTGTCATCAACCATGGAGAAAACTATTTCTTTAAGGTCTTGGATGGTGAGAAGCTACTCATAGAAAGCATGTTGCTCAACCATTAGGTAGTTTGGAGTAACATAAATATACTTTTTGAGGGCATCCTCTTAAGCAACAAAATTTTCCTATGAAGAAAACACATTTTCATAATGGTGAACAAAAGCTTGAAGGATGTCAGGGAGACTAGTGAGAACAAAAGTGCCTTGTTTGATTTTTTTAATCCCAAAATTGGTATGACAAGCTCAAAGAGCTTGAAAAACTCCTTTGAAGCTTGATCACAAACCTCTAACCAATGGAGGTGAGCTTTGATTTGGGCCCCTCGAGCAACAGAATTATCTACAACCTACTTTTCACAGTACAATTTGGCAAGTTTTATTTGAAAATTAACATCAAAACCTTGGGTTAAGGGTTGAGCCTAAGAAGCTTTCTTGAGAGCAATGGTATTGGATTCATAAGACTGCCTTTTGAAAGCTACTGCTAATTGCTGCCCATAGATGTGGAAAAATAAAGTGGTTCTAGTAATGGCATCATTCCACCACTAAATCCACTCTATCTAAGAATATGGACATGGCTCCAAATTCTAGACACGTAGGATATGAGCGATACTAGAAGCATGCATCAACATTGACATATTGAGGAAAAACTAAGTCCTGACAACTCACTGGATAGCTCTTTGCCACAAAAAATAAAAATAAATGAGACAGTGGTTTGATAATGTCACATATGGAAAGGGAATGATAGGTAAATCTTGATCCTTAGAAAATGAGAAAAAATATTGTGCAGTAATCATGGCATGATAGAGACATTTTAAAATGCAGTCAGAGCTAGCTTGAAAGTTGGACCAAGTGTGCCAAGCCCCACTATGCTGGCATCGGTTAGTATTGGGATAAAAAAGGCCCAATTTATTATGCATGTAATACTAGGCTTTCCTTTCCCTAGCTATCCAACAAAAAGGCAAAATATCATCTTTATTAGAGGCTAACTCAACCATGTTGAAGTCACTACACATAAATGAAGTAGTTGGAGGTAGGTTGTCAATCATCCAACACCACAATTGAGATCTTTCTATAGTATCATTGGAAGCATAAACATTATAACTCCAAAAGAATGATTGTTAATAGAAAGAAAAATTCAAATGATTCTGTGCATGGGGTCAAAACTATGTGAAATAATAGCAGAATGAAGATGAGGTGATAGGAGAGTAACTACACTGCCTCTGCTAGAATTGTGCTAAGAGAAAAAAATAATGCCATCTAGCCCAATGACGTGACATGCAGAGGAAAGCATGAAACCATAGATCATAACTTCTTGCATATAGAGAAAATCTAAATTACCAAGTCTATGATAGGTATCCTTGACATAATACTTTTTGGAGAGGTCTGTAAGACCTTGCACTTTCCATGATAAATGATTCATGAAAATTCTTCCATATCTTCCTCATCATTAAGAGAGGAGTAGCTATTCTTTAAGAAAGTTGAAACTTAGTTAAAGCTAGAAGGAAAATCCTTTGGTAATGGCCTAACATTTCTCCTCTAGCTTTTCAACACATCTAGGAGGACTGCAAGAATGCCACACATTCTAAGTCACAATGGAAGAATCAACAAGAGGGGTAAAAATTACAACTAAGGTGTTAGCCTTGGCAGCCATCTTGATCCCTTGTGAACCAAGGTTTGAAACTTGTGAAACACCAATGTTTGGTTTGGAAAAAATAGCTCACATTCCTACTATGGCTGGGGTTTGTGCTCCTATTGAAATTGGAGGAACCAAAATGACAACCACATATGACTATTTAGGAGCCAAGGGAGCCTTTCCCTTGCACCCAAAAGTAGTCCATTCTTCTTTTTTCTTCCCTTCTACTAGTTTGATAGGGGCCTCTTTAGGTAGGGTTTTAACCTTAGGTACAGCCAAAGGGAAATCCCTAATCTTGTGTTCCACTGATTGGCACCTATAATAGGTGTTAGGTAGGTTCAAATAAAGCACCTTCTAAGAGAAGGTTTGAGAACTAATCTGTATCTCCATAGAATCCTTAAGATCCTTGGAGAGATCAAGCTCAATCTAAATGCATTTATGAGGATGAGCATTGAAAAAAATTGTGCTCCTTCATAATAACTTTGCCAAGAGTATTGAAAATGGACTCAATAAAAGGCCCACTTGGAAAGGGTAAACCTGGGAACTCTACCCACATAGGAACCCTAAGCATTTTGTCATAAGAGACAGTGAAATCTCTTGACCATCTTTGAAAAATAAGTAGCGAAGAACACGTAGACTGAGGACCATTGCTAAAAATTACATCTTCCTATGATAGGTTGGCAAAAAAAAAAAAAAACCTTTGGTAATTTTTTGCACACAGTGTCAAGGTAGATTCCATAAGGAGTCCAACTCTTGTTAACCCATTCTCAGAGCATAGCTTCATGAGGAGTCCTACCCACAAAATACCCTATTAAGGTATGTTTCTCTAACCAATTACAAGCAACATCAAATTCTTACAAAGGAAGGATAATATCAAGATTACCTCATGAAAGACCTTTAGGATGAATCTATGAGGGCATTTGTTCAATAGAGGCGCCTTGCTTTCCAAAGTAGTAGCATGAACATCAATATCAACAATTGGGTCACCATTGGCTAGGGCCATTATAAACTACCCTAAAGACCCCCATAGTAAATCTAGTTTGATAGGTGGAAAATATAGAAATAAAGCTCAGATAGAGAGTCATACGCAAGGAAACTCAAAGATTGCATGAAACCCTAGCAAAGTGAAAAAACCCTAGCCAACCCATGATTTTAAGATTTTATTAATGGGGTTTATTTGAGTTGGCAATAGAATTAGCATAATTTCTTTGATCTAATTTTCCTCTTTCCTTGGCTAGCTTCAGGATAAAGGCAAAGGAGCAAGCAACAAAATAAGAAGGCATATGTAGGAGAAAATTGAGAATTCTGTCTTTAAAAGAGAATTTAGAACCTTTATAAGGTATGAGCATTACTCAGCTAGTTGTGATTTGGGTATGATTGGTTTTCTTGGTAAACATTTTTTTTGAGAAATTATATATCTAGAACCGATGAAACTTGTTGATAAATTATTATATGTAGAATTATTGTAAAATTTGGGAGAATGAGTTGATTGGGCAATTTTTTAAGGAGGATTAAAGATTGTAGAATGAATGAGTAGATTACCTGAGAACCACACCATGAGGACATGATGGAAAATTCAATGATTTGATTGAGATGGCAATGCTAAGCATATTAAGTATTTTGTTTATGTTTTTCAGGGAATTCTATGATTTTTTAGATCTGTCTCTATTTGACAAAGAAAACCACAAACATGGCATTGTAGGTGGAAGTATCAGTGTCCTATGAAGTGGAATATCCTATTAATATTCCTTACATTTTAATTTAGGGACTTCATATGCATGTGAGCTTTTAGTTTGTCATCCACGACTTATTAAGTTTATGTCACAATCTCTTATGGAGCTGTATTATTATGTTAAGGAACTAGTTTTGGTAGTGGAATGAGTGAAAATTATTTGATAGTGTCATACAGATGTCAAATCCTTAATAGTTCTGTCATTATTAGTTAAACTTTTATAAAAGAGAGATTGTTAATTCTACAAATGTTAATTTTTGGTGTAATTTTTTAAAGGTTTTCAAATAGGTTCTATTACTTCTAGAATATCAATATCAGTTAATAGAATCTATTATTTATTTTAGATTTTTCATATATTATAAATGTGTAATTAGAATTTATTTATAAAAATATTAAATTTTTTTAATGCAAGAACTAATTTTCTATAAAATTTTTTACACATATTAAGCTTCAAAAACATCTTATCCTTCTTTACACAAAAATTTAAATAAATCATAAGACTTTTCATGACTTACATGATTTACAGATGCATTTTATTTACTTTGTAAGTTTTAATCAAGATTTTATTTTTTTACTAATTTCATTAACTTTGACTGATGTTAAAACCCTTCCTATGAAATAGAGCAGATATCTTGTGTAAAAAGAACGAGAACATGCTTCAAAGTTGAATAGATTCTTCAATCATCATTATTTTTTGTAGAATAATTTTTTAAATTTTCAAAAATCATTTAAATTATTGCCAATCATATTTTTATATTTCATTGGTGACAAGGAAGATTACATAACATGGTTATACTAGCTTATATATTATATAATATATATAGGGAAGCCGAGAATTATGAGGTTTTAATTTTTATAGAATATTTTTTCATATATTATTAATTTAAATTCTCAAAACTCTTGACTTTCCTATAATATATATAATATATAATGTATAATATATATAAGCTAGTAGCAGTGGCATGCCACCATAATATATAAAACTATTTATTATTAATAGATAGTCAAATTATTCATTCTCTATTAAATATTAAAATTAATTTAAAAAAATTCAATACTGTGGCGGTGAGAAATATTTAGGATTTCATTATGGAATATTAGTTTATGATTATATTTTAATTTGGTATAATATTCAATTAGGCTCCATGTTAGAGTTTAAATGGATGTGGTTTTGGGTTAGGGTTAAATTTAGTTTTGCCTCGGTGTTAGGGTTATATTTAGTGTAGGTTATGATTAATTTTTTTTTATTATTGGGGTTGGGGTTCATTCTTATTAGTGTTAGGACTTAGGGTTAAGGTTCAACGAGGTTTACATTTAACATTTATTTTTATTTTCTTTATTTTTAAATTTCAATATTGTATTTAAGATGAGGTTTAGTTTGGTTTAATGTTAAATAGGGTCTGTAAATAAGGTAAAAACATATTGAGGGCTAGACTTTTATACAATTTAGGGTTTAAAATTATTATTTTTGGTAAGGATTAATAGTTTAATTTAGTGTAATTATATTTTTACAATTTAATTTTACTTAAATTAAATATATGCATACTCTAGTGTACCACTCTACCTATCTCCCTCTCTTTCTCATCCTCCATTTCTATTGTCCATATTGTATCTATCTTAGTTATCTTCCTTCATATCTTTGTCTCTCCCCTTTTTAGTTGTACTCTCTCTATCTTCCCCTCTCTCTATATATAATTTACTTATGTTTGTTTGATTTACTATGTCTTTCTCCCTCTCCATCTCTATCTATGTACCTCCATACACTTGAATGTTTTTATCACACTATCTCATTATCTATATTTCTCCCTCTCACTCTTAATCTATGTACCTCCATATACTTGTATTTTATATACGCTCTTCACATATCCTTGGAATCTTTTAGGGTGGGTTCTCAATAGCTATGCATTTAGACTGATCACTAGATTCGTAGGGAGGATATGATCTATTAGCTTTGTCACCTTGGGGAGTTTGAGATCAAGTCTCACTTTATTTTTTTGTTGTCCCATTTACTATGATATCTAATCAAGATTCTACTATTTGTAAGAGTGTCAGTCTCTTCCCTCATTCTTCAGATATATTGACCAACATTTTCTTGCACTCTATCTTTAGGAGACCATGCAGCTTCATGAGCACACTATACAACTCTAGCTTTGCTTGACATTAACCCCTACACAACTGATTACCTCCTTCTTCAATCCTAGAGTTCTTGTCTGAGGATTGAAGTAGCCTCTTTGCACTATCTCGGTTCATACCAGATTTGTGAGACCTTGTAGAGATTATACTTGGCAACATCCCTCTAGTAGACCTTAGAGGTGACCTTCTAGAGTACCTAATTTCCCTAATGTCCACCTTTCCATTCTAGACTACTTCTCACCTGTGAGGAGTTATTAGCTATTGTTATTCCTTTTTCTTGGTTCTTTTGTTGTTTTTCTTTCACGTTCCTTCTGCGGATGCTGTTTGGTGATCCCTCTACTAACATTTCCCCTTTGTACTATTTCTAGTCCCTTAGACCCTTGTTGGTCTCTTGTTGGAGATTGATAAATTTATCTTATCTTATCTATCTCCTTTTCTTTTCATTGAACCTTTATATCTCTCTATTTCCAAGCCTCTCTCTATATTTGTGTCTCCCTAATTATTTCTCTCTATTCATCCACATATATGCACATTCTATGTATATATACACATGATCGTCTCTAATTATGTATTATTTATCTCCATAAACTTCTTTCTTACCCACTCTTATCCCTCTATCTCTATTTTCCCATCTCCATATCTTTCTCTATCTACACATGTCTCTTATTTCATCTACTCTTCTATAATCTATGTATCTCTATAAATCATTTCATATATACTCATATTTTTCTTGTATTTCATTCTCATTATTTTTTCTATATCTCTCCACTTTCCTCTTATATTTGTCTACTATCTACATCTTTACACTTTGCCTGTGTTAGGGTAACAATTATAATTTGGTTTTATTAGATTTAGGTTTTAATTTTTTTTATTAATAGTTTTGATGATTTGTAACTTATTTTAAGGCTAGAATCAAATATTAGATTCAAAGTTAAGGTTTATTTATTTATTGAACCCTATATATTAATTTAAGGGTTTTATTAGGTTTAATATTGGTTTTTTAAAGTGCTATAATTTGATTTTATTTATATCATCTTACCCCTCTCTCCCCCTCCCCCTCTCCCCCCCCCCCCCCCCCTTCTCTCTCTCTCTCTCACACACACACACACACACACACACACACACACACACACACATCAACTTCATATCTTCATCCATCTTTACTACTCTATAATTGTCTCTTCTTATCTACCTCTCAATTCTCCCATCATCTCTTTCTATACTTTACTTTTGATACTATTGATATGAGATTGTTTTGAAGTAAAGAACATTCAATTTTTCAATGATTGTTTTGTCATTGATGTGAAACTTGCTAGTTGCTAGTAAGACAACTGCCTAGTTGATTTAAGTACTATTTGTTTGATTTATGAGAGGTTTTGATCAAATAAGATAGCGAGAACACCTAAAGGAAAGGTTGAGTTATGATATTTAAAATGAGTACAAAGATTAGTTAAGATAGTGATGACATAGTGTATTGATTTTCTACTTAAGGCTAAAAAGGATGGAAACATTGATTAAGTCTAGAAAAACAAGTAAGAAGAATTGAGCCTGCCAAGCTTAATTGAGTGGACAATAGGTGCTGAGAAAAGTTAGTACAGACTGAGAAAAAAATTAGTTGGAGCTAAGAAAAGTGAAGATTCAGTGTATGCCAAGTGAACTTAGTGTAAGATGAGTAAAGTTTAGTAGATGTTGAGCACTAGTAAACTTTAGTGTTTGCCTAGTTGTCTAAGTCAATGATGAGTGGAAGAACAATATGGAAGTCAAGTAACAACATATTGATGCCAAGTGCCAGTATTAATGTTAAATCATATATTTGACAAATCTAAGATGACTATTTTTTTTTCTTGAATTGTGTGAAGCATGTGGAAGATAACTATGATGAGTTCATGGCACATAATTTAAGGTAAACCATTTTGAGGTGAATTCAAATAGGATTGAGGGAGAAGTTTCTAGAGGAACCAAGTGGAAAAGTGGGTAGATTCATTGTATCCTACCTAATCCTACAGAAGCCTTAAATGGACTATTGAGGTTGAATGAAAAAAGATCTTAAATATCTATTTATAGAGAGAGATGGTCAAAAGAAAAGGTTATGTGCAAGAACCTAAGGAAGACAAGGAGTCTAGGGTATTGCTTCATTTAATGGCCAAAAAAAAAGAAACTAGTAATGGAAAGAAAATTAGGAAGGCTTAAGATTTTTAATGCTTGAAGGGTGAACAAGCTATCAAAGCTAAAGTGTGTGAAAGCTAAGAAGAATAGAGGACTAAAATAGAGATCTATAATCTGCAGGTGAGTTATAATTTTTTTATTAGATCAAGCCTTACTATTACTTTCTAATCATTTTATTAGTCTAGGGTAAATCCTTTGGATTAAGGTTGACCTAATAGTCATTTGTAAATCCTTTAACTAGGTGACATTCCAAGTGAATGATCTAAAGTCCTCTAACAACGCTTACTCCTAACAAGGTGATTGAAATCCTCTAACCAGGTCACATTTAACAGTGTGTATTTGTAACCTTTAACAAGGTTGGCATTTCTTAGGGCATAACTTTAGAAGAGTGTGAATTAGTAGCATGTTACTAGTGGTTTTTCACAAATTGGGTCTCCATATAAAATCCATGTGTCAAATGTGTTATTGAATGTGTTATGTTTCATGTTTATATTTGTGCAAAGATATTTTGACCTAGGATAGTAACCTACAAGATTAAGCATTGTATGATCTAATGGATGCATGCATATTAAATTTTTATAGATATGGGTTCACTGAACTATGAAAAGTTTTAATTGTACATGTGGACCTTGGATAAATGATTCACACCACCCCCCCCACCCCAAATTACTCTAAAGAATTCCTTGAGCACATACCTCAATATCCTTTTTTTTTTCTTTATCTCTACTATTTATCCCGTTCCCTTTCCCTCAATTTGTGCCTCTATATCAAAATCTCTCCACTCTTTTGACTATTTTATTCACATAAAATGATTATGCTAGGGAATCCCATTCTTAACTGTATCTCTTGCACATTCAATATCAGCACTATATATCCCCCTCTATATTTATCTAATCTATTTCTCTTACGATTTTATTAGGTTTAAGATTATTTTCTTAAAAGTATGATAATTTTATTTGATTATATCTTCTTACTTCTTCTTACATTTCCCTTCACCCTTTATCATTCTCACTATATTTATATCACATATTTTATAAAACTAAATTTCTCTATTTTCTTTGCATCTCTCCCTATTTCCCTCTCTTTACATATCACCCTCTCTATCTATTATATCTCAATCTCTACCATCTAATCCATATTACCCTCTCTTTCTCCTACTCTATATTTTCATCTCTACTTATGTCTTCTTATCTACCTCCCACTTCTCTCTTTATCTATTTCTATGCATATCGTTCTTTACCCAATATCCTTGTCTTTTTATATCTCTTTATTTTTTTGTCCATATATATCTATATCTCCCCATCTATATATGTTTTGATGTCTCCCTCATACTACTATATATCTCTCTCGCCTATATATATTTCAAAGTAAAGGTTGTTATTTATTTATCCTTATGGATTAAGGTTAGTGTACTTTTATAAGATTTAAAGGCTTATAACATGATTTGATTTTATCATCTTACTTCTCCTCATATCTATCTTCACCCTGTATCATTCAAAATACATTTATTTCACATTTTAATATCCATAAATTTATTTTATTTCTCTCCCTCTCTCCCTATTCCTCTCTCTTTATATATCTACTTTGTATATAAATCTCAATGTGCCTATCATCCCATTCACATATATCCCTCTATCTCTCCTACTTTGTATTTATATCTCATCTCCTCCCTACTTCCCCTTTTATCTCTTTCTATGCATATATTTCCCTACTCAATATCCTTTCTCTTTATATCCCCTCCTATTCTTAATCTCTTTTTTTATATCCCTTAGTATTTCAATATATCTATATCTTTTTATTTTTAGGTAACTAAGTTTAAAATTATTTAGTGTTACCATTAGAGTTTAATTTGGTTTGAAGTTTGAATATATTTTTATTTATTGTTAGGTTTTATATTTAAATTTGTCTATTTTAATGGACTTAATACTAAGAATTCTCTAACTAACAAATAATTATATATGAGCATTTTTAATTTAGGTTTAGCTTTAGCTTCAATAATAACAACATGAATAATTATGTTAGTACAACCAATGACATAATGCTTTAAATTTTTTTTACTAATGTTAGTAATATTTATGATGGGTAATGATATTTGTAAAAAATGATGTAAATTAACATTTTCTAATAATAATATTGATATGTAACGAATGTTTTCATATTCAATTAGATTTTAATATAATAAAAAGTAATTAAATCAAGGGGAAAACTATTAGATATACAAACTTTACTCTTACATTATGATTTAGAATCAACTACTACAATTATATGTTCAATTAATGTAAAATTTAGATCATGATTTACTTACTTTTAAAAGATTTGATCACAGCTAAATAGAAATCAAATGATCTATCCTCTACTAATTTTTAATACAAATAATAAATTTCCTATACATATCCATCAACTACCATCAATTTATAAATGTTTTTCTTAAGATATTTTAGAAATTCTAATAGAAATTAAAAAAAATAAAATGCATTTAATCTAGTCACATATCTTTAACAATTAATCAATATTTTTCTTTCTTCTTATTCTATAAATATAAATGGATTATTAAATGATATATCCATACATAGTTTATGCATTGAACTACTTGTTCTTTACACTACCACAATTTTAAGTTTAATAGGTCGTATTCTAGCTTTTTTGAGAAACATTACTTAGGATATCTAAGAGACTTAATTGAGAAAAGTAATGTTTAGAAAGGAATGAAATGCACAATGTTACAGTCTATTGAGCTTTCCTTCCTAGATTGCATCAAAGTACAATAGCTAGTAATTTGGTTTGAGGAAACTTCTTGTGGAACTTGTCCTAAATAAATTGAAATAAATGAAAAAATAGTTAAAGGAACTCTCTGAGAATAGGTCTTCAATTTGAATATATTCTTAAAGAATAGGCTCCTCATAGTTTCAGATTTTTTTTTTGCTTTCTACATATGTAACACTTCTATTTTCTTTGGTTTCTTTACTAACTAAATCACATATTTTCTGTATACCGTCTCAAACCATCTTAGTAACACTAAAATAGTTAGGTTTATTAGATAGATATTTATTGAATGATGTATCTTTCAAATATAATATGAAAGTTAAGAAGATTCTTGTATGTACACATATGGCTAATCCCCATGTATGTGATTGTAGGAAATTGAGATTTTTATGTCATGGAAATTGAGATTTTTTTGTCATGTAAATCGAGATTTTTAGCACATAAATTGAAGTGCATTTACATGGAAACTAGTGCAATTTGTGCATGTTGGTAGAAAAATCATGGAGCATTTGCATAAATTGAGATTTTTGGCATGAAAGTCAAAAAAATTTGGTGCGTAAATTGAGGCAATGTGTGCATGTTGGTACATAAGTTGATGCATGTTGGTACAGAAACTAACACACTTCAACTTTGCTTGCCCTTCTAACTCTTTATTGACCTACTTGTGGTTTTTTGGTTGCAACTTGCTCATCTAGACTCCATTTTTCACAAACAAGGTATTGTTAGAAAGCTAGTTTCAAGCCCATTCTGTTGGTGTGGGTTATATTGGTAAATTTTTCCAAAATGATATCTATTTTTTTTGTCAAAGGTAGGATTCCTTTTTTCACTCTGGGAGACTTATCTTGGGCATCTAATTTTTGATTTGAGAATTCTTTATATCTTAGGAAAGGTCTTTCTATACTCTTTCTATTAATGCTAGTTGTGTTTCCACATTTAGCTCTGAGCATATTCTTCTTCTCTCTCTCTCTCTCTCTCTCTCTCTCTCTCTCTCTCTCTCTCTATTTTTGCAATCTTGTGGATATCTTGGTTGTTTCTAGTTCATGGATCAATTTTTTTGCTTTAGATGATTCTCCATAGCTTGTACTATATGTTGTATCAACTCTATGTCTCTTTTGGCCTATTTAGACATAATTTGTATGTATTTTTTCAAATGCAGTAAGATAGTTCCATATTCCATCTATATTTTTGTTTCAGTTATTTTGCCTTATTTTTCCTTCTAATTTGAGTAGTGTCATCTGAGGACACTCATGTAGATTACTATTTTATTGAGATTCACCATATCTTGTGTATTTTTTTAAAATTTTTTTTTTTGAAAGAGGGGTAAAAATTTCTTTAATCAAATCCATATTACATAGCAAAGGCTAGAGGCCCACAAACCCACTACATATTCCTATCTTCCAATAATAGCTAATAAAAAATCTCACAATATTCCCAAGGTAACTCATACCTTCAATTAATATCCCAACCATCCACATTCTTTGAAGCACACTTTGCCAAACAATCCCCAACTTTGTTCCATTTGCGAGGGATATGACAAAAGGAGACATAATCCAAGGAACTACATAGAATTAGAATTTTTCTAGCCAAAGAGGCTAATCTCCAATTAATCTTCTCTAAGCTCTAGTTATTCAACATATCAACAACAATCTGAGAGTTAGACTCACATATGATCTTTTTCCAGCCTAAAGAGAATCCTCTCTCCACAACAATCTTAATAGCAAGGGCCTCCATCAAATTATTAGAGTGTTGACCCTTGTAAATAGAGAACATAAAAACCACACCACCATCATTACCTCTACTTATAGCCCCAATACCAACATGACTAGGATTTCCATTAGAAGACCCATCTGTATTAATCTTCAAGATCTCAACTAGGGCAGGGGTTCATAGCCCATCCCTACAAACGCATTGCTTGCCATGGCATGACCTTTTTCCAAGAGTGCATCCCCAATTATTGCCATCTAGGTTCAAATTCCTCACAATAGTTTTTTCCCTAGGATCTATTCTTTTAGACATGTCACACTTAGCAAAAATAGTCTCCTGAAGCCTACTAAGAATCTTCCTCCACAACTGAAGGCTATCTAACTTAGAGTCACAAAAAATCTTGTGATTCCTCTCCAACCAAAGGTTCTAGAGAATAAAAATTGGCCCAACCATCTAGGCAATTTGCAGGAAAGAAGTCTGCGCTGTAGATCTACCCAAACTTTCCCAGAAGTCAATGAGAGAAGTGGCATGAATACAACCATGACTCCAAGCCACCCACCATCTATGCCATATTTCCTTCAAAAAGGGGTTAAAAGAAAAAAAGTGAGAGATACACCCTTCATTATGTGAACATAAGAAACAAATAGAAGGTCCCTGAAAGCCTCTCTTGTGAAGATTCTCCCATATGAGACATTTCTTCTGGGCCACCAACCATAAGAAGAAATTTAATTTGGGCCAAGAAAAGTTATTCCAAACCTTCTTCCACCAGTGCACTTTAGCTGGACCATGTAGGTTCTTGTCCAGTATAGCATAGCCTTGAGCCACAGAGAAGATGCCTTTTGGGCTAGGATTCCAAACCAAAACATCCCTCCCCTTGAGAGAGCTACAAAACCTATTCTCAAACACCTAAGAAAGAAGAGCGTGATCCTCATCAGAGCCATCAATAGGCCACTCCTAATAATCCTTCTAGAAAGTCACCTCCACCTAACCCAAATGCTTGATAGTCTTAAAATGCTCCACCTTAAACCAGCCAACATTAGTGAAAATGTGGCAGAGAGGCTGAAGCTAGGGGAAGCTAGAGATCATAGGTGGATGGCCATCCCAAGAGTCCTACCAAAATAGAGCATCCAAGCCTCCATTACAAATTCAAAAGAGGCCTTCCTTAATTAGTTGAGCACCTCTCTTAAGGGTATTCCAAACACAAGAACCTTTACCCAACAAAGCAAGGTGTAGCACATCTATACTATCAATACCAGGAAGATACTTGTGAGTAAGAATCTTGGCCCAATCTGAGTGCTGATTGTTGCACCAACTCCAATATAGCTTAGCAGCTAGGGCCATGACAACAAGTTCCATAGACTTAAGACCCAGGATCCTAGCATGCTTTGGCTTGTAGACACACTCCCACTTAACTAAAATCCACTTTGATGAAAGAAGGGTGACAGACAAAGAAACTATCAAGAAAGAGCATCAAAATCCCTCACCAAGGTGGAAGGGGGAACTTGCACACAACAACTGTAAATAGGGAGAGACTACACCACAGTCTTAAGAAGAACCACTCTGCCAGCAAAAGAAAGCCACCTATAAGTCCAATGACTGACTTTACTCTAGAATTTATCCAAAATCTCCTACCAATACACTCTATATTGAGATCCTAAAGCCAAGGGGACTCCAAGGTATATTAGGGGAAGAAAACCAATTTGAAATCTGAGGATCCTAGCAATCCTATTTGAATAGGCTAAGCGGTATTGAAGAAGAAAATGGAAGATTTTTCATCATTAATAGACTGGCTTGAAGCCTTCAAATAGATTTCTAAGGCTCTCCCAAAATTTATAGGTTCCCTAACTTTGGCCAAGCCCATCAGCATAGTATCATCCACAAATTGAAGGTGAGAATAGGAAAGTAGAGAGTCATTCCAAATCCAACCTTGAATAAGACCCCACCCTACTTGAGATTTAATAAATCTTTCAAGACCCTCTACCATGATAATGAATAAATAAGGAGATAGAGGATCCCCTTTCCAAAGTCCTCAAGAAGCACTAAACAAATCTGATGGTTTCCCATTTCTAATGATAGAAAAGGAAGAAGAGGTCACTCAACTTAGAATTCAATTCACCCATTCCTTAACAAAGCCAAACACCAAGAGAACTTTTTATAAGAATTCTTAACTCACCCAATCATAAGCATTAGCCATGTCAATTTTCATGAACATAGCCCTCTCCTTAGAATTAGCCATAGAATAAATAACTTCCATTGCAACCACAACACCATCCAAAATTTTTCTTCCTTCAACAAAACCCCCTGCTCTAAAGAGATCAGAGTGCTGAGGAGAGGCTTAAGTCTCTTCGCAATCAGCTCGGTGATGATTTTATAAACAACATTACAAAGTACAATAGGTATAAAATGAGCCAATTGATTATCTCTCTCCTACTTAGGTATGAGAGCCAAAAAAGTAGAATTCATGGACTTGAGCATCTGCTTATTCCTATGAGATTCTTGTACCACATCAAGGAGATCCAACTTAATTATTTCACAGAATTCCTGAAAGAACTCAATTGAAAATCCATCAGGGTTGAGAGCCTTACCTTTTTTTTATGTTAAACACCTCTTTCTCCAATTTAGATAGCTAAATAGGATATAAGAGGGACCCATTCATCTCTATAGAGACTAGGTGAGGAATGCAATCCAAGATTGCCCTCTCCTCATCCCTAGCATCAAGATCATCCTTAGAAAAGAGATTTGAAAAATAGTTGACCACTGCCCTAGAAATATCAACATTGGAAGAGAGATGAATCCCTTCAAGCAAGATCAAAGAGGAAAAATAATTCCCCTGTCTCCAAGCCTTGATTGAGTTATGAAAGAATGCAGTGTTCCTATCCCCCTCCTAAAGCTAGTCAATACAAGATTTTTTCTTCCAAAAGATCTCCTCCTGAAGCTCCCACTCTTCTAATCCTTTAAGAGACAAGGAATCAGCTTCACTTAGGTCAAGGGTCCTCCCTTGATCCTAAATCAACTGAGTGATGTTGTCTAACTTAGCTTGAGAAACTATCCTTTGAGCCTATAGGTTCCCAAAACATTGTTTATTCCACTTCTTGAGCCTGTACTTAACATGCTGAAGCATCTTGCAAAAAATAAACATTGTCATCCCATGGGCAGGAATCCCCTCATACCACCAATCCATCATAAGATCCTACAAAGGCTAATCTCTTAACCACATTAACTAAAATTTAAAAGAAGGGTTCTTGGTGACTCCATAAGTAGTACCAAAGAGCATGATAGGCCAATGATAAGAGCCTCTCTAATCAAGAATTTTTGAATTGGTGATCAACTTGCTGTTCATCCAACAATAGGAAACCAAGAATCTATCAAGCCTTTATGAGATAGCCTTAGTACCACACCTCCTATTATTCCATGTAAAGATACCATTAGTTGGCTTCACATAAATGAGATTCAAGGAATCTATCATATCCATGAGAAGATTTCCAAAGGGGTCCAACCTAGCAATTTCTCCATGTTTTTCATGTAAACTAGTAACAAAGTTAAAATCACCAGCCAAGATCCATGGGAGAAATGGGTCCAGGGCCCAAATGTAGCTAATATGAGCCCAAAGATTTGAATTGCCTAAAATATCAATAGGAGCATAAATATTGGATAGAAGGCACTTTTTCCTAGTCGCTAAACATGATGCAACCAAAGAGATAGAGGATCAACTAGAAATCCACCATAAGGGAAGAAATTTTCTTAGGTTCTAGAAGAAAGCAACCTATGCTGAACTATTCCAAGCTCCCACCCCTTGCTAGTTTCCCTAGGGAAATATACACGAAGCACAACTGGCCAAACCATCCACCGTAAGCTTAGTTTCCTGAATAAAAATCACATCCGATAACTGAGAATCAATTAATCTATGAAAAACCTTTTGTCTAGGGTTTCTATTCCACCCTCAAACATTCCATGATAGAAAAATAATTTATGGGGGTGGGAGAAATGGGAATCAATGGGTTTCACAGACCTAGACACAACCAAAGTATCCCCCAAAATCTTGACCTTCTCTTGATCAGTCTTTCTGCCACTCCTTGACGATTTCTCCAAAGACCCCTTTTTAAAGGATTTCTTCTATAAGCCTAAAGTAGGATGGGATTTGTCACCCTTGGCCAAATCTAAGGCCCCCTTAGGAGCAGGGGATTTGGAACAACCACAATTGAACTCATCAGAGCTTGTGACTCCTAGGGCTCCCTAGTATCTTTAATATGAGAAGGTAGATCCATATCAATCTATAAATTCTAAGGATCCTCTAACAACAGTAACTAATCCTCCCCCTTTGCCTCTTCTTCCTAAACTTCATGTAAATCCTTATCCCTAGAAGAAAGCTCAACTAGAATATCATCCTCCTATACCAGGTCTTCAAGAACATTAAATCTATTGAAAGTACTATCATTGTGTCTCTCCAGCCAAGTTCTCTTCTCACCCTTACCTTTGTTTTGGGTTTTAACCTGAGTAAAGCCCTCATTATCTATAGGTTTAGTAGATGCAAGAGCCTTCCCCTTGTCCCCCATAAGAGATCCAGATGAATCCAAGGTAGCAGGCTTAAATCTAGGGCATTTGCAGAGAAAGTGACCATATTCATGACAAATTCAACATATAAAAGGGAGAGTCTCATAATCCATCTATTAGATCCAGGAAGAGGATCCCAAGCATATTTTTGTAGAATCTAGTAATGGATTAGTTAAATCAACCTCTACACAAAGATGAGCATAAGAATTTACCTTACAATCTTGAGTTTGTGTAGCCACTCCCACAGGTTTTCCAAGAAGTAATGAAATTGAATGAAGAATATTGTCCCTCCAAAACTCCAAAGGAAGTCTTGGCAAACGAACCCACATAGGGACCCGCAATGGAATCTCTTCAGCTGAATTGAAACCAATGTGCCAAGGCTTGATGAAAAGCCCCATCTAGTCAAAGAAGTAAGGGCCTCCTTCAAATGCCCTATTCCTATTTGCATGCAAGAGAAGATAACCAAAAAATAATTATCCCTTGCCAAAATGATCTCCATATTGCCTTCAGGATTCCAAACTTGATGAGCCTAGGAATCCAACATAGGTAAGGAGAGATGAAGGCCCAAAAATTTGTAGATAAGGGAATGATTCTACCAGTATTCAATGTCCTCTAAAATCTACTCAGGTTGAATAACCAGAATAGGCCATTCCTTAGATATTTCCAAACATCCATTTACTTTTTTAATTCAAGGCATCCCATTTGAGGAGGAGACCCCATCTCCCATTGTAGGTTTACTCATCTGATTTTCACCATTAGCATGTGTTAAAGATGATGGGTCGGCCATCTTCATATCCTCAAAGGCAATCTGAGATAAAACTAAACCTTGATTCACCATGGGGCAAGCTCAACAATCCCACCAATAAAAATTTGGGATAGGAAACCCATAGTCTCTGATCCTAGAACAAAATCCTAACCAAGAGTGTTGCAGTCAAAACAAAATGTAGAAAAATCTTGCATCCACCACTAGAAAAGATTGGATCTGCTAGTTCATCCACACACCTCTCAGTACCAAAGAAACCCCTGTGCATGCAGAGAATGTAAGTGAAGCTGTGAGGAGGAGTAGGAGATTGGGGTTAGGGCATGAAAAAAATGTAGGCCCCAACATGCAACAACCCTAACTCTGAGCTAGAACACATGCAACACCATCTGCCACCATATCTTGTGCATTATTATAAATGCACTACTTCAATTAAAGTGCCATGGGGGTTGATGTCTTTCCATCTTCCTTTGTTCAGTGAGTGTGCCTTCTATGAAATTAGCCTCATGATGTGTTTAAGATTGATCATCTTAGTACACATAGATGTAATATTTTGTGCATCATGATAGTAGTTCCTTGGCATGCAATTCTTTTGGCCCACTTTTCTAGGTGTCTACCAGCACACCCTTGTCTGCATTAAGGGGGGTTCTTTTTTTGGTTCTTATGCTTCCTTGGTTTGATGGAGTGATCTATGTATTCAATGTTTATTCCTACGTACTAGTTAGATGTAGTTGTTGGTTACATATGGATTTTGGTGAGATGGATCATTTACCAAAGAAATATTCTTCGTTTTGTTCTTACTTTGGTTGCATCCTTCCATGTTTGATTTATCAACTCTTCAGGATTTGGTGTTTCATGCCATCTATATCTTCATGTTCACTTGTTTTCCTCTATCTTCCTCCTGATTTGATGTAGAATACAATCTTCTCTACATGGTTAGGTTAAATTTCAATGCAGGTTCTTCAAACTAGTAGTTACTTTTTTGACAAAGCTTTGCAACATCTACATGCTTTAGTGGTGTGCTTCATGATCATTATTTTGTTCCTATCTTTTAAACATTCCATAGTTTGAATTCTTGTTCAACCCTTCACCAATTCTTTTAACTTTCTTTCCATGGATTTTTGGAAATTAGGGCTTGTTTTCTCGGACTCAAATTTACTTTCAGTAGTATTTTTCTAGGTTTTTAGCTACTCCCTAAGTTTATCTTAATGTGGGGTGTTAGAGTAATAATGTATCGTCTTATTAATTAGATTATTTTGATTTAATTATTAAGTCACTTATTATCTCTAATTTTCTTAACTTAAAATTTAGGAATATAATAATTAATTCTTTTACTAATTATTATCATACAACCTAGGTTTTTATTTTATAGGGTTTTGATCTCCTTCATAAGGATTGATCTCTCTTTGTAATTAATTCACTTTTGATTGATATCAATCTCTTTTTCTCTCATCAAGAATGTCTCGTCTCTGGATTTGGAAATTCCACCCTCCATTGCTTTTGCTTCTCTCTTTCTGTGACAAGTGTTGCATCCATGTGATTCTTGTGAGCCATGGGGTTGAGCTTTCATAAACTTCAATAAATAGTATATTTAAATATCACTTAATAATATATTTAGTATAATACTAGATAATACATACTCTATATGTAAAATATGCTGATACGTATCAAGGCATTGAATTTTTTAATGCATATTAAAGAAGTTGATGAAAAAATTGAACACCTCGATGCATCTTGGTGTATTTTACATATAGAGTATACATTAGCTAGTAGTCATGGCACTGCACATAAGAAATTGAGTAAATTAAATTATAATTATATAAGATATTTTTACTAAATTAATTGAAGGGATATTATCATGATTTGGGCTAGAGAGTTAGGCTTAAGATTAGGGTACGAGGTTAGGATTGGTATTACAATAAAGGTTCTTAGCTACACACTAGTATTAGGGTTAGGGTATGATAATTCAGTAGGGTGAGGTTTAGCAAAATCATTAGGGTTATGATTTGCATTAGAGATACAATTATGGATAGGGTTTAAATTATGATTATAGTTAGGATTTGGTTAGGGTTAGTGTTTAAGGTTATGTTATGGTTTGAATTATACTCAAGTTTAGGATTAAGTTTAGGTTTTCTATTAGTTATATTGTTAGGTTGAGGATTATTGTTTACTTAGAAAAATAGTTACAATTTAGGTTAGGGTTTGGGTCTAAGTTAAGACAATGGTTACAATTTAGGGATATGGTTAGGGTTTAGGGTATCAACCATGGTAAGTGTTGTGGTATCCACAATGCAAGCCGCATTCCTAGTTAGGAATGGGGACCCCCTACTTTTTTTGACTCCTGGACTCTAGATTCGAGAGTTGAAGGAAGAAATTTTTATTATAAGTTTCATCAAAATAAAATAAAAAATAAAAAATAAAAAATGAGAAAATCACAAAAAAAAAAAAGAGTCAAAAACATCAAGAACATTAGAAAAAATTCAAAGGTTGAGATGCAAGTTTCATGAAAAAAAAAAAAATCACACACACCCCCGCGTGCATGTGCGTGCAACGAGGCAAGGGCTATAAAGCCCTTTTAGCCCCCCCATCTTCATTTTTTTCACAAGTCTTGTTTTGGAGTGAGGGTAACTCTCCCTTGCCCCCTAGCCTTAAGCGTGCACCACGTTGCCCTCGGGTGCACGTGTGCACAATGTTGCCCTTGAGTGTGTGCTCAGTGCTGCCCACAGGTGTGCACATAGTGCCACCCTTGGGTAGGGATTTGTAGCACTACCCTTGGGTGGGAACATGCTGCGTCACCCTTGGGTGGGCTTTGTAGCACCACCCTCAAGTAGGCCACATAGCGCTACCCTCAGGCGAGCTTTGTAGCACCACCCTCAAGCGGGCTGCACAACATTGCCCTTGGGAACACGTGCTGTGCCTCCCTCAAGTGAGCTCTGCAGTGCCACCCTTGAGCATGCACGCTATGCCACCCTCGGGTAGGCTCATCAGCACTTCCCTCAGGTGAGCGTGCCATGTTAACCTCGCGCGTGTGCCACATTGCTTTTCTTTTATATATATATATATAAAATAAATAAATAATTTTTTTTTAAAAAATAATATTAAAAACCCAAGGGGGACCTTTTTTTTTTTCTTCTTCTTCTCTCTTATGTTTTTTTTCGCTGGTAACTAATTGTGTTTTCTTTTTCTCATGATGCATAGGTAACACAATCATATGGTGTCCACATCCGGGTTAACAAGGAAACTAGTTGTTTACAAATTTTAAGGTGTGACCCCAAAATCAAGATTACATGATGAGTACACTGAGATCAAAGATACTGACCTCAGACAAACATACTTAGGAGAATTCTTGAGAGTATGCAACAATTTGACACAAAGGTCAACCTTAGTGTCCTCATTGATCCGATCTAGATTACTGAATGCAACATCACATCTTGTGTTGGTATAGTTAGTTGAGTTGATCATGAACCTATCTTGGCATTTTGTTCCTAATGATAGGGTAGTTAAGAGTGTTACTGGAGAAGTGGTCTTAGATTTGTGACTTGACAACATTGAGAGAGTTTTTCATTTGCCTAGAGTTGACCAGTTCACCAAACTTTTCTATGAAGTAGCTGAAAGATGGTATAAAGATCATCACCAAGAAGCCATCGACATCATACATTCCTTGTACTTCATTGAGAAGCCACCTTAGGGAAAGACAATCAACAAAGTGCATATGACATGGGGATACATGAAGGATGACATCAGATACTCTATTATTCTCCTAAGTAGAGTCATGGGCTTACTTGCAGTAGGTTATCTTGCTCCTTTCATGGTCAACTTCATTAAGACCATCAAACATGCGAAGATATCACTCGATTGGGCCACTACACTTAGTGAAAATTTGTGTGAGAAGTTGAGGATAGTAAAGGAAAAGAAGAAGTTCTATATGAATTCTTATGTGGTGTACCTACTTGCAGCAAGGGCAATGAGCTATCCCAGGTTATACAAGAAAGGTAGTATGCAAGACCCCAATGGTTAGCCATACATAGTCTATCCTTAGTTGGTGAAGAAGAAGCTCTCGCCATAGAGAAAAGAGTATAGGATTGTAAATGATGCCTTCATCTTTACCATCATTTGATTCATTGAGAGGGACTATGGGAAGAGATTGTCCAAGGAAGCCAAGGCACATATCACAACTCTCAGAGCATATTTCATTTAGTTTCAAACATTTACATATATTCCGGTAGGTGGTGCATCTATCAATATGAAGAAACTCCCAATGTACCCAGGTGACAAGTTGGTCCTAATGGAAATATATGGACAGATTGAGTCAGCTTATGAGAGGATTAAAAAATAGTAGAGACCTAGTTGGGATTGGCCTTTTTTCCTAGGAGCATATCAGGTGAAGAGAAAATAAGATATTCTGACATTTGAATGAGGACAACTCTCCTCGACCATATTTTGAAAATGTGGGCAAAGTGGAAAACCTAGCTAGGAAGGATTTCTATCATGAGGATGCTATTGAGGATCATTGGATGAACACCACAAACAACTATGATGTATGCATCAGAGACTATTGTAGGATGACTTTGTATCTAGCAAAAAAGGCTCTCCATTTGACCATCCCTAATGAGATAAGGCTATAGGACTCCAATAAACTACTGGATCCCCTATTTAATACAGATAAAGTTGGTAAGAGACCCATTCTAAATGTAGAAGTTGATAGAGAGGAAGGAGATGATATTAATCATCGAGTGAGACATGCCATTTGAATGACAAAGAGTTGGATTAAGAAACCTTTTCCACTTGATCCAATTCCTAATACTGTAATCTTCCATGTACATGCTCACCTAGAAAGGGGTAAGGGAAGGAAAGTCACAGTTCCTATCTTTGCAATCTAGTCTCCTATTAGGCCAGAGATAGTCTACCAACTTGATCACCTAGTGGGATATTATCCCCCTCCTGAAAGGAAGGTAAAGAGGAAGAGAACCTCTCCTTAGAGGATTCAAATAAAATAGGTTACATAACATGTTTCTTCTCGGCAACCTAAACAGAGCTCACAAGAATCCCAAGGTACTGGAGCCTCTCAAATCCAAGATGAACCTCTATTGCCTCCTATTTTTCTAAGCCAACCTAAAGAGGGAGAAATTCCAGAGACCTCTATTCTTCCTATGCAAGAAGAGTCTATTTCTCTCATGGTTTTGAAGAGACAAAAGAGGATCAAGGTTGGGATGAAAAAGAGGCAAAGAGTCAGTAAGAGATTAGTGCCTAATCCATTAGTTCCTAAAACCTTTTCGAAGGAAGAAATAGATGAGGAGGAGGAACAAGTGCCTCTGCAAAGGAGAACTTAGTTGGAAAAAACCACAAAATTGGAGAGAAGGAAGAGTGCCATGAGTACCCCATCACCCACCCAAGAAAAACCTATAGAACTCTCTTCTTTAGAGGACAAAGTGCAGCAATGGGAGAATGAGCAAAGGGAGCAAGGTGAAGATGTTCTCTCCATCCCAGATTTTGATTTCATGCCTGTGGGTATGGAGTTAGTTGGGGATAAGATCAGAGACACCCCTACAAGTGAACTTCAACAACAAGATTGGACATAGATGCCACCAGGAACACAAGGTCTTCATCTCAGTCCTCCATCTCCACCATAGGTCATTGTGGTAGATAAGGGTTCAATACCTTCTCCACCTCTGAGTTTAGAAGAGGAACATGTTCAAAAGGAACCATCATTGCAAGAGCAAGCAGAACTAATAGTTACTGATGAGCCATCAAAAGAGGCACAAATAGAAGAATCAAAATATAGGATCTACAGAGACCGAGACTATAGAAGAAGAGTCTTCACAGTAGGAGACTTTGAGCAAGAGTGATAAAGGGAAGGAAGCAGTTGAACATATCCCTTCATCATCTAGAGCCAAGGTTATAAAGAGACATATCCCAAGATGGTTTTGGAAAGAAATAATGAGAAGTGCCAAGCATTAATTCCATGCTTTAGAGGATGACAGTTGTGATATTGCAAAAATCTTGAACAAGCCTGAGTCTCCATTACATGATGCAATGCCATTTGTGTTCATCACTACTATATGGAACTAAGACTTATTTGCACAAGTGGCTCACCCTCCTAAAGGTAGAGATGTAGAAGCTGTTAGTCTTGAGGACTATGAAGTGAAAGATGTTATGTTGGGAAAGCCTATACAGGATACATCTTGACAGATGATGACTATGGGAGTCAAAGAGGTTCTCAGGTGCATGGAACATGATGAGATTGAAATCAAAACACTTCAAAGGCAAGTTGAGATCCTAAAGGGATATCTAGCTGAAGTTATTTGTCCTTTTGATCCTAAATTCCCTAAGGAGACTTTGAATACCATTCTTAGAGAAGGGGAAGGTGTACGGTTGAATCCATTTTTGAAAGCTTGTTAGGATTGGTGAGATAGCCTTGAGGATAAAGGTGTCACTATAATCATAGGAAGTTTGAAGTTGCCGCATGCTATGCAAGAGAATGTTGATAAGATTGTGGCAATTTTGAGGTAGGAATTTAGTATCATGGATGAGGTATGGGCATGAAGCAAAGATTTGCAAACTCTACAAGCCATAAAAGGGCAGAGATACCGCATTTTAATTGATGTATATACCAGAGAAGAGTTAGACATGATCAATGTTTGGATAGAGAAGATTACAGATGGAAATAAAGTGATGAAAACATTGCATGGTGAGATACAGAGGCTCAAGGACCAAGCCTAAGAGCGAATTTTGGAAGCAAAAAAGTTGTACAGTGATGCATGCTTGGACATCTTTGAAGATGAAGAATGAGAGAAATTGTTACCAGTTGAGGTAGTCATGGAGAATTTCAAGAAGACTTTAGAGGAAGCATCCAGTGATGAAGACATTAGACAAGCCTTTAGGATAGAGGAAGCCTTGTTAGAGTTGGACATCAAACTCAGAGACTTTGTAGAGACTCGAATTGAGGTGGACAACTATAGACAAAAGGTCAAGGATAAGTATGAGGCTTTAGATCTTCTATATGTAGCTAAGATTACTAAGATGATAGAGAAATTCAAGGGCAAACATTCAAACATAGCTTTGGGGTGAAGATGAAAAAAACCTAGATGCCAAAATTTCAATTTTGACACTTAGTAAAATTTTGAGATTTTTGACCTAGTCATAGCTTCGCAAGTCCGCAGCTCCACATTTTCATGCAAGTCCATAGATCCATAAGTCTATAGCTCTGCAATTCAGAGAAGCACCAACAATTGACTGCCAGTTCTAAAAATAGCACTTTCCATGCATCGAGAGCACATTTTGATGGCAAGTTAACTCCAACATACGCCTAGTGAAGGGCTAGCTTCTATTTTTGGTGCCTCCATGCACTTCCACTTCAACTGATGGCTTCCCCCTACTTTCTCTCTCATGCTTTAATTGTTTTTGACATGTAAAGGGCTCATGCATCCAATTAATGAATAAAATATGGATGGAGTCGCTCTAAGCACTAGTTAGATTGTTAGTTTGTATATATTTAGTTTGTTTTAATGTTTTAAAATCATTTTATTGCATCAAGATATATCTCACTCTCAACAGTAATTGAGGAGATGATTTTTTATAAGTACCCCATTGTAAAATGTAACAAGGGCCACCATTATTATGCAGTAAAATTATGCTTTTGGTGCTAGCATTCAGAGTGTAGTTATTCTTGCCTGAATGTGTCATTATTTTATGGATTATATTCATGAGATTGTGATTGAGCCAAAGGTTTATTGTGTTATTTTTGGTTGTGCAATCTTTTAGTTTTGGTGTTTGCTACAGATATATGAATTCTATTGATGTAACGAGCTTGAGAAGAGATCACCTGATTGTGTCTACATAGCTTTTTTGTCTTGCATGAGTGCACTTTCTATGGCCTTGCAATTTAATGAAGAGTGAAATATCATTTTATTCATTAAAGATTCTCATCGACGATTGCATCGATGGATTCTAGGAAGCATTACTCCTATTTTCATTGGTTTTCTACCGATTTCTTCGAAGGTTTAACTCACAGCGTGTTGTGTTCTGTAGCTTAGGTCTATTTAGGAATTTCAATTTCAAGTCATTTGATTTCATGTTATTTGCTTTCAGTTTTGTTATTTTCTTTGCTAACCACTTGTTAAAATAGGACCTCATATTAGCTATATTGTTAGAGTTGCATTCATCAAAAAAATAGAAAATACAAAAACATTGTTCTCTTTGGTGTGTTATTTTGAGACAACGAATAGATTTACTTCGATTTTGAGATAAAAGAGTTTTTAGAACCAGAAAAGGCCTCCTTGTGAACACTCACATTTATCTTCTAGTAAGCGGATTTTGGTATGTCACTAGACAAATATTGAACCTTGGAGTGGATCCTTAAAAAGATTTTCTTTTCAAGAGAGGAATTACGTAATGGATTCCTGCCATTGACCTTGTGTAAAATGAATGCCCAACAATAAGGATAAGGGTTTAAGTTATGGATAGGATACAGATTAAAATTATTATGATGGTTAGGGTTCAACTTCTTTGTCACCCACTCTTATCCCTGTATCACTATTTTCTCATCTCCATATCTTTCTCTATCTACATCTCTCTCTCATTTCATCTACTCTTCTTTATCTATCTATCTCTACAAATAATTTAATATATTCTTATATTTTTATCATATTTAATTCTCATTATTTTTTCTATATCTCTCCACTTCTCTCTTATAGATGTTTACTATCTACATCTTTACACTTTGCTTGTGTTAGGGTAACAATTATAATTTAGTTTTATTAGATTTAGGTTTTAATTTTGTTTATTAATACTTTGATGATTTTTAACTTATTAAGGTTAGAATCAAATATTAGATTCAAAGTTAAGGTTTATTTATTTATTGAACCCTATATATTAATGTTAGGGTTTTATTAGGTTTAATATTGATTTGTAAAAATGCTATAATTTTATTTTATTTTATCATCTTACCCTTCTCTCTCCCTCCCTCTCTTTCTCTCTCACATGCACACACATCAACTTTATATCTTCCTCCATCTCTACTAATCTATAATTGTCTCTTCTTATCTCCCTCTCACTTCTCCCATTATCCATTTCTATACTTTACTTTCCATACCTCAATATCCTTATTGTTTTTCTTTATCTCTACTATTTATCCCTTTCCCTTTCCCTCAAATCCTACTCTATGTCCACATCTTGCCCACTCCTCTAACTCTTTTATCACATAAATGATTATGCTAGGGAGTCTCATTATTAAGTGTGTCTCTCACATATTCAATATCACTCACTCTATATCCCCCTCTATATTTTTCTAATCTATTTCTCCTAGGATTTTATTAGGTTTAAGATTATTTTCTTGAAAGTATTATAATTTTATTTGATTATATCTTCTTACTTCTTCTTACATTTCCCTTCACCCTCTATCATTCTCACTATATATATATATATATATATATATATATATATATATATATATATATATATATATAACCTATTTTATCCAATCCATATCACCCTCCATATCTCCTACTCTATATTTCCATCTCTACCTATGTCTTCTTATCTACCTCCCACTTGTCCCTTTATCTATTTCTATGCATATCATTCTTTACCCAATATCCTTCTCTCTTTATATCTATTTATTTTTCTATCCATGTATATTTATATCTCTCAATCTATATATGTTTTGATGTCTCCCTCATACTACTATATATTTCTCCTACTTATATATATTTCAAAGTTAAGGTTATTATTTATTTATCCTTATGGATTAAGGTTAGGGTTCTATAATGTTTAAAGCCTTATAACATGATTTGATTTTATCATCTTACTTTTCTTTATATCTATCTTCACCCTCTATGATTCAAAGTACATTTATTTCACATTTCAATACTTGTAGGTTTATTTTACTTCTCTCCCTCTCTCCCTATTCCTCTCTCTTTAGATATCTACTCTATATCTAAATCTAAATATTCTTGTCATCCATTCACATATGTCCCTCCATCTCTCCTACTCTATATTTATATCTCATCTCCTCCCTACTTCCCCTTTTATTTCTTTCTATGCAAATATTGTTGATCTTAGAATGGTTTTGACTAGTGAGTTTCTATACACTTAAGTCATTTACTTAGTTCATGCCAAACAAGTAACATATGTCAAGCACAACATATAAGTTAGAGCATTCTGAGTAAACAATGAGTGCTAAGAAGATAGTACATGTTGAGTGATTTAGGAGCCAAAAAATTTGTGCATATAGAGTCATTGAGATGTTGAGTAATAGTATTGAAGTTAGCATGTGTTGAGTACTAGGGACTTCAGTTGTCGAGTAACACAATTTTGTCATAGTTTTTTGTATTGGCACAAACTACTATGTAAACCATTTTTTAGCTGACTTAAAAATTGAATTATGATATTTGGGTGATAAGGACTAATCTTAAGTTAGAATTCCTATGCATTACATGCACCCAATCAGGCAAAAGGAAAGTTTAAGTGGCAATATGGGTGAATCACAACTGTTGATTCATACCTAACCCTAAGTCACCTAGGTCTTCTTAAAGAAGACAAACCCTAAAATTTCTATGAGCATGAAAGGGAATCAATGAATGATCAAGGAGAGTTTTGCATGTTTAAACTAAGACATTCATGGTGACCAAGGTATTATGATCTAAATTGCATTGCAGAATCAGGTAAAGGATAAAAGAGGAAGGAAATAGTTAACAACAGAGAGACATCTGATCAAGAAGGATCAAGTATACATCAGTTTAGAGGTGATAAAATATCAAGCAACAAAGTAATAATCATAGGATAAATGTTGAAAAATTCTAATAGGTGAATTAGTCAAATCTCTTAATAGAGTGGTCCTAACAAGCTATATTGAAATCCTCTAACAAGGTGCTCACTTAATTGTGAGTTGAAGTGCTTTAACAAGGCACACTTCTAATAGAGCATTGAAATATTTTAATAGGGTAAGACCTAATAGTCTTTTTAAGCCTTTAACAAGGTAGACCTTTTATAGGTTAGATCATGTTTCATGGTCAAACATTGTAACATTCATTAGATACACTTTACTACTGCAGTAGTGAAGATTTGCAAGTATCATCTCCACCCTAGTTTTACCTTCTCATTAAAGGGTTTCTAGCTAATCATATCTTGTGTCATATATGTGTGAATTCTTACTTACATGCTTTAGATGTATATGCTTTACATGGTATTTTAATTTAATTGTTGAATGTCTGAGATGGATGTGTGGTGAATATTTTATGGGTCAAAGTTTAAATTGATGATTCACCCCCCCAAGGCCAAAAGTTTATCTTTCCTATTGTAACTCAAACAATTGGTATCAGAGCCTTATTCTCTAAAAGAGAAGCTTTGCAGCTTTGAGGAAAGATCTTTGAAATGGAAGTCTACAAGTTGGGAAAGATTATTGAGAACTAGCAGATTGAAATACAACTCATTCTAAATGAGTGGAATGAAGCAAGAGAAGATCTAAAGAAATAATTGAGAACAAGGAAGGAAATTGCTATTGAGGAAAATGACACACAATATAAAGAGATGGACACTACTAAGCTATTTGCAAATGGAGACTCCAACGAATTTGATGCAAAAGTTGTAGGTTCAATGGCAAAGAATAGAATTCAAAATGAAGAAATAAAAAATCTTAAGTTAGAACAAGAATCAGAAGCCATATTAAACTATATGAGGTGATCAAACAGAAAAAGAAAGAAGTGGAAGACAAAGCCATGATTGAAGATGACAAAAGAGTTTTGACTAGTAGATTGGAAAATAGATCATCAGAGGTAACTAGGATTTCCAACATGAAATTTGAAACTTTGGGTCAAATGATGATTTCCAGCCATGAACTACATGCTAAGGACATTGAGATAGCAACACTAAAGTTGTAGAACGAAAATTTGATCAATGATCTAAAAAAGGAAAAGGAGTTTACGAAAAGTTTCAATAAACCTAGTGAAGCTATCAAGTATTTTGAACAATTGATGAGATACCCTAGATCTAACAATGATATATCTAGATTAGGATACACAAGTACTAAAGAATGAGAATCATCCAAAAGTGTTTAAAAAAGGAGTAAAAAAGGTAATAATTCCAAACCTACTTGTCATAATTGTGGTAAGAAAGGACATACTATGAATGTGTACAAGTGCAAGACTATAAATCAGAATGTTAAGTAGAAGAGCATGGGTCACTACCATAGGTGCAACAAACAAGGTCATCATACACATGAATGTAGAACCAAGAGCATCCACACTCAAAGATTTGAAGGATATTGTTATAACTATCAGAAGTATGGACATAGAGCTTTTGAGTTCAGATCCAAACCAATGTAGTCATCAAACAAAAAAACAAAGGTAAAGAACAATGGAAACTCTTATAATTGGGAATATAATACCAAGTATAGTTGTCACTACTATCAAGAGTATGAACATGTTCCTGAGAACTATATTAGAACACACTTCAAGAGTGACTACAAAAGGTGGTTGAGTCAAACCACATGTTTTAGCTATTTGAAGACTGGTCACATTATCTAATATTGTTCAACAAGGTCAAAGGCACCAAGTTGCAAGTTTAACAAAGGCAAAGGCAAGCTAGATATTAAAAATTCCAAAAATGAAATGAACAAGACATGGAAGAGAAAAGAGGATTACAACACATCAAGTGGAGAGGATCACTTCACCCAATGGGTTAGGTGATCACACTTTATCAAACTAAGCAATCAAGAGGTATGTGGGACTAATATTTAAAAAGGATGCATCATACATCAGTTCCAAGGATTTAGTTTTGAAAAGATTACATGAGCATGAATAAAGATGCAAAGTGTTATTAGGAATGAAAGCAAATTTTTTAAGTTTTGTTATTTTTTCATGTTACTGTCGAGCACAAAAAGTTTCCTATGGTTGTCAAGTGAAATTCTAGTGGATGCTGAGTGAGCCAAAAATTAGTTGATGCTGAGCTTACAGCTATGTAAGCACTTATCATTAATTATAGTGTTTTAAAGGGCTATTTGATCGATTTCTAGACATTTAACATCATTCAAATTTGAGAGAGAGAAAGAAGAGCTAAAGATGATCTAGAAACTTAATTTAAAGTGTTTGTAGGAGATTTGAGTAGTTGTTTGACATCATTTCATCAGGATTTACAAGGTATTTATCATGTGTCAAGCTACACTATTTCAAATTTTGTAAACCCTAGATTTATATAATGGCGTCTAGTTCTTCCAAAATGAAAGGGATAGAGGGAAAAGAGGTTTTAAATGTTTATTTAGTTAGAAATGAGATAAAACCACCTATTTTCAAGGTTTAGATACATAACATACAAATAAGATCCCTCTAGTGTGTTATCTATGATACCATCGCAAGTTTTAATGATTCAAGATGTCAAAAAATGTTATAATTATAAGATTGGGGGTATTGGTGACATGGAAATCAAAGAGGAGTATGGAAGATTATGTGAAAATGAAGTGTTGAGAGAAGAATTCAATATTGTAGAAAAGAAAGGGTTAACTCATGCCCTAGATTTCCCTAACATTTTCAAAATTGAGTGGATTAGGATTATTTTGAGAAGAATTCATGATCTAGCTTAGTGTGGTTAGATAATGGGCCAATAAAAATCACAACAAGGATAATTCATAGGGTAATAGGGTATCCAACCCTAGATCAGCCAAAGACTATGACAAGTGAGTCTAAAGAAGATATTGAAAAGAAAACAGGGTTGTATGGAATAAGAGAGGAATGACCATAGACACAATCATAGATCTCTTGATAGCTTTTATAGTGAGGGTAATTACACATAAGTTTTATCAATCAAGTAGATTGAATAGTGTACCATGCATTGTAGTGAATATGGGCTGCAAGATTTTTAAGAAAGATCATACATGTCATCTTGCTAAGCTGTAGCTATAAAAATTGATTGAAAATCTAGGAGCAATAAAGAAAACAAAGAGTGCTCATTGTAAATACAGATTTATTTTGGTATGTATCTTCTTTTATGTGTAGAACACATTTCCTACATTTGGTAATGTTGCATGGAAGACAAATAGGTCTATTGCAGTTCAAATAGGAGAGTTCATTGAACGATTATGTGATAACTTTGAGTTAGTAATGACTAGTTATTTTGAGGATTTCAAACAATGCATGAAAAAGAGATTTTGGATTCCAGTGTCATTAGTAGAAAAACATTATGATGATTTTTGTTTCCTAGTTGATGCTGATCACATATTTGTTCAAGAAAAAATTCCTAGAGTGAGATGGCTAAGGCCATTAAGTTATTGTAAGACCCCTTCCCCAGTACCATATTATAAACTCTAAATAACTTGAGTATAGCTAGAACTGAGAAGCGTAAGGAGGTGAGTTGTCATGTTCTTGTCTCTCATGCATGAAGTATAGGCTATTACCATATACCTTATGATAGAATAATGATAAGTAGGTTCCAGGATTTGGGTATTTCATGAGTGGCATCCTTCTTATTGATATTGGAACTAAGATCTTAATTGAGACTGATATACATTGTAGTCATTATTTTCATAAGTATCGTATTCAAAATTTCATGAGGTTGGTAAGAAGAGACCCTATGGAATAAAAACTTGAGATGCTATAACTTAAAAAACTATGCCAATAGGTTCATAGTATGTTATTATCTATTAGGATAGTTGTTTTAGGATGCTATTGTGAAAAAATGAGTTAACACTCACCTTTGTGAGTACTAATAATAATTATAGACATAAATTATTATTAATTTAGAATATAGATCGACAAGGTAAATATAATAAGTCAATTTGTCGTACAAGTAGTATTGAGTGGATAGGATACAGTGAATGATGATCAAGATCAAGATATAATATATTGACTAATAGATAGAATGGGTTTACTTAATGACTAATTTTGAACCTATGCAGGGGTAAAAATACCAAGTTGCGGTGCCAAAAGCGGGGTATAAGTCGACACTTTTTTTTTCTAAAATTAGCAATTTCTAAATTTCAAAAAGAATTTGAAGATAGTTAAGCTCAAAATTTTAAGATATGACAGAAAAAAAGTAGTAGTCCTTTGAATCTAGTTTCTAAGCAACTATTTTTTTTTCAAAATGGTTTAGTTTTAGGTCCTCAAAAATAACATAGTACAAAGTGTGCCACAAAAAGTGGTACTGTTTATTCCAAAAAAAAAAAAAACATAGAAAGTGGTACTATTTATTCCAAAAAAAAAAAAAACATAGTACAAAGTGTGCCCCCTCTAAAATAACATAACATAGTGGGCCATAGAAAGTGGTACTGTTTATTCCAAAAAAAAAAAAAACATAGTACAAAGTGTGCCCCCTCTAAAATTTAAACTTTTTTTTTGAAATTCTTTAATCGCTCCAGTCAAAAGTTACTTATCACTATGTAGTTTATCCTAGATTTTTTGGGTAATTTTATAATGTGTATTTTTTTTGATGAGTTTTTTAACTAGACACATTCCAAAAATGTAAAATATCTATGTGCTCCCCTAGAAATGATTAAAAACTAATCTAAAATCAAAACTTCTTTTTTTTAAAAGTGTGTAGAATGGAGTCTAGTTTCTTAAAAACTAAGTTGTTGCAAAATTTGATAAATGAGCCAAAATCTAAAATCCAATTAGTACATGTTGGTTTTTGACAAAAAATGGACATACATTCAAAAGAAATTATAGATGAAAGGTTCAAAATAGTTCAAATAAAAAATAAATTATATGGTTATATAGCTAACACAAAGATCTACAATGTCAGGTAATATGATCTTATTGATGCTCAACCATGATGAATATTGAAGGAGAGCACACAAGAAAAATCAATCATTTTTTGTATGTTTGCAGCAAACCATGTCTTGGACCAGTTTATAGACTCCAAACTATTAGGTTTGATCCTTAAGGCAAAATCAAGCCTTAAGCTTGGTAGAATGCAAAGGTTTGAATAGTGCATGCGCATTATAGCACACACATGCTATTTAGAGCTTTCTAAATTTGTGTCTCAATAGTGTGTGCATGCTTTAGTGCACACACACTATTGAGAGCTAAATAGTACATAAAGAGGGAAGAAGAGAGGTAGAACGAGAGCAAGAGAGAGAGGGGGGGATGGGTATGTGTGTGTGTGTGAGAGAGAGAGAGAGAGTAGGGGATGGGAGAGAGGAAGTGAGAGAGAGTAGGGGTGGTAGAGAGAGTACAGGATGGGAGAGAGAGGAAGTGAGAGAGAGTAGGGGTGGCAAAGAGAGAGTATAGGATGGGAGAGAGAGATTGAGAGTAGGGGATTAGAGAGAGAGGAAGTGTGAGAGAGAGTAGGGGTGGCAGAGAGAGAGAGTATGGAATAGGAGAGAGAGATTGAGAGTAAGGGATGGAAAAGAGAGAAAGAGTAGGTAGTGGGAGAGGGAGTGAGAGAGGGGGGATGGGAGTGTGTGAGATAGAGAGAGTAGGGGATGGGAGAGGAGAGAGGGTGAGAGAGAGTAGGTAGTGAGAGTGGGAGAGGGAGAGAGAGAGTATGGGATGGGAGAGGAGAAAGAGTGAGAGAGAGAGAAAGAATAGAGGATGGGAGAGGAGAGATAGTGTGAGAAAGAGTAGGGAATGGGAGAGGATAGAGAATGAGAGAGTAGGGGATGAGAGAGAGTGAGAGAGAGTAGGCAATGGGAGAGGGAGTAGGAGACAGAGAGTGAGAGAGAGTAGGGGATGGGAGAGGAGAGAGAGTGAGAGAAAGAGTAGGGGATGGGAGAGGAGAGAGAGTATGGAGAGAGAGAGAGTAGGGGATGGGGGTTGGTGGGATAAGGAGAGATTTATTTTCAGATAGTGCATACATGCTATAGTGCATACACACTGTGAAATCACCAAAAAATAGTCATAAAGCAAGTTTGGATCCCTTTTGATCCATATTCTACTTTTTGTCTATTGTGCATTCTGTTGCTTCGACAAAAAATATGGGTTTCAAGCTGTTGAAAGTTAGCAAACACTATTTGAAGACTATTTGAAGCTAGCAAACACCAAATTCAAGCATTGGATACACTATTTGAAGGCCTTTTGAATATTCTTTCTATAGAAAAGGTTAGTATAGTCCTTTTTAAATATTGTTTGTTGACATATAGAGACAAATTTGATTATAATTTGACATGTTGTTTAATATAATGAATTCATTGAAATTTTTATGTTTGAATGAATTGTTATTTGGAAATGGTTAGAAATTTGGCAAGTTGTTTGATATATATTGTGTATTCATTGAAATAATTATAATTTTTATATGTATTTGAATGATTTTTAATTTACAAATTGTAAATAATTTAGATGTTTGAATAGTTTGACATATAGAAATCATCATCATGCCAATGAAAGAACCAAAAACTCAAACAAAGGAAGAGAGGGAGGTAGATTTGGAAATTAAAAGTGATAAATGAAACTACTATGTGAACAAAGGAAATTAGAAAGCAATAATGAAGAATTGACTTTTAAAGAGGAACAAGAACCACCAATACAAAGAAACAAAGAGGAATAATTGGAAAGACAAAGAGAATGAATGAGACTATTACACTTAAGAAGACAATTGAATTTTAAAGCTACACCATCTTCCAATGTTGGAGTCATATCATCCTCTCATGTTGAAGAAACACTAATTTGTAGATTTGACGATGTACACACTCCATCATTCATGTTGAAGGCACAACATCAACATATCAAGTAGGTGATATTCCATCTTATTGCCAAGGAACATCATCTTGGTTCAAAGTACAAAAAACACTCAACCTTATGTTGATGTTCAAAATGTTGAGGTAATAAAATAGATTATAACACCTTCTAGAATTCATTTTAGAAGACCAAAATATTTGATTGATATTGATACTAACATTTTGAAATCAATGCTTGACAAGATTAGCAAGCGTACTTGTCAAAAAAAAGTTAATCGTATGTGGAGATTATTCTTTGAAGAAGTAAATATTATAGGTCAATGCGAATTATTTGTTGAAATGATGAGGAATTTGAAATATAGGCCTATCATGAAGATTCTTGGGCTAAGAATGATGGATGATTCAAATTAAAAAAGCATTGTAAAGAATCTAATGAGTGCTTATGAAAAGGTGAGTTCTAAATCACACACCAAAGATAGCAATATCACAAGACGAGCACTTACATCGACAATAGTAAGTACCCAAATGAAAAAAGCTTGACTCATGAGAAAGACAAGAAAAACATAAAAAATTGGTAGAGGTACTCTAAGGAGACCCATGCTAATGTGTGAGAGATTGGAAGATCCAACAAAAAATGAGTTAACGACATTTAGCGGTAGACTACTGTGAAAGGATAAAGAAATTAGTGAAGCTTTGAAATCATTGTTTGAAGATTTTTTCAAAAATAACATGTGTTTCTCCTAATAAAAGAGATGTTGTAAGGAGGATTGGTAGCCAAAATCGTGACCCAGATGCAAAATATTTTTTGGACTCAACTCAGACACAATTTTTTTCAAAATTTATTGGTATGTATCCTCAAATTCAAATAAGTCAAAGATTTTTTGAGATGGGTAAACCTTTTTATGTGAAGATAAATTACACACACACAACTTGTTGTTGTAGGATACATATTGAATTTTCTATCCATTTTGATATTTTTTATGTGAAATAGGGGATGACCAACAATTTTACAAGACATCATGCTTGGATAGTGCGTGCTTATTTTGTGATTCTTTGCAACTTTTATCAACTTTTGAACATATGGATATTACACATGCAATTAGAAATGAAATAGTAGATTACGAAAAAATTTAAGACAGTGACATATGCTCTAAAAGATGGGAAATGGGGTAAAAGATGTGATTTAGTCATTGAAAAGATTCCAATGTATGAGTTCATGAAGATTTTTCATGAAAAAATTATTTACGAGTATGTAAGGCATACACATAGAGCTCGATGGTTGGATTTACAATTCAAGTTGTTCAAGGATACATTTCCACTAGATACCATTGTTTTGGTTGTAAACTTCATAGAGAACTACATAGTACAACCACAAAATGTTGTGCAAGAAAAGTTATACTTCTCAATAGGTTTCCATATTTGTTCACATAACATTCATGCATTCACCTACAAGTACAAAGGATGCTAGGAAGATTTTGAGGGAGTACCATTTTTACATCAGCGATGATCGATCACATTCTGTGGAGTTTGTGCATGGTTGTTTTCAACTATTTTATGGAGATTTGGCTAATAGGGGCATAACATATCGTTAGCACATTATTTGGTTAGGAAATTGTGCATCTCAATTCAAGAATGCATGAATGTTCTATTGGTTGAGCAGGATGCACAAGTTGTGTAGAATTCAATATATGTGGAATTTCACAAAGGCTAGTCATGGGAAGGGAGAGCACAATGGTGCAGACACATGCATCAAAAGAGCCTTAGCTCATGAAGAACTAAAGTAAAAAGATGGAGCAATATTGACAGATGCAAAATCCATCATCTAATGGTGTAATGCTACAATGGGTCCAGGTAAGGAAGGTGAATTTATGGTTCGTAATTTTTTTGGGTGGATAGATAATACTAACATTGCACCATATGAGGATTGTTGCACACTAATAGGCTTAAGTGAGTTGCACTCTTTTAGAAGATTTGATGTAGGTTCATGGAGTATCCACACATGAAAAATGGCATGCTATTGTCCATCATGTGTAGAGGAAAATTGAGATGACTTTGAGTTGATTGAATGGGTGGACAAATGGGATATGTAGGTTTTGGACCCAATTGACACCTATCATCCCTCATAAGCACTGAAAATGGTAGAGATGGATTTGTCTATTGAATTTGACTTCTTGTCTGATCTAGTGCAACTTGGTAATATATATATTTATATATCTTTATAATTTCAATATATAACTTTATAACTTTTACCTAAGTATTTTATGAATTAATGACCGCATTTTGTACATTTGTCACTGCAAGCCATGTTTTTTCTATTATTGTACTTGAAGATAGTGACAAAGGGACATATTATTATTTGTGTCCAAGCCAAACAAAAATTGGATCACTCGATTATAGATGGTGAAGGTTTAGAGTACCATATCAGTGCGGTGGTGGTAACTGACACATGGCTTAGACGATATTCTATGAAGAACCCTAGCTTGTGGTTATTCAAGAATTGGCAAAAAGAGAGGAAGATTCTTCATTATTCAAACCTTATTGTACATTCAAATGTATACTTTATAAAATATGGTCGAAAACCACATAATAAGATTCTTTGGATAGTTCGTGAGTTCGACCATGAGGCAATACTTGAGACATTAAAATGTAGAACAAATCCAGTTGGTTCATTAGATTGAATATGGAGAGAGGGAGAGAGAGAAAGACAAATCAATTAAATCTAAATATAATGTTGCAACCTCTCCCCCAAGATTGTCCACATGACAAGGTGGGTATTGTTATTATGTGTAATTTATGAGATAAGTTTAAATCATAGATTTTATGTTTTGGTTTGTTTAGAATCTAGATACATTATTTGAATTTATATTAGATTCTTTAATAGGACCCATTTTCAGATTAGTCATTTGAATAATTGAAAGTTTAGAATTTTTTGTTTAGATCAAAATGTAATGAAAGAACATGAAAACTATTAGAATGCGAATGCTTTATGATGTAAAGTCATGATTGTGTGCATGTAACCAGAAACTTGAAACTGGTAAAAGTAAGGATATAATGGGAAAAGTTTCCAAGACTCACCAAGCCATTTACTAAGCTGCTTAATCATTGCTAGAAGCTCAAACAAATAATTCTTTGCATTTGGAACATTGTTACGAATAATGATATTATGACTAACATGCTTTTATCTTTTATTTGTTTTCTCATCTATAATTATTTCAGATAAAGTCCAAAACATATTTATTTTTGAATCATACACTTATAAAACCCATCTTATAATGCTAGATTGAATTTTGATGTTTTATCATCTAAGATATATATTAATGTATGAGAAATTTAAATTAGCTAAATCTATTGGGATACGTGGTATTGTAATGGATAGTTTTAAGATTCATTTGAAGAATATAAAGGGGCATGAGTGATGCAGGTCATTAAACAAAATAATATATTCACTAGAAATGGAATTAGGAGCAGCAAGAGTTACGAGTGGAATGAAGATGAATGGAGTGGAGAAAGCAAATAAATATTCTGCCAAAAAAGAATTTGTTGTTGTGGGAATCAACACTATTTTTAGCAGTAGAAAATGATGTGATTCTATCTAACACACTTGGATGCCACAAGGTCAACAACTACACTCAATTAAAAAACTTGTAACAATTGTAAGTTTTTAAATTTGAATATTACTATGTCTTGTTTGAAGCCCACGAATAAAATGGGAAATGGGAAATGAGAAGGGTAGAAGAAAAGATAAAGAAGTTGGAGGAGGAGAAGGGGATAGTGATAAGGTTTGTGATTGGGCACAGTGCTACACTGGCATAATGAATTCCTTAGACATGAACATGTTGAAGACTACCATCAGCTATCAACAAAGACCAAGATCTACTTTTCTACAACACTCGCTAAATGGGATGCTGATTTCTATGTTAAAGTTGATGATGATGTGCATGCCAATCTAGGTACATTATTGTCATTCATGGTTTCATCTAAATTTTATATTTTATGTTATAATTTGTTTGGATAGTTCATGCATTTTTATTTTTGGGTAGAACTTGTTGTTTTTATATGAGATGGGTAATTCTACATAAAAAGCTAGTGCCATTGTATATGTTCTTTAAAGTTGATATCTATCTTAAAAATATAACATTATTTACATTTGTGTAATATTTTAATCTAAAGATAATTGAGAATTCATTGAGTCTTCAATAACTAGGTAAAAGGTATTTGAAAAGGTGATAAGTTAGTCTTGTCATTTTGAAAGTTTGGAAGTTTGCCACGGAAAACTAAATTTTGACCTACTAGGATTTCCAGGCCTAAGTTAGGGATATTGATCCTTTGAAGGTGTTGGGGCCTTAAAAGTGCATGAATCCTAGTGGTTTAGTCCTAGAAACGTTGAATCAATTCTAGGTTTGAAGTCTTGAAACCATTTTACTTGTTTTGCCTTAATTGGCCTAGTTGATGGCAAGTGCCCCTAAAGCCATATTTTGATCCAAGTTTGCCAAGAGCCCAAAGAAAATGGAAGGACCTTAGAAGAGTGGAGTCCACTTGGATAAGTAAAGGTCATCATTTGGCAAAAGATGGTAACCAAGAAATCATCCTAAAGAGGGTTTGGATACCCTTAGAGGTTTAAGAACCAAGTGGCAAAAGTAGGCTATGTACTTTGCATCAATAAGGGTCATTAGACTTAGGTGTGATAGCTAGGGTTTAGGAAGTCACAATGTATTTGGAAGAGTCACTTAATTGGCCTAAAATTCAAGACATACCTTACCATAGGGCAATGAGTAACTTAAGGGATAAGTCTCTAGATTATGGAAGGGTCCCTAGCATAGAATTGCTAAGGGATAGCCCATTTAACAAGCTGGAAGTGTTAGAAAGTATTATGCATGTAGTAGAAGTTTGAATTATATAGGTGGGGATAGAAAAGAGTAAAGAACATATGAAGCAAGTGAATTGAAAAATGCACATATTGTTTCATCAATACACAAACTTGTTGTCCTAGCATTTTAAGGCCTCAAAACTCCATATTATGGTTTGTAACTTGGTAATCAGCATATTTGGATCATTCCTCAATATCTCCAATTGGTCTCATGTTTTTAGCATGTGTTTAAATGGTACCTCCTTTGTAAATGTGGCATAATTAGCCCTTGTGTCTAAATGTTGACCCCACAAGTTTTGACAATTTGCTTGCTAATGGGATCTCTCCACTTTGGAATCTAATAATAAATTAGAAATAGGAAGTAATCTTGGTGTTAGTCTTTTCTTTTCATGCTAAGTGTACAAGTTGCAGACCTAAGTCTCAATTCCTTGGGCTACTAGGAATCCAAGAGGTTAATGAAGGAACTATATCCTTTTCTCAGTTTGGGGTCTTCAATTCTAGTCGATATGCCTATTCTAATGTAAAAACATCATTTCTTAAGTCTAAGTTATTGGTTCCATGTCTGGTGTAGGTTTCTTGTATTAAGCAATATTTTTTGTCAAGGTGCAAGTGTGGGGTCTTGAGCCTTGTTTGGGCTATCAAACCTTGTTAGGTTATTCTTGTAAGTTGTACTCTCCCAATCTACCTTGTTAGTACCCTACCACTTGCATCAATTAGGCCCTTTTTTTATGTCTTTGAATTCCCTTGCATTATCCTCATAGTTACTAGTGTATAGGTTGATATTTGAGTCTCAACATGTGAATAGTTTGTCTTAGTTCTCATATGTAGTCAAGGTCCTTGACATCAATTACAAGTCATAAGTTACATGCATTAACAATATTCAATTGGGTCTCACAAAATTGATTGCAATTTTTCTCATGCCTAAGTGGTTGGAAGGCCTTAAGACCCAACCAATAAGTCATCCTTCTATGTTGATAGGCACTTATTGTAATCAAGTCTCTAGGAATTGATTGCAAGCTCTATCAGTATCTTCATATGTCATTGGGTTAAGTATTACATCCCTACAATATAGTCTTGAAGACCTAATTTTGTATCACCCTCTTAACACAATAATAGTTAAGTATTTGAGACTTGACTGCATATCAACATGTATTGAATTTACAACTTGTAATGTAGCTCTAGGACCCAATTACATATTGTATCTCTTCTACACTTGAAATAAAGTCTTTAGAGTATGCTTACATATATTATTTATAGACACTTTTAGACAAAGTAAACTAGATCAAGATGGGCCCTTCCAAGTTCTATGAGAAAATACTCTGAACAATGTGTTTCCCCAAAGGTTTTTGAATGCAACCTTAAGGCTTAAGTTTCCCAAATCAAGTAAATGACTTATCCAAAGACTTATTAGTAATATAATGGTTTTAAATACCCTAATATACCCCAAATAACTAGTTTACCAAATACCAAGAGCCTATCTCTAAGGTAAACCAATCATCCCAGCCTACTAGGCCTACAAGCCCCAATTAGCCCTCAAATGTTGTTCTCTTGCATTCTTCTCCACATTTTTATATAACATAAAAAAAAAAATTGAATATTAGGATATCCATTTGGCATATATATGAAATATCAAAATATGAGGTATGGTTTTTTTGGACCAAGTCTCTGCTATTACACTATGGGCCACTTTTAAGGCATAAAAACCCCTCCATTTACAAAGGAACTATATGGAATAATTATCCCCCAACAATAAAACTTGGTAAATTATCTTAATATGATCCTAAAGTGAGGATTATTCAATTGGATTGAACCCATAAACTCTCTATATGTGCTTTTTATGAAACCCTCACCAAATAAGGCAAAAAACTAGGGCCTCTTCAAGTCTGACCAAGAAATCAATTATATACCTATTATTTGATCCTACACCATATTTATGATGATTAATTTGACTATTTTATATAAAACCATGACCTCCTTTATGCAGATCTCTCGTTGTTATACCTATGGCATCAAATTAAATGCATTTTCATGCACCCAAGCACTCCAAACTTGTCTAGTTGGATGATCATTGGTGAAGGGAACCAAGGAAAATAGATAGGTGTCATCCTTGTTTTGAATTAGGAACAAGGTTGCAAAAATGATGTAATAAGACCCAAGATGTAAGGTCAATTGGACTCTAAGTACCATTATAAGCCAGAGTGCCAAATTGAACTAAGGGGTAAAAAATGAGCAATATAGGTGATTTTTCAAGGAAAAAAGTATTTTTATGTTTCTTAGAAGGTTATAAATTTCCTTAGGTTTATTGGGTTAAGTTTGAGCTGTCTAAGAGTTAAGATGTCAAAAATTGCAAAAAATTGCAAAAGTTGTCAAAGCAAAATTGCAAAAATGTTGACAACTTTGCAATTTTGTTGAAAAAAAAGTGTATGTTACAACCACAATTTTAAATGTGTTTATAACCATTGGAATGGAATCATATGTGTATGAGATGACCATAGATTCCTTAGTGGTTGATAGTTGTATGGATTTGCTGTCTTTTGAAGCAATAAAAACATGATTTTCTGCCATGTTTCCTATGTTTTGTTGTTGTATGGATGTGTATAGATTGGAACATGTGAAAATTTGATATGGTTGCATAGATATTTTAAATATATTTCATTTTCATTTGGTTTGAGGTTTTGATCTATTCATTTGTGTAAGATATTGTGATTTTACTAAGGGTTGCTTGGGTAAGCCTGTAAATTGACTACATTGCATTTATGGCCCTCTAACTTGCAATTCAATGGTGGGATCTTGATGCCATTTGGTGGGAAGAAATTTAGGGGTGTATTATTACATATGGTAGAGTTTTAGGGGTAGAAAAGTTGGTTTACTAATTTTTCTTACAGGTCCTAGGCTAAACATCATCATGTGTTTAGCCCGATTTTGAAGAGAAATTGGTGTAAAATTCTCAAACTTTCTATAATGAACTAGGTGAATGGTGGAATGGATTGTTGGAATGGTGAGGAAGAGTCCCAAGTGTTTGTGCTAATTCTATAACCCCATCTCTTGACACTTGCCTTGGAAAGCCAACCTAATTAGGCCTATTAGGATTGTGAACCTAGTTGTTGTTTGGGTATGCTGGAGTAGGATCAACCCATGAGTCTTTGTAATCTTCAAGAGTCTAGAAAAAGGTATCCAAAAAGGTGTTTTTTTTGCCACATTGTTTGGGGAGTTAACCTTGGAAAACTAAAAATAGACCTACTAGAATTTCTAGGCCTAGATTTGGGAAATAGGTCTATTGGTGGTGTGGGAACCCTAAAAGTGGATGAATTATAGTGGGATAGGACTAAGTATGAAAAAAAAAGTATTTGTTTGAACCCCTAAAAGGATTTTGCCTAATTTTCCCTATTTGGCCTAGTTGAGGACTAGTGTCCCTAAAGCCTTATTTTGTCCCAAGTTTGTTAAGAACCTTAGGGAGAAGGTAAGATCTTGGAGAAGTGAAGTCCACTTGAAGAGATGAAGGTTAGCATTGGGAAAGGCTGGAAACCTTGTTTGGCATCTTGCAGTGGGTTGGGTGTTAATGGGTCAAAAATAAGTAATTTTGGTGGTTCTTCATGAAAATAGGATTTTTGTGATCCTTAGAAGGTTTTAATAGTCCTTAGGGTCATTTGGTCAAGTCATAGCTTTTCCAAATGCATTTTTATTCTTGTATATCAAATGGACCTAACAAAGGAAACATAAACATTATTTTGTTCACACCTCTTACTGAACTTGGTTCACACCTATCTTTAGAGTATAGAGTGGAACTTAATGTTCATGTGTAAACTACAAAAACTATATATATTATTTAATTCTAGTATACCATATAATTTTGCTAGGTCTCTATATTGAAAAGAAATGGTGGATGCAATTATAGTTGCATGTCTTGGGTTTAAATCTCCCTTGCATGATATTTTTTGGAAAAGAATATTGAGGAATGCAATTCAAGATGCAATAGATGTACTTGCTAAACACTATAAGGAGTGGGGTATGATAGGTTATCATATCATCTAAAATGACTTACATGATTAAAATATAATCTTGGCACAACATTTCATGAAATCTATAGATGCATTACATAGGCCCATATCAAAACATATAGTTTTCGCTTTATTAGATTATGTGGTTAATGAAAGATAAGTTTTAGGATCTCATATGCACAACATTCTCTTCACTTTTTTCTAGAAGTCATTGATAAACTTCCATGAATTAAATCTATAATGATGAGAGGTCAAACTATAAGCAAATTTATTTATAATCATACAAGTGTGTTCAATATGATACCTTCCTTCATAGATAGTAATGAATGTTATCCAAAATGACAAAGTTTGCTACCCACTTCTTTTCATTCCAAACTTCTTGGTCGTAGAAGAGAAGACAAATATTAAAAAAATACATGAAATTCCCACAATCCATATTGATGGTTTCTTAATATTTTTAAATTTGACCATATGGAGATTTTTTATTACAAGGCCAAATCCAAAAAAACACTAAGCAACAATGAATTTTTTTTAATAGAGAAAATTGAGATAGGTTTTCTAATCATTTGAGGTATATTTATATACTTTGTGAGATCTTTATTCATATGAGCAAGAATTGCACAAAAGGTAGAAGTCTCTCTAATTAGAATTTTGAGACTAGTTGGTGGGAAAAATTGTGTGGATTATTCATATGGTAGAACTGATACAACCAAGGGGATCATCAAGTCTAAAATACACAATAGTCTATAGATATACATGCTAATATACACCATCATAATGATAAGTAGGATTAATAGATGCAATGTTCCGTCCATGATCTTAGATACTATCCAAATCTAGTGGTTTTTACAAAGTTCATGGAGACATACAAAGGTATCAAAGCACCTCCTTAAATACATCATGATATTTTCTATAAATTAATGGAATGATAGACAACCATGGTAGAGTTGTCATCATACTAATAGGAAAAAGCATCAACCTCCAATTTAGGTGCTATACAAAATTTAAAATTGATAAGCTGATAGGTGCTTGCAACTTGGTTTATATTTTGGTTTTCATGTTTTTTTTACCTACTTAGGCTAGAATAAACAACCCTTGGATGAGAAGTCCATGGTTGTCAAATAAATACACCATTTTGTATGCTTAAGACACTTTATGCAATTTATAAGCAAAAGTTGCTCATTAGGAAAATTCAGGATTTTTAATATTCTTGGTCAAGAAATCCTAGGACTAATTTTTTTAAAGTTAGTTTTAGGTATGTTGGAACCTTTTCCAAGTCCTAGAAGTGGAATCAAGTGAAAAATGTAAAAATTGCACTTTTTGTGCAAAGTTACATTGTTGAAAGTTGTAAAAGTTGCTCAAATTTGCAACTTAGTAGGAAAAGGGTTATAAATATTAAAATATTGGTTATAACCATTAAAATATACATAGAAGATATATATATACCTCATTTGTGAGGTCTGGAGGGCATTAATATACAGATTAGAAGAAGTTGCAAAGAAAGAAATTCAAATTTTGAGTCATTTTTACTGTTGTTTGCATGCTGCATGAAATATATGGAATTTTTAGACCAAATTTGATAGATTTTTGAGATAGAGCTTTGAATTAGCTTTCTTTTTGTTCTAGTCTCATCCTTTTACATGTTTTCTAACTCAGGTTATTGCATTTTTAGTGAAACTAGGTTTTTAGGACAACATTTTGGTGCACACAGCAAAAATAGACCTCTAACTGTAATTTTGTTGGTTGAAATTTCTTTCCCACTTGGGAAATGGTAGTTAGTAGGGTCCTTTATAAGATTCCATGGTTTCAAGACTGGAGGATGTGTTTTGTGATTTTTCCAATCAAGCCCTAGGTCAAGTACCATGAAGGATTTGACCTCTTGTAGCGTGTTGATTTGTGAATGGTAGGAGTTTGGGAATTGGTGAAGGGTTGAGCATTTGGAAATAAGTTATTTTAGTGTTTCCAAACTTTCCTAAGCATTGATTTCATTTCCATGACCCTGTTTCATACTAGTTGCTTTGTAAACCAGTCATCTACTTGACTGGGACATGTTTGGGAACTGACAATCTCCATTTAAGCCGAAGTCTCCATTTAAAGGTAGCAATGAGATTTTTATTGTTTTGTTAAGATCATTAATATATTTTTATGGGAAATTTGAGGGATCATGCCCATATTGAGTATCCTGGCTTCCCAAGTTCTATAAATGCAAAGTTGTAATGTTGCTCAAAAAGTTGCTTGAGCAACTTTTGCAATTTTTGCAAAAAAGTTGCAAATGAAAGTTTGGGAAGTTGTAACTATCCGTGCTCAGGTATATGAGCATGGGAAACATTTTTTTTAAGGTTAGAAGGTTTTCAATCAGATTTTCATTTCTAAGCAACTATTACAACTTTTACAATTTTGCACAAAAAGTGCAACTAATGCAAAGTTCACTAGATTTCACTTCTAGGACTTGGAAAAGGTTCCAAACTATTAAAAACAACTAAAAACACAAAATCGTAGGCTATCTTGACCAAAAAATAAAAAAGACTCAATTTGGCCAATTAGCAACTTTTGATTATATCTTGCACAAAGTGGCCTAGGCATACATATCTTGCTCATATCTCTCTCTCTTTTCATTGGGGGATTGAACTGTTTATTTTGTTAGCTTTGGGTTGTCGAGTAAACCCTATCCCCATGCTCATCTCATATTATTAAGTGCTCAAACATTCTCAGGAACGCTAAACTAAAATGTCCCTAAGGGTCACTAAATGTCATAGGGTAGTGATCTTTGACAAGACATATCTCAGAGCTCGTGTGAGGTATATATATGATTCTAGGTGCTATAGGATTGTGTTGTAGAGATATACAATAACCTCTCTCACTTTTTAGAGATCTTACTCCATTTTGATTTTGTAGTGCCATCTTGGGTGATTCTAAAACTCATAGTGTTGGCTAGTACAAAGTTACCAACTACCAAATCTCCCTCACCATTCATCATGGGATCAAACTATTTTTTTAGCTTTAGGTGGTTGGGTAAACCCTAGCCCCAAGCTTGTCCCATCCCATTGAGTGCTTGAACATTCTTGGGCACGCTGAACTGAAACATCCCTAAGGGTCACTAAATTCCATAGGGCAACAATCTTTGATGAGGAATATCTTAGATCTCATGTGAGGTATGAATGCAATTCTAGGTGTTATAGGACCATGTTGTGGAGACCTACAATAACCTCTCTCAATTTTTGGAAATCTTGCTCCATTTTGATTTTATGATGCCATCTTGAGTGATGCTGAAACTCGTAGTATTGGCCACTACAAAGTTGCCAACTGCCAAATCTCCCTAATTGTTCATTGTGGGATCAAAATATCTATTTTTTTAGCTCCAGGTGGTTGGGTAAACCCTAGCCCCAAGCTTGTCCCATCCCACTGAGCACTCAGACATTCTCGGGCATGCTGAATCGAAACATCCCTAAGGGTCACTAAATGCCATAGGGTAGTGATCTTTGATAGGGCATATATCAGAGGTCATGTGATGTATGGATGCAAATCTAGGTGCTATAGGAAAATGTTGTGGAGATCTACAATAACCTCTCTCACTTTTTGGAGATCTTACTCCATTTTGATTTTGCGATGCCATCTCGGGTGATGCTAAAACTCATTGTGTTGGCCAATACAAAGTTGCCAATTGCCAAATCTACCTCACCATTCATTGTGAGATAAAACTATCTATTCTGTTAGCTCTAGGTGGCTAGGTAAACCCTAGCCCCAAGCTCCTCCCATCCTATTGAGCGCTCAAACATTCTCGAGCATGCCAAACCAAAATGTCCCTAAGGGTCACTAAATGCCATAGGGAAGTGATCTTTGGTGAGGCATATCTTGGAGCTCAAGTGAGGTATGGATGTGATTCTAGGTACTATAGGACTATGTTGTGGAGACCTACAATAATCTCTCTCACTTTTTGGAGATCTTACTCTATTTTGATTTTGTGATGCCATCTCGAGTGATGCTAAAATTTGTAGTGTTGGTGAGTACAAAGTTGCCAACTGCCAAATCCCCCTCACTATTTTTTGTGAGATCAAACTATCTATTCTATTAGCTCCAAGTGGCTAGGTAAACCCTATCCCCAAGCTTGTCCTATCTCGTTGAGTACTCAAAAGTTCTTAGGCATGCTGAACCAAAATGTCCCAAGGGTCACTAAATGCCATAGGGTAGCAATATTTGACAAGGCATATCTTAGAGCTCATGTGAGGTATGGATACAATTCTAGGTGCTATAGGACCATGTTATGGAGACCTACAATAAACTCTCTTTCTTTTTGGCAATCTTACTCCATTTTGATTTTGTGACACCATCTTGAGTGATGTTGAAACTCATAGTGTTGGCCAGTACAAAGTTGCCAATTGTCAAATCTCCCTCATCATTCATCATGGAAACTAACTCTCTATTTTGTTAGCTCCAAGCAGCTGGGTAAACCCTAGCTCCATGCTCATTACATCTTGTTGAGTACTCAAACATTCTCGGTCATGCCAAATCGAAATGTCCCTAAGGGTCACTAAATGCCATAGGGGAACAATATTTGACAGGGCATATCTTGGAGCTTGTGTGAGGTATGGATGTGATTCTAGGTGCTATAGGACCATGTTGTAGAGACCTACAATAAACTCTCTCACTGTTTGGAGATCTTACGCCATTTTGGTTTTGTGATGCCATCTCGGGTGATGCTAAAACTTGTAGTGTTGGCTAGTACAAAGTTACCAATTACCAAATCTCTCTCACCATTTGTCATGGGATCAAACTATTTGTTCCATTAGCTCTAGGTTGTTGAGTAAACCCTAGCCCCAAGCTCATTTCATCTTGTTGAAAAATCAAATGTTCTCGGGCACACCAAACTAAAACGTTCCTAAGGGTCACTAAATGCCATAGGGTAGCGATCTTTGATGGGGCATATCATAGAGGTCATGCAAGGTATGGATTGATTCAAGGTGCTATAGGACCATGTTGTAGAGACCTACAATAATCTCTCTCAATTTTTGGAGATCTTACTCCATTTTAATCTTGTGATGCTATCTCCGGTGATGTTGAAACTCATAGTGTTGGCTAGTACAAAGTTGCCAACTGCCAAATCTCCCTCAACATCCATTGTGGGATCAAATTGTTTGTTTTGTTAGCTCTAGGTGGTTGAGTAAACTCTAGCCCCAAGATTTTCCTATCTGGTTCAGTGCTCGAACATTCTTGAGCATACTAAACTGAAACATCTGTAAGGGTCACTAAATGCCATAGGGAAGAGATCTTTGATGGGGCATATCTTGGAGCTCATGTGAGGTATGAATGTGATTCTAAGTTCCATAGGACCATGTTGCAGAGAATTAAAATAACCTCTCTTGGTTTTTGTAGATCTTACTCCATTTTGATTTTGCAATGCCATCTCAGGTGATGCTGAAACTCGTAGTGTTGATCAGTACAAAGTTGCCAACTACTAAATCTCCCTCACTGTTCATCATGGGATCAAATTGTCTATTTTTTTAGCTCTAGGTGGCTAGGTAAACTCCATCTCCAAGCTCATCTTGTCCCGTTGAGTAGTTGAACATTCTTGGGCAAGCTAAACTAAGATGTCCCTAAGGGTCACTAAATGCCATATGGTAGTGATCTTTGATAGGGCATATCTTGGAGCTCATGTAAGGTATGAATGTGATTCTAGGTGCTATAGGACCATGTTGCTAAGACCTAAAATAATCTCTCTCACTTTTTGGAGATCTTACTCTATTTTGATTTTGTGACACCATCTCAAGTGATGTTGAAACTCATAGTGTTGGCTAGTAAAAAGTTGCCAATTGCCAAATCTCCCTCATTGTTCATTGTGGGATCAAACCATTTATTCCTTAGCTCTGGGTGGATAGGTAAACCCTTTCCCCAAGCTAATCCCATCCTATTCAGTGCTCAAAAATTCTTGGGCATGCTGAACTGAAACATCCCTAAGGGTTACTAAATGCCATAGGGAAGCGATCTTTAACGGGGCATATCTCGAAGCTTGTGTGAGGTACAAATGTGATTCTAGGTGCTATAGGAATATGTTGTGGAGCTTTAAAATAAACTCTCACTTTTTGGTGATCTTACTCTATTTTGATTTTGTGATGCCATCTAAGGTGATGCTGAAACTTGTAGTGTTGGCCAGTACAAAGTTGCAATTGGATATGTCATCTCATCAAATGATGGAGACTCATGATAGAAGGTAAAGGGATGATCATACAAATAATTTTGAACATGTTATTTTTTTATGATAATAAGTTAATCATTTTTTATAAGGTCAAGGAACTTGGGGTCACCTATAAACCCAAATTGCCTTAGTCCTAACGATTTTCCTTTTTGTTGTTGTTTTTGTTAATAATTTGACTCAATAAGTGTTTTGAGAGTCATTACACCTTATATAGCTGCATGTTATCATTGAATGGAGTGAGTGGAATATGTTAATGATCTTCTTGGTTGTATTAATAGTCATTTCATGGGTTTGAAACATAATCACTTCCCTTTGTGAAAAGTTGTCCAAAAATCAACAAATTACATGTTGTTGCAAAGAAAATATAGTCATAGGATGTTGGAAGATTGTTTTCACTCATATGATGTTCAAGAATCTCTTGGAAGGTAGTGCAAGAGCACCCTTTCAAGGATTCCACCATATCATTTTTGGTGCAATGAACTTCTTTGAAGAAGTATGTGAATACAATAAGGGCATTTAGCTCATGCTTGTGTGTCCAAGCTAGGATATGTCTTAAAGTTTCCCCTTTGGTCTTTGTTGAGAATGGTACTTTGACTTTGGGTTGGTATCCTTCTTAGATATTTGTTGGGGGAAGGTTGATTTAGGATTTGTTATTGCATTTTAGGCATGGGTGTGCATTAAAAGAAACTTCCAAGGTGGAGTACTTGTTTAGAAGACCAAAGTGCATGAACAATGCAATGTTATGTAAATTTTCCACCTTATGGAAGGGATGTTATTATGAGTTTGGCGATTATTAGGTGAAGCAAGATAGTGAAATTTTCACTCCCAAGGATGTTTTGGGAAGGCATAACATGGTCTTGAAATGTGAGTCAAAACAAGACTACCTGAGCAATAAAAATTGTTAAAAGTTGCTAAGCAACTTTTTCCATTTTTTGCTAAAAGACCTACTTTGTAAAGAAGCTTTGAAAAAGCCCTAAAACCTATATCTAACCTAAGAAGAAACATATTTATTCTTGGAGGAACCCTAATAAAGGTTCCAAAACTCATTTCTTGTACAAATCCATACTATTGGAATGTATGCAGTAGATTGTGACTATTTAAGCATAGATTTTCCTGGTTTTTAATCTTGTTTGGAGGCAAATCACATGGCTATTATAATTTTTTTTCATGTTTTATTTCTCTTATTATTATTTTTTCCCATTTTCTATGCATTATTTATAGTTTGTGACTAAGTTTTTGAAAGGTTTTGTAAATTTCTTCAAAGATACCTATTTGCTGTCAGTTTTGGAGTTGTATATCATGAAAGGGCTATAAGTCTTGTCTCCACTGTGGAAATTTCATGATCTTTTGGATTTCAAGGCTATAGACCCTAATTTATTATATTATGAAACAAAGGTCCCTGAAAGTAAGTGCAAAGAAATCTTTGACCAAGCCCTAGGTGAGCTAGGCAATGCCTAGCTAGGGATTGTTAGCAAAGAAAGAGCTCTCAAGAGCAAAGCTTGAAGAATGAAGACTTGCCCTTCTGAGGGATTGAAGAAGGGTATGAGGAGGTTCTAAAATATGGAGGAGGATTCTTGATTAAGTGTGCAAGGTGTCTTAAAATTGGGGAAAATAGGCAGCAAAGAAAAGCCCACCAAACCCTCAATTTTGCTATTTTTGTTGTATCGCCTATAGACACCTTGAGACCCTAAGAATCATGGAGCATGGGTCTTATGTATCAATTTTTCTTAAGGCTAGAGGTGTTGAAACTCTAAGAAAAGGGAGCTATTGGCCCTAGAAATCTGGGTGGAGGCCTAATTAGGGGCTCTCCTTGTAGCCCTTTTGTGAAGAAATCTTGAAATCGGGTACAAACCCATTGTTGTTATCTATTCAAGCATAGTAAAATGGTTCCAATAATACCTTAGGACATCATGGAAAAATTTGTTGGGCTAAGGAGTTTTGTGGTACCCTAGTAGACCTATAAAACCTTTGGAGGGATAATGTTCCTAGAAGAGTAAGGGAGTGATGCTACAAGTTTGGATTAGTTAACCTAGTGAGGAGGTTGGGCAAGGTTAGGGCATGTTCTAAGTAGAAAGAGATCCTATAGATCACACAGGTGTAGTGAAAACACCAAGATCCACATATAATATACAAGGTTGCATGGAGACAAGGGTACTTGGGGTACTTAGGGTATGGGTACACCCATTTTTTTATAATAGGGGAGGGGGGTACTTGGGTATGTCAAACTTTATTTTTAATATTACTTTTATATTTATAGAAAACTTGAATTTATGAGTCATGAAAATGAATTTTCAACTCAAGAATAGTGATAACATTTGCAAATGCAATGTATTGTTTTCAGTTTCAAATTTGTTATATGTTTGTAATAATAATTTATGATAAATGTTTAGATGCATAACATAGAAGGCAGACTTTAAACATAAACAAGAAGAACATAAATCATATGACAGTGACATATTGCAAATGATAAATTTTTAGCTTTAACACTGATAAAGTTTATTGTTGATCAATATTGTATCAAAGTTTCAAACTGATTAGGTATTGAATTAAGCTTGATAAACAAATAATAGAGAAGGAAAAATTTAAACATGAATAAGATCATAAATCATTTGATGATGACATATTGGAAATGATAAACTTATGCTTGAACAGTGATAAAGTTTATTGTTAATCAATATTCTATCAAAGTTTCAAACTGATTAGGTATTGAATTAAGCTTGATAAACAATGAGCTAATACACAAATAAAAAACTAAATAAAATAATCAAAAACCTCAATCAAGGTACTTAGCTATGATTCTCTCTATCGAGTACTCAGTACTTGGGATACATGTACCTGGTACTTGGGTACATGGGTACAAGTACTAGGGGTGAGGGTACAAGTACCCATGCAACCTCATAATATATTATGATAACCAATAATTTCATACATGAATGAACATATAATATAGTATGATAACCAATATTGTCATACATGAACGGACATATAATATATTATGATAACCAATAATGTCATACATGAACAAACATATAATATAAAATGATAACCAATAATGTCATACATCAACAAACACATAATATATTATGATAACCAATTATGTCGTACATGAACAAAAATATCATATATTAACCAATAATGTCATAAGTCTAATAATGTCATGCATCAAATATATGTCATACATCAAATATAAAATGTCATATATACATCAAATGTATATTAAATATATGTCCACATAAAATCCAACATATATGTCCACTGATGCCTATACATGTGTGTCTATCAACTATATCTTCTCCTTCCCACAAGGGGAAGGAAACAAATCTCTAAAGGTCTTCGATCATCATGTGGAGGGAGATGATGGGGATGATGGGTTCTTCCTCACATGCTCACTCATCCTCTTGTTTAGGTTCTTCTCTAACTTGAGTTGATACAAAAAAATTAGATATCAATCAATAATTATTATACATTGAAATAAAATATATGTACATACAAAATTAATTATTTTCTTACTACCATCATATAGTCACTTTGCAAGTCCACCTCAAAGGCTTGCGGACGATCAGGTGCAACAAGACCCTACAACAATTCAATCAATATAATGACTTATAAATAAAATTAGAAATTTTGATACTAACTATTATAAAAAACTAAAACCAAGAAAATTATTTCATATCTCAATCAATGGCTCTAAACTAGCTATAGCTATAGCCACTCCACGATCGATGGATTGCCGAAGATGAGGAGGAGTCTCAGATGTCAAGAGCTACATGTTATACAATACACATTACATGTAACATGAAATAAATATAATCAAATGAATTAAATTAACATGAAAAAAATGTGCCTCTACAAAGCTCATATCACGCCTAGGCTTAGAGTCCCTAGTGAATGTCGTTGGTCTAGTAGAGAACTGATGCACATGCATATATTTTTTGTCAATCCTTCATATGATTACTTAATAAATATATGTATTAATTTAATTGATGAAATTGATACATACCTCTAGACTCGTCGATGAGATGAAATATGGGGTCAAGGGATCGCTACTAGGGCTGCCAACACTCTGACCCTAAATTTTGAACAATGTGAATACATGCTAATTAATTAGTCATTCACTATACATATGAAATGTGATCAAATTAGTTTATTATAATTGTAATTCACTTGTGTGTCAATGCCAAATGTCTCATTCAAGAACTGATCAGTGACTAGCCCATCATCCATACTATCTCCAACATGACTGCCAAATGTGCATAAGGATCCGTATGATGTGCGCATGTGACTGTAATGCACATAAGGCTCCTTCTTAACTAATGGACTTGTGAAATGAATGAGGGTCTATGTCAAAGAATTAATAGTCCCTAGAGTGCTGACCTCTACATGTTTCTTCATAACTGAAGGAATAATAAAATGCTCACCCTATGGCTTGATAACAAGTACCCTAACTATGTTACGGTCATGACGTGCCCTCGGCCTCTCAAATGATGACCCCCCACCTCTACCTTGAGATTCTAATATATCAAAATAATTGGGGATCTCCCCAAGGAAAAAATCACAATATAATTTCCTTATGAAATACATTGGGACCTCATGATTATTACAGGGAGAGGCATCAATGACCATCCACCATCTATCCCAAAAATTATTGCTAGTACCATCCTGTATGCACCAATGGATGGGGAACCATTTAGTTGTCTCTCTAACAATATTTTTTTCACCAAGCTTTCTAAACAATGCACAAATGCTACCTTTTGGTATATCTTTTTTTTAACATCTTGATATGATAATTTGTTTCAATAATATCTTTTTTGTTCCTCCCTCTTAACGTGAAAAATATCTAATTCCCCACTAATAGAATGGGTCATAATGGACACGAGGGAGGATGCCAATTGTGCTCTCATTGAATTGGTTTGTCTACAATCTTTCAACCTACCAATGAGTGCTTGTAATTCATTTTTCCCTCTTTCTATTTCATTTATTATGTTGTCTTGTGTGCTAGGAGGAGGTCTTCCAATTGGTGTAGGTTGCAGAATTTCTTGTTCTTGTTGTGGAAGGTTTTGATTCTTATCTTGTTGAGGGTTTTTGTTTGGATCTTGTTGAGGGTTTTGGTCTTGATCTCGTTGGGAATTTTCTAGTTCATTATTCACATTTCCTGATAAGAAACCAATTGCAATCTAAATAAATAAAAAAATTTAAAGAAAAGTTGAAAAAAACTACAAAACAATACAAAAACATATAAAAACAATGTAAAAACAAGGGTAGACAACATATGGTGTGATCGTGATCTCAAAATTTGGCAACAAGGATTCATTTTGAGGAGGTGGGTGGCAAAAATATTCAATTTGCTCAATTCGCATATGCACTATGAGGAGAAATTGCAAAATGAAGTAAAAATGAATGAGTTGCAGGTTTGTAGCCCATTTATAATTTTTTTAGCTTTCTAAAAGCACATATGCACTATAGCACATACACACTTTTTAAAACCAGAAAAAAGGGTGTCATCTTTTTGGCACCACAACTTGGTACACTTACCCATAGACATGATTATGAAAACATCTTGATTCCATGACTTTAGTGATTTTTGAGACATAAGCCTTATAATGTAATATCTCACAATGAAAATGAGATAGGGTTAGTAATTAAACTATATTTAGGTGAATCAAGTATGCTAGTTGTGATGATTATATTTTGTGATATCGACCTAAGGTATGTAATCATAACTAATTTTCATGGTTGGCTGATTAAGCAATATAGACCCAACATTTTGTCATTTTGATAGGAAATGGATTAGGATGTGCTTTAGAATGTTAGTTGGATCATTTGATTAGAAAATTAATGTTGAGATGCAGATTCTAACATTTTAATGTTTCAAAAGTTTTATATGAAAATGATTGAGACATAAAAGTTGACTATGACAATTGAAGTATGTTAAAATTGATGTGCAGATTTTGATATTTTAACATTTTGAATTTCTTATTTGAAATGATTAAGTAAAAGAATTTCATTGAATAATGTTAATATGGATTATGTAACATTTGAATTTGTATGCATTTATGATTTGTATTTTATATGAACTCCTTGGACTACTGATGCTCGAGTTTAGTGTGCAGGAAGTGGAACCTTGGAAATCTTTGGGGGAAACAAGTTCCAAACTTATGTGAACATGATATAGCCAAGGAAAATCTTTGGAAGATTCAAAAGCCTTGTTCTGATGTATTTTATTTTGTAAGTGTAAGCTTACTTTTGTGTGAAATTATTAATCTCAAAGATGCATTAGGGACATGTCATGATGATGTGGAATTTGCTTTTATGTGTCACTTGACACTTGTGGATTTTTGTTTGTCAATGACATGTCACCTAGGTTTTTGGTTGTGTTAGCATTTTATCGTAAAACTAATTATCTTGTTAATGACTAAATAAACCCACTTGACAAGGGATAGGATGGGTCACAATCAAGGGAAATTCGAAATTTGACTTGACTAGGGTTTTGAAGAGTCTTTAGGTGGTCCCAAGCTGCCTTTGGTGTGAAAAAAATTCACCCATATGATAGTATAACATGTTAGGGACCTAATTTTGAACATGTTAATGCCTAGGTAGCCTAGGGGAGTCCATTTACCCATGAATTCTTCCATCAATTCGAAAATGGAGTTGTCAAATGAGTTCTTTTCTATTTTCCCACTATGTCAAATATAACAAACTTGGGAGAGACAAGTCTATAAGAGGGAATGGCTTGATGTTTTTCCCAAAATAGTTAGTGGGAAATCCTTTTTAGGGAGTCTTAGAAAAACTAATGGGGTATTCACCCACTCTCTAAGTTTAGAGATAGTTAGGTTTTTGGAGGGAGGTTCAGGGAATTCTTCATAAACTAGCATTGCCATTACCTTGGATCAAGGTAGGTTCTCAAACTAGGACCATTTTATTTTAGCATTGCATAATAAATCTACAAGTATGAAATGTTTGTTATGGAATAATGGATTGTTATTGTAATCTTTGTGTTGTGTTGTGATTCTGTAATGGGTTTCATGCATTTTCTTGGTTTTCTTCCTTGATCTCTTTGTTTTGAATGTTGAATTTGTTCATGGGTGTGAAGGCTTCACTCACCCTTGGGAGGGAAGAGAAGCCTCGGGTAAAGGGGTTAGTTGGGATCAACATTGAAGTTGAGAGATTTTTCTCTCAGAGAGGGTTTTGTTCGTCATGGAGTATGGGCTCCATAGAAGCCATATGCCTTGTTTGATAGCCTTGAAGAGGCATTTGTATCATGGGAGGTATAAGAGTAGTGATGTGATGAGTAGGATGTATTTGATAGCCTTGAAGAGGCATTATGAAATTGCAAATATTTATGTGTAGATGGATGTGGCATTCTCCTCTTTGGAGAGCCCACCTTCACCCATTGTTTCATGATTCCAATGGTGAATGATTGTGTTGAACCTCAAAGGGTTTTGTAAATGCATTGTGAGATTGAGTTTGCATGTATTGTGACATGTTTGTATGAAAACCATTTGAGTCTTGTTTCCCCTACTTGGTGGGTGGCTTCATAGAAGCCTAGGATGGGAGGTGAGCCTCCATGGTTCTTGTGTTAAATGTATTTGCTTATTTTTGTGCTCAAAGGTTCAATAGGAAAAGTTGGATTTGATCCTCATGTAGGTGCAGGGTGAAGAGGGAACTTGTCATTATGCAATGTACTTGAAAATGGAGAATTCTCAATCTTATTGACATTCTTGTAATACATGATTACATTATAGAGGTGAAGTGAACTTTAAAGATTCATATGTAACTGTACCATTGTTTCAATGTATGTGTTTGTATGTAATTGTATTGAAACAACATTGTAGGTGTAGTTGAGATGTTGAAAAAAACTATTCCAAGTAGATATTGAATTGTGTTCAATGTTCATTGGAAAATACATAGGTATATGTTGGGATTATGTCCATTGTATCTATGAAATGTTAGGAGAGAATTGTGTTCAAACCATGTTTAATTTTGTAATTGATCCTCATAGTGTGATTTGGATTGCGTACAAATTGATTCGTAGTGTCATCGGTAGATAGGAGGAAATGAAGTTTGATTTCATAAGTTTATCTTGCTCAAAGTGTAATGCATACTCCAAATTATCATCTTGCGAAAGAGTAATAGATTGATTTCTTAAGTTTTGAATCTTAGATGAATTTCAACTACTTCAACATAATATTCAGCTTGATGCATTAATCATAATACTAGCATTAACATTTAAGCCAACACTATAATTGATCACCATGTCACAACACCCCAAGTAAGAAAATAAGAAAGTAAAAGCAAAGATTAACAAATCAAAGTTTAGAATGCATATATGCATGAACAAATAAGCCTAGAAATGTGCACTCCATCATCTAAAATTTGTACGAGGAACAGTGAAAAACCAATTTTAATATAGACCAATAAAATAATAAGGGAATATGCTTGATACTCCTGGTAGGATCCTATAAAATCTAGGGGTAATAATATAGGTTGATTAATAATAGACCTCCTAAGTTTTCCCCAAGAAGGGTCACATGATCCTTAGAAGGGGCATATAAGACCTAATCATGTCATAGAACAAATAAAATAAATAGAGAAAACTTAAAACATAAATCAATAAATATACACCTAGGTGCCTACTTCTTTTTAAAAGTGAGAAGAGTGGTGTTATAAACATAATGTGATCCCCATAGCATTTGGGAAAGATTTGAGAACCTATGAAGATGAAAATACTTTAGTCTTATGCTAACATGGTTAGAGAAAAACCAAGAACTAGGTGCCTCATATTCCTTGTAGGACCTTTTGGCGCATGAGAAGAGATTTGACATTGCTTTTGATCTGACATAATGTCAGACTCCCCTCTCTTTTGGTGCCTTATAAGCATGGGAAGGCACTCAACATTGGTAAGGATGCTTTGGACTTGGTGATGTCACCTAGGGAGGGATAGGGGTAGGTGTTAGGGATTTGATGAATTGTAGGAAGCATAGGAACTTGGGAATAGGTGTTAAGTTAGGAATTTAATGGTTAGAGTTAAGGGAGTTAGGTTGGTTGTTAGATAGTATAGTTAGTAAAGAATGTTAAGGTGTGTAGTTAGTAGGCTAGTCTTTAGGACAAATTATTGGGTTAATGCTAGTAAATAGAAAAGTAATTAAATAAGAATTAGTATTAAGATGATTATTAGTAATGAGTAGTTATGCTGCATTAGGTAGGTTTAATTTTGAAAGCACCTTAATGTTTGAGATTAAATTGAGACCAGGAAAAAATAGTTAGTAGTTATGTAATTAAATTTTAGGTTATGGAAAGCAATGCACATATCCATATTTTTAAAAAATTATTTTATTTATCTATTGTCTTTTATATAAAAGTATACTTAATTCTAAGAGGCAATGTGAAATATTTTTATAAACATAAATATTAAATAAGGTATATATTCATGTGAAGTCCTTTTACTTAATCTTCTCATTAACTACAACCCATGAACATAGTATAACATGAGAAATGTGTAATTGTGATGACATTGAGAAATAATATGTTAGTAAGACATGTAAAAATATTAATAATATGTACATCACCTTGAGGATATATATAAAGATATATATAATTAGAGTATGGTTATTAGATGGGACATGGGAATTATTAGGGTATCTTTAGTTATAGACTATTTGGGAGTTATCAAAATTTAGTAATTAAAAAGGAAATATTAACTATGGATAAATGGGTTATTAGAAGGTAACACTATCAAGAAATTTGGAGAATAAATAATTAAGAATTAATTTAAAATACCTAGGCAAAAACATCAATTTAGTCAAAAATAATAGAGGATAAAATGTACGTCTTTCATTAAAATAGAAATTACCATACCCCAATAGCATTGAAACACAAAATGTAATGAGTAAGGTTATATGACTTAAAGTTGGAACATATAGGACAATTGTAAACATAGTCCCATTCACAAATGATTCAAAATTATTGCAATGTCTTATTTCAAGGATAGAACATGGATTTGAGATGATAATATCATCTAGCTTTTATGTTACAACTTAGAAAAAAAATTGGCTTTCTCATGGAAACTTGGAATACGAAACTTTGAATGGAAATAATTCTTCCACATCAAATAAAAATCTATTATTTGCAACTCAATGATCATTTAAAGTAACATTTTGATATTCTCAAGGGACATGAGTTGTTAGAATATTCATAACAAAATATAGGTATATGTTTATGCATTATCCTTTAGTTCATCTCTAAAAAAAATTGTTGGTTGTGTTTTGCCTTGTTAAATTTAGGGCATGATAGTTATGAGATTAATGTTGATGAGGCCTCTACAACAATCACAACATTACTTGCAGAAGAAGTGGACAAAGATGCCAAAGATTTTGGTAATTATAAATTGGCTAAATCAAAGATTATTATAGAGTTGAAGACTACTTCTGTGATTAGGAAGAAGGATAAACTAGTGAAGAAACTAAAAGAAAAATTTGGTGAAGGTGCCAAGGAGGAAGAAGAAGCAGAAGAGGATAAAGAGGAAGAAGAAACTTAGATTCAAGCACCACTAGCATTGACATAAGGTTAGGATGAGGATCAACAAGAGGAAGAACCTATTCCTATTGATCAAAATATGAGAAAGCCAAGGCACAAGCAGTGACAACACCTAAAAAGGTTGCTAAGCCAAGCCATCCCAAACCAAAAACACCTACTACAAGGGCCAGTACATGAGTCATTACACAAAAGGCTAAAGAGAAAGCCAATCCTAGAGAGCAAGAAGGTGAAGCACATAAAAGACCTAGAAGAAAATATATTTCTTAGGCTAAATCTAATGAGGAAAGGACTAAATCTAATCACAATAGCCATATCCAAGTGGTGAGTCATAATCCATCTTTAGATCTAGATAACTTATGTGAGAATGTTAGAAACAATGCTAATTTATTAGGTTTCTCTCACATTGATTTTGAAAATCTCAATTTTTTTGAGAAGAATCAAGTGGAGGCAATATATGCCATGATGGCTACTTTTAAGAAGGATCCTCTAGAAATTGCCAACTCCATACCTAAAAGCCTATATGAAAGAGTTGAGAAAAAATGGCACTATTTTTTAGATACAGAGAAGCAAATTAGGGTGAGAGTCCTCACTCAAGTTATGCTAGAAATTAGCAAGGCACAAATATCTAAATCAATAAAGAAATATGCTGTTAGGTTTGTTCCTAAGTATAGGGCATTTATCATACTCCAACATAGAGGATGTTGTTCACAAGTCCAAACAAATATGGAAAATCACATATGGACTAGCCACAACCAAGGATGATGAGCAAGAACCTGATAAGGTTAAAGATGATAAAGAAGATAACAATAAAGAAGGTGTAGTTGAGTGAGGAACTGATATGGATGTTGATAAGTAGGTAACAAATGAGGAAGAGTAGCAACAAGACTAGAGTACACAAGTTACAAAAATGTCAAGTGCCAACCCTCCATAGGTAATAAGTTTAAATATTGAAATTGTTACAGTAAAGGATTTTTCTAATCCTAGTACTCAGAACATCAAACCCATAATAGAGGAAGATTTGAAAAGGATAATTGTTAAATCTACATTATAGGCCAAATTATGTAACAACCCTATATTGGTTAGTGTAGATGAAATTTAGAAATTAGTGACTATAACTACAAGGGAGGAGGTGAAAACATAGGAACTACCTACAATTACTCCTCAAGTCACTAGTGTACAACCTTTACAACCCTTGGTTTTATATCAGAGGAAGGAGATAGTAGAATACACTATTAGTACACACATAGATGGCACTCTAGTCTTAGAAAATGTACTAGAAGTTGCAACAGATAAGGTTGAGACAATTGGAGAGGATAAGGTGGAAACACCAATCACTAATGAGACATAGAGTCAAACAAGTTAGGTAGATTCACTTGCACCTCCAACACAAGAACAATGTGCAATTCAAATCAATGAGGTAGAAAAGGACAAGCCTAAAGAGACTAATTTGACACCCAAGCCAAAGGAGCTAGCAACAATTTAAGCACTGGTAACTTTACCAAAATTTGACACTTCTAGTCAAAATCTTTAGAGGTCGAGCATAGATGCAACACCTTTGCAATTCTCAATGTCAAGTCCCAATTCATCCAAGGTAGAAGAGATAATAACCTATGGAGAAGTTAGCCTAGATCAAGAAATTATATTGCCCAAGTTTTATATTGTAGAAATAACAATTGAGCAAATGGGTATACTTCAAAAAGCCTTAGAACAAGAAAGAAACATCAAGATTTGCTTAGAAGGGAGCACAAGCAGAAGCAAGGTTTTCTTGATATCAAAGCATCTTCTTAGATGCATTCAGTCTACCTACTCCAGATGAAACAAAGTCAATCATTGAAAAATTGACCAACATAATGGAAAGAGTAAGTGATATAGACCTAGATACCAATGTAAAATTATTAGAATTGTTTGAAAAAAAATTCAAAGTAAAGTAAATAAGAAGATATCTAGCAAAATAACACTTACGCAAGTTGCATTGGCAACTAATATAGACAGTGTGAAGAAGATACTAGAGGATATTTTCTCTCTATATATCAAACTATGTAATCTTAAACTCTTGACACATGAGACAACGAATCACATCTTGAGCTTAGAAAGTCAAATTAACTCATTAGGTGAAAATTTTTGCATGACTCCAACTCAATGTGAGAAACACTTTAGAACCCTGCTACAAACCCAAAGTTAGTTAGCTACACTACAAGAAGATGAAGCCAACATAAGGGCTAAAATGATCAACATCAAGACTACATTGACTCCTCACATGGAGATTTTACACAAGGAGCTAGGCTATGCTGAAATAGTTATGAAGAAAGACTCCAATCTTTCTACATTAGGTGGCTTGGTACACCTTGCTACTAAGCTGGCCAACCAAATTAAATATTTGGAGGTAACTTGTGACAATTAGGATGCTACTCTTAAGATTATTCTTGAGGTCCATAAATACTTTTGGGACAAATACACTATCAGTGTATGACCCATTGACATTAATGTCAAAAAGGGGGAGTAAGAGCTATGGGGGATCAAAGAGAGCAAGAATGGGAGAGTAAGAGAAAATGGGGAGTAAGACCAAAAGGCAAGTGAAAGAGTATTAGTTGAGGCAAATATACTCAATAGGAGAAAGATTTTGATATAAAACATAATAGATCAAACAATTTAGGGGGAGTTATAAGATTTTGAGGTATAAGTCATATTGCAAAATTTTGATATTTTGAAATTTTGTATAGAAGAAAAATAAAAGTTTATGTTATGCTCATAAGGATAAGAATATTAATACATGACCAAGTGTTTTTGACACTAATGTCAAAGGGGGAGATTGTTGATCTTAGAATGATTTTGACTAGTGAGTGTCTATACACTTAAGTCATTTACTTAGTTCATGTTGAACAAGTAACATATGCTGAGCACAACATATAGGTTAGAGAATGCTGAATAAATAGTGAGTGCGGAGTCACTCATGTACCAAATCACTCAAGTGATGAGCAGATAGTACATGAAGAGTGATTCAAGAGCCGAAAAAGTAGTGCATGCTGAGTCATTCAGATGTCAAGTAATAGTATTCAAGTTAGTATGTGGTGAACACTAGGGACTTCAATTGGTGAGAAACATAGTTTTGTCATAGTTGTTTGTATTGGCACAAACTACTATGTAAAGCATTTTTGAGCCGACTTAAAGATTGATTAATGATTTTTCAGTGATAAGGATGAATCTTAAGTTGGGATACCTATGGATTGCATGCACCTAATAAGGTAAAAGGAAGGTTTAAGAAGCAATATGGGTGAATCACAATCATTGATTCATACCTAACCCTAAGTCACCTAGGTCTTCTTAAGGAAGAAAAACCCTAAACTTTCTATGAGTGTGAAAGGGAATGAATGAATGATCAAGGAGATTTTTGCATACACAAATAGGACATTCATGGTGACCAAGGTATTATGATCTAAATTGCATTAAAAAATTAGTTAAAGGAGAACAGAGGAAGGAAATAGAAAACAATAGAGAGACATCTAATTAAGAAGGATGAAGTATACATTAGTTTAGAGGTGATTTGACATCAAGCAACAAAGTGATAATTTTAGGATCAATGCTGAAACATTCTAATAGGTGAATTAGTTAAATCTCTTAATAGAGTAGTCCTAATAGACTAAATTGAAATCCTCTAACAAGGTGCTTACTTAATTGTTAGTTGAAGTCCTTTAACAAGGCACACTTCTAACATGGTGTTGAAATCCTTTAATAAAGTAAGACCTAATAGTCTTTGTAAGCCTTTAATAGGTCAAACCTTTCAAAGGGTAGATCATGTTTCATGGTCAAACATTGTAACATTTATTGGATACACTTTATTACTATAGTAGTGAAGATTTGTGGGTGTCATCCCCACCCCAGTTTTACCTTCTCATTGGAGGTTTTCTAGGTAATCATATCTTGTGTCATATATGTGTGAATGCTTACTTACTTACATTCTTTAGATGTATATGCTTTACATGGTATTTCAATTTAATTGTTGAATGCATGAGATGGATGTGTAGTGAATATTTTATGGGTCAAAGTTTAAAATTACTAATTAACCCCCTACACCCCCCCACAAATCTCTAAGGTTTACCTTTCCTATTGTAATTCCAACAAATATTTCCCTACTCAATATCCTTTCTCTTTATATCCCCTCCTATTCTCTATCTCTTTTTATATCCCTTATTATCCCTATATATCTATATCTTTTTATGTTTAGGTAACTAAGTTTAAAATTAGCTAGTGTTACCATTAGAGTTTAATTTGGTTTGAAGTTTGAATTTATTTCAATTTACTATTAGGTTTTATATTGAAATTTATTTGTTTTAGCATGGACTTAATACTAAGCATTCTCTAACTAACAAATAATTATATATAAGCATTCTTAATTGAGGTTTACTATTAGCTTTGATAATAGCAATATGAATAATTATGTTAATACAACCAATGACATAACGAATTTTTTAAATTATTAATACTATTAATATTTATGATGGGTAATGATATTGGTAAAAGATGGTGTATAATTGACATTTTCTAATATTAATATTGATATGTAATGAATGTTTTTAGATTCAATTAGATTGTAATATAATAGATAGTAATTAAATTAAAGGGGGAACTATTAGATATACAAACTTTACTCTTACATTATGATTTAGAATTGACTACTACAATTATATGTAAAATTTAGATCATGATTTACTTTTAAAAGATTTGATCATAGAAAAATAGAAATCAAATGATCTATTCTCTCTTAATTTTTAATATTATTAATAATATTTATATACATATCCATTAACTATCATCAGTTTATAAATGTTTTTCTTAAAATATTTTAGGAATTCTAATAGAAATATTAAAAACTAAAATGAATCTAATCTATTCATATATGTTTAACAATTGATCAATATTTTTCTTTCTCCTTGTTCTATAGATATAAATATATTGTTAAATAATATATATCCATACACAGTTTATGATGGATTTTGACTGATTTTTATTACACAATGTTTTTTTCAATACTTAAAATTTACACTAAATATTTTTAAATATATATATATTTATAAACAAATTCAAAATCCACATATTATATACATATTTATAGATAATCAAATTGTTAATTTTTCCAATAACTTCTTTAAATATGAATTAAAACATTCAACCTAAAACACATCAATATACAAATATTTTATAAATTATGCATTTTTAGAACTCATAATATAAGTTTTTGTCAAATAATTCTCTATCTTGGCCTCTATTTTGTCACTATGAATATTATGTGAGAGCTTGAATGTTCACATCTATCCCTCCTCCAGCCACTGTGCATGACACCCTTTTCAATTAGCCCCATTATTTTCATTTTGCTTCTTCCATTGGACTCCATTTATCTCAAGAATACTCCCATCTTCTACAACATGACACCCTTCTCAATTATCCCCAATATTTTCATTTTGCTTCTTCCATTGGACTCCACTTATCTCAATAATACTCCCATCTTCTACAATCATCTAGATATCATTGTATAGACAACTATAAATAAGAGCCTACACATTTCTTTATGATCTATTTAAGCTTTAATCTTATTTACTAGATTTTCAAATTGGTATACATAGAAAATGATGAACATACTATATATAAACCAATCTTGAGTCATTACTAAATTATCTATTGAATCCAACTTTGTGACAACTGATACAATTTATTTCCAATAAATTCTCTAAAATTAAATAAAAATCACTTTTAATACAATTCATTTCCAATGGTCCCAATAAAATATTTCAAAACATAGAACTAAATATTGTAGATAGTCATTAAAATCTATTTATTTGGTGTGATTAGAAATTAAGAAGAGATCAATTCAATGCATTGAACTACTTGTTCTTTACACTACCACAATTTTAAGTTTAATAGGTCATATTCTGGCTTTTCTAAGAAGCATTACTTAGTATATATAAGAGACTTAATTGAGCAAAAAAATGTTCAAAAAAGAACCAAATGCACAATGTTATAGTCAATCGAGCTTTCCTTCCCAGACTACATCCAAGTAAACTAGATTGTAATTCAGTCTAAGGTGACTTCTTGTGGAACTTGTCCTATATAAACTAAAATAAATGGCAAGATAGTTGAAGGAACTCTCTAAGAATAGGTCTACAATTTGAATATATTCTTAAAGAATAGACTCCTCATTGTTACAGAATTTTTTTTTAATTTTTTTTTATATATGTAACACTTCTTTCTTCTTTGGTTGCTTTAATAAACTAAATTACATATTTTCTATCTACCGTCTCAAACCATCTTGGTAAACTTAAAATAGTTAGGTTTATTTGATAGTTATTTATTGAATGATGGAGATTTCAAATATGATCTGAAAGTTAAGAAGATGTTCTTATATACACAGATGGCTCATCCCCCTATATGTGACTATAGGAAATTGAGACTTTTATGTCATGAAAATTAACATTTTTATGTTTTAATGTTTCAAAAATTGAGATTTTTGGCATGAAAAAAAAATGGTGCATAAATCAAGGTAATATGTACATGTTGGTACATAAATTGATGCTTGTTGGAACAAAAATCCAGGCGCTTCACCTTAGCTTGCCTTTCAACTCTTTTTTAACTTACCTGTGGTTTTTTGGTTGCAACTTTCTCATCCAAACTCCCTTTTTTTCAAACAAGATATCATTAGAAAGCTAGTTTCAAGACCGTTCTATTGGTAAATTTTTCCAAAATGATATGTATTTTTTTTGTCAAAGGTAGGGAATCTTTTTGGCACTTTAGGAGACTTATCTTGTGCATGTATTCTTCAATTTGGGAATTATTTACATCATTGGAAAGGTCTTTCTATACTCTTTCCATTGATGATGGTTCTATTTCCATATTTGGCTCCCAACATATTCTACTCATTTTTTTTTGTATTTTTGCAATCTAGAGGATATTTGGTTGTTTCTAGTTCATGGATCAATTCTTTTGTTTAGATGATTCTTCATGGGTTGTACTATTTTTTTATCAACCCTATGTCTCTTGATTTAATTAGACATAATTTGTATGCATTTTTTCAAACACACTAAAATAAATTTCCATATTCCATCTGTATTTTTGTTTCAGTTGTTTTGCCTTGTTTTGCCTTCTAATTTGAGCAGTGTCATCTAAGGACACTCATGTAGATTACTATTTTCTTGATATTCACCATATCTTGTGCATTATTATATATGCACTACTCTGATTAAAGTGCCATTAGGGGTCAATGTTTTTCCATCTTCCTTTGTTTAGTGAATGTCCCTTCTATGACATTAGCCTCATGATATGTCTAAGATTGATCACCTTAGTACATACGTATGTATTCTTTTTTGTGTCTTGATCTTAGTTCCTTGGCATGCAATTCTTTTGACCCAATTTTCTAGTTTCCTGATACCTCAACCTTGTCTAAACTTGGGGGGAGGGGGTCTTCTTTTGGTTCTTATGCTTCCTTGGTTTGATGGAGTGAGATATGTATTCAGTGTTTTTTCCTATGTACTAGGTAGATGCAGTGGCATGGTACATATGAGTTTTGGTGAGATGGATCATTTACCAAAGAAATATTCTTCTTTTTGTTCCTATTTTGGTTGTATTCTTCCATGTTTGATTTATCAATTCTTTAGGCTTTAGTATTTCATGCCATCTATATCTTTGAGTGCAGTTATTTTCCTTTGTCTGCTTCTTTATTCAATGTAGATTACATTCTTCTCTACATGGTCAAGTTCTATTTCAATAGAGGTTTTTTTAGACCAACAGTTACTTTTTTGACAGAGCTTTGCATCTTCTACATGCTTCAATGTTGTTCTTCATGATCATTCTTTTGTTTCTACCTTTTAGACATTCCCTAGTTTGAAGTCTTGTTTATCTCTCAGTAGTTCTCCAACATTCTTTCCCTCTATTTTTGGAGTAGGGTTTTTCCCTTGTGGTTATCTCTATTTCTCCTCTTTATAGAGATTTGGTTGTGTTTGGGTACCTCATCAGGCCTTGTTTGCTGGGACCTAAATTTGTTTTTAGTATAGTTTTCTAGGTTTCTAGCTACTCCCTAAGTTTATCTTAAGGTGGGGTGTTAGAGTAATAAAGTATTGTCTTATTAACTAAATCATTTTGATTTAATTATTAAGTCACTTATTATCTCTAGTTTTCTTAAGCAAAACTTTAGGCATATAATAATTAATTATTTTACTAATTATTATAATGCAACCTATGTTTTATATTTTTGGGGTTTTGATCTCCTTCATAAGGATTGATCTCTATTTGTAATTCATTCACTTTTTGATTAATATAAATCTCTTTTTGATCATCAAGAATATCTCATCTCTGGATCTGGGAATTTCACCCTCCATTACTTTTGTTTCTCTCTTTCTATGACATTTCTTCATGCATCCAGGTGATTTTTTCAGTTGTGGGGTTGAGCTTTCATCAACTTAAACAAATAGTATATTTGAATATCATTTAATAATATATTTAGTATAATACTAGATAATATATACTCTATATGTAAAATATGTCGATATGCATTGAGGATTGAATTTTTTTCTAAATATGCATAAATTCTTTAAGATGCATTAGAAGTAGTAGTGGCAACATACATGACACATTAACTAAATTAAATTATAAATATATAAGCTATTTTTACTAAATTAATTTTAAGGGATAAAATCATGATTTGGGCTAGAGATTTAGGCTTAAGATTAGGGTATGAGATATTGTTAGGGTGAGGATTAGAAAAATCATTAGGGTTATGATTTGCATTAGAAATACAATTATGGATAGGGTTTAAATTATGATTATAGTTAGGATTATAGTTAGGGTTAGCATCTAAGGTTATGTTATGGTTTGAATTATACTCAAGTTTAGGATTAGGTTTAGGTTTTCTATTAAGCTATATTGTTAGGTTGTGGATCATTGTTTATTTAGAAAAATAGTTATAATAAGAATAATTTAGGTTCATGTCCACCGTCTTGTTAAGGATATGTTTATGACACAAATCAGGATTGGGGTTATGCATGGAAACATTTTTTTAAATGGATAAGAGTTTAACACTATGATTAGGAATATATTTTGTAATTAGAGTTGGAATTATAGATATAGTTAAGGTTTAAATCATGGTTATCTTTCTCGTTAGAGTCAAGGTTAGGAATAGAGTTTGAGTTAAATGATTATAATTACGATTATTATTAGGATAAGGGTTTACATTATGCTTAGTTTTATATGTAGATTTAAAACTTTGATTAGGGTTAATATTAGGGATTTGGATCAATTTACTATTAGGTTTGGTTTTAACATTTTGGTTATGGCCTTGTTTAAAATTATGATCATGGTTAAAGTTAGATTTTAGTATTTGCAGTAGGTTTAAAAATTAGAATTTATGGTTTGGCATTAGGATTATGGTGATGTTAGCATTGTTATTAGTAAGGTATTTAATAGGGTTGGGGTTAAGATAATGGTTTAGGGTTAGGAATAGGATTTAACTTACTGTTAAGATTATGGTTAATATTTATGGTTAGGATTTAGAGTAAGGTTAGATTTAGGGTTAATATTAATATTATAATTAATGTTAATGGTTAGAGTTAATATTTGGATTATGGGTAGGATTAAGGATAATGGTTTAGATTTTGGTTAACATCTAGTTAATGTAGAGGTTAGGGATATGTATATGCTAGGACTTTATATTATGTTTAGGACTATGTATCAACTATGGTCAAGATAAAGGTTTATTATGTTAATATTATTGGAGTTAAAATTGCAATTAGGGTTAGTATCTAATGTAACAATTATCATTAAAAATAAGATTTACATCAAGGTTAAATGACTAGAGTGAGATTTATATTAGGCGTAAGATTACAAATTGGATTCTAGGGAATACATCATATTTAGGATTAGAGTTTGAAGTATGGTTAATGAAAAAATTAAATAATTATCATTACAAGTAGGAATTTTTTTATTACACTTAAGATTGTGGCTCAAATCAAAGTATAATTAGGGTTACAATTCTAGTTGTAGGTAAGATTTAGGATTAATTTTATAGTATGAATTATACTTTTGACAAGGGTTAGGTTTAGCTTTTGGATTAAGGTTAGGGTTAGGTTTGTATACATGGTTTAGGTTAGGATTATTTTTTAGAATTATTTGTAATATTGACATATGAAGATTCTAGATTACATATAGAATATTTTGCATCACTCTAAACACAAAATTTTGTCATCCATCATGAACATAAGAGAGAGATGAAGAGAGGAAACAAAATTACAAGATGCATCTTGACCAAATTTAAAAATTGGTGGACAAATTATATTTGTTTTTAGGATTAAGTTCTAGTTTTTAGGATTACAATCTAGTTTAAGATGACAAGATTAGAATTTAGGATTTAGTAAAGTTTGGGGTTCAAAAATTATAGGTTAGGATTATAATTTAGCAACTAGGGTTATTATAGTTGTAATATTGAGCTATGGAAGTTTTGGATTATAATTATTTTGCATCAATGAAACAATCACTATTTATCCATCATAACACATGAAAGAGATAATGAATATATGGAAGTGGAAGTTAGAAATTATGACCAAAACAAATTTTGTAACTTATTTAAGAAAGTTATTGACCTTTAAATAAATTATGGCTTCCAATAAGTTTAGTTAAATTTCTTTAAGTCATAATAGTTATTTTATCAATTACATAAAAAATACTACATTATGAAAGGCAAATATTTTATTAAACTACTTTCTATTTTTATTTATTTTAATTTGTAATATACAAAATATTTTACTATCAAATCTAATTATTTTATAAGATAAAAAAAGAGAAACTTACATTTTATAATTTTTTTAAAACATAACTTTATAATATGAAAATTATTTTGTTACCACCTTCAACTATTTTATAGGATAAAAAAATCCTATCCTTCATTTCCATATTCTATTAAACAATTATACTTTGTAAATTATTATATTATCACTTCTAACTATTCTATTAAAAATAATTGACTATTTTATAAAATTAAACAAATTTAATTTATAATATGAATATTATAAAATTTTATAATAAGGAACCATTTCACCCCACCCCATTCTATTAAATGAATAGACTTTCTAAATTATTAAAACATATATACTTTCTAAATTATTTTTGTATCACTTAAACTATTTTGTAAAACATTTTATTTTCTTCATAAAATTAAATACATTTACTTTCTATCATAGAAATAATTCTACTATCATCTTTCCAATATTGTTTCTAATATGTTATACATTTTTAATATTATCTTAAAAAAATTATATCTTACTAAAAATATAAAAACTTTTAGAAATAAAGATTTTAGTGCCTAGAATCTCCTTATGAAAATATAATTTATTTGTATACCCATATGATAGATTATTTTATTGTAATGGATCTTTAAAAACCACTTTTTCAAAATGACTATTTCAGGACCATGCCACAGTCGTGTACAGACACCATATTTTGAAACAACTAAATGAATTTTTGTGAACCCTTATAAACAAAGTTATCTAACACACCAAAGATTAATGAGAATAATTTTTTAAATTAATTTTTAATTGATGATTATGCTAATTTCTAAAACCTCTCATGTACAAACACCATAATTTAATCAAAATTTAATTTTTTTGTATTTTTTTAACTTTAAAAGAATTGTGTGAAGATTCATGACATGTATATTAATTTAAGAAAATAAATTAAAAAGTTATTAAATTTTTAGTGAATCTCATTATTTTGTGTTTAAGAGACACTTTTGATTAATAAATAATGCCAAAATAGAAAATGAACTCATAACACTATAATTTTTTTATTTTCTGAGTCAGAACAATATGACCTATAATGGGTTTTCATTTTGTCAAAAAATTCAATGGGGATGACTGTGTAAAAATTATGTCAATCCCTAAAACTGTCAATTAATTGCCTTAGTCAAAATTTGATACATAAAGGGATAGGCTTGGTCCCACCAACCCTAGACCATGCCTAAGCCCAAGGAAAAATTAAAGCTGATTCCAAAGGGAAATTCCCACCCATGGCATTAGAATTGGGTACTCAATTTTCTATTAAAATAGGGTGCCCAATTCTAATATAGCCATTTTACAAATTGGGCACCCAATTTTTAAATAATCGAGTACTCAATTATTTAAAAATTGGGTGGCTAATTTAGAATAATGTACCCATGTGTTTAAATATGGGGTGTTCAATTTAAAATAGGGTACTCGATTGTTTAAAAGTTGGGTACCTAATTCTTAAGTACCCATTGGGCCCCAAAAGATGCCCCACAAAGCACTTATCAATCATTACAATGATTGATTGATTATTTTGTTTTCTTGTCATCTTCTACAATTTGGAAGCTATTGATTTGAATTCAAAACTAGTGCAAACATGGGATCAAAAAAAAAAAAAAAAGAAGAAATAAAAGTTTTGACAAATGTGGAGATTGAAGCAAACAAAGAGAATGAAGCACAACATCAACGATAGAGAAGACAAAGAATTAGAAAGTTGAGAAATATTTTGGAAGAGAAATACATTGAGGGTACCATGATGGATGAAGAAGATAACCCAATAAAAGGAGATTTAGGTGCACATTCTAATCAAACATTCAATACAGGTGTGTCTTTGAACCCTCATATTTTCTCTCATGATAAAATTGGTGATTTTGTAGAAGTAGGACATGAGTTCAATGATTTAGGTTTTCTTCATGAGAATAGATTGTCAAATGATCACGCATAAAAAATTCCAATGGAAATGCAAGCCTTGAAAGAAATAAAAAGAAAAAATGAAAATGAGATTCAAATTCAAAATAACATTGAAAATGAAATGCCAATTAAAAATAACAATGGTATGAATGTACAGATGGAAAGACCAAGTATTGAACAAACATGTTTGAATGATACTAAAGTGTGTGAACATAATTTTTATTTTTCTAATGATGTGCTAGATAATCTTCGTGGATTGGTTGTGTGGAGATAGATTAGGACACATGCTAATAGATTATATAGACATTTTTTTTATAATAAGAAATTTGGTTTTCAATGTCAGTTGATGTTGCAACTAATTAAAATATCTAAGTACAAAAAATAATGAAATGGTTAGGAATGCATGAAAAACCCAAGAATAAAATTGAGTCTTTAAAATAAGTTGTATCCACTGATGCTAGTGCCTTTGATGTTTTCGAAAAGTCAAGTTTCTCTAAAGATAAGAATGCAACATGACAAGTGATAACAATAGCTTTAGTTAATAAATCAACTACTAACAAAAGATTTATTAGTTACATAAGTGGATATCTTAATTTGAATCATAAGACTTTAGAAAGAATTGTAAAGAGAAGGGTTAACTTTGAATGTGATCCAACAAATAGTTTGTGGATTTCTAGTGGTAGACTTCCAAGATCTGATATGAAACTTACTAGTGAAGTCAAAAGTTTGGTTGAGAAATTTTGGCATGATAATACAATCTAGTATCACCTAATTCAAGCAATGATCTTGAATCAAGAGTTGGCTCAAAAATATGTGATCCGCATCCTAAACATCTTTTGGACATGACTCAAATTGAATTGTTAAAAAAAAAAAAGATGATAAGGTGTTTATTATTACCATTGGTCAAAGATCTTTTGAAAAGTGTAAACCATGTGGTATGTAAGGATTAACAAGGAAAAAATCACTTGTTATTGTAAAACTCATGTTCAATTTCATTACCATTATGATGTATTTTGATCTATACATGGTACTACGCATAGTAAAGAAATGTTGCTGGAATGTGGTATAAAACTACCACCTTAAGTTATAAAGGATTTCATATCAGTTTTGTTTTGTAAGCCACCTAATGACCAATATTTTTTTGAATGCATGTCTTTCTGGTACATGTGATATGTGTGGCAATATTTCTTTGTTAGATGAATGCTTGCATGAAAATTCTTTGACTAATTTTGGACAACAATTAGTTGATGTAAAAAGATTCAAAACTATTGAATATCCATTGAAGGATGAGAAGATTGGAAGAAGGTGTGATCTAGTATAGATAAAGTTAGCTATCATGCATATATAGATGAGTTTAAGAGTGTGATCATACCAAAATATGTTAAACACTCTCAATATGATAGATGGTTTGATGGAAAATTTTAGATATGTAATAATAAGTTTCTAATTGGTACTATACTTTTAGTTGTTGACTTTGCAAAGAACTACACACTTGCACCGCAAGATGAGGTACAAGCACAATATTAAAATTCAACATAAGTAGCAATTTTTGTTCATATAGTTTATAGGTATGCACTTGATAGTAGAGAGAAGGACTAAAAAATATTGAGAGAGTACCATTTTATATGAGTGATAATAAACTCCATTCATCTAATTTTTTTCAATATTGTTTCAAGGTCTTTTATGATAATTTAAAGGAGAGACAAATTCAAATGAAGCAACATTGAATATAGTCAGATAATTATACAAGACAATTCAAGAATTCTAGAATGTTCTTTTGGTTGAGTAGGACACAGGCAAACTAATATTTGGCATCTGTGGAGTGTTTTTGAGGCTGGACATGGTAAAGGAGAACATGATGGTATTGGTGCATGCCTGAAGAGAGCCCTTTGTAGAGAGCAATTAAAATTTGAGGAAAAAGAAAAATTCAAAAATACACATGAGATTGTGGAATGGTATAACAAATATTTATACACAAGATCAAGTCAAAATGCTACAATTAGATGTTTCTTCTACCTAGTTGAAAAGAAGATCATCCTTTCAAGATATGAAGGTGATACAATTAGCGGGTAAGCTAAATGGCATTCATTTAGGAGTTTAGATTCTAACACTTGGAGTATATGGAATAAGGAGCTTGCTTATTTTTGTCAAATTTTTCTTGTAGGTGAACAGGAAGAATGTGAGAATATAGAATGGGTTGAAGATTGACAATAAATAATTAGCACCTACTAACACACAATTTCAAGATGATATAGTAAATGAAGGCCCAAGTGTTACATTTGCATTAGACGACTATGGTCATATTTGAGACCTTATACAACTTGATATGCACAATTTAATTAGACTTTGTTGTGATCATGCTTCAATTTATATTATTTATTTATGTTCAAGTCATTAATATAATTCTATTATATGTCATTAATATATTATTTATTTATGTACACATGCGGTTAAATTATTTACATGTACTTTATCTTATCTTGTTCAACATGTTTATGTTGTTATTGTACACAATGATAACAATGAACATACTAGGTATTGGCTAGCTAGATGTGTGGAAGCTAAGAAAATATTGATATGTCATCAAGTAGATGATGATGGTTTTGAGTATCCAATTGGGTTTGTCGTTGTAGTTGGCACTTGGTTATGTACATAACTAACAAGAAGAAATAGTTTACCAACATTTTAAGACTACCAATCAAAAAATAAGATTTTACACTATTCTCATTTGGTTGTGGCAATGAATATCAAATTTGAAAGATACAAAGGGAGACCCGCCAATAATATATTATGGACAATTTCAATGGATGATTATGAGATAATCATAGATGCATTACAAAAGAAAGAGGATGCAGATGGTAGAGTGGGATGACTACAAAATACACAAATGTAAGTTTTTTTTTTTATTGTGCTCTTTTTATATATGTAATTATATTATTAGAGAACTTATATATACCTTTTATTTAGGTCTCAAGTACAACTTATGCAAATTTAAATGTTTAAGGGGTAAGTGCACCAAGTTGTGGTGCCAAAAGGGGGGTATAAGTGGACACCTTTTTCCTGAAATCAACAAATTCTGGACTTCAAAAAGAATTTGAAGATAGTTACGCTCAAAATTTTAAGATATGACAAAAACAAAAGTCATAGTCCTTTGAATCTAGTTTCTAAACTACTAATTTTTTTTCCAAATGGTTTAGTTTTAGGTCCTCAAAAAAGGGGGCCACAGAAAGTGGTACTGTTTATTCCAAAAAAACATAACATAGTACAAAGTGTGCCCCCCCTAAAATTTTAACTTTTTTTATGAAATTCTTTAATCACTCCAGTCAAAAGTTACCTAACACTATGTAGTTTATCCTAGATTTTTTGGGTAATTTTATAATGTGTATTTTTTTTTAATGAATTTTTAAATTAGACCCATCCCAAAAATGTGAAATATCTGTGTGCTCCCCCTAGAAATGATTGAAAACTAATCTAAAATCAAAACTTCTTTTTTTCAAAGTGTGTAGAATGGAGTCTAGTTTCTAAAAAACTAAGTTGTTACAAAATTCGATGAATGAGCTAAAATCTATAGCCCAATTAGTACATGGTGGTTTCTGACAAAAAATGAACATACATTCAAAAGAAATTATAGATGAAAGACTTAAAATAGTTCAAATTAAAAATAAATTATATGGTTAGATAGCTAACACAGAGACCTATAATGTTATGTAACCTGATCTTATCGATACCCAACCACGAGGAATCCTGAAGGGGAGCACACAAGAAAAATCAATCATTTTTTGTATGTTTGCTGGAAAACACATCTCAGACCTGTTTATAAACTCCAAACCTTTAGGTTGGATCTCCAAGGCAAAACCAAGCCTTAGGCTTGGTTTTAATGCAAAGCTTTGAATAGCGCGTGCGCCCTAGAGCGCACACGCGCTATTAAAATGCTAGTGAATTCGAGGTAGTGTGTACGCGCTATAGTGCGCACACGCTATTGAGACCTAAATTGCAAACCAAAACCAAGAGAGAGCTAGGGGGGTGGAGCGAGGGAATGGCTATTTGTGTGTGTGAGAGAGATAGAGAGAAAGTAGGGGATGGGAGAGAGGAGAGAGGAAGTGAGAAAGAGTAGGGGTGGCAGAGAGAGTATAGGATGGGAGATAGAGGAAATGTGAGAGAGTAGGGGTGGCAAAGAGAGTACAAGATGCAAGAGAGAGGAAGTGAGAGAGAGAGAGTTGAGGTGGCAAAGAGAGAGTACAGGATGGGGGAGAGAGATTGAAAGTAGGGGATGGGAGAGAGAGGAAGTGTGAGAGAGAGTACAAGTTGGGAGAGAGAGATTGAGAGTAGGGGATGGGGGAGAGAGAGAGTAGGTGGTGGGAGACAGAGTGGGAGAGGAAGAGTGAGAGAGAGGAGGATGGGAGTGCATGTGTGTGAAAGAGAGAGAGTAGGGAATGGGAGAGGGGGAAGATAGAGTAGCTTGAGAGAGAGTAGGGGATGGAAGAGAGAGTAGGCAATGGGAGAGGGAGTGGGAGAGGGAGAGAGAGAGGGGGGATGGAAATGTGTGTAAGAGAGAAAGAGAGAGAGTGTGAAAATGTGAGAGAGGGTAGGGGGTAGAAGAGAGAGAGTAGAGAGGGAGAGGGAGGGAGGGAGAGAGAGAGAGAGAGAGAGAGAGAGAGAGAGAGAGAGAGAGAGAAGGCAGTGGGAGAGGGAGAGTGAGTGAGAGAAAAAGTAGAGGATGGGAGAGGAGAGAGGGGGGATGGGTGTGTGTGAAAGAGAGAGAGTAGGGAATGAGAGAGGGGAGAGAGAGATAGAGAGAGTAGGGGATGGGATAGAAAGAGAGTAGGCAATGGCAGAGGGAGTGGGAGAGGGAGAGAGAGGGTGGATGGAAGAGAAAGAGATTAGGCAATGGCAGAGGGAGTGGGAGAGGGAGACAGAGGGGGGATGAAGGTGTGTGTAAGAGAGAAAGTAGGGGATGAGAGAGAGAGAGTGTGAGAGTGTGAGAGAGAGTAGGGGTGGAAAAGAGAGAGAGTGAGAGTAGGGGATGGGAGAGAGAGGGAGAGAGAGAGAGAGGGAGAGAGAGAGAGAGAGAGAGAGAGAGAGAGAGAGAGAGAGAGAGAGAGATAGTAGGCGATGGGAGAGGGAGTGGGAGGGAGAGAGAGAGGGGGAATGGAAGTGTGTAAGAGAGATAGAGTTGGGGATGGGAGAGAGTAGGAAATGGGAGAGGGAGTGAGAGAGAGAGAGAGAGGGGGGGGGGGAATGGGAATGTGTATAAGAGAGATAGAGTAGGGGATGGGAGAGAGTGTGAGAGTTTGAGAGAGAGTAGGGGGTGGTAGAGAGAGCTTGTACAGGATGGGGGTGAGAGAGAGAGAGAGAGAGAGAGAGAGAGAGAGAGAGAGAGAGAGAGAGTAGGGGATGGGAGAGAGTGTGAGAGAGAGTAGGGGATGGAAGAGAGAGAGTGAGAGTAGGGGATGGGAGAGAGAAAGTAAAGAGGGAAAGAGAGTACTTGAGAGAGAGAGAGATAGTAGGTGGTGCAAGAGGGAGTGGGAGAGGGAGAGAGAGGGGGGATGGGAGTGTGTGTGACAAATATAGAGAGTAGGGGATGGGAGAGGAGAGAGAGAGGGGGGGGGATGGGAGTGTGTGTCTATGAAAGAGAGAGAGTAGGGGATGGGAGAGGGGAGAGAGAGAGTAGGGGATGGGGGAGAGAAAGTAGGAAGTGGGAGAGGGAGTGGGAGAGGGAGAGAGAGAGAGGGGGAATGGGAATGTGTGTAAGAGAGACAGAGTAGGGGATGAGAGAGAGTGTGAGAGTGTGAGAGAGAGTAGGTGGTGGCGAAGAGAGCTTGTACGAGATGGGAGAGAGAGAGTGAGATTATGGGATGGGAGTGTGAGAGAGAGTAGGGGATGGGAGAGAGAGAGAGTGAGAGTAAGGGATGGGATGAGAGAGAGAGAGAGAGTAGAGAGGGAGAGAGAGAACTTGAGAGAGAGAGATCTAGTAGGTGGTAGGAGAGGGAGAGGGAGAGAGATAGGGGGGATGGGAGTGTGCATGACAGATGTAGAGAGTAGGGGATGGGAGAGAAGAGAGTGGGGGGATAAGAGTGTGTGTGTCTGTGAAAGAGAGAGAGTAGGGGATGGGAGAGAGTGTGAGAGTGTGAGAGAGTAGGGGGTGGCAGAGAGAGTACATGATGGGAGAGATAGAGTGAAAGGATGGGAGAGATAGAGTGAAAGGATGGGAGAGAGTGAGAGAGAGTAGGGGGCGGCAGAGAGAGAGAGAGTAGGGGATGGGAGAGGGGAGAGAGAGAGTAGGGGATGGGGGAGAGAAAGTAGGAAGTGGGAGAGGGAGTGGGAGAGGGAGAGAGAGAGAGGGGGAATGGGAATGTGTGTAAGAGAGACAGAGTAGGGGATGAGAGAGAGTGTGAGAGTGTGAGAGAGAGTAGGTGGTGGCGAAGAGAGCTTGTACGGGATGGGAGAGAGAGAGTGAGATTATGGGATGGGAGTGTGAGAGAGAGTAGGGGATGGGAGAGAGAGAGAGTGAGAGTAAGGGATGGGATGAGAGAGAGAGAGAGAGTAGAGAGGGAGAGAGAGAACTTGAGAGAGAGAGATCTAGTAGGTGGTAGGAGAGGGAGAGGGAGAGAGATAGGGGGGATGGGAGTGTGCATGATAGATGTAGAGAGTAGGGGATGGGAGAGAAGAGAGTGGGGGGATAAGAGTGTGTGTGTTTGTGAAAGAGAGAGAGTAGGGGATGGGAGAGAGTGTGAGAGTGTGAGAGGGGGTGGTAGAGAGAGTACAGGATGGGAGAGATAGAGTGAAAGGATGGGAGAGATAGAGTGAAAGGATGGGAGAGAGTGAGAGAGAGTAGGGGGCGGCAGAGAGAGAGAGAGTACGGGATGGGAGAGATAGAGTGAAAGGATGGGAGAGAGTGTGAGAGAGAGTAGGGGATGGGAGAGAGTGTGAGAGAGAGTTGGGAATGGGAGAGAGAGAGTAAGAGTAGGGGGAGGGAGAGAGAGAGTAGAGAGGGAGAGAGAGAACTTGAGAGAGAGAAGTAGTAGGTGACCTCAGAGAGGGAGTGGGAGAGGAGGAGAGAGAGGGATGGGAGTGCTTGTGACAAATCTAGAGAGTAGGGGATGGGAGAGAAGAGAGAGGGGGGATGGGAGTGTGTGTGTGTGTGTGTGTCTGTGGAAGAGAGAGAGTAGGGGGTGGCAAAGAGAGAGTACGAGATGGGAGAGACAAAGTGAAAGGATGGGAAAGAGTGTGAGAGAGAGTAGGAGGTGGCAGAGAGAGAGAGTATGAGATGAGAGAGACAGAGTGAAAGGATGAGAGAGAGTGTTAGAGAAAGTAGGGGATGGGAGAGAGTGTGAGAGAGAGTTGGGGATTGGAGAGAGAGAGAGTAAGAGTAGGGGATGGGAGAGAGAGAGAGTAGAGAGGGAGAGAGAGAACTTGAGAGAGAGAGAGATAGTAGGTGGTGGGAGAGGGAGCGGGAGAGGAGGAGAGAGAGGGATGGGAGTGCGTGTGAGCGATCTAGAGAGTAAGGGACGGGAGAGGGGAGAGAGAGAGGGGGATGAGAGTGTGTATCTGCAAAAGAGAGAGTTTAGGGGATGGGAGAGGAGAGAGAGAGAGTAGCGGATGGGAGAGAGGGATGGATGGGAGTGTGTGTAAGAGAGAGTAGGGGATGGGAGAGAGTGAGAGAGAGAGTAGGAGGTGGCAGAGAGAGAGAGAGTAAGAAGTGGAAGAGGGAGGATGGGAGTGTGTGTGAGAGATCTAAAGAGTAGGGGATGGGAGAGGAGAGAGGGTGAGAGAGATAGAGAGAGTAGGCGATGGGAGAGGGAGAGCGAGAAAGAGTAAAGGATGGTAGAGGGGAGAGAGAGAGTGTGTAGGGGATGGGAGAGGGGAGAGAGAGTAGGAAGAGAGAGAGAGTAGGGGGAGAGAGAGAGTAGGGAGGGTGGACAGTGATGTGTTCTCATATAGTGCGTATGCGCTATAGCACGTACGCACTATGTGAAATCACCTAAAAATGATCAAAAAGAAACTTTGGGGCCCGTTTCATTCATTCTCTACTTTTGTTCTGTTCTGCACTCTGTTATCTCGACAAAAATTGCGGGTTTCAACACAGAAAACACTCTTTCAAGGTGGAAAAAATTATTTCAAGCTAACAAACACTATTTCAAGGTGGAAAACACTTTTGGAAGCTAGCAAACACCAAATTCAATCATTGGATACACGATTTGAAGACTTTTTGAATATTCCTTGTATAGAAAAGGTTAGTGCAATCTATTTTAAATATTGTTTGTTGATATATAGATACAAATTTGATTATAATTTTACATGTTGTTTAATATATAGTGAATTCATTGAAATTTGTATGTTTCAATGAAATATTATTTCGAAATGGTTAGAAATTTGACAAGTCATTATATATATATATATATTGTGTATTCATTCAAATAATTATAATTTTTATATGTATTTGAATAATTTGTAATTTACACATTTTAAGTAATTCAAATGTTTGAATAATTTGACATGTAGAAATCATCATCATGCCAAGGAAGAAACCAAAAAATCAAACAAATGAAGATAGGGAGAGAGATTTGGCAATTAAAAGAGATCAAATGAAATTACTATGTGAGCAAAGAAAATTGCAAAGCAATAATAAAGAATTGACTTTTGAAGAGGATCAAGAACCACCGGTACCAAGAAACAAAGAGGAAGAATTGGAAAGACAAAGAGAATGAATGATACTGTTATGCTCAAGAAGACAATTGAATTGTGAAGCTACACCATCTTCTAATGTTGGATTCATATCGTCTGCTACACCATCTTCCAATGTTGAAGTCATATTGTCCTCTCATGTTGAAGAGACACCGATTTGTAGATCCGACGATATACACACTCCATCATGTCATGTTGAAGGCACAACATCAACACATCAAGTAGGTGATATTCCATCTTTTGCATCTTATTGCCAAGGCGCATCATCTTTGGTTCAAAGTACGCAATACACTCAACCTTATGTTGATGTTCAAAATGTTGAGAGAATTGAATAGATTATAAAACCTTCTAGAATTCATTTTAGAAGACCAAAATATTTGATTGATATTGATAGTAACATTTTGAAATCAATGCCTGACAAGATTAGCAAGCGTACTTGTCAAAGAAAAGTTAATCATGTGTGGAGATTATTTTTTGATGAATTAAATATTACAGGTCAATGCCAATTATTTGTTGAAATGATAAGGAATTTAAAATTTAGGCCTATCATGAAGATTCTTGGGCTAAGAACGATGGATGATTCAAATGAAAAAAACATTGTAAAGAATCTAATAAATGCTTATGGCAAAGTGGGTTCTAAATCATGCACCAAAGATAGCAATATCGCAAGACGAGTACTTACATCAATAATAGTAAGTAGCCAAATGAAGAAAGCTTGACTCATGAGAAAGACAAGAAAAACATTAAAAATTGGTAAAGGTACTCTAAAGAGAGCCATGCTAAGGCGTGAGAGATTGGAAGATCCAACAAAAATGAGTTATGGACATTTAGCGGTAGACTACCGCGAAAGGATAAAGAAATTAGTGAAGCCTTGAAATAATTGATCGAAGATTTTTGGAAAAATAACACACATGTTTCTCCTAATCAAAGAGACGTTGTAAGAAGGAGGATTGGTAGCCAAAATCACGAGCCACATGCGAAACATTTTTTGGACACAACTCAAACACAATTTTTTGCAAAATTTATTGGTATGTATCCTCAAATTCGAATAAGTCAAAGATTTTTTGAGATGGGTAAACCTTTTTATGTGAAGATAAATCACACATGCACAACTTGTTGTTGTAGGATACATATTGAATTTTCTAACCATTTTGATGTTTTTAGGCATATATGCATAATTTTGCATTCTCAGTTTGTTTTGCAGGATTGTGACATAAATGAGCCACCAAGATCTTCAAGGGAATTCATATCCAACATTTTATGTGAAATAAGGGACAACCAAAATTTTTACAAGACATCATGCTTGGATGGTACGTGCTTATTTTGTGGTTCTTTGCAACTTTTATCAACTTGTCAACATATGGATAGTACACATGCAATTGGAAATGAAATAGTAGATTATGGAAAATTTAAGACAGTGACATATGCTCTAAAAGATGGGAAACATGGTAAAAGATGTGATTTAGTCATTGAAAGGATTCCAGTGTATGAGTTCATGAAGATTTTTCATGAAAACATTATTTACGAGTATGCAAGGCATACCCATAGAGCTCGATGGCTGGATTTGCAATTCAAGTTGTGCAAGGATACGTTTCCACTAGATACCATTGTTTCAGTTGTAGATTTCGCAGAGAACTACACACTACAACCACAAAATGAGGTGCAAGCAAAGTATTATACTTCTCAACAGGTTTCCATATTTTTTCACATAAAATTCATGCATTCACCTACAAGTACAAAGGATGACAGGAAGATTTTAAGGGAGTACCATTTTTACATCAACGATGATCGATCACATTCTACGGAGTTCGTACATGGTTGTTTTCAACTATTTTATGGAGATTTGGCTAATAGGGGCATCACATATCGTCAGCACATTATTTGGTCAGACAATTGTGCATCTCAATTCAAGAATGCACAGATGTTCTATTGGTTGAGCAGGATGCACAAGTTGTGTAGAATTCAATACATGTGGAATTTCACATAGGCTAGTCATGGAAAGGGAGAGCATGATGGTGTAGGCGCATGCATCAAAAGAGCCTTAGCTCGTGAAGAACTAAAGTACAAAGATGGAGCAATATTGACAGATGCAAAATCCATCGTCCAGTGGTGTAATGCTACAATGGGTCCAGATAAGGAAGGTGAGTCTACGGTTCGTAGATTTTTTTGGTTGATAGATAATACTAACATTGTACCATATCAGGATTGTTGCACACTAATAGGATCCAGTGAGTTGCACTCTTTTAGAAGCTTTGATGTAGGTTCATGGAGTATCCACACACAAAAAATGGCATGCTATTGTCCATCATGTGCAGAGGAAAATTGGGATGACTGTGAGTCGACTGAATGGGTGGACAAATGGGATATACAAGTTTTGGACCCAATTGACACCTATCGTCCCCCACAAGTACTAGAAATGGTACAGATGGAATCGTCTATTGACTTTGACCACTTGTCTGATCTAGTGCAACCTGGTAATAATATATATTTATATATCTTTGTAATTTCAATATGTAACTTTATAACTTTTACGCAAGTATTTTTTGAATTAATGATCGCATTTTGTACATTTGTCACTGCAGGCCATGTTTTTGCTGTTATTGCACCTGAAGACAATGAAGAAGGGACATATTATTATTTGTGTCGTTGTGTTCAAGCCAAACAAAAATTGGATCACTCGGTTATAGATGGTGAAGGTTTAGAGTACCATGTCGGTGCGGTGGTTGTAACCGGTACATGACTTAGATGATATTCTATGAAGAACCCTAACTTGTGGTTATTCGAGGATTGGAAAATAGAGAGGAAGATTCTTCATTATTCAAATTTTTTTGTCGCATCAAATGTAAACTTGATAAAATATGGTGGAAAACCACATAATAAGAATCTTTGGAGAGTTCGCGAGTTAGACCACGAGGCAATACTTGAGACATTAAAATGTCGAGTAGATCCAGTTGGCTCATTAGATTGATTACAGAGAGAGGGAGAGAGAGAAAGAGTGATCAACTAGATCCAAATACATTGTTGCAACCTCTTCCCCAAGACTTTCCACATGACTAAGGTGGACCGTATTGTTATGATGCATAAGTGATGAGATTTAGTTTAAATCATAGATTTTATGTTTTGATTTGTTTAGAATCTAGATTTTATGTTTTGATGTCTCCAATTTTTTTAAAGCTAGAACAATATTTTTCATATTTTCTTATTGTGACGATATTTTTCTTTCATTGCATGTTCTCTTGGATGACAGAAAGGAGAGAAGAAAAAGAAGTAGATTTCCAAACAGCCAGCCACCCTTCTTCATGTAATTTATTCATTTAAGGTAAAAGTCCCATTTCCTTTTTTTGGCTTTGGTATTTGGTTATTTAAAGTCATTATTCTAGTTGGACCTTCGTATGTTTGAATTTGGGATTGTTTAGTGTCTATTTGTTATGATTATACTGAATTATTAATTCTACGATGTTTCTATTATTTAATTATTTAAAATAAATTAAAAATTTTTGTATAAAATTATTATTTTTTATTTCTATCTATTTGTTATGATTATTTCTATTATTTAAAATAAATTAATTATATAATATCTCTATGATGAACTATTTATATTTCTAAACTTTACATATTTTACACCATGACCAACAATCAAACTATTATAACAATACAAATACATTTAAATAGTAATGGAAGAATGGTTTAGTTCACATAAAAAATAAGTCTATCTTAGATATTCTAAATACATCACAAAACTTTATTGCTTCAAAAAAATTGGAATTTCTCCCATCTACTTGAGTTCCCATCAATTGTCCATAAAACTGGGAAAGGGAATAGGTGCTATGCTCCCAATCCCAACATCCTCCTGTCCACTACTAGGAGATGTGTGTAATGTAGGATTCAGCTCCATCAACTTAGTCATTTTTTTCACTAGTTGATTGGGACTCTCACCATTTGTTGCCAACTATGGTGACAATTCTTGGGGTTACACTTATTAAGTAAGAATATTTCCTAATCTAGGGATTAGAGCATTGAACATATCAGAATGTGATTTATGCTATGGGAGAAGAGGTATGTTGGGCATACTAATTGATTCTAGGGCTAGTGCAATTACATCTCCTTCCACTAGTGTTGTAAATATAATTTCTATAGTTGTTGAAGGTGCACCTCCAATATTTGGTCTATATCTCTTTCAAACATGTAGATTATCCTCTCTTTCTTTCCTCTTCTATTCCTTTAGTGCAACCTTCTCCGCAACTCATTTTCCCCTCTCTATAGCATCTAAGATCTCATTTCTTGCAATCTTTTCCTCTCTCCCATCTTTCCTATCCCTGATCTTCTCCTTCATGTAAAGTGCATTAGCCTCAAATAACTTCTTAGTCTCTCTTGTTCCTTAGAATTTTGTATCCTTTTCTTTGGTAGCTATAGGAATCTACTGGGTAAACCACTATGTTGTTTTTTGTCTAGTGGCATGTAACGTATAAAATCAACATCTCCATCATAGTCATTTTGGGCCTGGGTATCAAAAAATTGTTAACTATTTATTTCATCATGGTTGCCACCATTTGCAAAGCATTAGATGATGTCCTTGGGGTCAACATGTGGTGGGGATGGAATTAAAAGGGAAACATTTTCATCCCCACAAGTATTTGGTTACCCAAGGTTTGTGACAACCTCCTACAACCAATCTGGTTGTGAATCTTGCATTAGCAAGCTTAATCTAATATCAATGTTTGTTGTATGCTCAAGGTTTTATCTCCTATAATAGTCCACTGGCTGGTTCAGGTTTTCTGGTTGGGTATTTTTAGGTGCAATTGTACCTAGTCCCTTCATATTTTGTCCATAACTCCTCAACAAAGTGTTAATTGGTTCATCTAATAAGCCATTGATTTTTAGGAAGGATTCAATAGTTATTTCCTCCCCTTCGCTTTAGAACTCATCAATATTTGCATCATCTACAGTAGTTGTTTCTTCTGATCCACTAATTGTGGGTTGTGATTTAGATCCCTATTTTCCATCCTCATCAACAATGAATCACTTTCTTGGGCCTATATCATTCACTAAAACCTCCCTATTCAAAGCCCATATCCCTATCCTATGGAAACCACTCATTATATTATCGGGTGTAAGTGCCAAATTGGAGGCTTTGCTGGATAACATTCCTAACTCCTCACGACCAATATTGATTTGAGGATTCCTAGCCAACCACACATTCCAAATATGTTTTAAGTAAGATTTTAATGGTGAGAAAAAACTAACATCCAATGATTGACACCTATAGATGGTATACGCTACAAGTGACACACAATCTATGCCCAACTTCTTTGCTTTATCAATTATTTGATCATCAAATACTAGAAGACACCTTTTTGAGAGAAACACCCCACATGGAATTGTTCTTACAAAGTGGTCTAGCCAATTCAAGAATAATTATTTCATCATCCATCCATGTACTTGGACTACCATGCAGGCCTTGAGATCATAATTAAAAATGTAGTTTTTAATATGTCTCTTAGCCTTGAAAAAATAAAAATTGGAATTCTCTAACCAACAGTAATGTAAGGAGACCCACCCTGCTAGTTTAGGCCACTATGCCCAAACTAACCAATGAATTATTTTGATCCTATAGGGTTTCTTCTTGACCCTATTCCCAAGAGGATATCTCCCAACTATCCCCTTCCCTAGGATCTATGCACACCAATTGACTATGTGACAAAGAACTCATGGTGGATAAATCTGAAGGAATTTCGTAGGAATACCTTTCTTTCCAAAATCACTCTCATCTATCCATGTTACTTCAGATTCTGGTTGATCCTTCCATTTGATAAGATGCTCCATATAGGTGCCATGACAAGTCTTCTTCTTGATTCTTGAATCCATAATCTTTTCAGCTTTTGGCTGAGATTATAATGGGATAGTGACTTCTTCAACCTTTGATTTTGTTTTTCCTTCTATGAATGTAGGCCCTTTATATTGAACTTAGTCCTTGACATTAAAGATAAGGTAAATTTCCAAGTTTGGTGGGAGTTCTATTTTGTTGGCATTAGAACCATAATTTGCAAGTACCTTACAAGGTCCTATCCTATGCATTTGTAGCTTGGTTGGAACACCCTATGCAAGTACCAAAACTCGTTCTTGGCATCATATCATGGCCTCAACACCTTGGATCATCTCAAAACATCTCATCTAAAATGTTCCAACTCCTTGCACACTCTCAACAACTCATCTCTTACACTTTCTCAATTTTGCCTCTTCTAGGCTTGTTCCAACTAGCCCTTGCCAGTCACTAATTTGTTGTTTTCTCCAAAATTTTCCACAGAACTTCCTAAAATATTGGGTGATTAAAATACCCTTTTCCTCACTCTAAAATATACTCCAAAACCAACTACACTTGTTTTGTAAAATATCACTCAAAACTGGCTATTTCAGTTTGCCAACTAGGCCTAGTTTGACGCCATTTACAAAGCAACTCACAATCCCTTGAATTTTGGAACTCCCATGACCCAAAAAAGTCTTAAGACATGACTCAAATGCAAGGATTCTTCTATTTTTTTGGTCTCATGATCAACTTTACAATGGTTTTTACAAAACCCTCCTTTCTAGCCCCTTTACCCTAGGGCTTTCTAGAACTCTTACTTTGCAACATCTCTAGAACCCCAAAATGGTTCAAACACCTTCACTTTGGTTATATTAGATGACTTCAAACATAAAATGCAACTCTTGTTTGGAGAAAACACTAAATCCACCTTGGGAGCAATCACATACCCCTTTTTATGCACTCAAATTTTAGGGAAAACTATGCAAATACTTCTTAAATGGTTTCAAAAATCAACTTTTCAGATGGAAATGGTTATTATAGACTCAAACCAACAAGAAAAATCCCAAACTTGAGGTTTCTCAACACTCAACAATCAAATTTCAAAACTGTTACCATCATTTACTACTAGAACAATTTCTAGTTTTAATGGTCAAACTCCCAAACCATACAAAGGACCCCCCGCTGTTTTTTCATTTTTAAACACTCTTTTTAGAGACCTACAATAATATCTCTCACTTTTTGGAGATCACACTCTGTTTTCATTTTACGATGCCATCTTGGGTGATGCTGAAACTTGCAATGTCGGCTAGTACAAAGTTGCCAACTGGCAAATCTCTCTCACCTTTCCTCGTGGGATCGAACTGTTTGCTCCATTAGCTCTGCGTGGTCAGGTAAACCCTATCCCCAACCTTTTCCTATCCCCTTTAGTTCTCGAACGCTCTCAGGCACACCAATCCAGAATGTCCCCAAGGGTCACTAAATGCCATAGGGCTGCAATCTTTGACGGGGCATATCTTAGAGCTCGTGTGAGGTATGGATGCGATTCTAGTTCCTACAAGACTGTGTTGCAGAGACCTACAATAACCTCTCTCACTTTTTGGAGATCACACTCCATTTTTGTTTTACAATGCCATCTCGGGTGATGTTGAAACTTGCAGTGTGGGCCAGTACAAAGTTGCCAACTGCCAAAATCTCTCTCACCTTTCATCGTGGAATCGAATTGTCTACTCCGTTAGCTCTAGGTGGCCAAGTAAACCCTATCCCCAACCTCTTCCTATCCCCTTCAGTGCTTGAACGTTCTCAGGCATGCCAATCCGGAATGTCCCCAAGGGTCACTATATGCCATAGGGCTGCGATCTTTGACGGGGTATATCTCAGAGCTCGTGTAAGGTATGGATGTGATTCTAGTTCCTATAGGACTGTGTTGCAGAGACCTACAATAACCTCTCTCACTTTTTGGAGATCACATTCTATTTTCATTTTACAACGCCATCTCGGGTGATGCTGAAACTTGTAGTGTTGGCTAGTACAAAGTTGCCAACTGCCAAATCTCTCTCATCTTTTATTGTGGGATCAAACTGTCTACTCCATTAGCTCCGGGTGGCCAGGTAAACCCTATCCCCAACCTTGTATTGTCCCCTTCAATGCTCGAACGTTCTTAGGCACGTCGAACTAGAATGTCCCTAAGGGTCACTAAATGCCACAAGGCTGCGATCTTTGATGGGGCATATCTCGAAGCTCGTGTGAGATATGGATGAGATTCCAATTCCTACAGGACTATGTTGTAGAGACCTACAATAACCTCTCTCACTTTTTGGAGATCACATTCCGTTTTCATTCTACAATGCCATCTCGGGTGATGCTGAAACTTGTAGTGTTGGCCAATACAAAGTTGCCAACTGCCAAATCTCTCTCATCTTTCGTCGTGGGATCAAACTGTCTGCTCCATTAGCTCTGGGTGGCCAGGTAAACCCTATCCCCAACCTCTTCCTATCCCCTTTAGTGCTCGAACGTTCTCAGGCACACTGAACCAGAATGTCCCTAAGGGTCACTAAATGCCATAGGGCTGCGATCTTTGATGGGGCATATCTCGAAGCTCGTGTGAGGTATGGATGCAATTCTAGTTCCTATAGGACCGTGTTGCAGAGACCTACAATAACCTCTCTCTCTTTTTGGAGATCACATTCCATTTTCATTTTACAACTCCATCTTGGGTGATGCTGAAACTTGTAGTGTTGGCCAGTACAAAGTTGCCAACTGCCAAATCTCTCTCATCTTTCATCGTGGGATCAAACTGTCTGCTCCATTAGCTCCGGGTGGTCGGGTAAACCCTATCCCCAACCTTGTCTTGTCCCCTTGAGTGCTCAAAAGTTCTCAGGCACACTGAACCAGAATGTCCCTAAGGGTCACTAAATGCCACAGGGTTACGATCTTTGACGGGGCATATCTCGGAGCTCGCGTGAGATATGGATGAGATTCCAATTCCTACAAGACTGTGTTGCAGAGACCTACAATAACCTCTCTCTCTTTTTGGAGATCACATTCCATTTTCATTCTACAATGCCATCTTAGGTGATGCTGAAACTTGTAGTGTTGGCCAGTACAAAGTTGCCAACTGCCAAATCTCTCTCATCTTTCGTCATGGGATCAAACTGTCTGCTCCATTAGCTCCGGGTGGCTGGGTAAACCCTATCCCCAACCTCTTCCTGTCCCCTTCAGTGCTCAAACATTCTTAGGCACGCTGAACCAGAATGTCCCTAAGGGTCACTAAATGCCACAGGGCTGCAATCTTTGACGGGGCATATCTATGGGCTATCAATACTTTGACTATACTTTAAGTCAACGATTATCAATATGTGAAAAAATGGAACTCGTTGTATTTTGAAGTACTAAGAAGATGGCCTTGCCCTTCCCCAAGAGTTTCAGAAATGGGAGACATTAGGTAAGAGAGTGAAAATGTTACTATCGCTTCAATGCACATGACGCAATTGGAAATGCAAATTTTGATGGTAATCATTTTGTGATAAGGGAGACACTAGGGATGATCATTGTTACTATCTCTTTAGTAGTGGAATTTTGTTTTCTCTTGAATTTGGTGGTGGAGGATCAGTGGTAAGACTCCTTGGATATTCCTTCTTATGATGTTAGTGACAAGTGTTGCTCTTTGAAAACACTTGTACAATCTTTTTTAAATTATTAGACAAAAACAGAGAATTGTAAGTATTAAACATGATTAGCCTTTAGTTCCTAGAAGATCTTTATTTCCCCATCAATGCATTTAGAAAGTTAAGTTTTAAGAAGATCATAAATAGAAAAAACTAGAGAAGCGATTTAAACATTTATATTGATTGGAAACATGTGAGTCTTGAGTTTCCTCTACCTTTTAAAGAACTTTCCTTAGCTAGCAGACCTAATTCCACATTCCATAAGACTGTCATTGTGCTAAAGATTTAGGAAATGAACTACTCTAAGATAAAGCTTCCCGGTCAATAATAATCTAGCCTATTGAGGTACATAATACTTCTCAATTAAACTTGTGTTAATTCAGTATTAATTTTGTAATTAACTACAATTTCAGTATTTGTATACAGGGGGTGACTGAGAAAACTATTTGAGGTCCAGTTTGAAAATATATTTGTAAGGATCTCGACCAAGGTTCACAACTTCGATAATTAATACATTCATTCAGGCCAGAACCTCACTACAAAAAAATAATATATAAAAAAGGTAGTGAATAACGTCATGTCTAGACCCAAATCAACCAATGAAAGTCAAATTAGCATAATGTGGAACAACAATATATGCATTGAGTGGGTTGTCATAAAAAAGATTCATAATAAAATTCATGTCTAGAATTAAAAGACCTTAAAGAACATTTATGCTTGTAACACAAATGGCCATTCAAAACTGAATATGATTACAATATGTGAAATAACATTACAAGAACTTGTAATGCTCTTGTGAACATCGTGTTAATTCTTGTAAGAATCCCTAAGATGCTTGTTATACTCAAAATTTTGTTGAAATTGAATTAATTTTTATCTTTTCGGTTAATTGGCTTAGGGTGATATATGCTTCTTGGATGGAATAATGAGTTTGTGATTAACTCTGTATTAAGATTCATAGCATCTTCTAGTTATTTGCAAAGGAAATTTATAAATTACTTGCTAATGTCATATGGCTTGCTTGAGAAAGATGTCCGTGTTCTTATTGATGGGTACTAATGACTATCCACATTTAGTTCTTCAATATCCTATTTGACAAGCTTTCCATAGACATTTCTTTGCCATACTAAGTATTTTTGAAAACATATTTGAGTAGAAGGACTACAGTAGATACTACATGATGTTTTAACAAATAAAGTAATGGGTTAAAGACTATTATTTCCAAGGTATTATGTCATAGTATTTTAATTGTAATGATCTTAGACTAATGATATTCTTCAAGGTAACTTCAACATGCAGCAAGAAAGACAACCTACAGCCAAGGCTATATTGTGCCTACAACCAAAGCCATAAATGCTCACAGCCAAAGCCACTAGTGCACATAGCCAAAGCCATGGATGCTTATAGCCAAAGTTACAAGAGTTCGCAACCAAAGCCATGAGTACATGAAGTCGATGATCACAATTGTTTACAACTATTCACCAGAAACAGCTTCTTTGCAATTTTTGAGAAATACTAATAAAGCAAAAAAGAACATCTACTAGTTGGTAGACATAATGGCAACTCTCTAGAAATTGAATTTAATTTCATACATGCACATATCTAATTTAATGTCATACACGAACATATCTAATTTAACGTCATACATGAACAAACATATAATATAAAATGATAACCAACAATGTCATATACATTAACAAACACATAATATATTATGATAACCAATAATGTCATATATGAACAAACATATCATATATTAACCAATAATGTCATACATCAAATATGTCATACATCAAATATAGAATGTCATATGTATCGAATATTTCTCTCAGATGCCTATATATATACATGGGGAAGGAAACAAGTCTCTATATATATGTATCAAATCTCTCAACTACATCTTTTCCTTCCCACGAGGGGAAGGAAACAAGTCTCTTGACGTCCTCTGCCGTCGTGTGGAGGGAGACAATGGAGATGACGGGGCACTCCTGACATGCTCACTTGACCCCTTGTTGAGGCTCTTCTCTAGGTCCAACTGATACAAAGAAAGTAGATATGAATCAATATTTATTATACATTGAAATCAAATATATGTACTCACAAAATCAATTATTTTCTTACCGCCAACAAATAGTCACTCTGTAAGTCCACCTCAAATGCTTGTGGACGATCAAGCATAACAAGACCCTACAACAATTCAATAAATATAATCACTTATAAATAACATTAGAAATTTTGAGATTAACTATTATAAACAACAACTAAAATGAAGAAAATTCTTTCATACCTCCGTCAGTGGCTGTGAGCTAGCCACAGCTGCGGCCACTCCACTATCAACAGACTGTCGCAGATGAGGAGGTGTGTCCGACATCATGAGCTGCATGTCATACAATACACGTTATATCTAACATGAAACATGTAATAAATATAATCAAATGAATTAAATTAACATGAAACAACTATACCTGTGTGAAGCTCGTATGATGTCTCTGCTCTGTGTCTGTGGTAAAGGTTGAGGGTCCTATGGAGAACTGATGCACATGCATATTTTTTTTGGTCAATCCTTAATATTATTACGTAATAAATATATGTATTAATTAAAATGATTAAATTTATACATACCTCAGGACTCGTCGAAGGGACAAAAAATGGGCCTGGAGAATCGCTGCTAGGCCCAGGAACACTTTGACCCTAAATTTTGAAAAATGTCAATAAATCCTAATTAATTAATCATTCACTATACGTATGAAATGTGATCAAATTAGTAATTTACCTGTGTGTCAATGCCAAATGTCTCGTTCAGGAACTGATCGGTGACAAGCCCATCATCTGCACCATCTCCGACATGAGTGCCAAATGTGCATAGGGATCCGCATGAAGTGCACATGTGACCATGATGTATAGAAGGCTCCCCCTCAACTAATGGGCTCATGGAATGGGAGAGGTTCTGCGTCAAAGCATTAATGGTCCCTAGAGTGCTGGCCTCTACATGTTCCTTCACAACTGAAGGAATAATCACATGCTCACGGTGTGGATGGACCATGGGTGCCCTAACTACATTAGGGTCACGACGTGCTCCAGGCCTCTCAAATGATGACCCCCCACCTCTACCCTGGGAGTCTAACATATCAAAATAATTGGGGATCTCCCCAAGGACAAACTCACAATATAATTTCTTCAAAAAATACATGGGAACCTCGTGATTGTTGCAAGGAGGGGCATCAAAAACCATCCACCATCTATCCTAAAAATTATTTCTAATAGCATCATGTATGCACCAATGGATGGGGAATCGTTTAGTACCCTCTCTAACAGTATTTTTCTCACTGGGTTTTCTAAATAATGCACATATACTACCTTTTGGTATTTCCTTTTTTCTAACATCTTCATATGACAATTTATTTGCATAAAATCTTTTTTGTTCATCCCTCTTAGCCCGCCAAATATCTAACTGACCACTAACTGAGGCTATCTGAGTGTTAATGGATTCAAGGGATGATGCCAATTGAGCCCTCATTGGATTGGTTTTTCCAGATTCTTTCAACCGAGCAATGATTCCTTCTAATTGAGTTTTGCCTCTCTCTATTTCATTTCTTATGTTTTCTTGTGTGCCTAGTGGAGGTCTTGCAATTGGTTCGAGTTGTGGAATTTATTCTTCTTCTTGAGGAGGGTTTTAGTTTTGGAGTTCTTGAGGGTTTTGATGTTCTTGTGGATTTTTTGGTTGATTATGAACATTTCTTGATAAAAAATCAATTGAAATTCAAATAAATAAACAAATCTAAATAAAATTTGTAAAAACCCTACAAAAGAATATAAAAAACTTACAAAACAATATGAAAAATATATCAAACAATGCAAAGTTAGGTTTATATCACTTACGGCATCGTCGTGGGTGCACTTGTGGTCTTGGATTTCATCGACGAGGAGGCATTTTGGCAAATGGTGGTGCAAATGTTGAGTCTTCAACTCGCGTATGCGCTGCTCGCTATAGGAGTAGAAGAAAATGCTGATGAAAATGATGGGCTACGGGTTTGCAGCCCATCATATATACTTTTTATTTTTTTTAAAGCACGTACGCACTTTTTAAAATAGGAAATTTTTTTTTCCTTGTCACCTTTTTGGCACCACAACTCGGTGCATATGCCCTAAGGTGGATCCAAAATCAACATCTTGTGCAATTACACATAGTGAGTACATACATTACACATATTTACATAATACAAATAGCTCTTATTAATTTATGCTTTCATTAAAATTTCAAATTGTGTTTTTCTTTTAAAATTTCATTTTGTTGGACCTTATTTAAACAAATATGTTGACCCAATTTTTTATTTTGAAATCGAAACATGTTGTAAACATTTAAAAATAAGAGTTAACTTCTATTTATGTCCTTCATATTGTGTTACATATATATGACTTTACTTATTTTATATTTATATCACTTCACTTTTTTTAATAATATATGAGTTAAATTGTGTAAAATATTGGAGTTCACTTCTATTTGAAAGTTAAAGATGTGCACTTGATATTAATTTCTTTGTCAATTGAAGTAATGACCTCCTATACTTTTCAATTATTTTTACATTCAGCATGTTTAAATTAATGTTCCTATATTTAATTAAAATTATTAAAATTATTGTTCATGTAATACTAACAAAATGTGTCATAACATGAATAAAATATGTCACAATGAAGAAAATGGTTCATACTTACAACATGATAACATAGTAATCTATACTAGATATACTAGCATGATAAGAAGTCATAAAAATATATAACATGGTCTAACATGTCATAACATGATCTATGAAGTCAAAAAAATAAATAATATAGTTAACTGTACTAATACAAAGTGCATGAGAATAAATGATATGTGTCATAAAAATACAATCTAAAGATGCCAAAAGACTTGATCTATTTGATCTGCAGTCCTCTTTACTCCACATGAAGAGGACTCAAATGGATCATCCTACGTAACATGATGTGTCTCGTCATGTGGGACATCTTGTGGGGAATTGTGTGTCACATCCTAAGAAGACAATAAGTACAAGTTTAATTGAAATGATTTTCAAAATATAGCTTGCAAATAAATTAAAATATTTAGTACTTATTTAAAATAATACCACATGAGATAGATGTCCCTCCATAATAGGAGGTGCATTTTCAAAGCTACCAAATGTGGCAGTGGTGAGGTCTTCTAATAAAATACATGAATTTTAAGTTTTTGATAAAGATCATAATGAACTATGTATAAATCACAATACTAACCTAAAAGGATGATGTTTGCACCTCCATCTGGCTTAGTTCTGTAGTCCCAACAAAACTCATGGCAACATAGTCCTAAAATCATGGATACATAAACCTTGACTCAAAATTATATATACATGAATTACTAAGTACATAAATTAAAAAGTACATAATTTACACTACATTTTTTTGAAATGAAAACATATATATCATGCCTGAGTAGTAGCCAATGTCACAAATTTGTCTAGAGATATGCTACCATGATGATCATCGATATATCTAAAATGGTCAAAAGATGAAGGAGTCAAAAATAGACTTTACTGAGGCCTATATGGAAATGTATGATCTATCTCTTGTTCGTAAAACCAAAATACATTATTGTACATAAATAAAAATTAAAGATAAGTTAATAACAATGTGTACATAATAATAGTACAAATTATTTGTCTTCAAAAGTTCATACTACAAGTATTTGAGGTTATGTCTTAGTGGTCGATGGATCAAGACCTATACAAGCATCGACCTATGTAATAGATGACAATCCCTACAAAATTAGATAAAAATAATATATGAGAACATATTATTAAATTTGAGTTTCAATCTACATTATTTATAGTGTAATTCAAAGTGCATACTACATGAGGGATACCAATGTCTGAAGATCTAAACAAAAGAATATATTATCTCCTAGAAGGAACAATAGCATCCATCCTCTATTAATTGAAAATCAACATACATTAATATGCTTAAGACAATTATGCCTATATGTAGAAAGTAAATAATAATGTACTTTTGATATAAGATTATTTTGAAGTGAAGAACCTTTAATGAAACAATCATTAATTTGTCAATGATGCCAAACCTACTACCTGCTGGTGGGTGAAAACACAAACTTATGTCACCCTTTTGTAAAGGAAAAGGCTAACAAAAGTATAATTGTTCATCTTCAATGACATAAAATTGGTATTATTATTTTGAATTTGAAAATGAGTAAACTAATTAAATGTGTAGAAATGGATGAAGTTTAGGATTATAATTTTTAATAATTATTCAAGGAATAAGAATTGATATATTTTCCTAATTTTTAAAGACAATTTTTTAGTTATTGAAAAATGTTGAAAATTGGGGGCCTAGTTCCCACCACAAAACTATAGGGAAATAAATTTATTTCCTTTTGATCTCAGACTATATTATAGATAACATATTTAGCTTGAACAATCAAAAAAAAAAAAGAAGCTTTACACCTATATTTTCTCTTTTATAATGATTCAAATTTCAACTTAGCTGAAATTGATAGTTTTCATCCCCCATGACATTTTTCAAAAGAAATCTATTCTAACCAAGAGAAAAATTATACATTCTAGAAGAGGAATCTTTCCTCTAGAATGTCATATAATTTTTAGACTTTTTTGATGTGATTTAATATTTTTTTCTTTCTCAAAACTCACATGTTTTTGAGTGTTAAAATATGTGCTTGTAGAATTTTTGAATTACAATATACTATATCTAACTAAAACTCTAAAAACTCTACATGTCAATATTCTTGACTCTGAGCTCTATAAAATGGTGTTTATATGTTATTGAAAAATATCATAAAAAATAGTAAGAGTTATTGAAATGCCACTTTTATGAAATAATTTTATTTCTTTAGTAATTGGATACAAACTAGTATAAAACATGCATTTGATAGCCATTTCTAATCGGAAAAGAGTGAGACCATATATAACTTAGTTAAATAAATTTATCTAGATTATATGTTTTAACAAAATTGATTTTTAAATAGAAATACTCAAATTCAAAGTCATCCTGATAAGTCAGCCTGAAAAGTGACACAACTTTGTACTTTTACCCCTTTGAGACCATTGCTTTTTGGTCTGAAAGCTATCATTTAGTTGATTGATGAAGAGGATTTGAAAGAGGACATAAAAATAGAACCTAGAGAAAGGTTGAGTTATTTTGTATGTAAAAGAAGCACAAGACAAAGTAAGACATTGATACTATAATGTATTGTTTATATACTTAAAGTTTGAAATGAAAGATTACTCAAGTTAAGACTAGAAGAAGGATAAGTAAGAAAAGTGTTTGCCAAGCCTTGCCAAGAAATTAGTGCAAACCAAGAAAAAATTAGTGGAAGCTAGGTGAAAACCAAGAGGTGTTGACCAAATATGAAAAATAGTGCAAGCTGAGTGATTGTTGGTATATGTCGAGTAAAGTTTAGTTAGTGTTGAGCATCAATAAACTTTAGTGTTTTTTGAATGAACTAGTGTTGGATGAGTGATAGAATAGTATAGTTGCTGAGAGACAATAAAATAATGTTAAAATAGGGATTTGATGAATTTGAGATTACTATTTTATTTTCTTGAATTATGTGATGGGTGTAGAAGATAACTATGATGAGCTGGTGGCATAGAATTCAAGGTAGACCATTTTGAGGGGGATTCAAGGAAGATTGTAGAAGTTTCTAGAGGAACCAAATGGAGAAGTGGGTAGATTCATTGTATCCTACCTAATCCTACCTATCTCTAAAATGGATGATTGTGGTTAAGAGGAAAAAGATCATAATTATCTATTTATAGAGATAGTTGGTTAGAAGCAAAGGTTGTCAAGTGTGAGAACTTAAGGAAGACAACGAGTCTATGGTATTGTTTCATTTAATGGCCTAATAGAAGTGATTGCAATTGGCATACAAAGCAAGAAGGCTTAAGAGTATGAATGCTTGAAGGGTGAATAAGCTATCATAGTGAAAGTGTGTGAATGCCAAGAAGAGTGGAGCAACAAAATAGAGATCTATAATCTATAAGCAAGTTTTAATTTTTTATTAGATCAAGACTTATTGTTACCTTCTAATCATTGTATTAGTCTAGGGTAAATATTTTAGATTAAGGTTGACCTAACAGTCATTTGTAAATATTTTAATTGGGTGACATTCTAATGGAATGGTCTACGGTCCTCTAACAAGGCTCACTCTTAATAGGGTGATCAAAATCCTTTAACCATGTCACATTTAATAGTACACGTATTGTAACCTTTAGCGTGAGAATTAGAGGGCATCACTTCAGAAGAGTGAGAATTAGTAGTATGTTATTGGTGGTTTTCCCCAAATTGGATTTCCATATAAAATCCTTATGTCAAATTGTGTGAATGTTCTTATGTTGTTTCATGTCTACATTTCTGCAAAGTTGTTTTGACCTAGGATAGTAACCTACAAAGTTTGTGTATTGTGTGATTTTATGGATGCATGCATGATAAGGTTTTATGGATATGGTTCTACTAAGAATTGAAAAGTTTTATTTGTACATATGGACCTTTTATAATTGATTCACCCCCTCTCAGTTACTCTAAAGAATTCCAATAATTGGTATCAGAGCTTCATAGTGCTAAAGAGGACTAGTTTGAAGGTACTTAAAGAAAAAGATCAAGATGTCTAAAAGAGAAATATCCAATATTAACAAGGAGAACTTTCTTGGATGGAAAATTTTGATGAAGCTACACCAAGGAGGTCTTTGAGACTATGCGCAACATACAATCACCACTGAGCATATTGACCTTGCTAGAGCACTAACTACTGAGGATCTAAAAAAGAAGAAAGAACACAATCAAGAAATGTTAGAGATTAAATCTACCCTAAGCTACATTGAGTTTGATGAAATTAAGTAATATGATACTACTAAGAAGATGTGGGATGTTGTAGAAAAGATCTATGAAGGAGAAAAAAATATGCTAAGAGCCAAATTTGAAAGCCCAAGAGGTAAGTTTGATGATATGCAAATGCAAGAAGGTGAGAACATACTTCAATACTATGCCAAAGTAAAAGAAGTAGTTAATTCTATTAGAGGAGCAACTAGTAAGATTGAAGATGAGACTATGATCAACAAGGTACTAATAACCCTACTGCCCATCTATGCAATTTGAGTTTCTACCATACAAGAACTGAGGTGCACACCTTGTAATGATCTAACCCTTGAAGGATGGATGAGTAGAATCACTACTTTTTAACACTCTAATTTTGATAATTTAAAATTTAAGAATGTTGAATCTACTTACAAAGCTAAATTCTCATTAAAAGAACCTAAAGAGAAGAAGAAAAAGGTCAAATATGTTTCTAGTGATAGTGACAAAGATGAGGATGATGTAGAACAACTTGAATCACTACTAGCAAGGATATTTCATAAAGGCAAAGGAAAATTCAAACGTAAGTTGCCTAGGTGTGTGCACCAAGATGGTGTACAATTTAGTGGACACCACACAAAAAAACCCAAAAAATGTTAATAACGTGATTGGGTTATGAAAAACTTGATTGAGTTGTTCAAAATTTCAAAAAGTAGCCAAGCTTGGTTACCAAGCTTGGCCAAAATACATAAAATAAAAAACCTAATTGGGTTATGCAAAACTCGATCGGGTTGTGAAGAACTGAATGTAGGCTTTATTCCTAAAGGCATAACTTTTGCATCCACAGTTTGATTGACTCCATTCAAAATGTATTGAAAAGATATTGAAGAGCTCTACAACATGATATAGATAAATCAATCCTATATCTTCAATTTTTTTTCCCATAAATTTAACTAAGAATAATCTAAAATGTGTAGTCATTATTTCCCAAATGCATAATCAATAGGTAAACTTGAATGCTGACATATTTTTCAATCTCTATCTCTCCAAAACACATACACATACTCAATCACTAACTAAATAAATCCTAATATATCTCTCTTACTAAATCTTAACATCTCTCTCTCTCTCTCTCTCTCTCTCTCTCTCTCTCTCTCTCTCTCTCTCTCTCTCTCTCTCTCTCTCTCTAATATTTCTTACTCTCTTTGTCCATGTCCAATCCTCTCTCACTCTCTTCATCCAATCCCCCTATCTCTCTCTCTCAATAACTTCACCTCTCTATCTCACTCTCTCCATCTCTCTCACTCTATTATCCTCTCCCCCCTCTCTCTCAAACACCTAGCTAACCCCTTACCCATATTTCTTTGACCTTTAATCCATAATCCCCATCTCTCTCTCCTTGACCTCTAATCCTTGAAGTGGGAAATTCACATAGAGAGAGAGGGGGTTAAGGATTAGGGGTCATAGAGAGATGGGTAAGGTATTATATAGAGGTTTGAGAAAGAGTATAGGGTATATAAAGAGGGAGATATGATATGACATGAGAGAGTGAGGGAGTGAGAGAGAGATGAAGTGATGGAGAGAGAGGGACATATGAGATAGATATTAGTGGATAGGATGGAGAGAATGAGAAATATGGATAGAATGGGAGAGGAAGTGAGTGAGGATTGGACATGGAGAGAGGGGGGGATATGATGGAGAGAGATTATGGGATAAGATGGAGTGAGAGAGAGAGAGGGGGGGGGGGGGGCGATATGATGGAGGGAGATTAAGGGATAGGATGGAGTGTGTGTTTATGTGTGTGTGTGTGTGTGTGTGTGTGTGTGTGTGTGAGAGAGAGAGAGAGAGAGAGAGAGAGAGAGAGAGAGAGAGAGAGAGAGAGAGAGAATTGGACATGGACAGAGATAGATAGAGAGATAGATATGGATAGAGTAGAGGGAATTGGACATGGACAGAGATAGATAGAGAGATAGAGAGAGAGAGGTTAAGAGTTAGTAAGAGAGATATATTAGGAGTTATTTAGTTAGTGATTGAGTGTTTTTATGCATGTTTGAGAGATAGAGAATGAAAAATATGTTACCATTTATGTTTAACTATTGATTATGCATTTGGAAAATAATGAATACCTATATTAGATTATGATTAATTGAAATTAATGGAAAATAAAATTTTGAAGACATATGATTGATTTATCTATATCATGTTGTATAGATCTTCAATATCTTTCCAGCACATTTTTGAATGGAGTCAATCAGATTCTGGAGCAAAAGTTATGGCTTCTAGAGTAAAGCCTACATTTAGTTCTTCAAAGCCCAATTAGGTTTTGCATAACCTGATCAAATTTTGAATGCACTTTTTCATTTCATAACCTGATTGGGTTATCTTAATCCTAGAAAAATGATTAGGTTATGGCTTGGTGATAGCCTAGGAAAATGACCCAAAGGCTTGGGAAATAGTTTTACCTCCATACTTTTTCCTTTAGACATTTTTTCATCTTCTAAGATGAATTTTCATCTTTGCCTTGATTAGGTTTTCTAATGGTTAAATAGGTATCTCTAAAATCACCACCATAATCTTACACATCTTCTTAGATTTCTAACCATATAAATGTTTCTTTTTTTGGACAACATTAACATTGTAAACTTTAATTACTTTTACCAATGCCTTGACATTCCTCATAGACATATGTCCACCAATTTTTTAATAAATTTTTATATACTTCAAAAAATTGAAAAATAAAATAAAAAATATTGTTCTACACCTAATTCTATATATTTTTTAAGAAAAAAAATTCATTTTCAATTATTCTGATGCAATTTATGCTCAGCACACAAAAATGTACCAAAATTTTAGGATGTAGTTATTTCAATAATCCATAATTAAAAAAATACTTAACATAAAATTACAAAAAAATCTACATATGACTCTTAACTATCATCTTACCAAAGGGATATGCAAGATACTAAATATAACTTGGTCTTTTGTGCCGCACATGAAAACAACTATGTTATGTTTTCTCTAAAAAGTAGGAAATATTTTTTGTGTGCACTAGGTTTGACCCACCTAATCATATCCATTTTGTAAAAAATTAGTAGTTTAGAAAGTATATTCAAAGTACTACAATTTATATTTTTTACACATCTTGTCATTTTTAGTGGATGACCCTCAAATGTCTCGTCTAAGTTCAAGTTTAACTAATTTTAGAAAATAGGTGTCCACTTATACCCCCCTTTTTGTAAACCATCTTGGTGTACTCACCCACCTATCATGTGTTTTAATTGCAATGAGGTTGGTCATATTACCACTAGATGTCCAAAGAAGAACAATAGAAGTGGAGACAAATATAAAAGTAAAAGAGATGAGGACAACAAACATTACGAAGATAAAGGAAAGAAGTCTTGCTACATTGCTGAAGATGAAACCAAAGATGGATCTAATGACCATGATGATGAAGTGGTGTATGTTGTAATGAAGGAAGATTCTAATAAGGATGAGGCAACTGCACTAGTATCTTATGTGAATAAGAGTGACAAATGGATCATTGATAGTGGGTGTTCATGTGACATGATTGGAGATAAAAATAAGTTCATTACCCTTAATTATTATGATAGAAATAGTGTAAGGTTTGGTAATGATGCACCCTATCTAATAAAAGGAAAAGGATCTATCAAACTCACAGAAACGATCTTGTGTGACAATGCTTATTATATTCAAGGACTTGCTATAATTTGTTTAGTGTGTCACAATTGAATAGTTTAGGTTGCAAAGTTGAGTTTGAAAACAAGATAGAAAAGATCTATGACATTGATGGGAAAATAATTGGGAAAGGTAAAAAAACTAGAGGTAATGTATTTTATCTTGATATGAATGATACTACTTGTCTTGTTGTAGAATTTGATGATATGTGGTTATGGAACAAGAGACCTTGTGTCATGTTAACTTTTATAACTTAGTCAGTATTAGTAACATGAAAAGAGTCAGAGGGTTGCCTAAACTAAAGAAACCTAACCATAGGATATGTAAACAATGTCAATTCGGCAAAATGAAATAATATAGTTTTGAGAGTAAGAGTCACACCTCTAAAGATATTTTGAAGATTGTTCATATGGACTTGTGTGGACCAATAGATGTGAAAAGCTACAAAGGTGACAAGTACATCATCCTATTTGTTGATGATTATTCTAGGATAATGATAGTTATGTTTCTAAAATAGAAATCTAATGCTTTCCAAATGTTTAAGGGGTACTTAGTTAGAGTTGAAAAGGAGAGAGGCAAAATATTGAAATGTTTGAGATTTGATAGAAGTGGAGAATTTACAGCAAATGAGTTTGAGATGTTCTATAATGATAGAAGAATCAAAAGATAGACTTCTATACCTAGAACCCCTCTAAAAAATGGAATTGCTAAAAGGAGGAATAGACCTATAATGGACTGTGCTAGGACACTCATGATGAAGGAGATTTTTTCTTTGAAATACTAGAGGGAGGTTGTAAGTACAACTATCTATATGTTGAACTCTGTGCAAGTCAAGAAAGGTACTCATTCAACACCTTTTGAATTATGATATGGATGCTCACCCAATGTAAAATATTTTAAGGTATTTGAAAGCAAGTGTTACATTCTTAAGGATTTTTGAAATCAAAAATTATATGCTAAAAGTTAACAAGGTATATTCCTTGGTTATTCCACAAGAAGTAAAGCTTATAAGTGTTTAAATACTAATACTAACAAAGTTATGGAAAGTAAAAATGCAAAGTTTGATGAATATACGAAGGTACATGAAGATGAACCTAAAGAATACAAATTATTTTTATACTTTTATGAAGGTACATGTCTATTGATGAAGATGTTGTAAACCAAGTTGTAAATCAACAACAAGTTTCAGTGATTGTTGAGTCAAAGTCAAGTTGCACTTAGGAACTGAGATACAATCAAGAGCTGAGTTGCAGTTTTGATTTTGAGATAAGTGTACATGAAAGAGATTCTAAACTAAAAGATAGAGAAGTACGTAGTGATTCAGAGGTTGGAAGATCTTATGAAGAAAGAAGAGAAGAACCAAGATTGTCAAAAGACATCACCCCGTTGAAAAAATTATTAGAGATAAAGATGCTAGACCAATAACAATAAATATGTTGAGGAGTGATACATGTTTGTTGAGCATGCATGAGCCTAAGAGAGTGAAATATGCCTTAGAAAATGAGGACTATAGAAAATCCATTAAAGAAGAGATTGAACAAATTGAGAAGAACAAGACATGGACTCTAGTTCCCAGACCAGAGGAAAAGAATTTGATTGGAACCAAGTGGGTGTACAGAAATAAGTTAGATAAAAATGGTGAAGTCACAAGGAATAAGGAAAGATTAGTTTGTAAGGGTATGCACAAGAAGAAGGAATTTACTATGGAGAAACATTTATAGCCGTTGCAAGATTGGAAGGAGTAAGAAATCTACTTTCTTACTTTGCATACAAAGGTTTCAAAGTTTATCAAATGGATGTGAGGTCAAAATTTTTGAATGGTATATTAGAAGAAGATGTTTTATAGAACAACAAAAAGGATTTGTTGATTCTAACAAAAAGAACATGGTATGTAGACTACAAAAATCTTTATATGGTTTAAAGAAAGCTCCAAGAGTGTGGTATAAAAGACATCACAATTATCTTGTGAAGATTAGTTTTGAGATGACTGATGATAAAACCAATCTGTATTTGAAGACACAAGGAGGTAAAGGTATTTTACTAGATGAATTTTTTGTGGATGATATCATATTTGGAGGTCAAGATACATTATGTAAAGCATTTGCAAATGAAATGAAGAAATAATTTGAGATTTCTATGTTTGGAGAGATCAAGTTCTTTTTTGGTTTGCAAGTATATCGGATGTAATATGGTATATACATCACTTAGTCTAAGTATGTGAAGGAAATATTGGAAACTTTTGGATTGAAAGATTCAAACCAGTTAGCACACCTATGGTGACAAGACACAAGTTGTCTAAGAATGATGATTTAGTTGATGTGAATCAAACATTATAGATGTCAATGATTGGAAAATTGAAATATGTGGTACATGGGTATGTGTAGTATCATGGTCAAACAAACTATGGCCTTAAGTGGTAGTGAAGAATCAACAAATCAGGGTTATGTTAACTTGACACATAATTTTAAAATAGTTATGAGATTTATATCAAATAAGTTGTAAGATACTAGGCCTTATCTAGAATGTTTTTTTTTTGGTTTATTAAAAATTTGGATTTAGTGCAACACTACAAAAATTTTACAGCAAAAATAAAAAGTAGCAGTATGTCTGACCACCTTGATCAAAATCAAATGATAATATCTTTTAATATATTTATAGATATAAAAAATAGACTCATGCCTAGATGTGAGACATATTTTTGGGTATTTCTATTACAAATAAATAATTAAATATAAATTTTCTACTATAAATTTCTTAGAATAAATAAAATCCCATGTTTGATCACATTAACTAATTGAAAACTTAACTAATTGAAAACTTAACAATATTAATTAATTTCTTTTTTTTTCTTATACTAGACAAAGCATAGAATGTGATGCAACTCTTGGATTTCAAAAATGTTATACTGTTTGAAAGTTATAGCTATTTTTCAATCAGTATGTCAATCAACAGTTTACAGACATCTTCATTTAAAATTAACTTATAAATACTTATCAAACTTAGAATCTAACAACAATTATATCGATGAAATCTTGAGAGTGTTATCAAAAAATCCTTTCTATTTCATTGAATTTTGATTGAAAAAATATTGTTAGATGGCTACTCAAAGTCTGAATGTCAGTCTCAAACACATTTTTTGAGTTTACCAAAGAGGTTTGAAAATTAACAACCCTAATTGGGTACCCAAAATTTGGTGGTAATTTTTTTTTTCTTCCAAAAGTTGATTGCAAACATTTTGGAGGGAAATCCATTTAGTAAGTATTCAACAATTAAATTATTATTACTATTATATATTATAATATAATAATATATTTTATTATTATATAATCTTGTAATATATTATTATATTTAATATATAGTCATATATTATTATATAATATAGTAATTTTTTATTATTAATATTGCAATCATTTACAAATCTTGTGCTTATTTAAGCAACAACATGAGAATTACAAACTTATTCAAGCTCCTTTTGAGTAACCACACTAGAAATGACATTGGAAAGAGCAAGAGTCACAACTTAGAATTCCACAAAGATGTCCATCTTGGGATTTGAACCAGGGTCTCCACAATGAGAACTCATAGCTTCAACCAACTAAGCTAAATCTCTTGGACATGTATTATTATTATTATAAAATAGTAAAATATGATTATTATTATTATTCTATAATCTAGTAATATATTATTATTATATTTAATATATAGTCATATATTATTATTATATAATATAGTAATGTATTATTATTATTATATAATAGGGTTGTAGGCTAGGGTAATTGATGCAATGGGTCGAATGACGTCATGGGGTAGCCTACAACCCCACTCAACCTATAACATTGATTACCCTATGTCCCTAAGGGTTCTAGGACCCATAAGGACCTATTTGATTTGCTTGAATGGGTTGAAAGGGGTCATAGGATAACCTATGACCTCTTTCGATGCATTTCATGACAACATATGTCATTAGGGGTCCTAGGACCCCTAGGGACCTATTTGGTTTGTTTGAATGGGTTGAAAGGGGTCATAGGATAACTTATGATCCCTTTCAATGCATTTCATGACAATATATGTCCCTAGTGATCCTAAGACCCCTAGGGACCTATTTTGTTTGTTGGAATGGGTCTAAAGGGGTCATAGGATAACCAATGACCCCTTTTGATGCATTTCATGACAACATTTTTTCCTAGGGGTCCTAGGACTACTAGGGACCTATTTGATTTGTTTGAATGGATCGAAAGGGGTCATAAGATTTGCTCGAATGGGTTGAAAGGGGTCATAGGATAACCTATGAACCCTTTCAACATATTTCATGATAACATATGTCCTTAGGGGTCCTAAGACCCCTAGCAACCTATTTGGTTTGTTCAAATGGGTTGAAAGGGTTCATAGGATAACCTATGACGCCTTTCAACACATTTCATGACAATATATATTCCTAGTGATCCTAAGACCCCTAGGGAAATATTTGGTTTGTTGGAATGGGTCTAAAGGGGTCATAGGATAACCAATAACCCCTTTTGACGCATTTCATGATGACATATTTCCCTAGGGGTTCTAAGACTGCTAGGGACCTATTTGATTTGTTCAAATGGGTCAAAAGGGGTCATAAGATAACCTATGACCCCTTTTGATGCCATGTCCCTAGGTGACCTAGGACCCCTAGGGACCTATTTGGTTTCTTTGAATGGGTCAAAAGGGGTCATAGGATAACCCATGACCCTTTTCAACACATTTCATGTCAACATATGTCCCTAGGGGTTCTAGGACCCCTAGGGACCTAGATTTGATTTGTTCGAATGGTTGAAAAGGGGTCATAGGATGGGCAAGTGAACTCTAGTGGCACCTATTTTTTGGCCATGGAGAGCCTCCATCATTCGTGGTCACCCCGTACTAAAGAGTCTCTAGGGTTCTCTAAGTGTGTTTGGAGGTCAATTTTCTAAGGTTTGTAACTTAGAACTCATGGGGGCTATCGATGAAATATCAAATACTACAAGATGGTCATGATGAGGTCTATAATATCCTATCTCATTTATGAGAGATCACATTCCATTTTGATTTGGAACAACGATCTCGCTTGATGCTAAAACTTGCAGTGTGCCTCAGTTCATTGGTGCATCACTATGTAACTTTGAAACCGTTGATCTTGGCATCAAATTGTTAGCACCATTAGCTCTAGATGGGTGGGAGAAACATAGTGACACCATTTCTTTGGCCATGGAGAGCCTCCATTATTCATGGACACCCTGTACCGAAGAGGCTCTAAGGTGCTCTAAGTGTGTTTGGGAAGGTGAACCATTGTGACATCTTAAGGTTGTAGAGATAATTTCAAATTAAACATATATAATAATTTCAAATTAAACATTGCATCAAAATTTGATAATAAAGATTGTTAAAATATTCTTTACAAATTATTTCATTTGAATTGAATATAACAAACATGATCAAAATGAATGATATTTCATAAGCATGAACAATACACATGATCCATGATAAATTGAACAATATTGTACTAAATGAATATGTATATCATTGTGCACATAAATGACAAAATTATATATAAAAATACATGTATTCATAGACAAGTTACACAAATACATATCAAAGTTCATGTTTCCATAGACAAATTATGCAAATATATATCAAAATGCATAGATCCATATACAAAATGTGGTTGATCATGCCATTAAAATGTGTATAATATCAATGTTTCTATATACAATGTGGCATGTGCCATCTCAAAATGTCTCATGATGCATCCTATGACATCTATACTATCCTATGTTGCTGGTGGATGATCAAAATGTAGCCTCTTTGCTGTAATAGGTGGATCAGATGCCTCCTACATAAACAAAAAAGGGAAACCCAAAGTTGGAATACTAAATTTATATGATTCCATGCATCTAACATTAAATTAATCAAATTAAAAATGATCCTTTTTTAATGAATATTTATAGTATTAAGCTTTCATCATAAATACCTCTTTCATCAACCTCCTATGTTGGCCACAAGTCCTCTCATATGTCCTCAACAATGCTTGAACCTCGTTGATTGTGGCCTGTATATGTTCAAGTATGTTATTAGATGGATCTAAAACTTAAAATATAGCATTATAATTCATAAGATACTAAATTTATAGCATATAATCAAGAATTCAAACTACGACTTAACTTTGTCAACTCCTCCTTTGGATATAATGGTTGCGTGAGCAAAGATACAAAACTCTGCCATCCAACCTCCAGTGCATTAGATGTTTCCTATGAGATACATAAATCAAATTTGAATTTGTTTATGAAAATAAGGAAAATACAAATAAATGATACTTATACATATGATGGGGCTCTCGCTAGGAATGGAAATACCAGAGGGTTTGTGACATTGAATCTTCTTGGACTCATCACTAGTAGCCACACCCTATACAATAAAGAATTTCATTATATTTCATTACCACAAACATTTTTCAAGAATACATTTATATTTAATCACTTTAAGAGCACCTAATTACCTTTCCCTTGTCAATGGGTTGTGCCTCACCCCTCGCACTCTACCTCGCACTGACTGGTGATACCTGTAAGAGAAAAAAAAGATTAGAAACCATATATGCTCCAATAAAAAATATAAGAAGAATGAGAACACAACATAATGTACCATATATGTCTCAAGGAAAAATAAAATAGCTGAGAGTATGACAACATCAACCTGTATGAGTTCCTCCTTAGTCATCAACCAAACACATGAATGAAGATCACATGCATATATAAGTCAATATGGGTTAAAATTACTCTATAATAAAGATTAACTTTAAATCACATATGCCATAACAAAAAATAAATAAATGTACATACCAACATAGTAGGATTCCATGCATCTACATGCCCCTCCTCTCTCACATCAAGGTGTGTAGTCTAGGTATGTGTGTCTAGTGTATCCTCCTCCCCAAATACAAATTGGTACTCAGAAAGATCATCTGTGGGACCCAAAAAAATATTCTTGCATGTTATGCAAGTATGGAGCACACAAACATGTGATGAGATCACCGATGATGAACTCATGCTAGCATCATCCACATGGGGAGGCAACACTAACCTAACCTATGATATTAATATGCTACTCAATCTATGGATGACTCTAATAGTATGAGAGCTAGCTTCTTTAAAGATATCAGGATGCTGCACTACATGAGGGGGGAGACATCACTAGGGGGAACAAAAGTGCTAGCTTTCTTCCACTAAGAAAACGGTCTATTATGAGGAGCTCCTCCTTCTACACACATGTTGGACCTCATGCTCAAGTGGTTCCCCTTGAAGTGTGACAAAAATTTGACATACAATTTTTTAATGAAATAGAATGACACCTCTAAACTTTTGTGTGGAGGTTTGTCAAAAAACATCGACCAAAAATCCCAAAAGTTTGCATTCATAGCCTCATTTGTGCACCATTTAATTGATAATTTGGGCTTTGTGTCTTCTACTACTTTACCAATTTTTGGGTTTGTAAAAAGGTTAATTATATCATCTTTAATTATGTTTAGGACTGCAACCTCATCATATTCCCATCATCAAAAAAGGCATTCATTTTCTCACACTATTGAAGAGTGACTTTTTTTTCATTGGCAAGTGTTTCAATATTATCTATTATGGTGTTTAACGTGGATAACATGGGAGCCAATACACACAAAGACTAAGAACATTACAATAAAGTATCATCACTTGAGAGAGTTAGTTCATGACAAAGAATTGAGGATAAAATTTGTGAATACAAAAGCATAGATAGCTAATAACTTTACAAAAGCTTTACCTAAGGTTTCTCATGAGTATCTAAGAGGTAAACTAGGGGTGATACCCCTATCCAAAGCTACTTAAGAAGCCTATGTAGTTTCCTACATCAACTGAGTTGAATGTTGTATCTTACAACTTGATGAAGTGGTTATTGCTTTAGGAGCTTCCTAAAGTAATGTAGGAGCTGAATTAGAAGGTTTTTAGTCACATGAAAGGTGACTGAGGGAGAATCTAGAGTTAATTATATCTGCATATAGAGATGAAAACTCTTTGGCATTGTTGTCAAAGAGGGAGATAAAATACTAACATTTACCTAGTAATAGGGAGAAAGTACTAAGGGAGATATAAGAACAAAGTAGAGAGAGATAGATACCTAAATATTAGAAAAAAGGGAGAGATACTCAAAAGAGGTAGATATAAGAAAAAGGGAGAAGTAAAGGAACTTGAAAAAGATCACATTACCCTACATAGAGGAAGGACATATACTATACTAATAGAGGGAGAAATTTCAAAGATTTATTTTCTTTTTGGTATTATTATTGGTGTTGGTTTTCCATCAATGCTAAAGAGGGAAGTTTTTGTTATAAGATTGTTTTGAAGTGAAGAACTTGTAATTGAACAATCATTATTTTTTCAATGATGTCAAACCTACTACTTGCTGCTGAGACAATTTCTTTTTGGTCTAAAAGCTATCATTTAGTTGATTGATGAAGAGGAGATAATTTCTTTTTGGTCTGAAAGCTATCATTTAGTTGATTGATGAATAGGATTTGAAAAGAGGAGATAACAATAGCACCTTTAGAAAGGTTGAATTATTTGGTATGTAAAAGAAGCACTAAGACCAAGTAAGACATTGATACTATAGTGTATTGTCTATCTACTTAAATTTTGAAATGAAAGATTACTCAAGTTAACACTGGAAGAAGGTTAAGTAAGAAAAGTGTTTGCCAAGCCTTGTCAAGTAGTCAATGCAAGCTGAGTAGAAATCAGTGGAAGCCAAGTGAAAACCAAGATGTTCCAAGCAAAGATGAAAAATAGTGCAAGCCAGGTGATTGTTAGTATATGCCAAGTAAATTTTAGTTGGTGTTGAGCATTAGTAAACTTTAGTATTTCTTGAGTGAACTAGTGTTGGCGAAGTGAAATAACAATATAGTTTTTGAGTGATAGAAAACACCATTAAATCAAAGATTTGATGAATCTAAGTTGACTGTTATGTTTTATTGAATTGTGTGAAGCATGTGGAAGATAACTATGATGAGTTGGTTTTGAAAAATTCAAGGTAAACCATTTTGAGGGGAATTCAAGGAAGATTGTAGAAGAAGTTTCTAGAGGAATCAAATGGAAAATATCTTAATTCTCTATTTATAGAGTTAGTTGGTTAGAGGCAAAGGTTGTCATGTAATAGAACATAAGGAAGACAAGGATTCTAGGGCATTGCTTCATTTAGTGGCCAAACAAAAGTGACTATAATTGGTATGCATATCAAGAAGACTTAAGAATATGAATTCTTGAAGGATGAAAAAGCTATCAGACATGAAGTATGTGAATGTCAAACAGAATGAAGGATTGAAAAAGAGATGTAATTTGCAAGTGAGATGTAATTTGTTATCTAATCGAGCCTTACTATTAATTTCTAATCATTGTATTAGTCTAGAATACATCCTTTGGATTAAGGTTGACCTAAAAGTCATTTGTAAATCCTTTAACTAGGTGAAATTCTAATGGAATGGTCTGAAGTCCTCTAACAAGGCTCACTCCTAATAGGGTGATTGAAATTGTTGAACCAAGTCATATTTAATAGTGTGTATTGTAACCTTTAATAAGGTTGGTCTTTCATAGGGCATAATTTTAGAAGAGTGAGAATTAGTAGCATCTTATTGGTGTTTCTTCACAAATTGGTCTTCCAAGTAAAATCCTTGTGTTTAATTGTGTGAATGTTATTATGTTGTTTTATGTATACATTTATGAAAAGTTGTTCTCACCTAGGACAATAACCTAAAAATTTTATGTATTGTATGATTTAATGAATACATGCATGATAAGGTTATGGATATGGGTCTACTAAGCATTGAAAAGTTTTATTTGTACATCTAAACCTTGGATAACTAATTCACCCCCCTCTTAGTTATTCTAAAGAATTCCAATGTGTACTTTATAAATTTTAATTAAATTTTTACTTGATGCTCCTAACACTCTCCCTCTCCATAAAGAAGGACAACAAATGTGGTTAAATTTTTTACATGTACTTCATCTTATCTTATGGGACATGCTTATGTTGTTATTGCACGTAACGATAATGATGAAAACACTAAGTATTGGCTAGATATATGTGTGGAACCTAAGAAATAATTGATATGTCATCAAGTAGATGATGATGGTTTTGAGTATCGAATTAGGTTTATCATTGTAACTAGCACTTGGCTATGTACATACCTAACAAGAAGAAATGGTTTAACAACATTTGAAGACTACCAATCAGAAAAGAAGATTTTACACTATTCTCATTTGGCTTTGGAAACAATATCAAATTAGAAAGATACAAAGGGAGACCCGCCAATAAGGTATTATGGAAAATTTCAATGGATTAGCATGAGACAATCATAGATGCATTTCAAAAGAGAGAGGATGTAGATGGTACAATGGGATGACTACAAAATACACACATATAAGTGTTTTCTTTATTGTACTATTTTTATATATGTAGTTATATTATTAGAGAACTTATATATTCCTCTTATTCGGGTCTCAAGTACAAATTATGTTAATTTAAATGTTTAAGGTGGATCCAACATCAACATCTTGCACAATTACACATAGTGAGTACATACATTACACATTTTTACATAATACAAATAGCTCTTATTAATTTATATTTTTATTAACACTTCAAATTGTGTTTTTCTTTTAAAATTTTATTTTGTAGGACCTCGTTTAAAGAAATGTGTTGAACTAATTTTTTTATTTTGAAATCAAAAAATGTTGTAAACATTTAAAAATATGAGTTCACTTTTATTTATGTCCTTCAAATTGTGTTACATTTATATGACTTCACTTTTTTTAAATCTAGATGAATTCAATTCTTTTAATAATATACAAGTTCAATTGTGTAAAATATAGTAGTTCACTTCTATTTGAAAGTTAAAGTTGTGCACTTGATATTAATTTATTTTCCAATTGAAGTAATGACCTCCTATATTTTTCCATTACTATTACAATAAAGTATGTTTAAATTAATGTTCCTATATTTAATTAAAATAATTAAAATTATTATTCATGTACCATATACTAAAAAAATGTGTTGTAACATGAATAAAATATGTCACAATAAAGAAAATGAATCATACTTGCAACATGATAACACAATAACCTATATTGGATACACTAGCATGATAAGAAGTCATGAAAAAATATAACATGGTGTAGCAGTTGGAAATATGAGGGTAACTGAGAGGTGAGGGTGAACTGGTAACTATAAAAACAAATCTTAGCTCCCTTAGATGTTAATAAAAAAACATAAACTTTGTTGAAACTATTGTCACTCAGTTAACACATAAGCACTTGGTTAACACTGACAATATGTTATAACTCAACAAGGACTATAATATCAACTGTTACTTAGAAAACATTGAACATGTAGATCTTAAGATATTAATTATGATTAACCTTAATTAACTTAGTTTCATAAACATAAAAGAAATAACATGAATACAAATGATACCAAGATTTAATGTGGAAACTCAATTTGGATTAACCACCAATTGCAACTTGTTTCTATTTTTCACTCTTATGAAGTGAGCCTTATTAGGAGCCAACCCTAGTAAAGGTTACAAAAAAAAATTGTTAGGTGTGACCCTGATAGAGGATTTAATCACCTTGTTAGGAGTGGCCTTGTTAGAGTCTTTAGACACTTCAATCTAGAAATGCTACCTTGTTAGAGGATTTACAAATAGTTGTTAGGCTAACTTTGTTAAGAGATTTGATACACTACTATAATGGTTAGGGAGTAACAATGATATGAACTAATTAATGATGCAACTATTTTTCTTATTTTAGATCTCAATTCTGACTCAAATACTTGATCCTTCCTAATCAGTTTAATATTTGTAGCCCAACAAGGATATTCTTCTTATCCTACCAATTCACTTCTTCCTATCTTCCACACACTCTCAAACTTCTTCAATCCTCAACTTGAATTTATAATTATATCATATACATTGTTAATTTGGCTTGAATACAACATAAAACAACAATTCTTCATCTCTTAAGTTAGCTAGAACCAACAAGAAAATCTATTAAACTCAATATGCCAGAACAAGAAAATCTTTTGTTAGTTGACCTAGCTTGGTAGACACTAACAATGAAATGATTTTCTCGGTTAACACTGGTTCCATCCAATGTTTCCTTTTTTAACTGAGTGAGCTTGATTAACACTTAACTTCTATGAACTTCTCTTCAACGCTCAAGTGAACTCAATAGTCACTATTTTCTAAGCCTCACGAACATTGGAATGCTTGGCAGACACAAGAAATTGTCTTCATCACTCGAGTGAGCTCGACATATTCTAACTGGTAATGATATGAAATTTTGTGTAATATCAAAGATAATATATAATTGATCAATTATTTTCAACAATCTCCCTCTTTGGCATTGATGGCAACATATGTCATAAAATGATAAAATTTTAGAGAAAAATTAAGTAAGGATAATATCCTTAGTTTCATTCTAATTCTCATCAATGAGAACTCCCTTTGACTTCAATCTTTCCCTCTGAGTTCAGTTTCACCCTCTGTCAGCAAAATCTCCAAGTTGATTATGTCTTCAACATCTTCTTCTAATAGAAAAATCTCCCTCTTTGATATCAAATCAAGTTCTCCCTCTTTGACATCTTCAAAAAAAAAATTTGTGATATGATAGCCAAAATTTCCCTATTGGACAGCGTATGCCAAAGACAATATTCAGTGAATTTTAATGTACCTGATATACTGATTCATATGCAATCTTCCTTTTCATTACTACATAACCTTGATTGGTCTTCAACATACTCTGGTTGATACATTACTAAAATTTATTTAGTGATTTTTAAATAGGGGAATAACCCCTAGCTTACCTCTTAGATACGAAAATGCATCCTTAGGTAATGGCTTGGTGAAGATGTCTACATTTTGTTCTTTAGTATTCACATATTCCAATCTCACTTGTTTATCTTGCACTAATTCTCTTAGAAAATGATCTTTTATTGCAATGTTCTTGAATATGCATTACAATATTATTTGATATATTAATTACACTGGTGTTATAACAAAAAATAACCACTAGTCCTTGATCTCTATCTTCATACTTTCCAACAGTTGTTTGAACCAAAAAAAGTTGGAACAATTGATTGTTTCTACAACATACTCAACCTCTTCTATAGATTGAGAGATGCAATTCTACTTCTTACTTGTCCAAGTCACTAGTCTCTTACTAAGAAAGAATGCTCCACCACTGGTGCTCTTCCTATCATCAACACTTCCTACCCAATCTACATCAGTGAAGGCTTTCAAACCTAAGTTGCCTCCTTTCTTGTACTATAATCCATAGTCTTTAGTACCTTTTAGATGACTCATGATTCTATTTATTGCCATTAAATATGATTTTCTTTAGGATTAGTTGAAAATCTTACCACCATACCAATTGCAAGAGAAATATCGGGCCTAGTATGTACTACATACTACAATTTACCAAGCATTGATATCTATGTGGTCTATTCTACTTCCTTAGAACCATCATCTTTGGAAAGCTAATGTCCATTAGACATAGTTATTTCAGCCAGTCTTGAATCCTTCATTCTAAACTTCTTTAGTATCTCCTTGATATACTTAGATTGAGTAATGTAGATTCCATCTTTCTTCTATTGAATCTACAAGCTAACCAAGAATTTGATTTCTGTAAACATTGACATCTCAAATTCCTTGCTCATTTCCTCTGAAAAATATTTGCACAAATCATCATTTCCAATAAACAATGTATCATCCACAAATATTTCTGCCAACACAATCTTCTTGTCTGGACCTTCTTTGATGTAAAGACTACTATTATGATTTTTCCTTTGAAAACTAATCTTTATAAAAAAATTATGAAGTTTTTTATACCAAGCTCTGGGAGCTTTTTTGAGACCATATAATGCTTTTTTCAGTTTACAAACCATATCCTTTTTGCTAGGATCTACAAAACATGCAAGTTTCTCTATGTAAACTTCTTCTTCAAGAATGCAAATTTCACATCCATATAATACACTTTAACTCCTTTATGTGTAGCATAAACAAGTAATGTCCTAACACCTTCTAGTCTTTTAATAGGAGAAAAGATTTCACCATAATCAATACCTTCCTCTTGAGAATAACCTTTACATGCTAACCTTGCTTTGTTTCTTAAAACTTCTCCATCTTCATTCAACTTATTTTTTACCACCCACTTAGTGCCAATTACATTCTTATCCTTGGGTCTAGGAACAATAGTCTAGGTCTTATTCCTTTCTATTTGTTCTATCTCTTCATTTATTGCTTCAATCCAACTTTTATTATCCAAAGCATCTTTAACTATTCTAGGTTCAAATTCAGTAAGAAAACATGAACCTTTCAATTTGTTCCTTGTCATTGTACCATTTGAATTGTCTCCCATGATTTTCTTAGGTGCATAGTGCCTTCTAACATAGCTTTCTAATATAGGTACTTTGGATTTAGAGCCTGTTCCACTTGCCTCACCATGATCTTCTACATCATGCTTAGGACCCACTATCTGTGACTCAGGTCCTTCAGACTTAGACTTGGATTCACTAGCTACATCTTGGTAGCTTTTGACTTGGGCCCTTCAGATTGTGACTCGAGTTGGATAGACTATAACTCAAGTGCTTCTAGAGATTTTAGGGACTCAAGAGGTGAAGTCTATTGACTTCCACTTAGATTAGGCAATGTATTAGGTTCAAAGTAAATAAACTTTCTATATTCTTCAAGATCTTTGTTGCTCTCTTCTTCACTCTTTTTTGCAAACTAATCAATCCTCACATGTACACTTTCTATGATCTTATGAGTAGTTAGATTCAAAAATTTGTATGCTTTACTTCTATTGGAGTACCCTAGGAATATTCCTTCATCACTTTTGACATCAAATTTACCTTTCCTAGTCTCCTACAAAATATAACATTTTCTACCAAATAGTTTCAACTAACTTATATTAGGTTTGTAGCCATACCATATTTCATAAAGAGTCTAATTTGAGTCTTTCTTTAGTTGTACTTTATTTAAGGTATGAACTATTGTATTGATTGCTTCCAGTATTTGATTGCAACATTTTTTTTTATTAGCAGAGTTCTTGCACAATCCATGATTGATATGTTCCTTCTTTTTGCTATATCATTCTATTGAGGTGTACTAGGGGCTAATATTTGTCTTTTGATTCCTCTTTTAGTGTAGAATTCATTAGAAATGAATTCACCTCCTCTATATGATCTCAAACATTTTAGCTTCTTTCTTGTTTCCTTCTCTACTCTAGCTAGACACCACTTGAACTTTTGAAAAGCTTCAAACTTATCTTTTAGATACATTTTTGTCATCATCCTAGAATAATCATCAATAAATAAAATGAAATACTTAACTCCCCTATAGCTATCTATGCTAGTAGGTCCATAAAGGTCTATATGAACCGGCTCCAAGACTTCTTCAAAATAGTAGTTCTTGCTCTTGAAACTTGTCTTACCAATCTTACCAATTTGATAATTCTTTCATGGGCCCATATCAGGTTTCCTAAAACTAGGAATACCTCTCACTCTTTTGTTTTTCCTTATCTTAATCAAGTTATCAAATTTCACATGACACAACCTTTTATGCCATAAATAGCTTTCTTCTATTTGAGCAATGAAACATGAACTTTCACTTAGATCTAGGTAGAATAAGTTACCTTTTGTTTGAGTATTGGACTTAAGTAGATTTCCTTTTCCATCTAGCAAATTGGCCTTCCCATTCATGAATTCTACCTTGAATCCAATGTTAATCAACTATGCCACACTTAGTAGATTATGTTTTAGTCCTTCAACCCAATAAGAATCATCACATCTAAGTTCATTGGTTAGAGAAATACAACCTTTTCCTTTTATGCAACATGGTTCATTGTTTCTACATATTACACTTCCACCATCATAGTGTTCCATATGTTCAAACTTTGTTTTATCACCATTCATATGATGAGAACAACTACTATCACTAATTCATGTATCATTTTTGCTAACTTGAGAGATAAGAGTCATTTTATCATCTTCATTATCTAATTCATCTTTTACAATAATATAAACCATTTCATCATCATCACTACTATTAGAATCATTAGCCATGAAATAAGACTTCTTACTTTTATCATTGTATTCCTTGTAGTTTTTGAAATCCTTCTTGCCTTTATACTTGTTGTTCTTCTTTTCTACTTTATCTTCTCTATTTGGACACCTTTTGCAGCAATGTGACCAACTTTTTCACAAGAAAAACAAATTAGAAGAATTTTACCTTTATAGTTTCCTTTGCCTTTGGGATATCTTCTTGCAAGAAGTGCTTCAATGGCTTCAAGATCACTATCAAAACTATCTTCCTCTTCACTTTCCGATTATTTTCCTTTAGACTTTGTAGCTTTCTTCTTGAGTGACAACTTAGCTTCAAATGTAGACTCAAGAATTGGTAAAACTTGGAACATAATTATCATAGTTATCCAGCTTAAATATTGTCAACCTTCCAACTTAAAGAGCATCCAAGGTTGTCTTATTATTTGGATCACATTTCATCTCTTAAATAGATGACACTCTAGTTGAATAGATAGGAAGAAGGGTGTTGATTACCTTTCTAACCACTATGATACTGTTAGTTTTCCCTCTAGAGGCTTTGATTGCACTTACACTAGCTTTTATTTTGTCAACATATTTTGCAATGTTTTCATCCTCTCTTATGTTCATCTAATCAAACTAACCTCTCAAGATTTATGCCTTGGCTCTTCTCACATTATCAGCACCTCTATATATATATATCTTTTAGCTTTTTCCACATCTCATGAGCAATAACACAACCTTTGACCTCATCAAATTCAAAATAGTTAAGAGTGGATGCAATATCAACCATCATAATGTTATGATTCTTCTTTTCAAAAATTTCTTCCACAATCAATGTTCTAGTAGGAGCTTTATACTAAGCAGTCAAATATTTCAAACCTAAATCACTGATAGTTGCTAGATGTAGCTTCATAAGTTCTTGCCATGCCTTGAAGTTATCTTTTTTCAACTTGAAAATCTCTCTCCTATAAGACATTCTGATATTTAGCTTAGGCCCTTGAAACCTTCTCTCCAAGCACAAAAAACTTTGATACCAATTGTTGGAATATAAGAGGAGTAAATAACAGGGTAGGGGTGAATTAGTTACCACAAAAATAAATCTCAGATCCCTTAGATGTCAATATAAAACATAAACTTTGTTGAAACTGTTATCACTTGATTAACACACAAGCACTCATTTAATACTAACAATATGTTGTAACTCGACACAACTGTTACTTAAAAAATACTAAACATGCAAATATTAAGCTATTAACTATGATTAACCTTAATTATCTTAGTTGCATACACATAAAATAAAAAGAATGAACACAAGTGACACCAAGATTTAACATGGAAACCTAATTTGGGGAAAAACACCAATTACAATTAGTTATTATTTTTCACTCTTATGAAGTGAGCCTTGTTAGGATCTTACCTTCAACTTTCTTTTGATGCTTAGTACATACTATGTTTATTGGCATCCACTATCAAATCACTTGGCATTAACTAAAGTTTAGTGGTGCTTGGCATCAACTAGACTTTAATTGATTACACTAAATCACTCGACATACACTAAAATTTGACTTTTCTCGACTCCAACTAATTTTCTACTTGGCTTGAATTAAAATTTCTTAGCACCTACTGTGAAAATTGTTAATCTTAGTAGACCTAATTCATTTTACTTTTTCTTTTGAACTTTAATCAATTTATTCATCCTTTGTAACCTTAAGTAGATAATCAATGCACTATAACAACACTGTCTTAACTAATATTTATACTCCTTTTTCATACAATAACTCAACCTTTCCTCTAGGTGCCATTGTTACCTCATCTTATCAAACTCTTTTCATCAATAAAAAAAATAATAGTACTTAAATCATTTAAGCAATTGTCTTGCTAGCAAGTAGTAGGTTTGACATCAGTGACAAAACAATGATTGAAACACATTCTCATACTTGTATCAATCTATTTGCAACACTGAGGCATATATGGAAAAGTATGATCCATCTAGGGTATAATTTAGTGGCTAATATTCGTAAATTGGCTAATTTTAGAATTTTTTGGCTAGTAATTTGGCTAATAATTTAAGATTTGATACAACCTAAATCGCCATAGTTTTATAAAATTCAGTTCTAGAATATTTAAAATCGCTCAATAATTTATTTTATTGAAAATTTTAAACTCAAATATTCGCCACAATATTTTTTACATGAATAGATTCGAGTTACCTAAATATAATATATTATTGGAGAAATTAAATTGAACTGACCAATAATTATCATAATTATTAGTTAATTTAGGGATATATCACCAATATTTATTATTCACTATTGATTTAAAGTATATGTAACAATTCTCATAACATTCCACAAGGTAAAAAAATGTTCAATTTTGATTTGTAATATTCCATGGTGATTAATGAACTTCCTATTATCATTGAGATTCATCAATATTTTATACAAAAAAAAATTATGGTTCAAAAATAATTGCCAAAATTAATCATATTTAGAATAAAAAATTGAAAGTTTCGCCAATATAAATAATTTTGTTTTTTTCAAAATAATGAAAGATTCGCCAATATTTTATATCTTTTTTTGGAGGCGGATTTCTTAAATTTTACCCTGGATCCATCTCCTATTCATAAAGCCAAAATACATTATTATACATGAATCAAAGTTGAAGATAAGTTAATAACAATATGTACATAAAAATAGTACAAATTATTTGTCTTCAAAAAGTTCATACCATATGTATTTGAGGTTGTGTCTCAGTGGTCGATGGATCAAGACCTATACAAGCATCAAACAATGTAATTCAAATTGCATATTGTATGAGGGATGCCAATGTATGAAGGTCTTGAAAAAAGGCTATACTATCTCCTAGGAGGAACAATATCATCCATCCCCTCTTAATCGAAATAAACATACATTAATATGGTTAATATAATTGTTCACATATGTAAAAAGTAAATAATAATGTAGTTTATAAATTTCAATTAAATTTTTACCTACTACTCTTGATTCTCTCCCTCTCTACAAAGAAGGTCAAGAAATGACTCAACATCAATCTCATCACTACCACCACCATGAGAAGCATATGCCTCATCATCAAAATTAGTGCCCTCAGCATCATGGCCATCATATGCTACACCAAAATTTCTCTAGGGGTGTCTACATATACCTCCACAACTAGTACAAACATGTACTAGTGGATGAATATATGTCGCTTGCATCCACTAGTCTGCTAATTTGCCTGAAAGGGCACTAAATGAAGTAAGAGAAGATGACACTACTTGAAGATGGAGAGGTGCTAGGACAACTAGCACAGGAAGAGGAACAAGAGGCTCATGTTGTTTACAATTCCTCATATTATTGATAAGCTTTTCCCTAGGCCTATCCTAAGGCATCCTTCCACCAACCCCTTGAAATGCACTAATGTCAAAACAATTGGGTTTTAAACCCAATTCAAACTCAACCCATAGTTTCCTAAGATAGTACATGAGCATCTAATTATTTGTGTGTGGTGGATGGTCAAATACCATCCACCACCACTCCCAAAAGTGATGTGATATATGAGGATGCATGCACCATCTAAAAGATATGTAAGGCTTCTTCTTTCTTATCTTAAGGCTTGTCTAAGGGTTTACAAGACATCTTTTAAAATGTTCTTTTTAAAATTTCAACTGATGGACTTCTCTATAAGATAGGTCATTAAAATAGAAGGCATGCATGTTTTTCCTCCATAGTCTGAAGCTATCTATATCACTGTCTAAATTCTCAATAGATTGTACAATGCCTTGCATGCTATTTGGAAGGAGAAGTAGGCAAGGAAGGGATGGGCCTTGCATCTAATAACTTATGAATATCTTGCATGAGGTCATGAAGGTTGCGCCTCATGCTCTCTTGCAAATCCTCAAGGCTAGTTGGTGGAGGAGTAGTAGGTGGTGGTGGAGGTGGGGTTGGAGGTGGAGATGGAGGGGGTGGGGGTGGGTCCATCAAATATAATCTGAATATATATAGACAACATAAAAAGTCACAAAATTACTATTTAGTAAAATAAATCTAAAATATCAATATAAATACATCTTTAAAACCATATAAATTTACATCTAATACATCTTAACTACTTGAATATAACAAAAAGAGGACAAAATATATTTGGATTAAAGAAACATTGTGGACATCATAAACATACATAACTATAACTTGTATAGGTTAGGGTTAGGGTATGGATTAAGATTCAAATTATATTTAGATTATGGTCAATATTAAACTAAGGATTAGAAGTGCTTTAAAAAAAATTTAGTGTTATGATTGTCCATAGACTTTAAATATTTTTTCTAAAGTGTTAAAATTTACAAAATTAGGTTTTACTAGATTGAGCATTAATATATGTTGGTTAAGATTTAGGATTTAACATTTTTTATTAAAATTTTTCCATTTAGAATTAAGGTTAAAATTTAGTTTATTAAAATTTTGTCATTTGTCATTTATTGGGCCAAGGACATGTAATGTGAAATAAATAGGGTAGAGCTTGATGGACTCAATTGCAAGTTCACAAGTCTTTTTGAATCAGGAATAATGCATGAAGTTTTTCACTATGACATTTGATTCAAGCAATAAGCTTTTAATAATAGTTACAATGGTTATATAAAATTTGTAGAAATTTCTAATTAAAATATATGTGAACTATAAATTTCTAAATATTTATTCCAAGGAAGATTGGAAATAATTTCACTTTTAGAATTCTAGAAAAGGGTTGACATTTTGAATAGAGTAATATTTATAGTAATATAATTTTTTTTATAACTATAATTATGTGTGGATAATGTTTATGTTGAAGATATTTTATTATTTGAAATGAATAATTAGATATTTGAGAGTCCAACATATTTACAATTCCAATCAATATTTTACAATTTCAATTGTTTTGAATTTATTTTTTATTAATTAATATTTATATCAAATATATTGCATTTTAAATTTTAATTAATTTATATTTATGATAAAGGTTTTAAATTCTTATTTCTATTTATTAGATATTTATATCAAAATTTGATTTAATTATATTTAAAAATATATTGATTGCAATATCACCTTTTTACAATATAAATATCAAATTTATATTTAATTTTAGATAGTAATAACATATTTTTAAAAAATAAGGCAAAATCCTACAATGCAACGATAACTTGCAAGCCTCTCATGTGAGAGGTCTTGGGTTCGAATCTACCTTCACTTAACATATAATAATAATTAATTCTAAGAAATATTAATAATTAATCTAGGCTTTGGTCGTTTACTGATTAAAAAAAATAAAAATTAATTTTTTTTAATTTATAGTTTAATTATTATTTTTGATTGTAATACATTTGATTTGGAAGGGAAACATGACTTATTGAAAATCATAAATAGAATTTAAGAAAGTCTAGTTTAATGTCAAAATTTGGGCTAATGTGTTAAAGATTTGTTTATGATTGTTTAGAATTAGGGTTTTAGTTAATGTTAGGATTAGATTTGGGGTTAGGATTATACTTACATGAATCTAGGGTTTAGAGTTAAAATTTTGGTATTAAGGTAAGAGAGCACATTATACTTAGTTTTATGTTTAGGGTTTAGGTTTCTATTGTACAGTTATGGTTAGGTTGAGATTAGACTTAGGAATATAGTTAGTTTTATGATTGAAGTTATGATTTTTAATAGGGTGGGGCTTAGGATAATGGTTTAGGTCTATGTCATGGTGAGTATTGAGATTTTGTACCTTGTTTACCATTATGATTTAATATTTGTGATATGGTTTGATAAGGTTAAGGTTTATGGTAATAGAGTATGATTAGATCTTCCTATTTTTAGAGGTTTTTTAATCTATTAGTTGTATAAATGTATGCAAAAGAATATACCAATGCTTTTTTTAATTGACCTTCAATATTTGTTCGACATCCGCAAGGTGCAATTGCTCATCTTATCCCCAAATAAATTAATTCTATCTTTGAGTAAAAAGTTCACGTTAGATATTTAGTATATATTTAAGCTAAAAAGAAAATTTTCATTGTTATGTTACACGTAAAATATAGGCAATAAAATCAACTTGTGACATTAGCAAAACCTAAAAAAATTTAAAGGTTCATGGATCTATATTGTCTTACCAAGTCATGGGGGCCTATTGGAGGTGATAGAGGAATTTTTTAAGTTTAATATATTGAATATGAACCAAGTTGGTGTCTTAATATACATATATACATGTACATAGCTCTAGATCATTTTATATAAAGGTAAATTACTTTTATCTATTATTTGATATATCATTTAAAATTTATTTTAATACATAAAGATCAATTATTTATTATTTGAAAATTAAAATAAATTCTAACTTGAATTTTTTGTATATTGTTATCAATTCATACATTTAAACATATGTGAATAATTGAGAGATTGCAACACTTACCAATTTATAAATCTAATATATCTACATAATATGTTAAACTTACATTCAATTCAAACATACATACATCACCTTAGACTATAAGATTAGGGTTACATGGTTAAGTTTTAGAAATAACATTTTAGGGTAGGAGTTCATAAAACTTGGTTAGGTTTAGTGTTAGCATATGGATATGGGTAGCTAACATCATGGTTTATATTTATGTTTAGAATTTCGTGTCTGTATGGTAGGGTTAGGAATATAAGGTTTTAAACTTAACTTATTAGCTAGAGCTAGGCCTTTAAGGTTTAGAGTTAGATGTAGGATTGAAGGATTTCAGATTATGTGCATTACATAGGGTTCAATTAGGATGAACATAAATTAAGGTCAATGTTAATATGGCTTTAGTTAAAATTGGATTACCTACTTAGCACTCAAATTAGGATTATAGTTCAATTCTAGGGATTATAGTTACCTAAGATTTGGATTATATAGTTGAATTAGGGATACACATAGGGTAATAAGTTAATATATTAGAGTTAGAAAAATATTTCATAAACTTGTATTTAATATGTACAACAAACAAATTTACAATTATTATTTACTTGAAATAAATCTAAAACATCAATGTAAATACATGTTAAAACAATCTAAACATCTAATGCATCTATATAATTCATCCATCAATTTAACATTAATTATGTGTCAGATAAATTAAATACATTGAAACATCTAAAATAATAATTTTTAAATGAACATCTACAAATTTTTTTTAAAAAAGAACATCTAACTATATAAAAAAATCATTTTAATTTGTGGAGATTTTAAATTAACAACAATCTAAATATAAACTATTAACAATGGAAATGTAGAATTTTACATATACAAAACTGGTAAACATGAAAAAAATCAATAAATTGATGGAATTATTAGGTGAAAAACTAAAAATAATAAAATGAAATAATATAAAACAAAGTAAAATACCTAGTAGAGTGAAAAGCAATAGCCAAGGGTCAGTAGAAAACACAAAATGAGCTCTCATTTCCAAGCATTAATTGGGCTCTCGTTCAAAGATGAGCATGAAAATGACCAAAAACCCACACATATTGGGCTATATATATATATATATATATATTCCAAATCAAGTACCCAATTTTAGACAAATCTGGTAACCCATTTGCTTAAAATCGGGTGCCCAATTTTTAAATACAAATCAAGCACCCAAACCATAATGGGTACCCAATTCTAACAAAGTGGGTTTGAAGACGTCTCATTTCGCAGAATTGACTTTCACAGAATTGTGACCCAATTTCTTGCAATTACTCATATACATATATACATATACACATATACAAATATATGTATATATATCTATATTGATATGTATATATACATATAAATATACATAGAGATATATACACACATATACATATATATAAATCTATATATTATATATATACATATAGATATAGATAAATATATATCTATATACACACCTACCTACATACATATATGTATGTATGTATGTATGTATGTATGTATGTATGTATGTATATTTGTATACATCCGTACTTCTTCTTGTTTCCTCCCTCTCATATTACTTGCATCATCAACATCTCTCTCTCTCTCTCAAATAAGAAAAATCCAACTATTATTTAGGATCTGTCTTAGGGATAAGTTTTATTTTCAAATAATCAAAATGCATGTGGGTTCTATCATCTATTGACATGGTGTACCTAAACAAAATAGATTAAAACAATATTTTACTTATTCAAAATAACATTAGGCTGAATTTTAATGAGGTGTGACTATGCACTTTGTAAAAATTTGTGCATTTTTATCATATGGCAACTTTTTTTACTAGAAACTCAGTGCACTTTCCCCAAGAGAAGATGGAAAAGGCATTGAGCATGATAAATCACATCCTCTAAAACTAACCACAACTTACAACCCTATAATCAAGATCCAATCACATCCTAAAATAAAAACAAATTGGGTTGAAGGGAACCACCAAAGAGGGAGGATGGAGAAGAGGACAAGAACATCAAAGTTCTTCCTCTTAAAATGACCACAATTGGCTACACTCATCAACATATTGGCTAAGAACCAAACTATATCTAGTCTAAGGACAAAAAATATGAAGGTGAAAGAAATCCACCACAAAAGGAGGAATACAAAAGATTTTAAAACATCAAATCTCTTCCTCTCAACAAAATTGGACCCAAATAGATTCATTAACTATGTAGTCAAGAGATTAAAAAATAAAATAGATGCTTCCTAAACATAACTCTACAAGGGGATATAAACCTAATTTAGAGAAAGAATAAATAAAGGAGAAAGAATAACAACTTGCACAACCCCCAAAAATTCTCACATCCATGTACATCATTAGGAATGTTGGTGTCAAGATCCAACCACCTCTTAAATTTAAGAAAAAAAATAAGGACATAAGAAATCCAATAGAGATATAGGTAGAAAAAGAGGAGAAGGCCAATAATGATAATCAGACTCATCCTCTAAAAATGTCCACAATTAATAACTATCAACACCTTTGAAGCTAGGGGCTACCAAAGACCTATCCATAAAAGATATAACAAAATGGAAATTGAAACACAATATAGGGAAGATGAGTAGAAGGATTCAAAGTCAGTAAATATATGCCTATTAGAAAAATCAAACCTATCTCATTACTTATACATCTCAAAAACTAGGAAACAAGAACTCCTCAAAAGATAAGCCTCCTTAAAAATTCTAAGATGAATCCCATAAGGTCAAAACCAAAGATTCCTCTACACCTATACTAGAAAGACCAAAATAGCTTCTCCATCAACAAAAAAATGCAAAGGTGTACAAAGAGCTAGAAGATAAACCAAAGCCATGGTGTCATCAAGGTCTAATCCATTACACAATCTCCTCTTAATAGAAAAACAATAAAAAACCTAAAACATGATGATGAGTATGTTTTCCTAATGTACATCAATTGGGAAAAAATTTGCAATCAGATCAAGAAGCAAAGTTGAAGATTTTATTGTCATTTATTGACAACCAATTAACAAGAAGTCTCAAAGATACTAGTAAAGTAGTGGAGCAATCAAGACAGTAGAATCAAGAGTGAGGTGTGAATGGAAATAGACCACAACCTAGTCACTACTGACATGACAACATGAGAAGAAGGACTAAATAAACTGAGACATGTAGTAGAGTAGTGTGACAAATATGGCTAAAATATGCATTATTAGGTCTATCTATAGACATGTAGATGACCAAGATGGCATATAAGCATAGGTATCTAAGGATAGGTAGTAACAAATATCTTATGACTATTCTCACCATGGAGTTTAAATTTTAAATTGTATTTTGAGAAAGATAATTCTAGGGTTAACATTTGTGGTCCTATAGAGTTTAAAGAAGCACTAGACACCATCAAAGATCATGTAAAGATAGAATAAGAGAATTCTTACTGAAAAAAGAATCTAATGAGAAAGCTGGGAAAAATTCAAGAGTTAATAGAGAAGCTTGAAGAGAAAAGTTTTTCTAAAGGATCGAAAGAAGCGATAGTAGAACTTATGGGTGAAAATGATAAGCTAAAGGAAAAGGTCAAAGTCCTAAGGAAGGGGCAAGAAATATCTAATGTAATATAAGGTGAAGTTGTGGATGAAAAGGGAAATTCTATTCTCGCAAGAGACTAGGTATATGAAGATCTAAGATTGGCTCAAGAAGCTAGGAAGGAAGCTGAAAAATTAGTAAAAGAAAAAGAAGATGAGATAAATCTCATTGAAGAAAATAATAGATATGTAGTACAAGAAATAATATACTACAAGAGTATGATCATGAGAAAATATAATAGATGAGTGTTCTAAAAAAGGAAGCAAGATGGAAAAAGAAATAAATTCAACATCTAATGGTCAAACTCCAAGTGGCAAAAGGAGAATATGATAGACTTGTCAAGACAGGACAAAAAAAATCAAAGGAAGAGATGCTAATGGACACCCAAGATAAAAAAAACTACTTTAATTAGCTCAAGATTCCAAGGAATCCATACAACTAAAAGAGGAGAATCCTCAAAGGTAAAAGACACAAAAACTATAATAGGCAAAGAGAAGGCAAAAAGAGGTATGTCACCAAAAACCCATTTGTCTCTACTATGGAAAACTAGGACATAAACTCAAAGATTGTTGGCATAGACAATAAGGAACGAATAGACCAAATACAAATATACAACTATGTAATAGTTGTTTTTGGTATGGTCATAATACATAAGAATGAAAAAATCTAGCAAATGAAGTGAAAGAGGTGAAATACTACTACTATTGTGACTTGTGTGGTGACAGTGCAATAGACTATGGATTGAGTTCTAGATCAAAGTAGTCATCTCTTATGAATAGGAAGAAATATTTATTCACTATAGAAGTGAGGGACATGTGGGATCACAATAAAAATGGTAGATTCAACAAAAAAATCAAGTAAGACCATGAAAAAGCATGAAGAAGATATGCTACAAATTTAACAAAACAGGCCATGTAGTAAAAAACTATTGGTTAAAACAAAAACCTAATCAATACACAATAGAGGAAAGAGCTTGACCATAGACTCCAAATAAGTCTACAAGGACTTTGGAAAGAAATAGATCAAGAAAAGATCAAAAAATGAAAGAATAAGGATTGGGAAAGAAAAGTGCTCACTGAAAATTGGTGAATCTTCCCAATTGAGTTAAGGGGGAGAAAGCTTAACATGGGTCAAGAAAGAAGGGAAAATCTTGCATTGGTCACCTCACAAAAACTGGTAAGCCACAACTAATAACTCAAAAAGGGGAGAAATAAAAAATGGATCACACCTAAGAGAGGAAGATAGGATATCATAAAAATTTGACCATGAGTTTATCTTCCAAAAAACACATTGCACAAAGAATGAGGTAGGTAAGATAAAAAATTACCATTTTGAGAAATTTGTCACATTTTTTCTCGAACCTACAAATAGATGTCATGAAAAAAAAAATTAATCTCTTACAATCTCAAACTATTTTATCTCTTGATTTCAAAACCCTAACCATCTAGAACTTTTTTTTTTTTTTTTTTTGTGAAAGGTTATTAGTTGCTTTGAAACCCTAAGTTTTACCTAGAGAAAAACATCAAAAGATAGAGCCTGAGCTGCAAAATCCCAATGGCACAATGTGACAACTTGTTGATGTTGAATTAATGGATGGACTAAATGAAGAACCTCCTTCCTATAAGTTGATACTATTTAATTTGAGAGAGAAGAATGAGAATAGATTACTATCATCAATGCCAAGTAGTGTGTTAGTGTTGGAAGATGTTGGAAAGTATTTGGAGACAAATATGGTTGAAATGGTAGATGCTTTGATAAAAAAGATATATGATAAAATCAAAGAAAAAAATATCACAAAAGATGACTTCAAGGTATTGGAGACTAGAATCCTAGCTTGTGCTATAAATACTACAAATTTCTTCAAAAAGGAATATATGTGACTGGACAATCCATATGAAATCACAATGTAGGTAGTCAAAAGGGAAATAAGGTTTATAAGAATTGGAGATAATCTAACCCTCAGATTACACACAATAGTGGAACTGGCTAAATTGATAGGATTTCACCCAAATGGATGGATGTGTACGCAGAAGGACATTCCAAGCTATAAGGTGCAGTTGACACCAAGGGTAATAGTGCATGTGCTCTATCAATCTACTCAAGAAAACAATTTACCTACAAAAGAAGTATATGTAACACATCAAATAATAGTTAAAGGAACCAAGATGGATCTTAGTGGTTGGTTACATGAAAAAATGATGGGAAGTATTAGGAAGATCAAGATAGATAGTGCAACTCATACTTTCAAATTCGGTGATATACTAGTATGCATAATTTTCAATTTCAAGTTGAGTACCTTGGATATAAAGTATTCCATTAAAAATATAGCAATATAATTACAACATAGATAATAATAATGCATAATAAGTTAGGAAACAATGGTTTAGAAAAGATTGAAATCTATTTCAAGAACTTCCAAGGAGACATGTAGAAAAGAAGAAGAATACCAACAACTATGATAAATGACTATAGAAGAAGCATTTTCATTTTAAAAGGCATAGAAAATTGCATGGTGTAAGTAGATGAACCAAGAACTCATTAGTTGACAAAATTTCCTTATGATATTAAGGAAGGACCAACTAGAAGCCTCATCAAGGAGTTACTAGAGAAACCAATTGAAAAGGGACAATAGAGGTTTGGAACAATTGAAGAGATAAAGAAAGAGCTCACTAAAAAAGAAGTTGAAGCTTCAAAGAAGATGAATAAAAAGAAGAAGAAAGGAAAAAAGGAGGAAATGAAGAAATTTAAAGTAGAGGAAACTCAAGTAAGTAAAGAGAGACTACAAACTAACTTAGAGAGACCACAAAATGACTTCGAGAAAAGTTCTACTATAAAACTAGAGTCAGAAGAGGAGGAGGATCCAAGGAGAAGAAGCTAACAAGAAACCTCTACACCTCCTATAGTGGAGACTTAAAAAAGGAGAGGTACAAAAAATTGAAAGATGAAACCTTTTACTCGGCAAGAGGAAGATGAACAAGAATAATGAGATCTTGCAAGTTTGAATTCCATGAAAAAATGTAAGAAACTTTCATTGCAATATGTCATCAAGGATGGTGAAAATAATGGTAACTAAGATACCACTAGAGATAGATTCCTAAAATTAAATAAACCAAATAGTAATAATATAGTACATTTAGTACTAGTAAGTCTAGGAGTGTTTATTTGAACACTACATGATGTGGAGTCTTAATTTCCTAAAGAATTATTTGAAATAATAAAAGAGAAATAGTCTAAAGCTATAGTTGATTGGAAGAATATGTTGGATGAAGATATGACTAACATAAGATCTTAGCTAAGAAGAAAATTTATCATGGATCTTGTAAATTCATGTAGATCAAACACCAACTAGCTAGAGAATGTGGAATTAGTCACAATAGGATCGAGAAGAGAAGAAATTGAAAATGCAAGACAGTTATGGTCACAAATCTATGAACAAGAAGTAAAAACTCTTGAAAAAGGAAAAAGTGAAGACAAGATAGCCAACTATTCCCACAAAGAACAAGTGCAACCCAAGACAATAGGTCCTAGGATCACCATGAAATAACTAGAAAAAAATCCAAATATATAGGAAGAATAGAGAACTTAGATCAGCCAAGATCTAAATCAAGAATAAAAGGAAAGAGGAGAAACACAATAGGCCTCTATGGCACCATCAACTACATGAGAACATACCAAAAATAACAATCATACTGCTAGAGAACATGCAAACATAAAAAATGTGACTAAAGAAGGAGAGAATGAAGAAAAAGAAATAACTAGTCAAAATGAAACAATTGGACAAGAAAAGAGTACAAGAGAAGCACAGGAGACAAAATAGGAAATGAAGCAAGTGATACTCAGCTACTTGCAATGGAGGTTTAAACTAGTATAGGACAGGAAAAAATAAGAAAAATAGATACAATAAACATGTAAGAAACCTTGCAACCCACTCAACACTATGAGACACCAACACTCAATCCATCTTTAGTAGTTTCCAAAGGAAAAATGAGTGTCAAGAAGCCAAAGAAAAGGAAGACAGTCTCAAAGGACTCAGGAAGCAAGAAATAGAATAGGAAAGAAGAATTTAAGAAATTAGAAGAGTCTAACACATCATAGGATGAGGGAGAACTATATTACTCAAATGTAGCCAAAGTTGCAAAAATGCTAGAGCTTGGAGAATGAGTAAATGGTTTGAGCAAGAAAAATAATGTAATGAAATCAAAGGAGTTGGGAAAATATCCCAAGCTCACTATAAAATACAAAAATATGGAGTGATATAGTAAAAGGTATGAACATGCAAGCACACCGCTAGACACTTGTGATATTATGAAGAAACATGTAGCAAATGAAACCTATAATGAGAATGATGATTTGATCACTCAAATAAGACACCTTTATGAAAAGGAATTCCATCTTCCAAAAGTACTAGAACCATAGGTTCTAATGAGACTACTTGAAGTATGAAGGAAACTTATCACAAAGAATTACTTGGGGAACTTATGACACTTAGGCATGAGATGTCCAAATCTTTAAAATAAATTACCCTAGTATTCCAAGAATAAAGAATGTTATGCACCTTAATAGGTGACCTAGAGCTATCAAAGAAAAAGGTTGAACAAGGACTTGATATTGTTTCCCAAGCATTCAACCCACTCTCAAGATGAACACCAGAGCATATCACCAAGTTATAGGACACCATGTACCTATTGCACCAGCTATGAGCTAAATAATAAAAGAGGACTATCAAACCAATGGAGCTTTAATTCTTCTAAACTCCAATAATTGGATCCATTAGTGCATTAGTGAAAGGAGAAAATGAGCTACTTGTCATGCCACCAGTAGAGACCAATAAATCAACTTATAGGTAGGTAGGTGAAATTTTAAGTGTTGTGATCACACTTAAATATTTGAAGGAGTCATGAGGGATCCTTCTTAACTCAGTTAGGAATAGATTTATAGAAATCTTTGTAAAGCTATGATGAGCGTGGCACAAAAAATAATTTCTATCACAAAGGGATGATCTATCTAGTCTGTCTTTACTCTTCCAAATGACATTGATGACAAAAATGGGGAGAAGTCATGTAAAGGAGTAATGACAAAGGTGGAGAATAAGGATATATAAGGGAAGAATAAAAGACATAAAGATATATGAAGAGAATATATATACCTTAGGAGACCTTGGGGGGTGAAAGATACTAAAGGAGAATCAGAGAGTAGAAAAATCTTGTTGAGCATTGAGATATGTCAAGTCTCATTCCAATCATCTTATTAAACTACAATGTAGTATAGCATTGAAAGTTTTTCTATCAATAACAAAGGTGGATATCATTGGCCTAAGATTTATGAACTAGGGAAACAATTTGCAAAAAACTCAAGAATTGAAGTACAAGATTGTATTGTCATTGATTAGCAACCAGTTAACAAGAAGTCTCAAAGCTACTAGTAAACTAGTGGACTAGTCAAGATAGTAGAATGAAGAGTGAAGTGTGAATACAAATCTCCCACAACCTAGTCACCATTGATGTGATAAAATGAGAATAAGAGCTAAACCTGATAGATACATGTAGTAGAGTAGTGCAAGGAATGTGGCTAAAAAATAAAAATTCACCAATCTAGCTATAGATTTGCAGATGATCAACCTGGCCTATAAGCATAGGTATCTAAGGATAGGAAATCACATATATCTTATGACTATGCTCACCATTGAATTTATAATTCAAACTTTAGTTTGAGTGGGAAAATTTTAGGGTTTACATCTATGGTTTGATGGAGTGATTTAATTTAATTGCTTGCCACTCATTAGGATAGAGGAAGTAGATTCTAGAAAAAGTGTGTGAGAGAGAAAAAGTTATTGCATAAAATAAATAAGATGAGAACATAACAAGTTAGTTGTTTACAAGAAGCTACAGTGAGTACTACATGCATGAGTAGAAAAAGGTTAGAGATAATAAGAACTCTTACCCAAGCCAAATTATGAGAGGAAGATTTGAGAATCATTGAGGTAACTTAATAGAGAACTATCAAGAAAGGTGTGACATATACTTAGATAACTCTACTAGTTTTCTTTCTATACATGGCATCTATTGTAAGACTTTAACATGGAATACTTGTAAGAAGTATTTGAAGTCCTCTTACTAGGTGTCTCTTAGAAAGAGATCTAAATCCTCTATCAGTGTATACCTATTAGGTTGTTGTAGTCCTAAAATATGACTGGCATTCCAAATAACATGTTTTCTCTGAAGAAAAAATTGTGTTAGAGCACTTTCAGTTCCCCTATATTTTTCAATCTTCCAGGATTAGAGTTGAGTCAATGTGATGTCATGTTTGTGTCTAGATTTCCCTTAAGGAACTTCTCCTCTCATCTATCCCTCTGTGTATCTAGGTGTGCATTCAAAAGAAATCTAATGAATTCCTTCATATAAGGTGATTAGGAAAGGGAGGGTAAGTTTGCATTTCCTAGATGAGAGGGAAGTTGTTCTAAAACCCTAATGCTTTGATCAAGAATTCATAGTGAAGACATGATACATTTGAAAAGATGATCACACTTATATTCAAAGAAAAAGGTAGTAGATAACATCGATATCAAGGTTAGAGGATATGATGAAAATGATGGAAATAAGTTAAAAGGAAGAGCATTCAAATCTAATGCAGAGAAAGAACTCAAATATCCAACAATGGTGAATACCCTGGTCAAAGGTGGCAACAGTGAAGATGGAAATCAAATCAATCACACAAAATGCATCTAAAACTTTACGTCATGGGTTGAAAGGTCAATTTCCCTTAGAGATGGATTCCTAACCATCAGATGAGGATTAGATCACACGATCCTGACTTATTTCTAACTTAAAGAAATTTGAGATTTGATTGTGTGAAGGGTTAACTTGATAGTTAAGATCTAAGGCTATTGCATATTCACAAGGAGTTAAAGTTAATCCAGAGTTAAGGCAATGAAGAAATGAAAGTTCTTCATTGCATCATCATTGGCAGTTAAGAGTAACTTGAGGTTAGGGGTGGAAAGGAGTGAAAGCATGTATTCACAACATCATAGGGTTAATAGATGAGTTAAGGCTCCAATTTTTGATATAGTCAATTTCATAGAGTTATTGTACCATCACACAATTTTAGTAGAGATTAAATTCTTTGGTTGCAAAGCCTTAGAATAAGATAACATTCTTCTATGTAGTCATCGTAGTGTTGCAAGGTGTCAATATTAACTCTCAAAGAAGGTTGTGAAGTTGTGAAAAGGAGATAACCATGATTACATCCTCACAAGCTTAGCCATAAGTTAAAAATTAAGGTTGTGAAGTTGCGAAATGAAATAATAGTTAGTGATCACAACATCACAAATAGTAATATAGTTAAATAATTCTAAGTTGTAAAGCTGCAAATAGTAACCCAAATCATCAATGCATCCTAACCATCTGAAAAATAATAGATCAATAACTAGGATGAATTTCATACCTAAATGTCAAAGGATAAAAAGTTTTGGAGAAAGTATCTAGAATAACAATACATATCTACACTCAAATCCATTTTGGGCCAAGATTAAAAGGATTAGAGGAGATCGTAGCCATCCATTTTTCAAAGAGAAAAGGAAATGTGTGGGTCAGTTAAAAAAAGATGTTTTAATCTTGACCATTGATTTGATATGAGCCAAATCCACACTCATAATTTAAAGATCAACTATCCATTGGAATATGAAAAGAAGGATATGGCACCATAGGGGTTTTATGCAAAATCAAAGAGGAATATGAACCATTTTGATGAGATTCTAATTTAGCTAGAGATTGCAAAGGTCAAGATAGATGCCACATATTTGTGGAAACATCAAGATGCTAAAATTAGTGCTTGAAACATTATCAAGACCATTTATTGATGCCAAACTATTAGGATTTTGAGGGTTTTATTTCTTTCCTTGTAATCTAAAAGGTAACAGATGATGTTTGATTCTTGAGCAATTCAAGTGCTCTACTAATGTAACTAATGAATCTATAATTGGCCAAGAACCTTAAGAGAGGGCCTATATATATATATATGTGTATTTTTCTAAATTTATAGAAAGGATCAATTTTTTTTTCCAAATTTCCCCCCTATTATTCTAGATGTTGAGTGAGAATCAAAGAGTTAGATGGAATTAAGGATTTGTATGATGTTTTGAGTTAGGTAATGTGATGTTTTGATTCCATTTAGCACTAGCATGCCTAGGTTCCCTTCATTGTCTCCTTTAGCTAAGGTAACCTTGCATCTTAGAATAGTTTCTATAGGATTGTAGGAAAGATGCATTTGGAGTAGTTAATTCCTTGCCATATTCCATTTTGGTAAAGGATTATCAATTAAGGAAAATTTCATTTCATCTTTCATGTGCGTCTTTGCTCTCTCCCTAGATTACATTTCACTAGGACTAATCTACATTTAGATTAGAGTAGAAGTAGTATTAGAAGGGCTTTAAGGTAACTTGTGATATCCATTCTATTGGGTGCTATAGGTTTCCCAAATCTATTTCTCCATGGGGTGTTTGTAGTTATGAGCATCTTAGTTTTCTTCTATTGTTCTCAGGTTAAGAGCATTCCCCCCCACAACCTTTTTTATCTATTAAAAACATAATTCATTGCACATCTTTAATTTAGAGGAGTTATACTCTTCAATTCAGGGATTAGTGACATTAGAAATTTCACTAATCCAATCTATTGTAGTCAGATTGTTTCCTCATATTTTAGGCATCTAGAGTCAAAGTAAAGCCAAGTTAGCAAGAGGGACAAATTGATTACAACTATTTTTGGTGACTCAATTGGGGATTTGAATCAAAGTCTAGTGCTTGGGCTTGTATTCTTAGAAATCAATAGGTTTCTCCCCCAAGATGGAGGATGGCAACTTTGTATGAAGGACCTAATTTCTTTGGTCTAGGAAGGTCTAGTGTAACTCAATGGCCATGCCGAATTCCAAGACCAGGAGAAGGCCAAGGTATAAACCTACTCTCCAAGAACTCAATGAGACTATTGAAAAGCTACTATAAGAGCTTGTGCTTTTATATAAAGCAAGCATCTCCCATGTCTTCCAAGAGAATATTAGCATTGAAGAGGATCATGTTTCTGCATCTTTGTGGGAATAATTGTGCACTAGATTCTACAAGATGAAAGACATGCAAAGAGAGGAGCTGAGATTGAAGTAAGAAATGTTGAAGTTCATACCTACTCTTGAAGAACTCCATGCCATGGATGACAATGTGCTTCATGAGATTTTTGATTAGTATAGAGAAAGAATCTCCTATGTAGTCCAAGAGAAAATCAACATAGAAGATGATCATATGTCAAAGATGTTTTGGAATCACATCTGTGCCTATTTCCATAGACTTAAGGAACTACAAGAAGTTGAAAGCAAGAGGCTAGAACAAGTGCAGATAGTTGAACATAAATAACCCTTGAAGTCACTGGACTCTATTCCATATGATTTTCAAATGTTTAAAGAGAAAGTGAACATTTCTAATGTTTTAGAAAGAGACAATAAGTCTCCATCAGATACATTTGTTAAAGAAAATCTAAAATCAAAGGTGGATGGTCATTATCCTATTCTGAAGCATCCATTCAACAATGAGAAACCAAGGAGAAAGACTTCAACATCAACTTGGGAGATATGCAAGGATAAATCCATGAAGAAACCTTGTCAGTATGAAGAAGAGTTTCAAGAAGGAAAGGTAATGTTTTTTAGTGGTAAGGAAACCTCTCCTAAGCTAGATTTGACTAAAGAAGCAAGCTTTATTGTCAATTTTCAGCCCTTGGCCTCTTCTACATCAACAATGGATATAAGTCCTCTTGCCAAAGAGAAAGCAATTTTTTGTTGGTCCTTGCCACCCCTCAAAACAAAAGAATCACTTGATGGCCCAAGTAAAAATCCAAATCAAGTTAAAGAAGGGCCACCAATGGTTAAGTTTTCTCCCCCGTTTCTTATGTTTATACCTATTTTTTTCATTCTTGAAGATAATAAGGATGAATTGGAGGATAGGGAGAATGGATTTTACTACATAGTTGAGGGAAATTTGATTCTTAAATGCAATGAAGCGTGTATTCATCCAATAAAAAAACTTGTGTAGGAGAAGCCTTTCTCTACCCTTGTTGATGAAGCCCAATTATGTGAGAATGTAACTAAAAGCCCTGGTGCTAATAACCTTACTACTAATAAGGATGTGCGTAATCATCTTCCTCTCCTAGAAGATTACTAGAAAGAAACCACAAGAGGACTCGAGGAGGATGAAGCAATATATTATGAAGAGTGTTTGTTTGGATTTGAATAGGCATCCAATCAAGTCCTACATACTACTTGGAGAGTTTGAGTTGTCATGATGTTGATACAATAATGGTTCCTACTTAGAGAGAAAAATCAATTATGGAGGAAAGGATCCTACTTCTCTCAACTAGTTAGTGGCTTCACATAACTAACTTATGTTACTAGTTTTTAAGGTGGGATTTATTCCACCTTTGTATATAGTTAGTTTTAGTTGTCTTTCCTTGAGTTTTAGTTGTCTTTCCTTGCTTTCCTATTGTGTTTCCTACCTTACTTCCCCACCACCCAGTTACAAGTGCATCCCCCTGTGCTATTTAAGACTTTGTAACCTAATGGACCAAGGGATTGATATTTTCCATTTGGTGTTTTTTGTAATAAAGGAAGTAGGTAGTATATTTCTATGTGTGTGTTTTTTTACTGAGTTCTTTTCAAAACCATGAGATATCTAAGTCCCTAATTAGGCACTCAAATACCCAAGTCCCCAAGTTAGAGCAAACTATTAGAGCACTTTCAGCTCCCCAATATTTTTCAAACTTCTAGGATTAGGGTTGAGCTAATGTGATGTCATGTCTATGTCTAGATTTCCCTTAAGTAACTTCTCCTCTCATCTATCCCTTTGTGTGCACCAAGGTGGGCATTCAAAAGAAATTTAATGCATTCATTCATATTAGGTGATTAGGAAAGGGAGGGTAAGTCTATGTATTTCCTAGATGAGAGGGAAGTTTTTTTGAAACCCTAATTATTTGTTCAATAGTTCATGGAAAAGACATGATGCATTTGAAAAGTAGATCACACTTATTTATACAAAAAAAGGAAGCAAATAACATCAATATCAAGACTAGAAAGAGTGAAGATGGAAATCAAATCAATGGTGAAAAATACATTTGAATCTCCATGTCATGAGTTAAAAGATCAATTGCCCTTAGAGATGGATTCCTAACTGTCAGATGAGGATTAGATTGCATGATTGTGACTTAGTTCTGACTTAAAGAAATTTAAGTTGCGATGGTGCGAAGGGTTAACTTGATAGTTAAGATCTAAGGCTATCACATCTTCATAAGGAGTTAAAGTTAACATGGAGCTAAGGTAGTGAAGCAGCAAAAGTTCTTCATTGCATTGTCATTGGTAGTTAAGAGTAACCTTAGGTTAGGGGTGCAAAGGAGTGAAATCAAGTATTTGTCACTTTATGGGGTTAATAGATGGGTTAAGGCTCCAAGTCAAAAGTTTTAGCAATCAAATTGACATGATTATCTCATCATCACATGATTTCAGTAGCAATTAAATTCTTTGGTCGTTAAGCCACGAAACATGATAGCAGTCTTCTATGCAATCATTGCAACATTGCAAGGTGTCAATGTTAACTCTCAAAGATGGTTGTATAGTTATAAAAACTAGATATCCATGATCACATCCTCACAAGCTTAGCCATAAGTTAAAACTTAAGCTTGCCAAGCTGCGAAATGAAATGAAAGTTAGTGATTGCAATATCGCAGATAGTATGCTGTTAATGGGTTTCAAGTTGTGAAGCTATGAACAATAACCTAGATCATTAGCACATCCTAACCATCCAACAAAGATTAGATCAATAACTCTAATGAATTTCGGACCTAAACGTCGAAGGATAAAAGGTTTTGGAGAAATTCTCTAGAATAACAACATGTGTCCACACTAGAATCCATTTCTGACCAAGATTAAAAGGATCAGAGGAGATCGTAGTGGACTATTTTTCATAAGAGAAAAGGTAACACATGGCTCAGTTAAAAAAAATGTTTTAATATCAACTATTGATTTGATATGAGCCAGATCCATGCTCATAATTTAAAGATCAACTATCCACTAGAATATGAAAAGATGGATATGGCACCATAGGGGTTTTCTGTGAAATCATAGAGGACTATGAACCATTTTGAGGAGATTCTAATTTAGCCAGAGATTGCAAAGGCTTAGATAGACGCCACATGTTTGTGGAAACATAAAGATGCTAAAATTAGCACTTGAAATATTATCAAGACCATTTAATAATGCGAAAATGTTATGTTTTTGAGGGTTTTATTTCTTTCTCTGTAATCTAAGAGTTAACGGATGATGGTTGATTCATAAGTGATTCAAGTGCTTTGTTAATGTAAATGATGAGTTTGTAACTAGCCAAGAACCCTAAGAGTGGGCCTATATATGTATTTTTCTAAGTTGATAGAAAGTATCGACAATTCTGTCCAACTTTTCCCATTGCATTTCTAAATGTTGAGTGAGAATCAAAGAGTTAGATGGAATGAAGGATTTGTATGATTTTTGTAGTTACGTAATGTGATGTTCTGATTCCATTTAGGACTACCATGCTTAGGTTCCTTTTATTGTCTCCTTCAGCTGAGCTAAACTTGCATCTTAGAATAGTTTCTATGGGATTGTAGAACAAATGCATTTGGAGCTGTTAATTTCTTTCCAGAATCCATTTTGGTAAAAGGTTATTAGTTAAGAGAGATTCTATTTTATCTTTCATGTGCATATTTTCTCTCTCCCTAGATTACTTTTAGTAGGACTAATCTGCATTTTGGTTGGAGTAGGAGTAGTATTAGAAGGGCTTTAAGGTAACTTGTGATATCCATTCCACTAGGTGTTATAGGTTGCCCAAATCTATTTATGCCTAGGGTGTTTATAGTTATGAGCATCCTCATTTTCCTCTATTGCTCTGAGGTTAAGAGAATCCCCCATTTTTTAATCTATTAAAAACATAATTCATTGCACATCTTGCATATAGGGGAGCTATACCCTTCATTTTAGGGATTAGTGACATTAGATTGCACTAATCCAATCTATTGTAGGTAGATTATTTAATCATACTTTGGGCATTTAGATTCAAGGTAAAACCAAGTTAGAAAGAGGGACAACATTTTTACCAACAAATTATAATCCTTTTATAGGGTGCCTTTTTTCTTGCAAAGAAAGACTAGTGGGTACATTACTCCCATCAAGGTTTTCATCCTCACATTGTGGCTTTCCACATAAAAATATATACATTTCATTGGTGTATGCTTCTTTAGGAAATATTGTGTGGTTTTACTACATAGAATTTGTTATTTCACTAATAGTTAAAGTAGTACTAATACAGTGTGTATAAAATATTAGAAAACTAACCAAGAAATTCTATATAAGTGTGTGTACAGATTAACCCCCCCCTCTCAGTACTATTTGTGACCAATAGAGTATTACAATAATGAAGAGCTTTTACTAGAAAGACAAAGACCCTCTTGAAGAGAACACAATTGACCATAAAGAGGATGAATAAAATCCCTCACAAAATATAGCTAAACAAGTGGATGGTTCCCAAATAGGGAAAAAAATTACCCATTCATACCAACATACCAACCCTTAGTAAAGGTGGAAAAGACACTCTCTTTATAGAAAACCACCAAGGCATAACTAGAAAAAAGATATGGGGAATAACTACAAAGAAACACTTGGCATACATAAACATTCACAAGGAAAATAATAAGACATAAAAGTTTTCTCTACTCATAATGTTTCTCCATCAGGTCAATGAAAAGTCATTCCTATTAAGACAACAACAACTGATACAAGGGTATAAAGAGAAGCATACTCCACCAACACCTTATAAAAATGAATTGTAAGGTAAATAAGTCTTGACACATTGGCAAGGACAATGAATGCCTACAAAGGCCCCCAATAGTAACACTAAGGTGAACCATGGTTGGAGAAACAACCACACTACATGCACAAAGAATTCAAGAAGAACATGGCCAAAGCCAAGCTTTACCAATGTACCCAACTACACTACATCGAAATCCTAGGAATATCCACCCCCAACATCTTTATCACCATCTACATCTTCATCTTTGTTTCCTTCCCCTATCTTAAAGGTCCTACCACCACTCCTACTCTTGCTTAAGCTCCCAAACTTTTTCATTTTAAAATTTTGGGTTTGAATTGATATTGAGGAAAATATATTCATTTAGATTGTTATTTGGCATCAACACAATATTTCACATGTTAGCATAATTATATTATATAAAGCATTATTTTTCTTCCATTTCAACATTAACTATATTTTATGCAAATTGTCAACAACAAGTAGAACAATAAAAACTAAATAGACTTAAAGCATTCTCAAAGACACAAAAAAGTTTTAATCTCAACAAATCAAACTTGAAAAAATATTCAGTATCATTAACTTGAGCCTTAGATTAGTATTGTAGCAATCATACAAAATTTATGAATAGGCATGCATTATGGATGGAATAATAGTAATGAGACAAGCCATCAAGTCAAGAGAGTTGGATTAGAAAAATTGTATCCTACCCAACCAATTTGTAAGATTTTTAAAACAATACAATTATTTTAAAATATATATACATTTACTTTGCATATTATTAATACAATTGTTTTATATGTCTAAAATATAATTTAGCAAAGACGAAAGCCTACAACACAATGATAAATTGTGAGATCTTACTCAATCAATCTACTTTTATATTAATCTTTTATTTTTCTTCAATTCTATCCAAACTTAGAACTCCTTCTAACCCAAGTTGTAAAGATTTAAAATTCTATCTATTTGTTAAGACTTCTTTTTAACTCCATGAAAGTGAGCCTTTGACTTTGTGAAGGTAACCCTCTTGGGGCTAATTCTCTTCTAAAAGAATCTCTTTAGTACATAATTCCTATACAAATCCATAAATCTTACCTTACCTAAATCAAAGTTTTAAATTGAAATGGGTTTGCTGTACTTATAAGAGTTCTTTACGAAGGGAAAAACTAAGACAACAAATATTCAAGTGATAAGTCTATAATTATAATATTATGTTCTTTTATCTCATCATGGTGACTGCATATGTACATCATGAATGTAGAGTTTAGACTGTTAATTAAAATTATTAAACGACATTAAATTGTGCATACCTCCCTCTTTCCTCTATACAATTTTCTCACTTGCGACCTTAAAAATATATAATTAAAAGAAAAAACGTTAATCTGAGGAAAGAAGATTCAATGCACCAATTACTATTTAATGATACCACGTTTTTCAATCTTCCATGTTAGATGACATTACCTGATGTCAACTTTAATACTTCTATTAAATTCCTCACATTCACATACTCCGTATATTTAAATAGTTTACAAGCTTTGACCTTCAAAAATATTGAATTATTTTAACTTAAATAAACGTTTTTTCGTGTGATAGTTGATCAACCAATTTAATTTAAAATTAGTGATTTGTTTGCAATCAAATGAGAATTGACCAAGTTTATGGGCAACTATATGTTTAAAACAATAAGGGTTGACATTATTAGCTCTACTTCCAAGTAGCATATAAAATGATTTAAATGTAAGAGAGACGGAGGGTCAATGCATTTTAATATAATCACGTATTTATTTAGCCTTTATCAATTTCTCCGGTTGTTATGTGGAGAAGGTCCAAATTTCCTATTTTAATATTGTATTCCTTCGTCACCTTCACTTAAAAGCTCATCATCTCAGAATTTGGAAATTTAATTAAGTGCGTTTGATTGACATTGTCTTGAATTTGATATTTTTTCAGTTCTTTTTATTTTTATTATTAATGTTGGAGAGGTGATAATTATAAGGCTTTATAAAAATTAGTTGTTAGTAGACATTCATATATAGGGAAAGGTTTTATTTGATTATATCATTCATTGTAGACATTCATTTATAGGTAATGGTTTTATTTGATTATATCATTCATTTTTTAATTGTAATTAATCAAGCATAAAATATTATTTAATTTTATTGTGATATATATATGATGAATTATAATATATATAGCAATTTTTATGGTAATATAACAATATTTTAAAAATTGTCTTGAAGGTTATTGCAACATTTTACAATTAGCATTATTTCTTCTTGGTGATTTTCCCACAACATATAACACTTTATCGACAAGATGATCTTCATGTGAATATACGAACATTATATAACACCCCCTTGAAGGTTATTGCAACATTTAATGACTTGCATTGTCTCTATTAACCTCTCCAATTATTTGAGGTGGCATTATTATTGTTACATTGTTCTTTCATTGAATCTTCATCGTATATTCTTGGACACTTTGGATCCTTATTTCAAGATAGATATATACTCACAAACATAGTGGTGTGTTACTTCTTATAGTCCTAGGTGTGTCATTGATATATTTTTCATAACTTATACCTTCCTAAATATCTATATTATAAAAGTACAAGTAATTATTTATTAGATCTTAGTTACCTATAGAGGTCAAGAGAATAATGGAATAACCATTCATGGAAAGAATTTGTGTAATAATATAGGTCTTATCCACACAAGTAATGGGGAACATACTAAGGCTTTAGAATATTATTTCCAAGCATTAGAATGAAACCTGTCTTTACCACAAGCTCTTAATAACATGGCCTTGATTTGTCATTACGTGCGGCTATCTGTACTATAGAATGAATTCGTTTAGTATGAAAAGAAGAAGAAGACGCTTTCTACATATGCACCATCCAAAACAATGGTTTTTTATCAGCTATAGTCAAAAGAATACCCTTCATAGGAGCCCAAATATGAATGGGTAAATATAGCCTGGATGGTCCATGGATAAAATAAATTCAATTCAATTGATGGAGAAGGAACCACAAAGATCAATTATTGAAAGCTTAGGCTGATACGATCTTCTTAGTTACATATATTTAGATTTGTTCATTACATATTCTCCTTTGAGATTATGTCCTCTCTTGATTTGTGATATTTTCCTTTAGTAATGTGTGGGGTTATGTGGTCTAGTCTCCTTGAACTTGAAGCCTACATGGTAAGGAATGATGTGGTGTGCCAACATCATTGGTCATGTTAACACTTTTACTTGGAGTGCTACATTTTATAGGGGTGCTATACTTGATTCTTCCAATTAAAACATTGCAATCTCCTTTCCCTTTCTTTCTATCCAATTTAATAAATCAATTCTTTTTTAATATGTCTACTTTTATTTTGTAAATAATTAGGTCCATGATTTGTTTCATTAATTTATCTTTTCCTACACACAGTGTTGCAATGTACATTTGGATAATTTCATGTGCAACATAAAAGTTTATACATTGTATAGGAATCCTTAATCAAGAGCTCCTACTTTCACCTCTAGGTTTTGTTATATTAGCTAATCTTTATTCTAATGTTATATATATTATTAGATGTGTGATTCAATCAGTAGCTCTAATGTATAAAATGGTGATCAATGTCACATTAGAAAATTATATGTACATTGGCAAAAATCTAGGTAGGCCCTCAAATATAACTGCTTCAATGAGTGAAATTAGATTAGTACAACCCACATAGATATAGGGGTGATAATACAAAATTTAATTCCATTTAGGGATGTGCAACATTAAGATTTCATTTTTCTCCCAATTTTTGTGAAGATATGTAAAGAAATGATATGCAATAAAGTGAACATATAATGATAGACAAAAATAGTTCTAATCTAGTGTATCAAAGTAAGTTATATGAAATGGAAAATTTAGGGAAATTTACTCATCATGGGGGTTAGTAGGGGATGAAACTTTAGATCTATAGAAACTTATTAGATTATATCACAAATGGAAATGCGTTGAGATCCATAAACCTAAGAGTTGTATCTTTTGACTATGAAAATCTCAAAATGCTAGGAACAAGTCAACTTTAGGGAACCTACACTAGTATAGGTTGACTTGGGGAAACATATACATTAGAGAGATAAAAATAGAGGTTTCAAGACTGTGACTAAAACTCTATCTTCAAATTTTCTCTTTCGGGTTAGGAATCTTGCTAATCTTTTCTTGTACACATGATAAGGGGAAATTATTTGTGGGGAAGAGGGTTTCCTTTGTGAAGCCCCTCTATATGGGATTAGTCTTTAAATGAAGTAAATAAATGATGTAAAAAAAATATAAATGTATGTATACCTTTCTTGCCAACCTTCATGGGTTGATATAAGTCTGCTATATCTAGGGTGAACCCACAATGGTGGGTTACATTTTTTTGGAGGAAGAGATTTCTCAAAAAATGTGCTACCATAGTTTTTAGTCAGGTAGTTTTAGTAGAAACTAGCTTGGTAGTTTTGATCAAAAGTGGATTACTTTTTATAGAAAGTAAAATTTTAATTACTTTCAATTGAAACTAAATGATGTAGTTTGTTTCAATTGAAACTAGAAAAAGTATGTTATTGCATGGCAATTTGGCTTCTTATTTTCAATCGAAACTAGGAAAAAGTAGTTTCTATCAAAAGTAGAAAAGTACTTTTGATAGAAAGTAAGTTTATATCGCAAGTACCTAATTAGGCATATTTTGGAGAGGCCACAAGAATCCTATTATTTTCATGGCTTCCAAGAATAATTATAGTGTTCAAATGGAATAATAAAGATATGTCATTTGGCATGACACAATTAATTGAAAAGAGCTCTCTAGTGACTATGGATTCAACAATTTTTGAGTTATTTAGGTATATTTCTTTGGTCATAAAAAAAGAGGTTTATTATTAGAAAACAACCTCTATATTGGATGCTCTTGGAAAAATAATAAATGAGAGAATATAAATTCTCAAAAATAACCAAACTCTATGTATTTGAGTTGTATTTCTATCAAAAAAATGAATTTGGGAATTGGATAAATACAAAATAAATTACATGTGTCACAAAAAATGTATGTAAAAATTAGCATTAAGTCAATTTTTAACATCAATAAAATATCAAATACTATGCATAAAGAAATGAAACCAAATCCATGAGATTGGTATGTATGTTAAGAAATTAAATTTGAAAGAATCACATTGATATCTTTTATAGAAAAAAAGGTTATGCGTGTCAAAAATGGTGTCACTTTTTAAAAATTGGATTTTTCACAACATACCAATTTTTGTGGGAGAAAAAAAAATTGAATCAAAAAATTCAAAAATATATATTTAGAATCTAGATGGTAAATGTTAAAAGACTCTGATTTACTTCATCTTCAAGTTTTCTACTGTTCAATATAAATTTGCACCTAAAAGTGGAAGTTTAAAAAAATCATGGTTCAATGTCCATTTAGGAAAGAAAGTGTAAACTACTAGTGTAACCCACTATTGTGGAATGAAGATGTATGCTTGTGTGTGTATGTAGGAATGTAGGATGTCTTCACTCATACAAAAGTTAAAAACCAATCTAATTCATATATTATGGATGCATGAATGATTGATATTAAGAAGGAAGAAGAATGAGTGATATATAGATCTCCTCATTTGATGGCCATAATCCTTTTTTCCTATGAAGAAAGAAGCTAGATCTAGACAAAAGGGAATTCTTCAATGCTTGATACATGGAAAGATGGAATGAATTCCTTAGTCTTTTATTCCTTCAATGCATGCTAACTTGTATGTTTATTTTTTCATATGTCATATGTAATTAATGAGTGTTGTGTTGTGAATATGGCAATAGAAGGATTTCTTTTATAGTGATTTTAGGGTTATTTTTTATGAAGGTAGATGCTAGTAGATGAGAAAATGAAAATAATTGGCATCAAACTTCAAGATACTTCAAAATAAGATCCTTTAAGTATAGGTCACCCTAGGTCAAGCTATGCTTGGGAACATTAATTTTGAGGTAAAGGCATAAGGTTTGCGGGTTATTTGAAAATTGGAGGAAAATTGGATGGATAAAAGGGAAAATCATGTGCAAACACATCCAAGATAAAAAATAAAACTAAAATTAAGTCCAATTTGTTCTAGAGATTCCAAATTAAAGGGGGATAGCTTTCTAGAATAACACAATAGAAAATTATTATTTTTAATTCTATTTTTAATTTATTCAAAAAGAAAAACACACTCTCCTAGTTAAAAAAATTATATGATAGTCAACTTATTTTTTTTCATGTTAAGAGAATAGAAAAATATGAGAAAATTGTCACATTTTCCTCAAACATTTAGAGCTATCCTAGAGTAGAGTAGGAAACTAATTTAATTTAATTATAGAACTAAATCTATTTTTAAAGTTACATCATTTTCACATTATGTTTTGATCATCCTATGACTTACTAAAAAATATAAACAAATAAATCAACACTTTCAGTATCATGTTGTTAATAATCCAATATCTTTTGTTTAAGAATATTATATGTAAGATTTTAATAAAAAAAAACCTAAACATATTTTGCACAAAATGTTGAACACCACTTATTTAAAGAAGTCTTAAATTTTCACACCTCTTTCAATCCAAGAAATAAACTCTTCCCAATCTATCTCCTTATTTTCCCATTTCATTAGAAAAACTAAAAGAGCATACAATCATAAATTCACTATCTATATGATTTCTTACTTTGAGTAGAGTTAAGTAAATAAAAAAAAGTTTTATTATTATTTAATATTGAATAATAATGAGGACTTATATAATACTTATGGATCTATTATGTGGTCTATAAGAATATGATTGTGAATCCATTGAGAAGTTTTACATTTCTTACATGTTTTATATCTAGTAATAATAAAAAATGATTTCACAACATTATTGATGACTTTTTGTGAGAATACACACCACTCACATTTAGCCATTATTAAAAATGAACTCTTTATGTGCAAGGAAATTTTAATCTTTACATAAAATTTTTAACACGCATAGTCGTAAGACTTCATTTTGGCATCAAACTAAATATTTTCATATTGAAACATTCCTAAAACACAACTACTTCCTTTTAAGTATTCTATTGATCACCTCATTACCTCACTCATAATGGTTTCCATCCTAGATCATGATTTAAAAAAAATCAAAAAAATCATAATCATCCTTAGCTACCATCATCACTACTACAATTGCCTTGAATTACGCACTATAGATATTTTCAAAAAAAAGAAGAGAAAAATTGTGTCATGTTTATAGCAATAACTTTCCTTACTTTTAATTAGTTTGCAGCCTCTCATTTGTATCTATGGCCTCTATAACCAACTATATCACACAATCCCTTTTATATGTTCTTTCATGAGTTTTGGGGTATTCTATTTGGATGAATAGTATGAAAAGACAGATCTAGAACCATGGGGTTTTTTTTGTTTTCCTTCCTTGTTTAACATATTATTTTTAATATAAAGATTAATGAATATTTTCCTCGATGTTCAATTGTATTATATATTCTTTCTCTCTAAACATTCAATTTCAATATTATACTAGCTTATCAAATAGCTTTTATGATGCTTTCAAGTAAATATCATCTTGTAAGTTGCCCACTTTATTTTGGTTCATTAAAAATGGACTAGTTATAAAATAATGATGTTTATATTTATTATCATTCTCTATTTTTTATTCCTTGTATTTATTAATCATAATATGCATAATATTTTTTAAGGAAACCTACTTTTGTTGAGTCTATGTGAAACTTCAAATATTTTGAACCATCCATTTTGTTAATATTTTATAGAATAACCACAGAGAATGCACAATTTTTTTCATACATGTAATAAATGCTAATATGAATAGCACATCTACAAAATTTTGCTATTCTTTCATTATAGTGTCAATGATGAAGTTAGAGAAAATTTCATATTCTACTCCACTTTTTGAATCATGATAGTTTTCCCCATAATAACTTCTTTTGAACAATAGAACCATGTTGTTTAATATGTCACCTTTGAAAATAAACATATTTCTTATTATCATAATCCCAACTAAGGAGGAAAAACTATTTAACATTAAAAATTACACACTCTTATATAATTCCATATTTTTCTTTGGACACATTTTGGTTTACATCTTTTGTTATACACATTAGACTCACTTTTTCCTTTCCTTTAGTCTTTTTCTCCCATTCTATTAAGGTTATAAGTTTCATGTGTCTTCTTTTGTGTAATATTATACTTAAAATCTAAGTGTATATTCAGTAATATAGAAATATATTTATCTTAAAGAGCAAACACACTTTAGACAAAAATTATCTACTATAATACAATACACTTGAAAAATAATACCATAGACAAACAAACAACCAAAAGTACAATTAATTAAGAAACAATCAAATTACGAATCAATCAATTCAACAATGATAAAATGATAAAAGAAATTTGATATTACTTCATTGTAAAATAACATAATTTATTTATCTTAAAAATATATAGAATTTACAAATAATTTACTACATGTTCAAGTTTCACCACATTACTTCAATTTAATCTATTATATTATTTATTATAGTCTTAAAACTTCTTACTATGCTACTCCCAATTCCAATTCTTGATAACTACACTTTAACTATAATTTCAACCAAATTTATATTGTATATTTACATGAAGATTACAAGTAATTAAATAGATTGAACTCCATTGTTTACAAGTCTTTTAATCGAATAAAGTAAGAGTCAAATACTTCCCATTAGTTGAAGGATCTTCCTTGAAGAAACTGCAACCTTACAAATTAGAGTGTGAAAGACGTTTTGGTGGTGAGAAGAGAGGAAAAGAAAAAAGATACGTAATGGGACTTTATTTTCCAATTGGAGAAATTCAAAAGAAATGTGTTTAGTGTTTTGTGCCATTTAACATGGAAGTTAATGCACTATTGGATTGCCCCACTTGTTTGACGGCATTTAGATAATGAGGTCAATTGGTTTCTATTAGAAACCCAAGAAGGAAGTGCCCTCATGTTAAGGCTTATACTATTTTATTTAATTAATGTATTACATGGTGTGCTACATTAATTTTCGTACGCCTTAAAAGCATGCTCCCAGTTTACGCTATTTAAGACTTGTCAAAGTTTGTGCACATGGGAGTGATTATTTTTACACCTTTTCCTGCCTTAAAAAGACTCGAGTCAACTAGTAAAACCATTACGAGGGCGTATACTATATAGTGTGGGTAAATTAGAATAGACATATATTAGAGATAAATATAAAAACTAAAAGATAAGAGTAATTAAAATAAAATATTGTTTAAAAGTTCACATAATTTAGATGTAGAAATAAGTGTAATGTAGTGATATATTTGCCTTTGAAATATAGTAGCATTTATTTTACAATAGAAAGTTTTTATTTGTTAATAATTTAACATTTTTGTTTTTTCCTGATTGTTTTTTATTACAGAAAAATAATTTAGAAGATTGAAAATTTAAAGTCTACAAAAAAGAAAAGTTCATAGTATTAGAAGATATAACAAATATTAACTTAAAAGGGATCAGACACCAACTATAAGTAAAAAATAGGAGACAACAAAGCCCTGAATAGCGTATAAGCACTTAAGCAAAGACTGGTATTTCCTAATTATACCAACATTAATATCTCTTAACCTTCTTAAGAACACTATAAAAAAGAGTAGCACCCTTGTTCTTACTTCTCAAATGTGTTGGACTTGGACTGACATCTGGACCTACAAAATCTATCATCTCCTCCACATATTTGTCCACAACTTTGTTTATCTTTCTAAACTAGAAGTTGTCAGCATTATGCAAGAAAACTCCTCAATTAGAAGTAGGAGAATTACCTTTTGAAAGACAATAATCTACCTTAGACTTCTCCTTGAGCTTCCACAACCCCTCAATGGTATTGTGTAGAGACAATTTCTTACATCAATAACTTTTTTCAAAGCATTATGCACACCATTGAACTTCTCCTCCAAATTTCTAAAATTTTCCTTCACGACCCTACCTGAGATCACTAATTTTGTTTAGAAAAGTATGATTACTTGAAAAAATATTATCAAGTTTTTTGGTACAGGGAGAACCATTTTTAATGTCTTTTAATTCCAGAATTGCCCATTTAAAAAGTTGCTCTTGACTTGCAAAGAAATTTCTTAGAAGCCTATTAATAGAAGCCTCTTCCTTACAAGAGGAACCCTTCTTGATAGGGTATCTTTCCCAATCTCGAGCATGATGTGAACATGAATTTCCTTCCCATTATCAGTAGTAATAGAATCAAACGATGTATCTTTAATAGAAGGAGAGAAATTATTCTTTTTACACAAGGACTTAATACTAGCACAAATGGTGCTAGAAGTTTTAGCATTTGTGTTTAATATACCCCTATTAATATAACTCCTCTCTTTACTTTTACTAGTAGCCTAGTCCATTGAGTCATGTAAAAAATCATGAGATGGGACCTAATTTGTGTCCTCGTCATTTGAAAAATTCCACATGCTTCTTTCACAAGACATGATAATGGAAATAGAAGGAAATGGTGCCTTTTACTTCTTGTAAATGTGGTAAAATTCATCTTTGTCAAAATCTATACTATCATGGTTGGTTCCTTCTTCATCATAGTGAACCCTAATCTTATTTTTGATTCCCAACCAACCTTTAACCTTAACCTTATTTTCAATATGCAAGGTTTTGTCTCTCTCCATAACAACTAAACATAAAACCATCATGTAAAATGGGTGCTAAGGGTATCAAATTATAAGGCACAAAGCTACATTTTAAGGAGGAATCTAGATAAAATGGAGTAGAGATACATCTATCATGATAAAAGTGATCTTAAGAACCATGATGTGATAGATTTAAATAAGTTTCCAAATATTTCATAAAAGGTAATATATTGCATTATTACCTCATAAACATTTTCCCATGGATTTGGTAGAGAGAGGCTTGAAAAAACCCCTATCGGTTGTCTTAGTAGCCTTTTATCTTTAACTAGGGAGGGAGAATACGTTGGCAATCTGAAGAATTGAATTTTAATCCATGTAAACCATAGTTCCATCACTTTTCATATTAGAAACCACCAAAAAAAGATCCTCACTAATAACCAACTCCAAATCACAAACCCATACACACTAGCTCCCAACCCTCAACAAAAAGGTTATGTAAATAATACATTTGCACCATGAAGGATTTCCATATTTAAGGAATTAAAACCATTTCAACATTTAGCCATTTTTCAAACAATGGGTTTAAATGTATTCCTATTACCTTGCATTGTAGAAAGTAGGAATTTATGCAATAGTAAACTAGGCAAAAAAACCACAAATGCATACAAACCCACTATTTATGCATTAATAGTGACTACCTGGTACCTTACACATGCAAAGAGGAAGGAAATTAGCAATAGTTATGAAACATATGGTCACAAATCAAAATTATGTTTTAGAAGACAAATCATCTCTTGTAGTCCATGCAATCTTAAGAACCCCAACTTAAACAATGATTAGACATCACACCCATATTGGTAAGAAAATATATCACTTGGCCTCCCTTGTAGTATTTGAGAGAAATATGAAAATCTTGGAACCTAATAATAATTTCCATGCAATCTTTGAAAGATATTTGCAATGGTCCACCCTAGAGGGGTCATACATGTTAAATATTTTTTTTATATGTTATGTTTATGGAATCCATCTCAATACAAACATCAAATTGTTGAACCTTTCTTATTATCCATATTTCACCCTAATAGATAGCTCTAGTGTCGGTGAACATGCTTTGTTATTATTATTATTATTTTAATGAAGTATTATGTTAATTAAATTTAAAAGAGATCCTATATATTTTAAATTTTAAAATAAAATATTGCTCTTTAGTTATTCTATTTTGTTAAAAGTTTTTTTATATTGTTCAATAGATATATCATATTTCTATTCAAAATTTATTTTGTTTTGTATTTTCTACTAGTTATTTCCTTCTACTCACATTTCAAATGGAAGGGTCTATTTTATAATAAATGATTATTTTTAGGAATTGTCTAATGTGCATTATGCTAGCCATGTTCCTTGTCTAATGTAACACTAATTTTTGTCAAGCTAGATTGCATCCAAGTAGTGGATGCTTAGTAGATCTATCTTTAGTCTTATAAATAACATTGAATTTATGTTAAGAGGGTTTGTAAATAATTACAAGGGACTTTTAGTATTAATTAATGATTATTTAGAATTTGGGTGAGGAAAAGTAAGTCCACGGTTTGATTATCAAGTTATTGAAATTAGTTATAATATTTAAAACTATTCACATACACATACACGCACATGCACATACACACATAGACATACACATACATTCATGTACACACATACACATAGATGCATATGCATGTACACATGCAATTTTTATTGTGTACTTGACATATTTTGATGGCATGTTGTAAATAATTACGTGGCAATAGTTGTATGAGAATTAATATATTTTTAATGGGGATATGTATTGTTTTTCATATATAATAACTCATTGTGAAATACATATATTGTGCTCATGTATGTTAGATCATTGTAGTGTTTCAACACTACATTAAATTATGTATATTTTTTGTGAAACATTCTTTTCATATATTATTTTAATACATGTGACAATTTAATAGATATTGCTATCATTTATACCATGCTAGTTTGATTATATTGCTGAACTTTTATAGTATGAAATAAATACAAGGTCTAATATCTGATCAATCTTCCAAAATGATCATTAGTAATAAACTAATAATTTCTATACATTTTTTCAACATAGAGGTTTTTTATGATGAAGATAGTGGAAGGGCCCTAAACTCGGATAGTGACATTGAGTTATAGTCTAATAGCAATACCCAAGACCATAATAGTGAAGCAACATGCTAGAGAAGCATACTCCAACAATGAACTAAAACCTAAGTTACAATTTTTTTTATCAAAAACTATTATGAACTTAAAATAACTTATAAGTCAGAACAATAAAAGATTATAATAAATTTATTATTGAGACTTATAAAGCATCTAATAAGTTTTGGGGAACTTAAAGTTTAAAGTGTGAAGCATCTTACTTAGGCATCACATATTTCTTATCCTTGTGAATTTTTAAATTAACCCTATAAGTAGGTAAACTATAATTTTGATATATGTATATTTGGAAAAAATAATATAACATGTGGTTAATTACTTATTTCTATATTTGAGTTCTATATTTTATATTACATTTAAAGATATTACTAAATGAGTGTTTACCAATTTTGGGAATATTCAATGTTTTTATTGAGATGTTACTATTCAATGCTTATATTGCAATTATGAACCAATATAAAGTTCTTTTTTGGGGGGATATTATTATGATTTTGTATTTAATTTCAACCATGTAGTGCAAACATAGCCTTAGATAACGATTTTATGGAAAAGGGGATTAAATACCATTATGTTAAACAAGATATACAATCTTATCTCTATAGACTCATTCCTAAGACAAGTGACTATTAATAGAGATGGGTGATTTAAGACCTTTGTTTTTCATATTAAGTGGATAATTCCTCATGGGATAATTATGACACTCTAATTGAATCTATAGTTGTCAAATCACATTCATCACCTATCGGTTCACATAGAGTTCATTTCTCTAGGACTTCCATAGATTTACTTTCAATTTTTTAATACAACACACACACACGCACACACACACGCACACACACACACACACACACACACGCGCGCGCGCACGAAAGTGCACACACACACACATGCACACACCCATGCACACACGCACCCACACACGCACACACATGCACACAAGCACAATTTTGCATATTGGTATGTATAGTTTTAATTAATTCACGTGGATGACTAAATCTAGATTATTCCTACAAGGAGTTCAAGAATACTTGACCAAAGAATTCTTGATACAAAAAACATCAAACTATTATAATATTGCTATTAGGATTTAACTGTGTATTTTTTGAGTCAAAGTCACTAACTCATGTTTCATGAGTAGTGTTTCACACAGACCCATAGATCTCATGGGAATAAAATGTATGCTTAAAACTCATTGGATCTAGGTGATTCACACAAAGTTGAAGCACTTGGAGTTCTATTGAGTTGTTGTGGAAAATATCTTATACTTATTATCAAACTATTATGATATTGCTATCAGTATTTAACTATGTATGCTTTTCAGTCAAAAGCATTTACTTGTGTTGCCTAAGTAGTGGCTCACATGAACCCATCCCTCATGACAATAAATGGAATGATTAGGACTCATTGGATCTAGGTGAACCTTAAAAATTTGAAGCACCTAGACTTCTATTGACTTGTTGAGAAAAATATCTCATACTTATCATCAAACAATTCTTATAGCGCTTTTGTTGTACAACTTCCAAGTACATAGGATTCCAAGAATATTTCTTTTAGATCATATAGATATTAATTATAGAAGATATTTGAGTGGTTAAAAAAGCATTCAAAGAGCTCATTTTTGGGAGACTTTGATGTAATTTTCTTATTGTAGTTTTATTTCATTTTATATTTTTGTAAGGAATCTTTTACACATTGAATTTTCTTCCTTTCTTCATTTTGTGAGATTTCTATGTGTACTCACCTAAGATGTTATTAGGGGGTATGTTATTATTATGGTTTTCCAATCCTAGTTCATTTTCTAAAAAAATAAGGGCATGCAAGTTGATTTCTATTAAGGCTCACAGTTTCTCAGTTGAATGCCTACATAATCCTTGGTAAAAAAATATTATTCTAGATTACATCTCTTACATAATAAATTGACTCTTCTATTGTAGGTTAATCATGGAATATACCTTACTACTTAATTCTCAGGTTGTATAGAATTTCATTTTGCAATAACTTTAATATTGACCATGTGTTAGTTGAAGCAACATAGCTCTACTAGTATCATCATCCCTCCAATTCATGCATGATTTCAAAATTGTATCGAATTTCTATTGGGTATGAATGATAATTCATTTTTATTTTGGATTGAATTTTTTAATAAATTATTGTGATTTACGTATGAAGAAAGTGAGGTGCTTAGTGATATTGTTAATCTAAGTTGATCATTGATTTGTACAATTATTGTTCTTGCATGTTCATGAAGATGTATCTTGATTTATGGTTTATATATTGTGATACAAAAGACTACTTTTAATTTCTTGTAATAAAGCCATAGGTAATTTTTTAGAGGATAAGTTTTTTAAGGTTCACCACTTTCCATTCATGAGGTTTTCTATATATAATAAATTGTGGCATGTTTTGGTCTACAAGTTGGATAATTATTTCATTCTCTAATGTGAAAATGAAAGTGTAATTTACATTTCATGTGTTCTAGTTGGATTTAAGAGAATGAATAACATGAAGATACACAAGCATTTCATTTGATAACTTACATGTAATGGTTCTTTGTACTCAAACTACTTTCCTACTAATAAGAATGTTAAAATAATCATTTGCTAGTGTTTACATGAAAACTATTAATCATTTGGTAGTGTTAATCATTTGGGATCACTTTCAGCACCATCACTGGGAAAAGTAAGATAACAAAAGTGGAAAAGATTAAAGATGACATGTATGAGGAAGGCAATGTGATTGGAGAATCTTAAGACTAGATAGAAGACCTTAGAGCCCTTGCTACAGATTGGAAGGCTATTAAGAAAGGTTGATTTTATTTATTTTTTCATTCTTTTTACTTTCATGACAAACCATGAGGACGTTAGATTTTGTTTCAAAATCTTTACGATTCTAGATAATTGTAATGGTTTAAGTATACTACTTTTGGTTTACTACTAATTTAAGTAGATTCTCTACTAATATCACCATTATAATGTTAGAATGGATGAATATTTGACATTGTACTACTCGTTTTAGTAATTCAGCTACTTTGGACGATGGTAATTTTCAATAATTTTGTTGGAAGATAGGGATTTAAGTTGTAATGGCCGATGTTGCGCTAGTTCATTGGTCAATTACATAATAGCCCTTCTGGTTGCTAGTTTGTGGTATGTTTGTATTTTCTTTGGGTTCAAGGCCCTTTCCTTTAGTTCTTGATGGACAATATTTTCAAATATATGTTTTATCTAAATAATTAAATTTTATAGCTTATTTAATGCTTAGGATTTGGATTACCTAGATTTATTTTTAATTTTTATTTAATTGGAGTAATTAAGATGCTTAGCACATACTCTTATGATATTTAGGAGCTTTCTCCTTCTTAATATAGAAAAGGTACATCTTTTCAGTTTAGTAACTTTAAAATTATTTTTTCTAAAGAAACTTATTTTTTAATTATAACTATCATCTATGTAATTTTTCTTTAAAAATATCTTTAGATATTTTTTTATACATATTATATCATTATTACTCCAAAAACTACACAATTTGGGTTTATAATATAAAGAATATATAGCCATGTAAAGATATCTATGAGTTCTCATTTTTTGGAAAAGAAATATTATGAGAGGAAAAAGATAAAGAACATACCACCTAAATGCCTTTATAATTAGCTTAGCTTTTCATCACTTTATGGGTGGATCCTAATATGATTTGAAGATTTGTTCCTAGATACTAAAAAAGGGAAAATTCATTTTGAAAATATCTTCTACAATTTGAGACTGGGCACTTTTAAATTATGAATATGTCTTTCAAATTTAAAAATTTGAATATCTCTAATTTCTAAATTTGATTTCATAAATAATTTATTTTAATTTAGGCTATTTTTGAAGATTGGACTTTTGAATATGACTTTTTAAATAATTTTTGGTAATTGTAAGTTACAAAGAGGTGTAAGATGGTTAATCTTCTTTCTTTGTCATGATATGACATTGTTTTATGGTTATGGACTTATAATTGTGATAGTAAAGTGTGCCAAATAGCTCTTAAAATTGGGTAGAATAGAAAAAATGTTGATGATTACAATCTACCATTCATTCATCTATTCTAATGATGCATACCTGATTCTAAATTTCAAGATTTTTTTTGGATATAAGAAAGGTTAGGTCCATTACTTGGTAAAGAGGCATTTATCATCTTTTAGTGGATTTGGATTAGCAAATTATTAGCCAGATGCAAAATTAGAATAGGAAATACAATAAATGACAACATTGACAAGTGTTCAACTAGCAAGAAAAATTGTTTCCAAAAGACAAAAAGGACTAGATTGGCACAATAGTTGCATCTAGGATTTTAGGGAGCTACAAATAATTGGTCTAATGATTAGTCTATATATGCATACAAAATAAAAAATGGTTACAAGGATGAACATTGTTGAGAAAAAAATGTATTAACTTATTGTAAGTTATACTTTTCTTTCATTGGTGTTCTAGCATATAGCTTGACTAGCATTACCATAATTATAAGAACCTTAAATAATATTTAAATCCTCAAAATGGCCCCAAATGAAGAGTGTAGTGAATCAACAATCTAAAAGCAAGATTTGATCATTCAATTTCAATAGGAGTACAAACTCTAATTAACCTAAATGAAGAATTATTCACATTGAAGAGTTCATGATGCTCTATTGTTGGGGCTAAATCCTTAGGATATGTAGCCATCATTTAGAAGATAAAATTAAAAACTCCATCATTTCATAACTTGCCATTATTGCATAACAAATGGCTAGCTAACCATATGATATAGTATATAAGGAAAGACAAAATTGTGAAAGTTATCCTTTTGTAAACAAGTAATATCTAGTTTTCTAAATTATTGTTGAACATCTTACAATACAAGTTTTCTTGCAAAGTCTCTTTGACCTCAACCATATCATTATTCAATATTCATACCAAATGCATGTCGTTGCTATCAAGCTTATCTAATGTTACATAACTATTTTGTCAGATATCTCTAGCTAACAATAGGTTGCAACTTTAAAGTTGACTTATTTGTCCATCTAACCACATCATTTAGGCTATTAGAAAACAGCCCATGAAATACATTCAAAATAAAAATTCAAAGATGCTTTTGAAGAAGAGCCATTTTCTTATAGATTTGAAAGTAATAAAATATTAATATTCATTTAAAGGAAAAATATCAAAAGCTTCACTCGAAACAAGTATGAAACATTACTATTATTTTTTTAGGAAAATTGTAATACGAAAAATGATGGATAATACATACAAACTGAGCACAAACTCTAATTGAAAAATAAAATGACAAAACCCATAGTGTCTCATCCTTTGTATCATTTTTTCAATAGAAAAATGTTAGTATACATACATGTAGTCATCTTTATTTTTATATGGCTTACAACAATATGAATAAGCTTACATTTAAACTCGTAGCTTCCTTTGATTAAGAAACCACAAAACAAAGAGATCTCATATATCAAATTCATCCAAAGATTTAACTTCTAGCCTAAATATACCCTTAAATGTTTTTATCCTCACCAAATGTTCTCAACCTCATGCACAAAATTAATTAAACTTTGACGAACAAAATTTGTAAAACTGTGTGCATTATTAAAGGAAAAACATTGGAAAATGAGAGTTGTCTCAAAAAATTTATGACGCCAGAAGTCGACCGATAAATTTAGGGTTTTAAAGAGAGGTCAGAAAATTTAGTCGCTCATAAGTTTGACGTGTACCGCCGAATTCCCCGATTTGGATGCAAGTGGACAAATCGAGCAAAATTCTACAAAATTCTGAGAAGTTGAAACTCGTTTATAATATGAATTTCAAGAGGCAACGGTGCATCCGGCGGCGCTGCTGTTGTACAAGTCGTCTCTCCAACAAAGATGCCAAAACCTTGTCAACCGTTGAATTCATCTACAAAAACCATTTCCATGCCATTCAAGATTATGTTTTCCTCTGGTTTTGTTTCTGGTGTACTCTCATTTTGAAGAGAAGAGTGCATGAAATAACCTGTTTCCTTTTAATTCTCAAGATGGATGAAGAAATGGATGTCGTTCACGAGGTTAAGCAGATGAAAAGATCTCTCTCTGAAGGCCCCATGAATAAGGATAATGATAATAATAATAGTAATAATAATAATAACGTTAGTTCGAGAAAGAAGAGGGCTATGGAAGGTAGGATGGATAGAGTTATGGAGATTGATCTCTCTGTTAGGTTGGAAGAACAGGAGAATAGAGAAACTGAGGTCAAGGAGAAGGGGTCAAAGAATTCTGTGAATTCTGTGAGTATTAATGGCGGAGAAGAAGATGGAGATGCCATGGAGGATAGTTATGAGATTCATAGTGATAAGAAATCTTCTGTAAGGGCTTCTGCTTCTTTCAGTGATTCTGAAAATGGTGAAAATCCCAAGGTACGTTCAAAATTCTGGTTAGAATGTATTGGGTATTAATGATTTTCTTGAATTGGGTTCTGGTTTGATAAGTAGGTATAGTCTCCCCATCTTGAATTCTTTCTTTCTTATCTTTTTCTCTCAATCTGAAATGTTGATGTTGAAAAGATACACAATCAATTTGTCAAATAGAATTATGTATTAATCAGATTATAAGATTATCAAATAGGAAGATGCTAAAAAATATTACGATGATTGTGTCTCTTGCCTGAAATCTATTGATTTTAGAAAAAGAATAAGAAATAAAATTAGTGGTACATGGAAGGAAAAGATGAATTTGGTGGAGAAAAGTTATAGGAAGATCTAAGATTAGGTCATTATCTTCCTGATTCTTGTTTTTGTTTCTTTTCTATAGTTTTTGGACCTCTTGGAAGATAAAGAGATTCTCTTAAGACAATTTAGGCTAATCTTATGATCTTAAAATGATGTTTTTGATTTTAATATTATGATCTTAGAATGATGCTTTTGATTTTAAGATTGTGTATGAGTGTTTAACATATACAATCTAAATTATACATAGTCTAAATCAGAATTACTAGCTTAAATTCTAATAGATTGTTGAAAATTGATAAAACTAATTTGTTCTATTTCAGAGGCTGGTCTTAGTCCAATTACGCCCAATAGAAGATCTTATCCTTTATCGATTTTAGAATTTGGCTGCAAAATTTGGGTGTTTTTAAATAACTGTTTCGTTTCAATCAAATGGAGTTCGGCTGAAATCCTTTTCAATAGATTGGAATGGTGCATCTGAGCTTGTTTAGATAGACTGACAGTGCGATATACATATTCTCAATGGATTTTTACTGAGTAAAATATAATTTGGGTGTGCAGATTCAAAGCGAATTGAATGTGAATGCTCAGAGCGACCGATCATTAGCTACAGTTGATTGTAGCCCACCACGGGATCTTATCATGGGAAGTCAGGTAAGGATCCATCTTTCATGTCTTCTTTTAGCCAAGTTTTCAATATTTTATGTCTTGTTGGGTTTTATAAACCAATTATTTCATCGTGTTTGAAACAGCTTGAGACTTTACATGGAGAAGTGGACAGGATAAAAGAGGAAAACAAGAGGTTGAAAGTGGCTTTGTCTCAGTTGATGAACAGTTACCAGAATCTACAGATGCATCTCTTCAGAGTCATGCAGCAGGAGCAACAAGAAGAAATCAGTGCACATCCAGAAGAGACTTCAAAGGTGAGCATTCATGGTATCCAAAAATAATCAGAATTGTGCTTGATATCGTAATTGAATTCTTTTGTATTCAGACAATGAGTTATAGAGTGTAATCTGAAACATTGGTTCAAATAATTCTAATATAATTAAATCTGAAAATAATTTTAGGAATATATTATAGAGCTATTAGATTCCCACAGTCTATAGAAATGCAGTGCAAGTTGTTGGATTAGGCGGATTTTTTCAACAATATTTTGAATCAGACTACCTAATCTATCATTAAGAATTTATTTAAATCTATCAAGAAATAAAATCTAGAAACAACTTTAGTAATACGTTGTATTTCAGGAGGTGGGGAAGTGGGAAGAGGAATCAGAGCTAGTTCATCTATCTCTTGGGACAAATCCGCCCTCAAATAAAGCCAGTGATGAAGAACCAAGAGGAGGAGAAAGTGGAAAAGAAGGTGCAGAACATACAAAGAGGTCACAAGGGCATCTAAAAGGCTTCAGTCTCTCTTTAGACTTCAAGGATGAAGAGACCAGCGAGGAAACAAATGAAGGAAACCTTTCTCCACCAAGTAGCCCTACAAAATCAGAAGGTGGTTTGATGAAGTCAGAGACCCTTGACATTGCAGTGCTTGGTCAGCAACAGCAGGCAAATCACAGCCCTGAAAGCATTTGTAGAGTGAAGGAGGAAGCAATTGATCATCGCCAACAAGGGTTTTGGCAGTCAAATAAAGCTATCAAAACGTTACCCGAGGCAGGAGAAAATTCAGAACCTGCACCTCCTATAAGGAAAGCTAGAGTCTCTGTACGTGCCAGATGTGAAGCACCAACAGTAAGAGCCAATTTCCCTTCATTCTTCTCTTTCAGTTTGTGTTATATAAGTATATTCATGCTCCATCTGGTTTGAAAAATAAGTCATTTCAATTTATTCTATATAACTCTTACTCATCTTCCATCTGATTGGAGATAGTCATGTATCAGCCAATGATGGATTGCTCGCATTCATAGTACAAATAGATCGTCCCGAATTGAATCCTAACCAATGGATAAACAACCACAATAGATTCACAACAAAAGAGTTCAGTCATTAAATCAAAAAACACTTTAGTAACAAATAGGTCATCCCAAATTAAATCTTAACTGATTCTTGAACACCTGTTCAACGTATTGTCCCTTGATTGATATCTCTCAGAGCATTCTCAACTCATCTACCCCTTTGCCAGAAGAAGTTTTTATTCTTCTCCCAACCTAAAACTAGCCACAAATGGAAAAAGAACAGCAATATAGATTTAGAAGAAATGTTTGTATATTTAATGCATTCCCAATTTCCCATGCCAATTCCTGTACTTATCTGAATAACTTTATGGATAAAAATTTGTAAAGTATCTCGTGTAGTTGATATACTTGATCTCGTCATGTAAAGTTTTAGCTTTTTAACTGCATCTCGACTTTAGTCAAAAGAAAATCCAGCTAGAAAATACTAAATGTAATCTGTTAGCTTAAAGTTTGTCGATTCCACATAACAATATCGAACAGCCTATCTGATATTTGAAGTTTCTAGTGTTCTATGGATAATAAAGTATATACTCTGGTCTCATCGATTACTTAATTGTGTTAAAATCCACACTAATTAAATAACCCACTCTATCAAACTACAAATTAATCCATTCCGATTGAACGACTTAAGTTCCCTATATCAAACTAAGTTCTTTATCACTTTGCTTTATAAAAAATTTTCCTTATACTTGCAATTGATGATGAAAACAATTGAGTATTATATAAAAGAAAAAATATGATTTCTTTCAGGAAAAATATAATAATTATTGTAAGTTTGTTTTTCTTTTATGTGTATATATTTAATTAGAACAAGTTTTTGAATTAAATTATGGATGTTTTAAAATCAACATTGATGTTAGATAACAAAATGTAATATTGTTACTGATGGAGCATTCAATGTGATTCTATGAAAAATATATACAATTTAATTTAAAAATATATTTTAATTAACTTTGTAAACTGTTAAAAGAATTATGATTAACTAGAAAAAGTGATTTAGATCTGTTAATAGTGAGGAATGGACTCGAAATGGATACAGTGTGGGAAGACTCGACAAAGACTTAGAAATAATTAGAGACTTGAACCAGTTGTTATAGATAGAGACTTGAAATGACAAGTATCTTGAACCAATAATTATAGGTGGGAACTTTAAATGATAGTGATAGATACTATTTATTACTTTTATTTAAGATTTGTATAATACTATTGAAAAACAAAGAATAATAAATCTAATTGTACAATGAACCTAAGATTTTTTTCATTATTTTTATGTAAAAATGAAAGATAAATACTCCCATTTTTAAAAAATGTCTTTCTATGACATTAGACCTTATAAAGGTTATTCTCGTGGTTCTGTGAAGTCTTTATACTGTAGCTAATAATAGCTTTTGTTCTCAAGGGAGAGTAACATTTTCTTCACTACCTTTTCAGATGAACGATGGGTGTCAATGGAGAAAGTATGGACAAAAGATAGCCAAGGGCAATCCGTGCCCCCGAGCATACTATCGCTGCACTGTGGCCCCTGGATGCCCAGTTAGAAAGCAGGTACATTACTATTCTAGAACCAAAAACAGATTGCAGATTACATGTTATCTTAGAATCAAACACCCAAAATATGGACCATTTTAAGGTCTATCATTATTTCTTCAAGCAAATTCTCATCTTTATCTGATACAAAACATTCTTTTGAAATCTCAGAGATTGATGAGTTTCACTTAAAACCATAATGCAGGTACAAAGATGTCCGGACGAGATGGCTATACTGATAACAACATACGAGGGAAGTCACAACCATCCACTTCCAATGGCTGCCACTGCAATGGCATCCACCACATCAGCAGCAGCATGCATGCTTCTCTCTGGTTCAACATCAAGCATGGATTCCACCAATCCATACATTTCTAGATTAGATCAATGCTTTGGATCAAATCCCACCATAAGCACCTCATCTTCTTTTCCTACAATCACACTAGACCTCACAAAAAACCCAACATCACAGTTAAACCTACGCAATTCAGTAGCAGCTGGATCATCCTCCACATCATTGGCCTCAACATTTCCTCTCCCATTCAGATACCCATCTGCAGGACCCAACATGCTTTCAAACCCTCACCTCAACAGCTCAATACTTCGCCCTGAGCAGGTCTCAGGTTCGAATCCCTGGAACAGCACCCATCTCTACTATGGCCAACCTCCTCCTCCTCCTCAGCATCCCTATGCAAGACCCAATTCCTCCATTCCCACTACAACAACAGCAAGCTATGATCTTGCGAACCAGAGGTTCCAAAACCCTCTTGATTTATTACCAAACAATTCCTCTGCAAGAGCCATTCAAGGGGCTCTCTCAAGATATTCTTCTCAGTCACTCATTCAGAACATAATGTCTGAGAGCTCTGCAAGGAATACTACCACCACAAGCAATAGTAGCTCTACATCTTCTCTGGCTGATTCTGTCAGTGCTGCAACTGCTGCCATTACTTCAGATCCAAACTTTACAAATGCCCTTGTCAATGCAATAGCCTCCATTATCAGTCAGGGAAGCCAAAACAAAGGAGGAGGAAATAACATACAGCCCAATTCTGATCAGAGGAAATGGGGAGAACCCATTACAGATCCGGCTGCTTTGAGAGCATCTCCTCATACTTCTCAGGGTAATATACTTTTTTCATCTTCTTCTGTTCCTTTTTCTGGTAAACATTGGCCAGCCAATGAGAATCAGAACCGTTAATAAAAAAAATAAACAACAAACTGTGAGAGGCCTGACTACGATAGAAGATTTGCTTAATGCACCTCAATTGCATTGTGATGCACATGATGTGCTTTAAGGATTTCTGTTTCTTGTCATAGTCATAGCTTTAATAAACTGTAAGAGATCCCAAGTTTCGATAATGGCAGCGGCTATCAAACCCAGTGGAAGCAAGGTTTTCTGTTAAATAGTTTTGTAGAAAAACATTTATGTCATCGAGTTCAGGTTGTCTAGTCAGATCTGTGTACATTGCATTCTCAACATCAAATTATGAAAAAAATGAAAAAAGAAGAAGTTTTAATTCTGGGTCCTACATAGTCTTGAGCCTCTAAGCTTGGAAATAAATCTGAAGATCTCGTTGCATGGCCAAATAGAAATTGAAAAATAAACGCCGTACCACCTGATATGGTCTCGAACTTTACACTCCCATTAAAGATGAACATTAATTAACGAGACAAGAAAGGTACCTCAGGTGCAATTCAATGGCCCATAAAGTCGCATTGACCTCTAGATGCACAAAAAAGAGCTACCTTATTAATGGAGAACTTCTTATTTCTTTTTTCTCCCCTTTTTTTACCCTGAAAAGTTGGTAATGTTTTCTAATACAATATGTATTATTTCATTGTTTACCCGTATTTTGTGAACTATTATCTTTCAATTACTAATGTATGTGTTAATCATTTAAAATTGTTTTTATTTGTTATTTATTAAAATAAAAAGTAATATGTAGTGAATTATGCAAACTTTTAAATGTATCGTTATACATGTTTCAAAATTTTTAATCTTAAATATTAGACAAATAGTTTGCTAATGATTTTTCTAAAATTTGTTCTACATCTATAGTTCAAAAGTCTATTCTTAGATATCACCATAGTATATATGTAGTTTTTCGATAAATTTTTAATATTATTAATACATATTTTTGCAATCTTTGTTACTTTCATGTAATGAAAATGTCTTTAGTACAAATAATAATGAAAGGAAATTCTATTACAATGAAAATTAGTATCGATAATTATTTACAAAACATTAGTAAGAAGGGGATGATGCTTGTAACAAGAAAAGTGGAAATTTTCTATGCAAGCTATGAATTGACTCTAATAAGAATAAAGATCTAGACGAAAATGAAATTGATGTAGTTGATTACCTTTTATTATGTTAAGAAATAGGAAAAAATGAATAGAGATAATTCATTAACAAGAACAATATGCAAGTTGATTGACCATGGGAAAAATTTAAGAAAAGTAGAATAAAAAGAGGGAAAATAATTTGAAGTATTGAAAGGACTAATGTAGTAGAGGGAACCTAAGAATGTCTATACTTTTGGAACTTGAAGCAACCTATCATGAACCATTTTTTATTTTTATTTTAATATATATTTCTAAGGCATATATACTTTTTTGTCATAGATATTAGTCTCCACAATGTGTTTTACTCATCTTAATTTCTTAATATTTTGCTATTAGTTTAGTGTCTTGATTGCTTGTATTTATCCTTAATATTGGTGCATTTTTTGCTTTGTATGCGTTTGTTTTGTATGTTTAATTTGATGAGATTTATTATTATTTCTGCCTACGTATAAGGGTTTTCCATATTTTAAAAGATCACTAACATCCTTTATTAAAAAAACACAATATACTTTCAAATGGTGATGTTGTCTAGAGTAAAAGTTCCCATAAATAGAATTTAGATGGTAAAACATGTTTTCATTAAATAATAGATTGTAAATTCTCAAAGATAAATTTTATGAATTCTTTACCCTCCCTAGCCCCCTCTCTCTCTCCCTCCCTCTCTCAAAACATAAGCTATTTCAAATACTTTTTGTGGAAACCTAAGATTGTGTGTCCTTCAATATTACAATAAACTTTAGTTGCATGTATAACTTGAGTAATTTTCTTGACATCTATTCTCAATAATTCCTCTTTTTTTGTTATGTTTGCATGTTCTAGTGGATGTGGACTAAGATCTATGTTTTTTATTATTAAAAATCTAAATTTGCACTTCTCTAATTGACACCTATTAAAAATTTGTTCCTTTAAGTACTCATAAATCCTTCATTTTATGAGAAATTTCTATTCAAATAGAGAACACACTTGTTGTATAAAATTTATCAAGTCTATATCAAAATATGATTTATAAAGTTTTGAAGTCAACATTGGAATTTGTATTTAAGTATTAGCTATTACTTTATGTCTTCTGTTTTGTGGTCCTTACAATTTTTTTAACATTTTTTTATTGCTGATATTAAATTCTCTCATGAGATAGGACTTTTGATATGATTTTGATTATCAAAATACTTGGATCTATATATTTACTATTGGATTTTTGTAGCATACAATCTATTCTAAGGGTCAAACCACAATAGTGTGCCTCATATTTTAACCTTCTTTGACATGAAGATCAAAATTCTAGAAAAATTTCACTTCGAACACAAATAGCTGCAAAAAAATTAAGATTTTGAAGATAATGTAAATTAGTGTATTTTAGAATTTTGTTTCTAGTTTGTAATTCTTTTTCCAAAAACTTGAATTTAATTTGAATCATTTTTTCTTTATTTAAAAAAAAGTGGTTTGTGTGAAAAAACAACATTTTAAAAGAGTGTCAATCATGAACATGATATATATATATATATATATATATATATATATATATATATATATATATATATATATATATATATATATATATATATATATATATATATATATATATATATATATATATATATATATATATATATATATATATAAATGATGATGATATAATTATTTCGAGTTTAGGTTTGTAACACGATGGTAATTATAATTTAGACACATGCTCTTTTTTATTACTCTAACTTAATCTTTATATATCAAAATTTTTCCTAATTTACTCGTTTTTTTTTTTGAAGCATCAAAGAGATGGGTTGTTGAATGCCTAGACAACCTATGTTTAGTGAAACTTAAAAAAAATTCACAATAAACTCAATATATATAAAAATCATATTCATTGGAAATATTTCCCTAAGAACTATCATCTTGCATTTGGGTTTGTAAAAATGATTCATTTTATCCCCCACAAATATCAACATAAAAATGATTTTTTTGCAACATTTTAATGGGTTAAAAGGAGACTTGATTATTGGTGTGAATGAGGAATATATAGATTATAGCAAAGAAAGTTTTATCTAAGAGGATTTTATCTAACCTTTTCATTGTTATCCCTTTTTTTGAATATTTATTGGTTATTTCTACCACCATTAGCATGTCACACATATTCGGTCTAGGAGACTTCTAATGGACTAAATTTAATATGTTTGCACTTGTTAGTTTATTGGAGCTCCCTTTTCTTCTTGTCCAAATGAGATATAGATGACCATTGATGAGACATACATGATATGTATCATCATAATGAAAACTCTTTGAAGTACCTTCTTATATTTTTATAAATGATCTAAACTCCATGAATTTATTGACTATCATTGTTTTCGGTGAGTTTAGGTTTGTCCCCAACTCCCCAAATTTAGTGATAGTTATTTTTTATCTATAGGCCAAGGGTATTTTTTAATGATTGACTATGTTGTTAAGTTTAGGTTTTCCCCTAACTAATGAACTATGTAGGATGTTGATGAGCCAAGACTTTTTTCCAACTTTAGTACAATATAGGCGAGTTCATTTTTGTGCCTAAATGCATGAAATTAATGATTGCAATATTTATTTATATTGTGGGGTTGGTAGGTGGAGACAACAAAATAAAGAAGTGAAAACATGGAAAAGGTTCACCAGAGTGACCATACATTTGTTCTACCAATGACGTATGTCATATTAAGGAAAGATAATAAAATTTGATAGAGATTGTAATGCTCACTCCAATGATAAGAGGTATCACTACATGCATTAAACTCATTTAAAAGGGTATTGATTTTAGAAGGACCCTCGTCATGAAAAATACATTATAGAAGTCATGTTGACAACCATGAGGTTGGAACAAAAACATTCAATATTAGGGGAACCTTGTAGAGGACCAAGTATTATTTTCATAACTACTTCAGTAATTCTTCAGCATCTAGTGATCCAATAAGTGTAATTCAATCAATTTACATATGTATTACTCAAGCTATTCCACATACACTTATTTTTGTATGCAACCTTGAGCACTATTTTGACACTACATATGAAAAACCACTATATATGTGTCAGGTGAAGATCGTCCTTTCTTGTTGCAAGTACAATAATTTTGTCTCCTTTTGTCATGTCCATGAATAAAGTTATAAACATAAATTACATTTTTATGTAAGTTTTCCTACTTGTCTATTTAAATTAAGAAGACTGGTGGCCTCCATTTTTACTCCAGGATTACTATTTATCTTAAAAAATAGAACTTTTTGATAACTAAGAAACTGAGTGGGTGATGTGTTCGAAAAGTGGGGCATGTTTGTAAGAGTATATCCCCTAATCATATCAATTTTAGCCCTTGGTTTTTTTCCAACCCCAAGGTGATTAACTTTGGTCCTTTCATTTTATTTAGCATGTTTATTTTGGAAAAACTAAATTCATTTTAAATTTTTTCTTAAGAGGATTTGTAAGAAGGTTTCCGATTACTTTTCCTCAACAAATCAAATTTCATTTTCAGTTTTTGTAAAATGCATTTTTTCATCATGAATGCAAAGGGTATACCTATGCAATATCATGATGATGTGTCATTTTTGGTATTATTTTGATTTTTATTACAAATTAGTCCTTTTGTAAAGTGTAAAAATACAAGCGAGGAATAAAAAGACAATCAATGGAGTCTTTTTTATATTCTATTTTTTTCACACATTTTCTCTTGATTTTCACATTCTATAAATCAACAATCTAGGTCTAGCTACATGGATTCTAATGTGACTATACAACCCTTAGATCCTTTCAATTATCATTATAGGAAGTTGAAATTAATTCTTGTACTTAAGAATACAGGTTTACATAGCATAACAATGAGAATATGAAAAAAATAATGTAGCTAACCACAAAGAAATCTTTTTCAACAAGTGTAACCAAGTGTTTTTCCATCAATGTTTAAATGTGTATGCTAAATTAGTATTTCATGTTGAGAACTTGAAACAACCCAACCAATTTTAGGAAACCCTCAAAAAACTATTTCATATAATTGAAGAATTTAGAAATCAAATATTGCAAAGCCAACACTTAGGTCTTATTCCATCAACTGTGTCAACTTTAGAGAAATTCTTCAATAAATTTAAATGTTTGATTTTTTCCATCCATTATATTAAAGCAAAAACACAAACTAATCCTTTTTTCTATATTTATCTCTAGCTTCCATTATATTGAAAGAGCCCCTGGTACCTCATTGACTATGTCCTCATTTGATAGCTTTACCATGGATCGTAGAAGGGAACATTAAAATTTAATTAAAATAATTGTTTTAAAATATAATAAGGTATGAGCACTATCTATAGGAAATCAAAATGAAAAATGCTAAAAGAGAGAAAAATATCACTAACTAGGACAACGAAGAGGAGAAAGAAGATAAAATTAACAATTTAAAAAATGACAACTCATCTCAACAATGTAAATGAACTATTTACAAAGATAAATGATTGTTTTGTAACAAAATTGATCATAAAGAACATCGACACATGAAAAATAAAATTGAGCACCTCATCTTTCTACTAATAAATGACCAATATTAAGGTAACATATGTTGGAAATGATTGAGGAGTAATGGAACTAATAAAGAATGTTTTCAATCATTGTTTTGTTATTGATGCAAACTTGCTACTTGCAGGAATGATAATTACTTTAGTAATCCAAATACTACAAGATGGTTGATTGACAAGGAGGTGGCAATCAATAAGATGTAACTAGAGTACCTAGAGAAAGGTTGAAGTTATGATGTTGTAATGAAGTATAAGGATTAGCTAAGCCATTGATGAAATAGTGTATTGATGACATACTCTAAGACACAGAGGATAGACACACCAAGACATATCAAAGATGTAAGGTTTTAGCTAAGTCATTTGTATAGCCTAACTGAGTTCATAAGAGAGTGTCGAGAAAGCTAGTTAGTGCCAAATAGATTCTTAGTTGAAGCTGATCAAGTTCACCTTTAGAGTGTGCTAAGTGGTCTTCAGGTGTTGAGTAGCAAAAAAGATACAAGTGCCGAGCAAGATACAGATACCGAGCAGAATACAGGAGCCGAGTAATATAGAGGTGCCACGCATTAGTAAATCAATAATGCCGAGTTGTTGCATTATTTTGAAAATCAAAGATTCACTAGATCTGAGCCGACATGGGAGTTATCTAGAATTCTGTGAACCAGTTAGAAGATAAGAATGATGAGCTAGTGGCATAGAACACTATGCAAATCATTTCTGACAAAAATAATTAGATTCTACATGAAGTAATTTCTAGATGAGAGAAAAATATGGGATAGATACATTGAAACCCTAAAATTAGAAAGGGAGAATCAAGTTGAAAAGAGATTCCAGATTTCTATTTAAGGAGTCATAAGGTCACGAAGCAAAGAGGGTGTGGTGGTCATGCATGAAATCATGAAGTGTTGAAGAAGGTGCTAATATGGAAGAGAGCACATATACTTTGCTTCAATAGGTGACCATAGATATGATTGCATTGGTATGATGAGTAAGAATACTCAAGGTGATGAAGCTTGAGATGACAAGCTGATAGATCTGAAGTGATTAAAGCCAAGCAAATGATTGAATTGAAGTGTGATCTGAAATCTGCAAGATATGTTGTAAGTTGTATTAGATCAAAAGCCATTGTTGTTACTCTCTAGCAATTGTAACAGTTATGATAAATCTTATGAACTTAGGTTGGTTTAATAGCCAAGTTGTAAATCCTTTAACAGGGTAACATTCCAAGTGAATGTTTCAAAGTCCTTTAACCAGGCCCATTTCTAACAGTATGGTGAAATCCTCTAACAAGGTCACATTTAATAATGTGTTGTAGCATTTAATAGGACATGTCTTTAACAGGGTAGACCATCAGAAGTGGTTGAAATCAATTGCACAGTTATTTTGTGGGTATCATCCCCACCCTAGTTTTACCTTCTTATTCTTGGAGGGTTTCTGGGTTATCAAATTCTCAGTGTTATGGTGTGATGCATGTCTACTTTTCATAGTTGTTTAAATGTTCAAATTGCATGCATGATAATTTTAGTTATGTACTATTGAGGATTAAAAAAAAAGAGGTGGCATTGAACCTTGAATAACTGATTCACCCCCCTCTCAGTTATTCTACAGAATTATAACAATTGGTATTAGAGCTTTGCTGCTGACTTAGTTTAGAAAGACTAGAAGCAGAAAAGATCAAAATGCCTAAAAGAGAAGTTCCCAAGCTCAACAAAGACAACTTTGTTGCATGGAAAAGCTTGATGAAGCTACATCTTGGATCCATAGGAGATGATGCCCAAAATTCAGTTATTACTGAACATGTTGATCCAACTGGTACTCTAACTGCAGAAGATTTGAAAAACAAATAGGAACATAATCAAACAATGCTGGAAATTGCTTCTGCACTCAACTATGATAAATTTGATGATATCAAAGGATGTGACATTGCATTTAAGATGTGGAAAGCCCTATTAGACATTTATGGAGGAGATCAGAATGTCCAAAGAGAAAAAAAAGAAAGCCTTAGAGGAAAGTTCGATGATATGTAAATGAAAGAAGATGAGAATGTTGTTCAGTATGCCACTAGAATAAAGGAAGTGGTAAGTGCAATAAGATGCTTGAGTGGTCAATTAGATGATGATACTATTAATAGTAAGTTCCTAAGAACCTTGCTCCCTATCTATGCTATTAGAGTATCAGTTATACAAGAGCTAAGATGTGTGCTAGGAAACAATCTAAGTTTTGAAGGTATAATGGGTGGACTCATTGCATTTGAGTTATCTAACTTTGACAACTACAGACCTGAGAATGTTGAATCTACTTTCAAGGCCAAGCTATCACTGAAAGATGCTGATCAAGTGAAATCAAAGAAGGGAAGAAAGATGAAATATGTATCCAGTGATAGTAGCACTAATGAGGAAGATGTGGAACAATTGGAAGCATTGCTAGCTAGAAGATTTCACAGAGGCAAAGGAAAATTCAAAGGTAAGCTGCCTATCATTTGTTTCAATTGCAATGAAGTAGGACATATTGCTGCAACGTGTACATAGAAAAAGGAATACAAGGAAGGTAACAAATACAAAAATAGAAAAGAAGATGATAAGAGAGATTACAAAGAAAAAGGCAAGAAGTGCTATATTGTTGAAGAGGATTTTGATGATAATGATGATGAAGTCATTTATGTGGCCATGAAGGACCAATCTGACGAAGAAGAGCTTATAGCAATGGTAACATGTATAAACAAGAATGACAGATGGATCATAGACAAGAGATGCTCACATCCAATGATAGGAGACAAAAGTAAGTTTGTTAACTTTACTCAGTATGATGGAAATAGTGTTAGATTTGGTATTGATGCTCCATGTCAAATAAAAAAAGAGAGGTTCCATTAAGCTTAAAGAGAAAATTTCATGTGATAATGCATACTATGTTGAAGGACTAAACTACAATTTTCTAAGTGTCTCACAGTTAGGCAATGTAGGTTGCAAAGTAGAATTTGAAAACAAAACTGCAAAAATCTATGATACTGATGGAAAATTGATAGGAAAAGGAGATCAAACAAGAAGTAATCTATTTTATCCTGATATGGAAAATGCTTCTTGTCTTGTTGCAAAATTTGATGATGTGTGGTTATGTCATAGAAGGCTATGTCATGTCAACTTTCATAATCTGGTCAATATCAGTAAAATGAAGAAAGTCAGAGGTTTACCTAAATTAAAGAAACCTGACAATGTCGTGTGCAAACAATGTCAGCTAGGGAAGATGACCAAATCAAGTTTCAAGAGTAAAAACTATACATCTAAAGAAGTAATTGAGTTAGTTCATACTGACTTATGTGGTCCAATAGAAGTACAAAGCTACAAAGGAGATAAATATATAATGTTGTTTGTTGATGAATATTGTAGGATGATGACTGTTATGTTCTTAAAAAAAAAATCTGATGCTTTTCAAATGTTTAAGTGGTATGTGGCTAGAGTTGAAAAAGAAATAGGAAAGAGTTTGAAATGCCTGAGATCGGTGGTGAATTCACATCAAAAAAATTTGAGATATTTTGCAAAGACAAAGGAATCAAGAGACAAACATCAGCTCCTAGAACTCCCCCACAAAATGGAATTGCTGAGAGAAGAAATAGATCTATGATTGACTGTGCCAGAACATTAATGATGGAAAAACTATTGCTCTGAAATATTGGAGAGAAGCTGTAAGTGTGGCTGTTCATACACTGAACTGAGTACAACTCAAGAAAGGTACAAATGCAACACCTTTTGAACTATGGTATGGTCACTCACCCAATGTAAAGCATTTCAAAGTATTTGGTTGCAAATGCTTTATCCTTAAAGATGCTAGAAATGAAAAATTTGATGTAAAAAGTGATGAAGGAATATTCCTTGGTTATTCCACTATAAGTAAAGCGTAAAAGTGTTTAAATACTAACACTGACAAAATTGTGGAAAGTGCAAATGTAAACTTTGATGAGCATGCAGATGTCCAAGTTGAAAAACCAAAGAAAATGGATGAATATAGAACCTTTGTATATTCTTATGAAGGAATGCCTATTGAAAAAGATACTATCAATCAAATTGGGATTCAACAACAAATTTTAGTCTCAGCTGAGTCACAACCAATGAATACCAAACTGCATTCAGAAGCCGAGTTACAGAATGAAGAAAATGCTCATTCTGACTTTGAAGTCAGTACACATGATATAGATGTAGAACTACCTGACAATGAAGTGCATAGTGATGCTGAATCTAAAAGATCAAATATGGAAACAACAACAGAATCAAGATTGTCCAAATATGTGAAGAGGCATCACCCTGCTGAACAGATAATTGGTGACAAAGATGCAAGACCAATGACAAGGAATAGACTAAGAAATGAATAATGTCTGTTAAGAAAATTTGAACCTAAGATAGTGTATGATGCATTACAAGATGTGATTGGTATAAATCTATGGAAGAAGAGATTGATCAAATAAAGAAGAACAAAACCTGGAGTTTGGTTCCCAAACCAATTGACAAAAATGTGATTGGCACCAAGTGGGTATTCAGAAACAAGCTAGATGAGAATGAAGAGATTATTAGAAACAAAGCTAGACTAGTATGTAAGGGTTATGCTCAAGAAGAAGGATTAGACTATGGGGAAACATTTGCCCCTATTGCAAGAATGGAAAGAGTAATAACTTTACTTGCATATGTTGCATATAAAGGTTTTAAAGTCTATCAGATGGATGTAAAGTCTATTTTTCTGAATGGTATATTGGAAGAGGAGGTCTATATTGAACAACCAGAGGGATTTGTTGATGAAAAAAACAAGGATATGGTTTGTAAATTACATAAAGCACTCTATGGTTTGAAACAAGCACCTAGAGCATTGTATGAGAGACTTCACAAGTATCTAGTGCAAATAGGATTTGAAAGAACTGATGATAACATCAACATGTACATCAAATCAGAAGAAGGTAAGGATATTATTGTATCTAAAATCTTTGTGGATGACATAGTGTTTAGAGGGAAGGAAGTGCTTTGCAAAAGTTTTGCTAACAAAATGAAACATGAGTTTGAGATGTTTATGTTTGGAGAAATCAAAATTTTTGTTGGTTTGCAAGTTCATCAACTAAAACATGGTATATTTATGACACAGTCAAAGTACATCAAAGAGATACTTAAAATGTTTGGATTAGAAGACTCCAAACTAGTTAGCACACCAATGGCAATAGGACATAAGCTATCCAAAAATGATGTATCAGCTGAAGTTAATCAAAAAATGTACAAATCCATGATTGAAAAACTACAATATGTTGTACATAGCAGACCGGACATAGCATTAGAAGTTGGAATAGTAGCTAGATTCTTTGCTAATCCTAAGGAAAATCATCTCATAGCAGTAAAAAGAATAATGAGGTATCTCAAAGGAACTGATGATTTTGGCCTATATTATAAAAAGAATGAAAAGTTTGAGCTCAATACATACATAGATGCAGATTGGGGAGGCAACATTGATGACATAAAAAGCACAAGTGAAGAAGCATTATTTTTAGGTAAAAGACTAGTTACTTGGACTAGCAAGAAGCAAACATGCACATCTCAGTCCACTACAGAATTAGAATATGTGGCAGTAGCAGTCAATTACACAAACATTGTGTGGCTAACACATCTATTGAAAGGAATGAAAGAAGAGGTAACCAAACCTGTGATATTGTATTGTGATAATACAAGTGCTATAAACATATCTAAGAATCCAGTAATGCATGCAAAAACCAAGCACATTGCAATCAAGTATCACTATGTTAGAGAACTGGTAGAAGACAAACAAGTGAAGATGGAGTACATTCACACAAATGAACAAACTGTAGATATATTCACCAAACCATTGCCCAAGGATGCTTTTGAATATCTTAGAGGCAAGTTGGGGGTAATACCTCTAACTCAAGCAGTTTAAAGCAACAAAGAAGCTGCCCTGCATCAACTGGAGCAAATCATTGAAATATCAGAAGGATGATGTAGAGGATGATAGTAGAAACAAGAAACTCCAAATTAGTCACAAGCATGGTGATAGAGGGAGAAAACATGAAATGCAAAGCTTATATTTCGCATGTTAAAGATACTACATCTTTGGCATTTATGCAAAGAGGGAGATATATGCAAAAAACTGATCAATACAAAGTAAGAAGGACATACTCATGAGGGAGATATATATGAAAGAGGGATTTTATGAGAAACTAAAAGGTAAAGATATGGAGATATATGAGATCAATAGTAAAGGATGCAACAGTCAAGAAGGAAGCAAAATGTAGCAGAAAACGAATATGATTTTGGTAGTAACTAAGTTGATATAGTGATCAGTTTGGTTTGCCATCAATGCTAAAGAGGGAGATTGTTGGAAATGATTGAGGAGTAATGGAACTGATAAAGAATGTTTTCAACTATTGTTTTGTCATTGATGTCAAACTTGCTACTTGTAGAAATGACAATTTTTTTAGTAATCCAAATACTACAAGATGGTTGATTGACAAGGAGGTGGAAATCAATAAGATGTAACTAGAGTACCTAGAGAAAGGTTGAAGTTATGATGTTGTAATGAAGTATAAGGATCAGCTAAGCCATTAATGAAATAGTGTATTGATGACATACTCTAAGACACAGAGGATAGACACACCAAGACATATCAAAGATGTAAGGTTTTAGCTAAGTCATTTGTATAGCCTAACTAAGTTCGTAAGAGAGTGCCAAGCAAGCTAGTTAGTGCTGAACAGATTCTTAGTTGAAGCTGATAAAGTTCACCTTTAGAGTGTTCTGAGTGGTCTTCATGTGCCGAGTGAAGGTCAGGTGCCAAGTAGTAGAAAAGATACAAGTGCCGAGCAAGATACAAGTGCTAAGCAAGATACAGATGCTGAGCAGAATACAAGAGCCGAGTAATATAGAGGGTGCCGAGCATCAGTAAATCAATAATGCCGAGTTGCTACATTATTTTGAAAATCAAAGATTCACCAGATGTGAGATGACATGGAAGTTATCTAGAATTTTGTGAACTAGTTAGCAGATAAGAATGATGAGCTGGTGGCACAGAACACTATGTAAATCGTTTCTAACAAAAATAATTGGATTCTAGAAAAAGTTTCTAGATGAGAGCAAAATATGGGATAGATACATTGAAACCCTAAAATTGGAAAGGGAGAATCAAGCTGAAAAGAGATTCCAATTTTCTATTTAAGGAGTCATAAGTTCACGAAGCAAAGAGTGTGTGGTGGCCAAGCATGAAATCATGAAGTGCTGAAGAAGGTGCTAATGTGAAAGAGAGCACAAACACTCTGCTTCAATAGGTGACCATAGATATGATTGCATTGGCATGATGAGTAAGAAGACTCAAGGTGACAAAGCTTGAGATGACAAGCTGACAGATCTGAAGTGGTTAAAGCCAAGCAAAGGATTGAATTGAAGTGTGATATGAAATTTGCAAGATATGTTGTAAGTTGTATCAGATCAAAAGCCATTGTTGTTACTCTCTATCAATTGTAATAGTTAAGATAAATCCTATGAACTTAGGTTGGTTTAATAGCCAAGTTGTAAATCCTTTAACAGAGTGACACTCCAAGTGAATGTTTTAAAGTCCTTTAACCAAGCCCATTCCTAACAATATGGTGAAATCCTCTAACAAGGTCACTTTTAACAATGTGTTGTAGCCTTTAACATGGCAGGTCTTTAATAGGGCAGACCATCAGAAGTGGTTGAAATCAATTGCGCAGTTATTTTGTGGGTATCATCCCCACCCCAGTTTTACCTTCTTATTCTTGGAGGGTTTCTGGGTTATCAAATTCTTAGTGTTATGGTGTGATGCATGTCTACTTTTCATAGTTGTTTAAATGTTCAAATTGCATGCACGATAATTTTAGTTATGTGCTATTGAGGATTTTTTTTTAAAAAGGTGGCATTGGACCTTGAATAACTGATTCACCCCCCTCTCAGTTATTCTAAAGAATTATAACAACATATTCTATAACAAGACCTTCAAATAAGGAAAATACTAAGGACAAAGAAAAAAATAAAGGCACAATATTATTTTCCAAAGTGATTGTAGATTCTTGTGCTAAAAACCATATTGGCTTTCAATTTGATTTGGAATCTTTAGATCCTCATTCTAGTCCTAACATTATATATGACTCGATATATGACAATAATATTCATTGGGATTTTTTGGAAGTTCCATATGATCTTTTTGGTGAGAAGTCTATATCAGAAAAATCATCATCCTTTTGGGGGGAGGGGGTAGGGTCTGATAGGATTCTTCTCCTCATCTCCCTTTTTGTGGAGGATAGTATTTTCACCACTAGGTTTTCTAGCTTTCGAATTTTATTACAGATTTCATTGGATAGGGGTACCTCACCGATTGATTAGCCAAGACTCATTTTTATCTAGTCCTTCTAACTTATACCTAAGGATATAGATAAGGGTGTTACTATATTTATTCTTTTTATCTACATTGAGGCTCCTAAGGTTACTTGCCAATGTATATTTGACAGTTGTTCATGTAATTTTTCATCATCTAGGAACAATTTAGAGATGTGTCAATTCTATTTCAGCACCTCATCCTCGTGTAGTGGGAGTTAGCTTTCCACAACTCATTTAGTGTTGGGATTGTCTCATGATTTAGCACAATCATTGTTGTTATATTTAATTTTCTTCTCCTTTTGTTATCTAATGGATGAATGGTTGAATTTTCTCTTATTGTTTTTGTTTTTGTGCTTCTTAATATCTATCTTAGATATATACAAGAAATAATATTATAATCAAAAGGAATCTCTGTTTCTCCTCAACAAAAAAAATTATAAATTGGAAACTAAGATATGTTCTTCAAAAAGTCTTGAATTTAATTGAGGAATGCTACTCATACAGACTAATCCATAGCTATAGAGAGGAAAATAAACTAGCGGTGTCTCTTTATTACATTAATATTGTCAAGATCATCTAAGAGCACTAGAAACAGTGGAAGGTGAAAGCTAAAATCTATTACAAAACAAAATTAATTGTGTGTTGAGTTATTTTACATTAATTAGATATTTCAATCCTAACATGTATCCATCTTACACTTCAACTATAGATATGGCACTTCCATACCGTTATGTGGCTATAAATAATTAATTAGTGATTTGTAGAAAATGTTGGTGAATGGAATATTTCTTTAGTGCTCTATCTAGCAAAATATACATGAACACGTTTTAAACTTATATGATGTGTATGGGAATTATTCAATATGTGATGCAAGTCTCAATTCACATCCTTTTCTATAATGCACTATTAAATGATCAAATTGTAAATTTGAAATTTGAATGATATTCAAATAAACTATCATAGTACCTCTTAGTGACAATCCATTACCTCCTAATAAACCATATCCCCATTGTAACTTGTAATCATTACAATGATTGTGAGTGTTTCTCATGTAAAAAGGGATATAAGTAGCTTTTATGAGGGATTGACTACTCATTTGGCAATGATACACTCACAATATAATATTTTCATGTTTTTCTCTTCCACTTGGAACTCTTGCTATTTATCTCAGCATGCCTTCTACATTTTCCCACTTTATATAAATGCTTCTATCTCAATTTCTCCCCTTCCTATTCTCTTTTTTCCAATTTTGGTTTGTCATGGATTCTCCTCATCTAAAACTTGAACACTCTCCCTATCAATAAAAAGAATAACTATTCCCATTTAAGATGGCGAGTTCATAGAATCTATAGAATTCTCCATAGAACATTAAATAAAATATTTATCATTCAATGTTCAAGAATCAAGTGAGCTATCTGGTGTGTGGTGGGTAGTAATGTTCTTTTTGTTAAGGATCAAGATTGTCTAGAAGAATCTAGAGAAGAGGCTTTCTAGAGCCTTCCATTGTATAGTCTAGATTAGATGTAGAACATTCTAAGATGTAGAATACTCTAGAAAAGGAGTTTCTAGATTTTGGTACTACATGTATAAATATGTGATGTGCACATACAACCTATGTATTATTAGAAGACATTTGAAGGTCTAATGTTTGTAAGCAAGCTAGATTAGTATATTGTTGTTTATCAGTTATATATCTCTATTTTTTGGTTTTTCTTTTCCCTGCTTTCTACACTACAATAGTTATTACTTTGGTTTCTATGTTGTTTATGGCTTGTTTTAACATGGTAGAGTTTGGTCATATGTTCGAATCTCCTCAGGTAACACTGAGGGGGGAATTATTGGAGTAACCACCAACCTTCCCCTTTTAGATTCATGACATGGCTTAACTGTCTCCTATGTTTTATTATTCTAGTGGTTGTATTAGGCATTAATAGGTTGATCTTTTGGTGCAATGACAACTCTATTCTTGTAACAAGTGAAATAAAAATAGATTTTTGTGTGGCTCAGTTGGAGATTTATTTAGAGGTTCAGCTATAGATTCATCTAGAAATATCTCTAGAGAGATTTGGGTGTAGGAAATACATTGGTGGAAGTGGTTTGTTTGCAAGGCCAATTTTGTTTACTAAAATGGGCTCTTCAAATGAAGTTTTGCCTATATTTGATGTAAGTGGTTTTGCAGATTGAAAGATTGCAGTCAAGAATGCTTTGAGAGAAAAGGCCTTATGGAGGATAGTGAATAAGGAGATTGGAGAACCCCAAACTAATAAAGAAAAAGATATTTAGAGATGCAAGTTGGAGCAAGCTAGAGGTATTATTGGTAAAGCTTTAAGTCCCAATCTCAATAGAAGGTTTGTTGTTATTGATGACCCAATAGTACTATGGGATAATTTAGAAAAAAGATTATAAAGATGTTGATATTGCTAGCACATTTAGCATAGAGGAAAAATTTGTGAACTTGGATCCACCCTATTTTGAAAAAATGACTGATTATTTCAATGAAGTTACTTTTTTAAATGCTCAACTAAAGAAAATAAGTGTTGAATATGCAAAGAAATATTTTTAGTTGATTGCAATGGTTGAAAGTAAGCTCCCCCAGCCATACAAGGTATTTAAGGAAACAAGGAAAAGGATTATTTAGCTAAATCCTAATACTCCACAACAAACTTTTGATCAATTTTGTAAGTCCGTTATAGATGAAGAAGCCCAACTTATTAAAGAAGGGTATATTAAGAAAAATCATGCATATGCAACTAGAAATAATTTTGTTATAAATGATGAAAAGAAGAATTGGAGAGAATAAAATAAATTTCAGAATAATGAGAGTTCTAACCATTCTTTTAGAAATTATGGTGTAGAGAAACAAGGTGGAAGAAAACCCATCATTTACAAGTATTGTGACTTGGTGAAAATCACATGGAGAAATTTTGTTTGAAAAAGGACAATGAAAGGCAGCAAAACAAGCCCAAGCAAGGAAAGTTTAAGGATGGGAAGAAGGATAGATACAACTTTGTAGCCATCGCCCAAAAGGAGAAGATAAAACAAGGAGATAACTGCCACACCTAAAATAAAGTCTAATGGGGGTGGGGGGCACTTTTTTTTAGACTCTATTAAAGAATGGATGTTAGATTCAAGTGCATCATTTCACATGATTAGAGATAGATCTTTGGTGACTAATTTTTATGAAGGAAAGAATTTAGATCAAGAAATTACTATTAGCAATAAAATGAAACTGCTAGATCTATAATGAACTATTAATGTAACAAATGGGTCTTTGAAAAATGTTTTATTGGTTGAAAGATTAGGGGTGAATCTAATTTTAGTATACAAAATAGTTCAAGTTGGATATGAGTTTGTTTTTACTACTAATCAAGTCACTGTTAGAGATAGAAGACCCAACCAATATAATTTCCATTGGTAGAGTTGATCATGAAGAAAGTGTTTTTAAATTTGTGAGATTTGCTGATAAAGAATTTAAACACTCTCATGCTTTTATTTCTCAAGCTGATTATATGTCAAAAATTTGGCATGCTAGACTTGGACATATCAATTATAGGAAATTGCAAGATATGGTTAGAGGGTTAACAAAAATCTCACCATTTGAAGGAGTTTGTGAAGAATGTGTGCTAGGGAAACATCAATAAGATCCTTTTCATTCAGATAGTGATAATGAAGAAGATGTTTCTCCTGCTAGACAAAAGACAAGAAGTATTGAAGAAATCTATAGGAAAGGCTGAAAGATCCAAGGAAGGAATGGTTGTGCTCTCATGGCCAAAGCATTACAAGAAAATGATTCAAAATCCTAATAGGAAGCTTGTGGGAAGAAAGAATGAGAGCAAGCTATGAAAGAAGAATATAATGCATTAATGGGAAAAAAACTTGAGAACTTATACCTCAACCCCAAGGTAACAATGTTATTGGTTGCAAATGGGTTTACAAAACAAATTTTAGATCAAATGGTGATATAGAGAAATTCAAGGCTAGATTGGTTGCTAAAGGATTTAATAAAAAAGAAGGTGTTGATTATGAAGAAACATTTATTCCTGTCATTAAAATAAATACAATTAGAGTTATTTTATCTTTGGCTGCAAGTCTTGGGTGTCATGTTCATCAAATGGATTCAAAAAATGCTTTCTTAAATGGAGATTTATATGAAGAAATATATGTGGATCAACCTCAAGGGTTTATAGATTAGCAACATCCTAATCATGTTTTTAGATTAAAGAAGTCTCTCTATAGACTTAAGCAAGCACCAAGAGCATGAAATGAGAAGATTGACAAGTATTTTTAGCTTCATGGGTTTAAAAATTGTAAATCAAATCAAAATATTTATGTGAAGAAGGTGAAAGATGTCATCATCATTGTTGCAATTTATGTAGATGATTTACTCATTATTGAACCAAATATTAGTTTAATCAATGATTTGAAATCGGCTCTCAAAGGGGTATTCTATATGACTAATTTGGGTGAACTAACTTATTTTCTTGGCTTGTAAATTAGTAGGCTTCATGATGGGTTGTTCATCTCTTAAACAAAATATGTTTTGGATCTTTTAGAGGAATTTAACATGCTTGATTGTAAGCTAGCCCCTACTCCTTTCCCATCCAGAGTCAACTTTACGAAGGAATGCATCTACAAGAAAGTAGATCCTACTCTATATAGACAACTTGTTGGTAGCTTGGTTTATCTATCTCATTCTAGACTAGACATTTGTTTTGCAATCAATCTGGTATCTTGATTTATGCAAGAACCCAAAGAAAGTCATTGGATGGCTGCCAAGTGAATTTTGTGATGTGTTCATGGAACAATGTACTATGGTATACATTGCAATTATAAGTCCCTAGTTTCTTTCCTTGGCTTTATAGATTTAGACTGAGGTGGTGATATTGATGATAGAAACACTACTGGAGGCTCTATTTTTAAGCTTGGCTCAAATCCAATCATATGGAGCAGCTAAAAAACAAGCAACTACATCACTATCTTCTTGTGAAGTAGAATATAGAGCAGCAAAAGAAGCAGGAAAAGAAGTCATTTGTCTTCGACATCTTTTATGTGAGCTTGGCTTTGAACAAAGTTCAACTACTACTTTGTATTGTAATAATGAAAGTTCTATACAAGTTGCAAGCAATCCTTTATTTCATGCTAAAACAAAGCACATTGAAATGCGATGTTCACTATATTAGGCATCTTGTTCAAGAAAATATTGTTAATCTTTAATTTTGTCCAAGTGAAAATCAAGCAACATATATATTTACTAAGAGTATGCTTGAGGCTAAATTTCTCAAACTATGGAGTATGCTTGGTATGATTGAGGTGAACATTAAGGGGGGATAGTCATATAATGTTCGGGCTCTTCCTGTCTTTTTTGTATTATTTTTGTAGCCAATCTTAAGGGGGGATGTTAAGGGTTAAGATTGTCTAGAATAATCTAGAGAAGAGGCTTCCTAGAGCCTTCCATTGTACAATCTAGATTAGATGTAGAACATTCTAGGATATATAATACTCTAGAAAAGGAGTTTCTAGATTTTGGTACTACATGTATAAATATGTGATGTATGCATGCAGGATGTGTATTGTTAGAAGACATTTGAAAGTGTGATGTATGTAAGCAAGCTAGATTAATAAATTGTTGTTTATTAGTTATATATCTCCATTTTTTGGCTCTATTTTTCCCTACTTTCTACATTAAAATAGTTATTACTTTGGTTTTTATGTTGTTTATGGCCTATTTTAACACTTTTATGGTTTCTCTAATCTTTCTACCCTCTACAATCACTTGTAGTTTATTTCAAATGGAATGAATGTCATGCAATCATATCCTTTTTGTAGAACTAGTGTTTAATCACATGGATGATAAATTATTCCCACACAATACTCTTAATTTGGTCATAAAAAACTATGATCTTTATCTAGGGAGGCTGCAATTTGTAATAAATTGGGGTTTTTGTGCATTTAATTTTCCATAAAGAGGTTCCTCTTTGAGAAGGATGAGTGAAAATTAAATTTTACATACATAATCTAGTTGAGGTCAGAGAGCGTAGTCTAATAAATTTTTTAATAAATATAAACACCTTCATCTATTAATCACACCCTAGAACATATCCTAGTGTAGCCTCATATCTATTTTTGAAGAGTAGAATAATGAAGAAACTAACATAGATGTTTTGAAGCATTAGATAGTAGCCAAAAAGATGGGGGCTAGTCGCAGAGTACAAAATCGACAACCAACATAGATGTTTATGTAGAATAGGCCTAAATTTTGGTATCGACATGGAAATTGTAAAGTGACAAGACCAAATTACACTGCAATTCTTTTCTCTAGCTTTTTGTGAATGCAGTGATCAATACATTACTACTTCTTATTATGTCTTTGATATCTAGCGATTCATATTGGGCCTCATATGGGTTAAAGAAGTTGACACTTTTAGTGTCCTTATTTTTTATTGCTTTTTTCATTTTTTAAACTACGTTTTAATTTTTATCTTCTTTTTGTTCTTACAGATTTAAATTAATTGATATAATTAGTTTCATTTTGAACATCAATGTTTTTTATCATATTGTAGGATTCATAAGAATGTAAGAGAATAAGAGGAGAAGAAAGATAATAGATCACAAAATATAATTGAAAAAATTAATGTTCACAAAATTTCTTACACAATCAAATTTAGATACTACAACATAAATCTTGAATATTATTTATTTTTCACTTTACATAATTTGTCATACATACTCAATCGTAGTTAATTATTTTTAACTACACACCTTCTTTGATCTATTTTTTCCTTTTAAAATGTGATGAATTATTATTAGTTTACTTACTTTGTCATCTACTTATTATCATAATTAATATATATTGAAAGAAATATGCTCATGTTATTAGACTACACCTCTAAATATACATTTTCATTAAAAATTCAAAAAACATAAATTTCAAATATCCTTTCTAAACTAAAATTAAAAATTAAATAATCTTATTTTATTTGTTTAATTAAATTATATTTATATGTCATTTTTTTTGTTACAAAATTGAATATTTCACAAAAACTACCAAGGGGGCCTCTTCTTATACCACCCAACGCTCCTCCTTATAAAATCCAAATGCTATATCCTAAATGTTGCTTCCTCATAGAAATTGGATTTGATGGATGATCTAGAACTCCTCAAACAAGGAAAAAATCATATTGTTATTAAGGTTCTTGTAGAATGCTTTGGGATTCCTCATGCACTACCTTTTAGGGTTATGACTTCCTATGCACAGGTAACCTCAATTGTATCTTTTTCTATATATGGGTCTTGTCTTGCCATAATACTGTGATGCTTAACTTCATTTTTTACTTGAAGATTTTTCTCTATTTTATCAATTCGATGGGATTATATTCTTAAATGATCTTGAATGTGCTTCACTTATTATTGTTGTGTTTATAGGAAGGTCTTCTTTAGCTTCTTTTTTCAACATCTCAAATATATCCTTTTCCTTTTCTTTTGACATGAGAGCCTATTCAATGTGCTTCTTTTTTCCTTTACGTCATTTTGGGTCAATATATGTACAATGTCTCCATCTCTTCTAACTAGGGTTTAATGGATAGATTTAGTCATTTGCAACCATCACTTTATTATTTGTGTCAATTTCAACAACTATAAGCCTTTGGTAAAAGGTAATAATTTGCAAATTTACATATTTTTTAGAGGGTTATTTTGTTGTTTATTGTGATTTTTTTCATGACCATAAGGATAGTATAGTTTTTAAGGATTAAGAATAGGATTTACATCCTCTTTGTATTGGCTCCTACATACTCCCACTCATTTAACTTAGATGGTCTACACATATTCTTCTAGTACTAGTAGTATTGAGTATACTCTCCCTCATTGGTCTCAGATGGTCTACACATATTTTTCTAGTACTAGTAGTGTCTAGTATTTGGTTGAGATGGTCTTCTCTGGCCTTACACTTTTCGATTAAATATACTCATGTGGTTTTTGATAATCCTATACTTCATAAAGGTGGCCTCGCAAACACTATTGTTTCTCATATCTTATATGCTTGTATTTTAGTGGACATTTATTTCTGCAAAGATAATTTTGGAGAAATTCCTCATAAGATTAGTGAAGATTGTAGAATGCAATATTTTGTAGACTCAAAAACATTCATTTTTATTGTAGAAGCTACATTGCTACAAGACATTTACCTCTTCTTGTCATCTCAACTCTTATTGATTATCATCCTCAACTTGGTGGACAAATGATCATGTGATGGCTTAATAGTTTCTCTTGTTAATTTAAATAAATTCTACACATTCATATTCATGTATACTGTTTGAAGTGATTTAAATTGTTCATCCTCCCTTGAAAATTCTTTTTGAATGTGATCAAGAATCTACCTAAATAGTTGTTCAACACAAATAATAATATTCTACTAAGAAGCTTCTCCTTCTATGGCTAGCTTATAAAATAAATAGCCTTGACGTTCTATTTCAATATTAGATATATCTTTGAATCTTGTATAATGTTTGAAGTGATTTAAATTGTTCATCCTCCCTTGAAAATTCTTTTTGAATGTGATCAAGAATCTACCTAAATAGTTGTTCAACACAAATAAGAATATTCTACTAAGAAGCTTCTCCTTCTATGACTAGGTTATAAAATAAATAGCCTTGACGTTCTATTTCAATATTAGATATATCTTTGAATCTATTCCAACTAAGATGTTTCTTAATTGACTGCTCTATTTTTTAGGTCCATTTATAACCTTTTTGTTGCGAAAGTGATATGTTAGGTTGGTCTTCAAATCTTTCTGAGCAATTTTTATTTTGATCTATAAGAATTGGAGTTCTTTCCCACTTATATTGTAAAACATCATCAATTTTACCTTAATATGGTTTCCCTCGATCTATACAAAATTAAAGCTCATGTGCTTCTTTTTAAGTTATAATATGCCAGCTTGGTAGTCATGTAAGTTATGCTAAAGATTTTGAACACCAACCTCACTGTTGTTATTCTTTCGCAATCAAGGCTCTGATACTGTTACCCATTTTTACCACGTGCTTCTTTAATGTCTACACCACGCACGAGAAAGAACAACTAATGTGATTCACACTTCTATTATAGAAATAAATCGACTCAATCTCATCATAAATGTTAGGTAGAGATTGTGTCACCAGAAAACATAGAATAATGGCATTTTGACTTGTAATCACTTGGATTATTTCTAAGTAGTTTGAGAGATAATATAATATGTTTATCCGTGTTTACACAGCTAAGCTTGTTCTTAATGAATAGAAAAATGGTGTGGAATTCTGATGCAGGAGCTTTTAGTTGGTTTCTGATACATGATTTTTTTAGTTTTTTAAGCCTTAGAAAGTTGACTATTTCCATGTTATTCAAGAATAAGAAATTAAAAGTCTGTGTTATGTCCTTTAACCTAAAGCAAGGACTGAGTATTCCCTTTTGACCATAACTCGGAAAAGATTTATGTTCTTGACAGATGCTCTTGATCCATCTCTGCATTTCATAACTCTCCACGTCTGTTAGATTGTTTCTTCAGTACCAATCCTTCAATCTCATCAACAAATAATGGTATTATACAATGATCCTTCCAAGAAATTTTGTAATATATTGCAGAGAATTCGAAAACCAAAAAAAATTTAGAAATTGGAATATAAATTATAGATTTTTCATGTAGTCAGAGAAGGAATCAAATCCGGTGAAACACAAGATTGCCATGACATTAAATAATGCCTACTATCAATTCACAAAGAAGAAACTCTTGAGGTGTGAAAGATAGTTTATTGCTATCGTATTCTGGAATATTAAATGAGTGAGGCTTAACCTACTTGTTGACTTCATAATTCTGCAATAATACATAATATGTTGAAGACATAATATAGTTTTGTTATAAAATGTTGGTGTTACTTCACATTATTATGACTCTTTAATTTCCTTTTATATAATTAATATAATTTTTTATACTAATATATTATGATTAATAGATTGTATATTTTGTTTAACAATTTAATTTTCATCAACATATTTATAACAAAATCATATAATTGAATTTAAGAACTTGATATAATAAATAATTAATAACAAGAATTTTATTTTCATTTATACAAGCAATATATTATTCACAAGAAGCTGACTTTAAATTCTTTTAAATTACATTTCTTTTAATTTACTCTAGATGACATACCACTGATATACCAGTTTAAATTTATTATCTCTGCTAATCTCTATTATATAATGACAATAATCATAAATAAATACAATCTTATTTTATAGAAAGATTATTATTTTGCAAACATGTTTTCTCAAATTAGTTCGAAGTTGTTTGTCATAAGACTATTTTAACATAAAATAATATTTGTAATATAAACACCTGTATGAAAATTGTAATGTGGTTTGCCTCCACATTAAAAATTTAAAAAAATGCTTGTCAGCTATCCTTTTACACCTTGGCAATATTCCATATAATATAATACTACCATTGTTCAAAAGGCAAATGAATATGATTTATATGTCTTGAAATTGCTGTCTTATAATAGATACGAGGCAGTCTTGGACCAGTCGCTCAAAAAAAAAAAAGGTCTTCAAAATCAATGGTTTGAGATTGTGTCAGAGTTATGTGTATTGATTTTATCATTTTGTTGAATGAGTTTACCACAATGTCTGCCAGATTTCAAAACTGAGCATTAAAAAAAGCCCACACTTCACTGTCGAATTTTGATTTAGAGGAGCCATTTATATGTTAGTTTAAAAAAAACATGTTAGAGTCATCTAGGATATGTACAGATCAATTACATTAAAAATTGGTTGAACAATTATTTGTTAACTTTTAACAATATTTGCGATGTATAGTTTTTTTAATTGAAAATTTAATAATTATTTCCAGATTTCAATTTTACATTTATTACTATCCTCTTTCATTGGTAGAATTTTTCGCCATTAAATTTGTTTTTTATACTATTCTATTCATTGTTGCCATTATTAAGGAGCATTTCATTTACAAATTATTTATTAGTTTTTTAATATATTGTACATTTTTAAAAATTATTTTAGTAGGTAAAAGTCATGAGATTCAAGATTGTGTTTAGATTTTAAAAACCATTTTAATTGGACACAAAGATCAGAGATGGATATGTATCCTTGGTATAGCCCTTACATAAATATCTCAAGTACTTTAACCAATTTTAACTCTTCTTTTCTTATTTAGGAATTTATGACTTTGCTCTTATATTTCCTTGTGAATATAACCTAAAAATTTAACTTGACTACAATCAAGTTGTTAGAATGAGAAGAAGTATGTTTCATTGTATTTACTTATCTCCTATTAACTTTAATTTTAAAATCAAATAGTCTATTAATTTTTTTTTTAACAACTAAAAATATGTCACTTATTAAGATTAAACTTCCATATATAAAAGGTTTAATTTTATTTACTGTAATATTATCAAATCTCATTGATCAATATCAACCAATATTGTCAATATATTTATATTTATCTATTAAGATATTTTTATCTACTAATATCTTTTTTATAATATATTTACCATCAAACGAAATATGCAATTTATTAATAGATTTTTTAATGTACATATAATAAATACATTTGAAATATTTTTACAAATAATTTAAAAAGTAATTCAATGATAGAAAGTCTTAATGTAATGCCTCGCCAAGGAATCCAAAAGAATTAACCTAAAGTTTTACTAAATTTGCCAAACATTTTTTTAAAAGAAAGAATAACATACACATCAATTATAAAGTAGTGGAAGCAATAACATACAATCATACAGAAGCAAAGATAACAAATTACAATCCATAATGATCCCAAGATGTTGAATCACATTTAAGTTTAATTAATACTAAGTCTAATAAATACCACATCCACATGAAAGAATAATTACAAGTCCAAGTCCGTTTAAATAATATACATTTGTTCTGAATGCCACTTGGCAATAAAATTTGAAATGCACAATCATCCACTATACATGTTATAGGGCATGAAAGGATAAAAGAATATAAATTTATAAAATAGGTCACATCATCCCTTTCAGATCCATGAAACAAAGTACAATACAATAAGTAAAGATCATCCACCATAAAAATATAACCATCCATCATAAAGATATATCCATCCATCATAATACACAAGGATAGAATGAAAGGAAATAGAGACAAAGAATGCCATGGATGGATGTCAATGGTAAGAGTAAAAGGCACTACCACCCGATCGCATGGTCCCAAATAGGATATCAATCCCAAAAATCAAAAGTAATATCTAAGTTAAGGAGACACCAAAAGTAATCTAATTCAAAGGCTCCAATATAAATCAACATCTAGACTTAGAGGAAAACAAAGACAAGTAGGAAATCTACTATGTAAGTAGGCAAGTGTCATCACACAAATCAATGCTAGAGTTACCTTGGTAGTCTAACATGACCACAACCCCCTAGTGACTCTGAGTGGCACTACTATCCTCTCATACTAACAAGGCATACTAATGATGCATGGTCACAACCAAGCATTCTCTCTACTCCCATCCTAGTCTGTACTAACACTTGAGGCATGGGCGAGAACATACAAAGACTCTTATTAGGTTGATTTTACTCTTATTTATTGTAGTGTTTTCACTTATTAAACAACTTACAATGGGTTACCCTGGTAGCCACTTTGGGCCCCAAACTCTATTGCGAGCCACTTCCTGAAATCACATATAGATAACCTACCCTAAGCTCATGAAATCATAAATCAAAGAATCATAGTATTTCTAGTAGTCTTATACAAGTGACTAAAAATCATCAAAAGATAAATCACAATAACCCATTAGTTCTTTACAAGCAACTAGAAAGCATCTCAAAAATACTGATCGAAGACTCAAAAAGGTTAAGTCAAATATATCATGACATCCTTTTAATTATCCCACAAGGACACTGAAAACAATAACAAACAATACCAACAAACTCATCAAAGAGCATACCAACACATTACCATGGTTGAGTTTAAAAGATCAAGATCAAATCAGCATAATACCACAATCAAAGAACTCCCAAGCCTTTGGTAGATGTCCTAAAATTGGTCAACACTCTAGTCATCCCAAACCCAAAATATAGACAACATACACATAACATAGTAGTTTCATAGTTTGGTTTGATTTTGAAAGCACATAGTGTTGAGTAAACAGTAAGGTAAAGTTTTTATTTCAATGTATGTTTCAAGTAGATGAGGTTCACAGTTTACCCTTACAATTTAACTGATTCTTATATTTGAATAAAATGCACAATTACCCCTATTCAATTTTAAATCCATTATTCCAAAATAATATAAGGGTAATTATTTATTTAAATTATTAAAATAATACTGATTGATTCTCAAATAAAATAATTTACAATTTTATTAAAATCAGTAATAATAATAATAATTAAATGAAATTAAAACTTCATTGAATAACTTCTATTATTAATTAAACTTAATTAAATTACATTTAATTAAATCAATTAATAATTATATAAAAAACTATATTAATCATTCATTAATTATTTATTAAATTATTAAATATTAATAAAATTTATTTAAACATTAATAAAAATTATTAATAATTTTAATAACTAATAATTATTCAAAATAATAAAAATTAACATTTATTAAAGTTTATAATTTAAAAATAATAATAATAAGCAAACCAAATTTTTAAGGCCTGTATGGCCTGCTATCATGTGACCGACATAACTCGCTATTGTAGCAAGGTATTGGTGTGTTAGTAGTACCTGCTGTCACAGTAGTACTGCTACTAAAGAATTACATGCTATGAGAGGGGTGGGCGAGGGGGGCGGGGGGCGGGAATAAAAGGTAAAAAGAGGGAGGTGGGGTTTTGATGGCTCCACCTCCTCCAAACTATTAGTATTATTTTAAAAAAATTTAATATAAAATTCATTATTTTATAAATTCAAAACAAAAACCTTCCCCCAAATATATATATATATATATATATATATATATATATATATATATATATATATATATATATATATATATATATATATTGTTAACATAATTTCTATCCATACTCTGATAGGAAAATTATAGCGAACCAATCAAATTTTCTATTTATTTCCATTATGTTCAAAACCCTTCCTAGTTTAAAGTAATTTCTTTTATCTATAGAACGAGGACTTTTTAATAATTTCAATCCTCACAAAAATAGAGAAAATGATATGAATACTAGTACATTTAGATGGAAGATTGAAAGATTCATACAATGAACTTTGAAAGATAGACTTCAATAATTAAGAAGAAGACAGGAATAATAAACATAATTTACTAGGTGAATCAAAGCACAAGAATCTACTTGGTTTTGATACTAAACTTGCAAACACCCAAAAGATTGTGAGAGAAATTTCTTCTCTCAAAACCTTCTGTTTGAAAAATTCTTCTCAAAAATTCTTGATCCCTTGAAAATAAACCCTCAATTGCTGATAAGGAGTTCTCTTCTAAATTTGGGGCACTAATTGTGCGATCACTCGAGAGGACTCCTTGCTCACAACTTTTTAACTCCTTATTAACTTTTTCAAAACTTCATGCACACTTTATGCAATTTTAAATATCTTTATTTAAATTTACTTGCCTTCTCTTTTTAAATTAATTTATTATATTTTAATCTCATGCATACTTTATGCAATTTTTAAACTCTTTGATAAATTAATATCTTTTTCGTTCTTTAATTTATTTTCAAAGCGTTAATTGATAAAATATTTATTAACTTAAGTAATAATAATATTTGACATTTATTTACAAATGATCTCCTAAATATATTATTATTAAATTAAATAGATATTTTTACGCTCTAAAATAAACTATAATTTTATCTTTAAATTTAATTCTTTTTATTTTATTAATTTCTCAATTAATTAAATATAAAAAAATATCATAATAATTTTCCATTAAATTGAATCATTAATTTAATCTTTTACTTAAACTTAATTAATAGAAAAATCACCAAAGATCCATAGGATGAAATACGAAAACCCATCATAAAAATCCACATACAAGATCAAACTAAAGGGTTATAATCATGAATTTATGTCATACGACACATTCGAAAGGTAATCATTTCAGTACTTGTCCTAATTTTTTAGGACAAATGAGTTTAAAGGTTAGGATTTGGACTCAAAAATTTATCTCCCCTCTCTTACCATTGAGATAATGCAATAGGGTATGCTCATCTTGGCAATTTAGGAAAGTTGATACCTAGTACCTATAATCTGCATAAAATTCATGCATGTACAAACACATATATTCTAAACTAAATAGGCAATTGTAGGGGGTGGTGCATCATATAGATCCCAGCTAGTAGGTGACTACGACTCCCTTCCTTAACCACATCTAAAATGTCATACATAAAGAAAATACACACACACACACACACACACACACACACACACACACACACACACACACACACATGTAGTATGGGGTAAGTATACATAAGAAATCACATATGATAATGCATCTAACTAAACATCATCAAATAACTGAAATCATTGTAATAATCATCATCATGTATACATGAAGTAAATAGTATCGAGTAGTCTCATCATAAAATCAATTGAATATGAAATAATATCTAATAATTTGAAAGATAATGCTAGTAGTCATCAAGTATAAAACTAACCTCAAAGAGTTTGGCAATAATAACAAAATGTAAACTAGGTAGACACTAAAACGATCCCCCCAGACTTAGGCTTACTCCTGGATGCCTATAAACAAGTAGGGATATAAATCCTATAAATCAAACACATCCTCTCATGTAGCTAATGACTCATTAGTAGGGTTCCATTGAAACCTTACCTTCTCTATGATTTGACCCCTGAGGGTCAACTCCCACTGCTCTAGAATGCAAACCAGCTCCAAAGCCAACTGCATGTCCTCTACCTGCAAGGCATTCCAATCAAGAACATGTAGCACATTAGGAATATAGTGCCTAAGTATAGAAAGATGGAACACATCATGAATGCTAGCTAGGTTGGGTGGCAAAGCAAGATGATAGGCAACTAGACCTATCCTCTCAAGAATCTCAAATGGTCCCACAAAGCAAGGTGCTAGCTCCAAACCCTTTCCATAACAGATCAAACTCTTCTCTAGATGCACTCTCAAGAAATTTTTCTCTCCCATAGAAAACTGCTTATCCGTCCTATCAGCATCGACATAATTTTTTGCCTATCCTATGCTATAGACACGTGATCTTGAATACGCACTACTTATTGCTCCATATCATGAAGCACCTCAAGACGCAATAGGATGTGATCCTCAAGACTATCCCAACTCAAAGGTGTATGACAAGGATGACCATACAAGGTCTGAAACGGTGGCATACCAATAGAATTGTGATATTTGTTGTTATAAGAAAACTCCACTAGGTAATGATATTCCTCCCAAAGAGTCTGTCTATCCATCACAAACATCCTCAACATATCCTCCAGAACTTGATTCATTCCCTCAGTTTGCTCATTTTTCTCTAGGTGATAAGTTTAGCTGAAGTTCAACTTGTAGACACCTAAAAATCCTTTAGAAAATAAAGTATTTTTATTTTCTGAAAAAGTCCTGATGACATCATCATTTATTAATTAATTAATTAATTTTTATGCCATTAAATCCCTTTATCTTAATTAAAAATATTTAATTAAGGAATCCCTCCCAAAAATGTTTAAATCTTATTTAAACATTATTTCCTTATTTATTAATTATTTAATTAATAAATTGACCAAAAATCCTTTAGAAAATAAAGTATTTTTATTTTTTGAAAAAGTCCTGATGACATCATCATTTATTAATTAATTATTTAATTAATTAATTTATTTATTTTTATGCCATTAAATTCCTTTATCTTAATTAAAAATATTTAATTAAGGAATCCCTCCCAAAAATGTTTAAATCTTATTTAAACATTATTTCCTTATTTATTAATTATTTAATTAATAAATTGACCAAAAATCCCAAAATAAATAATTAATTTATTTTTGTCCCAAAAGTTGGCCAATTTCCTTAAGACTAATAACCTCTTCCAAAATTTTTTAATCCTTCTTTAATTTCGATTAAAGGCTAATCTCATCATTTCCTACCCCTAATCCCAACTCAAAATATTTAATTAAGATTAAATATTAATCCTCATGTTTATTAAAAATATTTTAATAAATATCTCCTCAACCCAAACCCTTGAAATAAATAAAACTTTATTTATTTCATAAAATCTTATCCTAGGAAATTCTAGACTATTCTAGAAAGTCTTTATCCTCATCCAAAGTCTAGACTCTTCTAGAAGATTTCTTTAAACCTAATCCTAATCCTCTCCTAACCTTGTCACATTCCCTAAACATGGGTTAAGAATTGCTAACCCAAGCCAAAGTTAACAAATATCTCCTCTTTCACCCACCCTCATTAAATGCCATCCACTTGCCTATCCCTAAGCTAATCCTAAACCATCCTAATCCATCCTCTAATCATTTGCACAAGCCTAAGCAAGCTTAAAACCCTCCTAATCAAGTCCAAGTCGAAATTGCTCTCATCACCCTCAAAATATCTCAACCATAAAACTTTATGAAGCCCACCAGGCCATAAATGACTCTTCCAAGCCCTTTTATTGCTCTTACAAAGCACTTATGAAGGGTCTTTATGAAGATTTTATCCCTTGAGCCTCCTTTGTTGACTTATCCTTCCCCTTTCCTCCATCCTCTCACCATGTGACATGTGTCACTCCTTGATTGGTTGTAAGGAAGCACAATCCATGTGCTCTCCTCTCATGCAATCTAAGTCCTCCATGAGCTTTTTCCCATCCTTGCATCTTAGCCCTCAATCCCTCAAGCCTCTTGCCTATAAATTGGATCCTTCCCCTTTGCAAAATAACACAATCCATGAAGTAAAGTTATAATGCTATTTTGAGAGCCAAATCCATACTTAAGCCATCTATCCACACCAAAAATCCACAATCATCCATTGAAGCCTTTGAAAGCATATTGAGCATACATCCTATCCATTTAGATAAAGCTACTCAACAAGAGAGCTTCTTATTGAGAGAGTCCATTAATGGCTCATATTCTCAATTGAGAGCTCATCTTAGTCTATCTTGAAGTTTATGAATTTTGTTTAGTTTGTAGAAGCTTTATTTAAATTTGGTTTCTATTAGCATACTAACATTGTTCATATACATTTTGGCACACCCGGTGGGACTCCGCATGGGTCATCTTCATTAGTTTTTTTAGTCAAGTTTTGTATGTCATTTGCTGATTTTGGCTAATTTTGCTTGTTTTTGTGATTGGTAGTATTGTATAAATTAGTTTTGTAGGTCCACATGAGCATGAAGAAGACAAAGGAACTCATAGTCTATCTCATAGTATTTGCAGATTTTTCAAGCTTATAGGTGGACAAAGCACTTGGAATTCTTCTTCCTCTTCTTGTCTATATTCTTCTTATTCCATCTACTTCTTCTTCTTTTTCTTGTGGGAGATCTTGGCCATTTTTTTTTAAAGAAGCAAAATCATGCACACTTCTTTTTAGTGCTTAAAATGAACCCCCAAATCATACTTAAATCCATTAAAAAATTAAAAAATTGCAAAAAAGAAAAAATCTTTTAACAAGTGAAACTAAACCAATCTAATCATTTGCATCCTTGTAACATCAAGGTTTTAGATGCATTCATGCAAAGTTAGGAACACTTCATTTTTGGGAATTTAAAAAGAACTTCAAGTTTCCATTTCAAAAGGTTCAAAATCAATACTAAGTGCACACTAAAATCCAAATCAAACTCAAAGCATCAATCAAGGATAAAATGAACCTCATTTGAAAACATTTTAAAGTTCTTTTAAAAATCTCATGAAAACTAAGAGTCCTAAAAGTTTTGTTACTTGTTCCAAACAAATGTCTTGTTGCAAAATCTTGAATGTTTCTTAGGTTTTTCATGCATCAAAACAATCTAGGAATATAATTTTTGGGCTTAAAACATGCAAACTAGAACACAAAATCTTGAATGAAAAGCAAAGTCCAAAGAGTCATTTTCACTTTTGAGTCCAAAAACAATCTTGAATGATCTAAGGTTAAATCAAAGCACTTCAAAGTTCTTAAAACAACACATAAAATCTCAATCTTGAATGCTCAAAGGAAAAAACTTGAATGTTTAATCACTTGTCTTTGAATGCATGTTGCTAAAATCACTTTTGAGTGCCATGGATTAAAATCAAAGTTTTTTTTTTTTAAATTTATGAATGCATGATTAAAACAACAAATCCAATCTTGAATGCCATAGATCAAATAATCATCTTTTGGAGCATAAAAAGAATCTACATTTTTGTAATCTTTTAAGTTATAAAAACAAATAAAAATGCTTTGAGTGAGTTTGTCATTGGACTCACCCTCTTTAATCACCCATCAATTTAACCATTGGTTGCAATCTCAGTGCCATCTATGGGGATGGGTCCACCTAAGAGGGTGTTAAGTGCTCCACACAAATCAAACTCCACTCACTTGGGTTTTTAGTGGTTTTTCTAAGTTAGAAAATTCCTTGAATGCACATTAATCTTGCTCACACTTCATTTGGGCATAAAAATTGGACAAATCTTGACGTGGAGGGCCTCCGGGCACGCGCTTGAAATCGAATCTCACACACCTTTGTTTTGGGCTTAAAATAAACTCACACTCAATCTTGAATGCCTTAAAGAAAAATCAATCGATACTTGACGTGGAGGGCCTCCGGGCGCACGGGTTTACCTTCTTGTTGACCCTAACTCTTCTTCTTGTTCGCATTCTTCGATCAATTTTATTTTTGTCGACGCTTCAAAGTTGGAATAAACATTGTATCTTAAACATGAGTGCTTGCAAAGTCTAGATCAAAAAACTTAAGCGTCAGTTGGTAAAAGAACAAGCGTGTTTTTTTAGCCCAAGATCATCCAAGTCTTCTCTCCCCTTGTCGTCTTTCGAGGCCATCTTGGGTGCATAAGATTAGGATCCAAAATCTTGTCTTAGCTTTTTAAGAGGCCTGCTTGGGGATTTCATCACCCCTTGGGACGACCTCAACTCCAGCGTTCCGACAGAGTATAAAGATAAGGAGGTGAATCCAAAGACACCTCTCTTGGGATCAAAATTTTGTCACTCAGGCTAAGCCTCAAGGAACTTTATACCCTTGAGAAGTGAAAGAGGAGAAGTGGGTTACCGCTCCTCTCGATTGTGTGACATCTTTTTGGTTTCATCTACGGATTTGGGCCTCACGTACCTTGCATATATCGAGGACTCCCTAGCTAAACCAAATTTCATCCTTGTAGAAAGCTTCCTAGGATGTTGGTGTGTTTGACGTGCTTGCTGAAAACTTTTGTCTACTTGTTTGTTCATAGATTTTGAATGAATGTTTGCCAATTTTGGTCGAAATCTCAGAAAAGTAGAAATCTCCCAGCGCAAGGCATACTTAGCGTAGTCACTACCTTATCAAAAAATTATCCAAGCTCCCCTGCTGCAACCGAATCTATCTAGTTCTTTGCCTTAGAAAAATCCCAAATCCAAAGTCCATCCAAATCATCCCCCTAGCCAGCTAGCAACCCAATCCAAAATCACCCAAGCCTTTAAAGAGTTATTGTCACTTTGCCAAAATTTTCTATCCAATCAATCTATCCTACCAATCAACCAATCTCACCAAGGTTATCCTCTGACAGAGCATTGTCTAGGGTAATCTAGCTTTGTCACTTGCATCCCTCATCACCTTGAGCTAAAGGTTGGGATCCACAAGTGGTCAATCTCGTGTCATGCCCATAGGATCATTAGTCTATCCTCAAGTTGACACAATCACCACGAATCCTGCACATAGGAAAGAAAAACTCTCACTTTTTGATAGCATACCCTTGAAGTCTTCCACCCACAAGAAAGCCAAAAATCTCTAGCCAATCCTCCTTAGGTCTGTCATACAGCTTTGACTCTCCCTAGGAAATCTTTCATCAGCCAATCCAAAATCTGTGCTTAATCCAAATCCAACCATGAGCTTCCGTGTTCATCCATATGCAAGACCCCATCCCCATCAAACTCATCATCAAAGCATGAAGTACCAATCCTATCATGATGTGTTTGGTCGCATTGTCCTTGCTCCCGCCACCTCCTATTCCAATGATGATAAAAATCTTGTTGACTATGACGGGTATATTGAAAGCCTTAGAAACATTCCCCCAAGCATCCCCCAAAATCCAAGAGTTATTCCAAACTATCTAGTCATGCCATCCGATATTCCAGCTTCCCCTCCATCACCCCATCAACCAAGCTTCCAATCTTCCACCCCCATCACACTAGCGATTCCTGTCAATCCACCTCCACCTTCGACACACGAGTCTCCAAGGAATCTCCTAGAGGAAATACAAGAAAAGTTGCCTCCAACAGTCGATAAGCCATGACATCTAATCCAACCATGTGAAGTAGTCAGTGATGAATCTTCCCCATCTATAATATCACCTCCATCTCCCATAGCTATCATCCCCATACCATCCATCAAATTGCTTAAAATCCTTCCACTTCCCGCAAGCATCAAAATCCCACCACCTATCAAATCCCTCCAAATCCTATCCACATCACCTCCAAGCATTTCCCAAATCTCTCGTAATGACCCTTATGTATCCATCTTCTACTCACCCATCTCCACTACCGAATCCCCCATCTATCCATCCGCTGCCTTTGAAGAATCCATCCCTTCACCTCCTATCGCACCATCCACTCCAAACCAATCCTATCAAGATCCTTCTCAAAAGCATGTTGACATCCCCCAAAGCATAAATGAAGATATCATCGTACCATGTCTTCCATCCATAGTGCAGTCACCATCTCCTCTATCTCTAAAACCTCAAGCCATATCTCCTCCACTACAAGATATCTTGTCATCCCACCAGCTACATCAAGATCCTATCCTTCCATCTCCCCCGCTCCATGCTTCCATCTTACGACCTATCCAAGCTATTCCACCATCTATAATCTACCCTCTTGGTTCACTTACATTCATCCACGGTGGCCCTCTCTCAGCAGAAGAATTAAGAACAATATCTCCCCATTGCAATACACCTAATAAATCACTTCTACCATTTTCTGCAAGCAAAAAGTTTCCTCCGCTTGCTCAAATGCTCAATCGATGGCATTATCAAGGTCAAGGTTTAGGACCACAAGAGCAAGGAATCAGAGAGCCTATTATTGCACAAAAAAATCTAGGATTTCATGGTCTTGGATATGTATTCAAAGGCTCACCATCTAAAGGTGTTGGTACACCACACCCCCAAACCAAGCCTATCTCCAAGCCCACCATGCCAGCCTCCCATCACTCCTTCAAGAAATCTTATGTCACCCCCCCTCCACCATCTTTGCAACCCAAAAAAACCTACCATATCCCCCCTTCATCCGCTAAATCCATTTTGGGTCCCTATGTCCCAAAATCTACCATCCTCCATCCTCCTATCAGCCATCATAAAAATCCTATTCCATCCATTCCTATGCAAGATCAACAAAGGCACATATCAGGGCACATCATCCATCATCATCCCCCTACATGCTCTTTCATATCCTCTCCATCTCACAAAGCTTCTCCTAACCATATTCCCAAAGCTTACCACAGCAATGTGAATGCCAACTTCAAAATGCATAAAGCTAAAAATCCACATCCTAGGCAATCATATGTCTATTCTAAAAGACATACTCCAAAAAGGCAAAATCCAATCAAAGAATGCAAAACAATGCAACAGCCTATGAAAAGAAAATCCAAAACCATGTGGATCCCCAAGAAAAAAGTTGAAACCCAATGCATAATGGCGTCCACCATTGCAAATCCCCCATCTAGTGACTCATGTCCCCCATCTCCTAACTCCATCTTGGGTGCCTATATCCCCAAGCACGCTTCCACAAATCCTCCATCACACCCGCATCTACCATCTATCCTCCATATGCTCTTTTCACACCCATCCCAACATGTGCCAATGTTGCTCTTGCAAGCATCCCCATCTCATGCTCCTTTCCAACCTTTTCATCCCTCCATCTCTTACCATCAATCCCATCTAATCCAATCTATTGCATAAATCACACATCTGGTGTACCAACAACTAGCAACAAAATTGAACATTCCAACAGCTAGTGAAAAATCTCAAAAAAGCCAAAATAGCTGAAGAAAGCCAAAATCATTCTAGCTAAGTCCAAAGTCAAAAAGTCAAAAAAAGAAAAAGAAAAATAAAGCGTTCACTGTTGGCTATTCAAGCGCATTGGACAAGTACCATGATGAAAACTTGGCAAACAAGCGTCATGTGTAATCCCGCCATCCCTAGCTTAGCCTATCACCCTCATGCTTTTGGTCATCTCTTGACATCCAACTCCATCTTCCAATCTATCCACCTATCCTCCACCCTCCATCTTCCATCTCACATCGTCCATTAATCTCCTGCAACTTCAGCCAATCATCCCAGCTATCATCCATCTCCCTAGCCCCTTCATCTTTTTCCATCCTAGCTTCAATCCTATCACATCCATCATAAGAGCTCCTTCTGCATGTTATCTTCTGATTGGGGGCACTATATTCCTTGGAGATCTTGTCTTGTCCATCCTCCCTTGTCATTGGTATCTAGCTCTAGGCTATCCTCATGCAAACCCAATGTCATCTCTTTATATCTATCATAATCCTAGCTATCTACCATCCTATCCATCCATCTCATCCTGCTTCTCTAGCTATCCTTGGTCACAAAATATCTCCTCATCATTGGACGCATCTTGCCAAATCCATAACTTTCGCTATCACCCCACCCTTAGCTTTCGCATCTTGCACAACATCGAACCATCCCGCTATCCTCTCATCATGAGCTTTTTATCCATCTGTATCATACCTATCATTGGTCTGTTAGCTTGTACCATATCTTGATTAGCTCGCTTGTAAATATCTTGGTCTGTCAGCTTGTACATCCTCTTTAGCTTAGTACCGTTGTATCTATCCAACTTTCATGTTCGTTCCTCCTTGATTAGCATCTTGCACACATCGCACAACCCTTGGTTAGCTATTCCAATGCATCCTTTAGCTAGATCTCCTATCACCAAAGTGCTATCCTTCTTAGTTCAGCTTGCCAGACGCATCACCCATCCAGATCCATCAGCTTAGGTGCTCTCCAATAGATCCTTGTAGGATATAGCTTTCCTCATGTCTGATCTTGGTCCGTTAGTACCTCGTCCTACCCATCTCATTGGCAAACGGTTCTCTTTTGGATTTTCGCTTTCTTTTGATTTGGAATCTTCCCTTTTGGGTCTTGAAATATCTTTTCCAAGCAATCTCCTTGTTCCCTCCTCAAGGTTGCCACGATCTTCCATATCATGGTATACTATGAATGGGGCAATCAGAGCGTAAGGTCTTGATCATGTCTTTTGCTTGTTTTCTTTTTTGCTTGTGGGTTACCCAGTGTTGTTTCCACACTGCTTCCTCTGAGATGCATGTGTGATGCTATGGCAATCCTTGCGTGTTTATTTTGAGTCAGTTCGTCAGTCCTCTGGACAGTTGGTGAAAAGGCCTTGATGTTCTTGGTAACCTTGGCAATTAACCAATAGTCCTATAGCAAATCTAGTGCTCAACTACATGGTGGTACTTGTCTTTGAAGTATCCCCCCGGCTCAAAAAGCTTCAATGGTTTTCCTTCATCTCCATTATCCCCCATCCATATCCGGCATCTGTCTCTCCTACCCCAGCTTATGCATCAGTATCTCTTTGAATCACTCCTCACCTTTAGCTTTAGGGATCCACAATCCTAGTCTTAGGGATCCACCAATCCAAATCAATCCACCAAGCCTCATCTTTCGAGATCCACAATCCTAGTCCTAGGGATCTCCGAAACCCATCTTCCGCCAATTTGACTCTTTGAAATCCTGTTGCATCAGCTTTTTTAATCCCCTCATCCATCTTCCCATCCTGGATTCCTTTTATAGCGCTCCGCTCCTTCATCCTCTGCAATCCCTGAGATCTTAAGCTTGCTTCCTCTTGTGCCTTTGATTCTCCCTTTATCATTCTCCTGTAGTGAGAGTTTGAGCTAACCAAACCTCTTCTCTTAAGAAAATCTGAGTCTTCTTGCTCATCTCGAATTCTTGTACTTTTCAAGAAGTCATCGAGCCTCGCTTTCTCTCCCCACCGCCTTCTTGAGGGGGCATCTCACAGTCCATTCTCTCCTCTTCTGCTCTAGCCTTGGGCATCTTATTTTCTTATCTTTGATGCCATGCCACTTGCGGCATCACATCAAAGAGGGGCAAAATGTAGACACCTAAAAATCTTTTAGAAAATAAAGTATTTTTATTTTTTGAAAAAGTCTTGATGACATCATCATTAATTAATTAATTAATTAATTTTTATGCCATTAAATCCCTTTATCTTAATTAAAAATATTTAATTAAGGAATCCCTCCCAAAAATGTTTAAATCTTATTTAAACATTAATTCCTTATTTATTAATTATTTAATTAATAAATTGACCAAAAATCTTTTAGAAAATAAAGTATTTTTATTTTTTGAAAATGTCCTAATGACATCATCATTTATTAATTAATTAATTAATTAATTAATTAATTTATTTTTATGCCATTAAATCCCTTTATCTTAATTAAAAATATTTAATTAAGGAATCCCTCCCAAAAATGTTTAAATCTTATTTAAACATTATTTTCTTATTTATTAATTATTTAATTAATAAATTGACCAAAAATCCCAAAATAAATAAATAATTAATTTTTTTCCCAAAAGTTGGCCAATTTCCTTAAGGTCAATAACCTCTTCCAAAATCTTCTAATCCTTCTTTAATTTCGATTAAAGGCTAATCTCATCATTTCCTACCCCTAATCCCAACTCAAAATATTTAATTAAGATTAAATGTTAATCCTCATGTTTATTAAAAATATTTTAATAAATATCTCCTCAACCCAAACCCTTGAAATAAATAAAACTTTATTTATTTCATAAAATCTTATCCTAGGAAATTCTAGACTATTCTAGAAAGTCTTTATCCTCATCCAAAGTCTAGACTCTTCTAGAAGATTTCTTTAAACCTAATCCTAATCCCCTCCTAACCTTGTCACATTCCCTAAACATGGGTTAAGAATTACTAACCCAAGCCAAAGTTAACAAATATCTCCTCCTTCACCCACCCTCATTAAATGTCATCCACTTGCCTATCCCTAAGCTAATCCTAAACCATCCTAATCCATCCTCTAATCATTTGCACAAGCCTAAGCAAGCTTAAAACCCTCCTAATCAAGTCCAAGTCGAAATTGCTCTCATCACCCTCAAAATATCTCAACCTAAAACTTTATGAAGCCCACTAGGCCATAAATGACTCTTCCAAGCCCTTTTATTGCTTTTACAAAGCACTTATGAAGGGTCTTTATGAAGATTTTATCCCTTGAGCCTCCTTTGTTGACTCATCCTTCCCCTTTCCTCCATCCTCTCACCATGTGACATGTGTCACTCCTTGATTGGTTGTAAGGAAGCACAATCCATGTGCTCTCCTCTCATGCAATCTAAGCCCTCCATGAGCTTTTTCCCATCCTTGCATCTTAGCCCTCAATCCCTCAAGCCTCTTGCCTATAAATTGGATCCTTCCCCTTTGCAAAATAACACAATCCATGAAGTAAAGTTATAATGCTATTTTGAGAGCCAAATCCATACTAAAGCCATCTATCCACACCAAAAATCCACAATCATCCATTGAAGCCTTTGGAAGCATATTGAGCATACATCCTATCCATTTAGATAAAGCTACTCAACAAGAGAGCTTCTTATTGAGAGAGTCCATTAATGGCTCATATTCTCAATTGAGAGCTCATCTTAGTCTATCTTGAAGTTTATAAAATTTTTTTAGTTTGTAGAAGCTTTATTTAAATTTGGTTTCTATTAGCATACTAACATTGCTCATATACACAACTATGCTCCTAGATCATGCTATAGTGATGTCCAAATGCGGAAGTGAATATAGGGTCCCTATCTAAAATGATCTTCTGGGGAATTCCATGCAGTCTCACAATATCATGCATGAAGACATTAACTACAAAATTTGTAGTGTAGGATGACCTCATTGGTGAAAAATGTGCCACCTTAGTCAACCAATCAATAGTGATCATGATAGAGTCGTGTTGATAAGTGGTTGTAGATAATCCTACTATGATGTTCATAGAGATGATGTCCCACGTCCATGAAGGAATGAGATTTGGCTGTAAAAGCCCTACTAGATGCTGGTGCTCTACTTTGAACTTCTAACACTCAAGACACCTAGCCACAAAATTGGTGATATCATGCCTCATCCCTATCCAATGGAATATATGTCACAAGTCTATATGCATCTTCTTGACACCTGGATGTGCTGAGTAAGGTGCACAATGAGCCTTTGATAGGATCAATGTATGAAACTCATCTAGTAGCAGTACATAGATCCTTCCTAAATGTCTCAAAAGGCCATCAAACTCCAAAACATAATCTGAAAACTTACCCTACAATGATCTCCCTACATATATCTCTCTGCTCACCTCCTAATACCAAATATCTATATGGAGTGCCTAAAGTATTTGGCTCCTCAAATCCACACTAAGAGTCATAGATAATGTCTCATGTCTCCTATGACTCAAAGTGTTAGCTACCACATTCTACTTCCCCTTAATATACTTCACCTCAAAGTCATACTTGCAAAGAAACTCCATACAAATCCTCTACCTAGTATTCAGATTAGTCTACATGAATATGTATTGTAGACTGTGATGATCACTATGAAGTTCAAATCTATGTCCCAGCAAGAAGTGTCTCCATCTCACTAGGGAATGAACTACCATAGGTAGCTGTTGGTGTAAATAAGTATTTACTTATTACACTTACTTAAGTTTACTTAGGTTAATGCATTATTTAATTATTTTTCATTATTTTATTATTATTTTAGGTGAGACACTTAGGAGTTTGTGTACTCTCATATAGTTATGCAACTCTAATTATGCACATGGTGTCTACAACACATGAGTATGCATCATTCACTGAGTTGTCATGTTGACAACACAGTTATCTGCACTCCTCATTTAGCAACTGTTGTCTACACCACTGATTTGTGTGCTACACCATTGTAGGCTTATCCTCATATCATCGCACTTAATCTCATGCTCAATGGAGGATAACCCATATCTAGTGGACATGTGCTTAGTTGTATGACATATCATGATGCTAACTTCTATGCATTCTAGAAGCTCTCCTGAGGCCTTTATATTCAGGCACTCTTAGTGTACTCTCAAGTAGTTATTGAATGAATATTGTCATTCTGATCATACTCTATCTATTTTGGTCTATTGTGTGCTTGTGTTGAGTTCTTTAGTTCTTGGGTGAATCCTGGCCTAAGCCAAATTCTTACATGGTATCAGAGCTGAGGAAGATTCGCATCACGTAGCCATTCGAGACCGTTCATGCTTCAGCACCTCGACATGAATCCAGAGGATTCGCATAAATTAGGAGCATCTAGAGCCAAATCTGACCTCACCGTTGCATCCGAAACATCGATTTGGTGAAGATTGACTATAAACTTGTCTATATTGGGTGAAAGTTGATCGTGAGGCAATTTTTTTTGCAAATCAGAACCTAGAGGCCCTGATTTGCAGATCGGGTATGATCGTTTCATTGATCTGATTATTAATTTTCAGATCTATTATTTCTCTATAATTTTTGAATTTTATTTATTTTCAAAATTTAATACCAAGTAGAAAAATATTTTTCCAAACTGGGCAGTGACACCCTGGCTCAGCTCTGTTATTTTATGGTGGAGAATATTTTATTATTTAATTTATAGGGCATTATTTATTCTGTGGGCATTAGAGCGAACCGTACAACAGTTGTGAATCTTTGCAAATTGTTGTTCACTCAAATAATCTATCATCGAACTTCTGGCCTCAAACTCTGACCGCATACAGAGCCCACCAACTCTGGTGTGGACAACACACCACCCACGGGAAATTGATTTGAAAGTCACAGACACTATTATTTAAATAGTCCATAGCCCGTTAACCCCATGCATGTGGGACTATAATCCTACCCTCAAGTGATGAAATCAAACTCTGGTATGTGGTATTTAAACCCAGCAACCTCAACAAATAGTCCAGCCAGTGCAGGTATCAACCATTGTTTCCTGCAGATTCGTGCATGGACAACCCTGCCACATGGCATGAAATAGTTCATTGTTGCCACAACCAATCTGTAGTAGCCATGTCAACCACCATGTGGACACTTCCACATCTACTAACACTATACAATTTTGTATAGTACGGTAATGCCACCTTAGCCACTGATGTCATCATTGGGGGAAGAAGTCGTTGATGTCATCCATTTCTTGAGTATAAATTTGACACCCATATGGACATCATTTTAGGCCAATTGTAACTATAAGGAGAGCCATATGATCGTCAAATTTAATGTTGTCATTCGCTGATGCAACCCCTCTCTAGATTTATTTTGGTTTTTGCACTCCGACTTCAATAAGCCATAACTCACACATCCGAACTCCAAATTAGGTGGAAGTTTTTTTGAAATTGGGTAAAATTTTCTAATTTTTTCAGTGGTGTAGCTAGTTTCTGGTTTTGGTGTACAGATTGTTTAGAAATTGCATTTTTGGTGACTGTACCTATATAATCTTACATTTTGCAACTTCAAATGCTCCGTATGGGCACATCTGGAGTCGAAAACAGGTTCTATTTTTTTTGAAAGTGTGTATTTTTTTGTCTACTTTCTAAATATAGTATCAGATTATAGGCTTGTGTGGACAAAATTGTCACTTTTAGCAATAGGGCCTTTCTTTTCTTTGTAATGCTTCAGAATTGTAGCACATTGTAAAGTTTCAAATTTGTACTCTATTAAGAAGTTGTAACAAGAAAAATTAGAAGTCCACGAAGGCCAAAATTGGCAAGTGGCCCATTGTAATTGCACTACTAATAAAGTGCCCAAAGCATCTATTTTGGGGGGTTTCTTGATTTAGTGAAAAGGAGGGGTGTTCTTGGTGTTGTGTTCTCTCTTTTCTGCACTTTTCTTTCATTTTTAGCATTATGGGCAACTTTAAGTTTCCTAAATTAACTTCTCATAACTATGCTTCATGGTCAATTAAAATGTTGTATCACTTAAAGCATAATGGAGTTTCACAATATGTAGATGGTACTCTTCCTAAACCAGCAGGTGATAATGATTTTGCAAGTGATATTTCAAATTGGGTAGCAATGGATAGGAAAGCCCTAGGTGATATATGTTTGGGGGTAGATGATAAGATCATGTAACAAATCAAGAAATGTACTACATCCAAAGAAGCTTGGGATACCCTGAAAAGCCTTTATGGTAAAGTGTCTGAAGAGGATGTTTTCAAAATTGAAGATGAGCTTGTATCCTTAGATCCTAAGTCATATGACTCCATACAGGGTTTCATCATCAAGGTGAATGAACTAAGGACAAAGCTTACTGATCATGGGAGTTCTATCAAAGATGACAAACTGATCTATCTAATACATAACAATCTTCCATCTGAATATTCCACATTTGTATCTTCTTTTAACACCTTTAAGACTACCTTAGGGTCTGCCTACAAGAAAGTCACTTTTGATGAATATGATAAACTATTGGATGATGAAGAAAAGAAGTTGAAATCAATGGGGATTTTCAAATCACCTTAGTCCAAAGCATTGGTGGCCAACAATGAGGGTTCTCAAAATTCAGCTACACAATCTTCAAACAAAGGAAAGGGTAAGAAGAAGTGGAAGAAAGACAAATCTGAGGATGCAAAAAAGACAACACCACAATCCAATCAACAAGGCAAGTCCTCGAATTCCAACAAGAAGGGGGACAATAATAAGGAGAAGAAGAAGTGCACTTTTTGCAAGAAATCGGGTCATAAAGAGCATGAGTGTTATCTTAAAAAGATTGATGAGTTGACCAACATCATGAAGAAACATAATGTTCCATTGCCTAATTATTACAAGGAGAAAGGATCATCTTCAGATTTAAAGGGCGAAGGGAAAGCACTCATGGCTAATTAAAACTCTTCAAAGGAATGGATATTTGACTCAGGTGCCTCACGTCACATGGGTTCTTCAAAAGAGGATTTTTCTTCATTGAAGCAGTCCAAGGTACCGCACATCTTCATGGGGAATGATAGCAAAATGGAAGTTGAAGGAAAAGGAAATGTGGAAATGGAAAATGGAGAGTTTCAAGAGGCTCTCTATGTTCCAAACCTAAGTTCAAATCTCCTATCAATCTACCAAATCACTCACCTTGGAGATGGACATAAAGTTGAATTCCTTCCAGACTCAGTAAAAGTGCACAATCTTAAAGATGATTCCTTGGTTGTAGTGGGGAAAGTGAATGATCACAAGAGGTTGTACTCTTTCTCTCATTTTTTACCCAAGTCTCCTTCAAAGGCCTTGTTATCTCAATCCAATTCAAACATGCAATTATGGCATGAGCAGTATGGTCATCTTGACTACCACTATCTTCAGCAACTTTGCACATACCACATGGTGAAAGCTCTAACTCAAATCAACTTTTCTAAGGGTGAATGTTCAATAGATTTAGTGGATATGCATCCAGAGGGGAAGTTACAAAGAGGGAAGTCTTTAAGAGCAACTAGTGTTCTACAGATGGTTCACATGGTATTAGCAGGTCCTTTTGCATTAAGCTAGGGTCGCTATATACTTACCTTTTTTGATGACTTTTCAAGGTTGACTTGGGTCTACTTTCTTCATAATAAGAATGTAGTGTTGGACAAGTTTCTAGACTTCAAGACTTATGTAGAACGGAAATCCAAAAAGGCCATCAAAGTACTCCGCATGGACAATGGAAACATGGATGTGAACAGAAGACTTAAGGACTTTTGCAGACATGAGGGAATTGATCTTTAGCCTCTGCTAGCATTCAATTTGCATAAGATAGATGTTGCAGCTTTGAGGATCCAAACTTTCAAATCTATGGCAAGTTGCATGATTCATGCCAAGTCTCTAGATCCATCATTAGAATTCGAAGCAGTCTCTACTACCACTCACATTCTTTATCATTCTCCTCATCTAGCCTTAGACAGAAAAACTCCTTTTGAGGCATGGTGTGGGAAAAAACCTATTGTGACACACTTTAGAGTCTTTAGTTGTCCTACATGGGCAAAGAGATCTTCTAGGGGATGCAAGGCATAGTCATCTTGGCCTTGTACCTTCATTGGTTATGAAGATAGTGTGAAGGCATATAGACTTCTAGATCCTAAGACACATCAGATATTTGTGGAGAAGGAAGTACATTTTGAGAAAAGTTCACCAAGCTTGTCCTCTACTCCTCTTTGCACATCATATAGTGTGGAAACTTATAGTGACACCAGCAATAGTGCTTCAATAGATTTAGCCATGTGGGGTTCTATTGATAGATACAGTGAGAGGTCACTACATTAGTTCAGTCCACATGCATACATCACCACAGTGATAGGTCTAGACCAGCAGGGTACATCCAGTCTTCTAGATACAGGTTCAATGATAGATTTGAGGGATAGTATTCATGACCTGCCTCTTCTTCTTGATGAAGAAGTACCTTTTTCAGTTGTCACAAGGGTTCCATCAGACTCTCTTGTTCATTGTCTACATGATCGATCCTCACAAGTTGAAGTGATTATGGATACTTATGATTAGCAATTGCAACAGGGTTTTTCATTAGTTGTAGAGATAGACATTTCTTTGGGACAGGTTCTTCAACTAGTTGAGTAGGTTTCAGAGATATCACTTATCCATGGGATTCTTTCCACACATAGTGGAAGTGTCTCATTTATACCTTTGGCATTGTTTCTTCCTAAGGAGAGGAACACAATTCTGTAGTCTTGGATCAGCTTCTTTATTGGAGCATTCACCATTTGGCATTCATCTTTGGCGAGGGAGGGGGGGGGGGGGGGGCGGAGCCCATCCTATCTCTCTTCCTCTTCTCATCATTCTCTTATGTATATAATGGATGTATGTTGTAATGGGGGCATCTTGATTACTCCATCCATCCATACATCATTTTCTCTCTCTTTTTGGGGGAGGGTTTTTCCCATGAAGTTTTCCCTCTTTCCCCGCTTTATGGGAGATTGTATATCATTATGAACATGGGTACCTAACATGGCCTAGTAGCTGGGACCCATATTGCATTTCATCCTAGATTTTGTAAGCTTAAGGGCATTCCCCTAAGTTACACTTAAGGGGGGGTGTTGGTGTAAATAAGTATTTATTTATTACACTTACTTAAGTTTACTTAGGTTAATGCATTATTTAATTATTTTGCATTATTTTATTATTATTTTAGGTGAGACACTTAGGATTTTTGTGTACTCTCATTGAGTTATGCAACTCTAATTATGCACATGGTGTCTACAACACAAGAGTATGCATCATTTACTGAGTTGTCATGTTGACAACACAATTATCTACACTCCTCATTTAGCAATTGTTGTCTACACCACTGATTTGCATGATACACCATTGTAGGCTTATCCCCACATCATTGCACTTAATCCTGTGCTCAATGGAGGATAACCCATATCTGATGGACATGTGCTTGGTTGTATGACATATCATGATGCTAACTTCTATGCATTCTAGAAGCTCTCCTGAGACCTTTATATTTAGGGACTCCTAGTGTACTCTCAAGCAGTTATTGAATGAATATCATCATTCTGATCATACTTTGTCTATTTTGGTCTACTGTGTGCTTGTGTTGAGTTCTTTAGTTCTTGGGTGAATTCTAGCCTAAGCCAAATTCTTACAGTAACTCAAGATCATGCATAGGATAATTTAGCTCATGATCCTTGAGTTTGCGTGATTCATATGCAATCACTCGTCCATCCTACATCACTACTACTCCAATCCCCACAAGGGAAGCATTTGTATACACCATGAAGTCACCTACTAGATTAGGTATTGATAAGATAACTGCACTACTCAAAATCTCCTTGAGCTTCTGAAATGCTTTCTTGCATTTCTTCATCCATAAAAACTTCTTTCCTTTCCTCTGAAGGGAAGTGGTAGGATGTGCTATTTTAGAGAATTTTTGGATTAATCTATAATAATAACCAGCTAGACCTATGAAACTATGAATTTTTGACATGGTAGTGGGTGTGGGCCAATCTACCACTGCCTAAATCTTTGTAGGGTCTATAGAGATACCCTCACCTGATATGATGTACCCTAAGTACTATATCTATGATTGAAAGAAATCACACTTCACCGAGTTGGCATAAAGTTGATTATTTCTCAAGCACTACAAAACCAAATGTAGATGTACCTCATGCTCCTTTTGGTATCTAGAATATGTCAGTATATCATCTAGGAACATGAGTAAAAATATTTCAAGATAGGAATAGAACACTCCATTCATTAGACATGTGAAAACTAATGGAGCATTCATCAGTCTAAAAGGAACCACTGTGAACTCATAGTGCCCATAGTGAGTTTGAAAGGAAATCTATGAATATTAGCATCCCAAATGCAAAACTGATGGTATCATAACTTAAAATGAATTTTGGAGAATACTATCACTCCCTTAATCTTATCAAATAAATCATATATCCTTGGTAAAGGATACCTTTTCTTTATTGTCATCTTGTTAAGCTATCTATAATCAATACATAAGTGCAAAAAATCATCCTTCTTCTTCACAAAGAGCACTAGATCTCCCCATGGTGATATGCTCAGTCAAGTACTACCCTTGGCCAATTTTTTTTGAAGTTGTAGGCACAACCCACTCAATTCCTGAGTGGTCATATGATAAGGAGTTGTAGAAATAGACTCTACTCCTAGAATGAGATCAATAATGAAATCAATATCTCTCTTCAAGGGCATGCCTAAAATCTCTCTCAAAAAGACATTCACATATTCTTGTAGAATAGGGTGGTCTATAGTCTTTCCCATAGGATCTTCTTCTTCCAGCTCACTTACCATAATAGAAAATACCTAACATCCCTTTTGAAAGTTCTGCTTCAATTGCATAGCAAATATCATCCATAGAGATATAGGCCTCAGTATCCCCACAATCTCTTCATCCTTCCCCTGATTATCCTGACACATGATGGTCTTCTTCCTACAATCTATACTAGCTCTTTGAGAGCTAATCCAATCCATACCTAAGACCACATCATAGGAGCCAAGAGTAATAACATGAAGGTCAATTGATATCACAAACCCTCCTAAGCTTAGTTCATAGTTTTGAACTATAGAATCTATGGAAACCCTAGCACCTAAGGCTAGTTCCACTTGCCAACCAAGATCTTTCTTAATTGCCTCCAGCTTACTCTTAACAACTAATGATGGTGAAATAAAAGAGTTTGTGGCACTTGAATCAAATAATACAGAGAGAGGTGTACCTTAGATAGCTCCCATAGTCTCAACCACAGTCCCCTAATGGTTTGCCTAATGATGATCCATCACCACAAATACCCTGTGAGCTCTACTTGCATCTCCAACTATGGGCTTAGATGTTGATGGCATAGAACTTGAATACTAAGATGCATGCTGTGGAAAATGGGCTACAATGTGTCCAAACTACCCACAAGAGTAACATCTTGTGCCTCTACCAAATCCCCTCCCTATTGTAGGTGTACTTGACTATTGATGGCTATCTGTACTAGCAAAATATTGGTTTCTCTATGTAGGTTGAGTGTTCTCATTTTGCCTATCACACTGTGTGTTGCAATGGTCCTTAGAGTTAGAACCATTGCCACCACTTTGAGCTTGAGGGTATAATCCCTTTTTCTGTTGTTGTTGCTAAGGTTGCTGTTGGTTCTATTCCCCTTAGGAAAAGAAGGCTTCCTATTCCCACCTGAGTTATGATTATCCTTAGATCTTGATACTATAGGTGCTCCCACAAAAGCCCCATGTCCTAGGTTAACACTCTACTCTACAAGGATAGCTCGATGTATCACATCTTTAAGGATTTTAGGTTCAAATACCTTAACACCCCAAACTGGATGGTTGTTCAAGCCTCTAATGAAATGTATGTTGGGTTATCACTAATTTCTGAAAAGGGCATGAGCTCATAGAATTTGCTTTCATAATCTACTATGGTCATAGTGAACTGTCTTAGGTTGTGGAATTCATCTGCCCTATGCTAGTTCCATTTCTCTACTAGGAATTGCTCAAGGATATTTTTTAGGAATAACTCCCATGTGACATTGTTCATGTTTTTTCCCAGCTTCTTCTCTTCAATAGTCCACCAAGTGGCTCAAAAGAGTTTTATATTAGTAATAGAAAACCTCACTTTGGCAGTAGTGTCAAAGTCTTGAATAAAAAAAACCCTATCAAGGGCAATAAGCCACTACTCAACCACAATACTTGAACCTAACCCATTAAAGGGTTTGACCTTGGACCTTTGAGGGTCCTTCATCTAAGTAGACACAATTGATATCTGTCGATCCCTCTAAGGGCTTCTAGATCTAGGTCTATGCTCATGTACTGCCTAATGTGCTCCATCTTGACCATGAATAGGAGGTAGGTGATCAATGATGGTTTTCATCATTTTCCATAGGTCAACCTCCTCTGAGTTGGCCTACTTCTCTCTATGGTTCTCTTCTTGATGCTCATTGACATGCTCTTCCCTATTCTCTTCTTGAATAGGGCCTTCATGGACAAAATCATATGCATTGATGTTTCTGCCTCATCCATAAACTCTACCATAGCCAAGGCTATGACCTCTAATAGAAGATCTCATCCCAGATACCATCTTACAATAATATCCAAGATAAAGGATGCTATAATAACCATAAAACCTACTACTATAAGGCATATATGGAAGACACATGTTTTGAAAATAGTAATAGGGTCAAAGCACAAACTTGTGTCACCCTTTTGTGAAGGAAAAGGCTAACAAAAGTACAACTGTTCACCTTTAACGATATAAAATTGGTATTATTATTTAGAATTTCAAAATGAAGTAAAAATTACTGAAATGTGTAGAAATTGATCAAGTTTACCTGATTATAATTTTTAACAATTATTTGGATTAAGACTTTATATATTTTCATAATTTTTATTGATAACTTTTTTGTTGCTAATAAATGTTGAAAATTAAGGGTCTAGTTCCCACCACAAAACTATATGAAAATAAACTTATTTCTCTTTGATCTTAGGTTATGTTATAGATAGCATATATATCTAGAACATTCAAAAATAAAAATTTTCTTTAGACTTATATTTTCACTTTTATAATCATTCAAAGTTCAACTCACCTAAAATCAATAGTTTTTATCTCCCACCACATTTTTCAAAAAAAATCTATTCTAACCAAAATAAAAATTATACTATCTAGAAGAGGACTCTTTCCTCTAGAATTTCATATAAGTTTTAAAATTTTATGATTTGCTTTACTATTTTTCTCTTTCTCAAAATTGACATATTTTTGAGTGTTAAGATACATGCTTGTAGAATTTTTTAATTATAATATACTATATCTAATTAGAACAATATAAAGCCTATATGCGAATATTCTTGACTTTAGGCTCTATAAAATTATGTTTATAAGTTATTAAAAATATATAATATAAAATTGCAAGAGTTATTGAAATGTCTATTTTTTTAAATAATTATATTTCTTTAGTAATTGGATACAAACTAGTATAAAATATTAATTTAATAGACATTTCCAATTCAAAAAGTTTGATACCATATATAACTTAGCTAGAATGAATTTTTATAGATCATATCTTTGGAAAAAATGATTTTTAGATAGAAATACTCAAATTCAGTCGTTCTAATTAGTCAACCTGAAAGGTGACACAAATTTATAATTTTACCCAACAATTCAATTTTCAATTTTGCCTAATTTTAGGTTTACATATAATTTAATTTTAGAAGTCTAAATCTTCAAGTTTTAGTTTGTAATAGATGTACATAATACTTTGAATTTTGTTTTAGTTTCAACTAGTTAACATCTAGTGGAATTCCAATATGCCCAGAGCTCCCAATGTAGAACTCGAGTTCTGATACTAGATATAATGCCCCGCCAAGGGATACAAAATAATTAACCTTAAGGTTTACTAAGTTTTCTAAATATTTTATTTTAGAAAGAATAACATACATGTCAATCATAAAGTAGCGGAAGCAATAACACACAATTATATAGAAGCAAACATAACAGACTACATTCCTTAAGGATCCCAAGACTTTGAATCACATTTTAAAAATTTAATTAGTACTAAGCCTAATAGATAACACATCCACATGGAAGAATAATTACAAGTCCAAGTCCATTTAAATATTATACATTTGTTTCAAATTCCACTTGGCAATAAAATTTAGAATGGACAATCATCCACTGTACATGTCATAGGGTATGAAAGGTTGAAAGAATATACATTTATAAAATAGGTTACATCATCCCTTTTAGATCCATGAAATAAAGTACAATATAACAAGTAAAGATCATCCACCATAATGATATAACCATCCATCATAAAGATATATCTATCCATCATAATACACAAAGACAAAATGAAAGGAAAAGTAGAGAAAGAATGCTAGCCATGACATCAATGTGCAGATCTCAATGGTAAGAATAAAAATCACTACCACTCGACTACGTGGCAACCAAAAAAGGCCCACTCCCACTATAGTGAGGAGATAGTCTCAAGTCCTAAACAAGATATCAATCCTAAAAATCAAAAGTAATATCTAAGTCAAGCAAACCCTAAAAGTAATCTAACTCAAAGTTTCTAAGATAAATAAACATCAAGACCTAGAGGCAAACAAAGACATGTAAGAAATCCACTACATAAGCAAGCAAGTGTCATCGCACAAATCAATTCTAGAGTTACCCTAGCAGTCTAACTTGACCCTGGCCCACTAGTGACTCTATGCGACACTAGTATCCTCTCATATTGACAAGGCATACTAATGATGCATGGTCACAACCAAGTGTTCTCTCTACTCCCATCCTAGTCTATACTAGCACTCAAGGCATGGGTGAGAACATACAAAGACTCTTGTTAGGTTCATTTTACTCTCATTTAGTGTAGTGTTTTGACTTATTAAACAACTTACAATGGGTTACCATGGTAGCCAATTTGGGCCCTAACCTCCATTGCAAGCCACTTTTTGATATTACACATCGACAACCTACCCTAAGCTCATGAAATCATAAATCATAGAACCATAGTATTTCCCTTAGTCCTATACAAGTGACTTGAAATCATCAAAACATAAATCACAATAACCCATCAGTTCTTTGTACAAGCAACTAGAAAGCATCCCAAAAGTATTGATTGAAGACTCAAAAAGGTTAAGTCAAATATTTCATAACATCCCTCTCATTATCCCACAACCAACAAACTCATCAAAGAGCATACAACACATTACCATGGTTGAGTTTAAAAGATCAAGATCGAATCAGCATAATACCACAATCAAAGAACTCCCAAGCCTCTGGTAGACATCTTAAAACTAGTCAAAGCCTTTGGTAGACATCTTAAAACTGCTCAACACTCTAATCAACCCAAACCCAAAACATAGACAACATACAGATAACATAGTAGTTTTATAGTTTGGTATGATTTTAAAAGCACATAGTTTTGAGTTAACAATAAGGTAAAAGTTTTCGTTTCAATGTGTGTTTCAAGTAGATGAGGTTCACAGTTTACCCTTACAATGTAACCCATTCTTATATTTGAATAAAATGCACAAGTACCCCTACTCAATTTTAAGTCCATTATTCCAAATTAATCTAACGGTAATTATTTATTTATATTATTAAAATAATACTTGTTGATTTTCAAATAAAATAATTAATTTTTTTATTAAAATCAGTATTAATAATAATAATAAAATTAAAATTAAAACTTCATTGAATAACTTCTATTATTAATTAAACTTAATTAAATTACATTTAATTAAATTAATTAATAATGATATTAAAAAAATATATTAATAATTTATTGATTATTAAATATTAATAAAATTTATTTAAACATTAATAAAAATAATTATTAAAATTATTGATAAATAATAATTTAAATTATTAAATATTAATAAAATTATTAGCAAACTTAATAATTAATAATTAATTCAAAATAATAAAAATTAACATTTATTAAAATTTGTAAATAATTTTTTTTTTTTTTAAAAATGCAAACCACATTTTTATGGCCCACACGGCCTGCTGCCATGTGACCACCATAACTTGTTGTCACTGCAAGGTACCACTACATCAGTAGTACATGCTACAATGTGGGGGGGTGGGTGGGGGGTGGGGGGGCGGGGGAATAAAAGGTAAAAAGGGGGAGGTGGGTGTTTGGTGGCCTTGCCTCCTCCAAACTATTTTGTTTTTGTTTTTTAATATAAAATTCATTATTTTATAAATTCAAAACAATAACCTTCCTCCAAATAAATAAATATATATATATATATATATATATATATATATATATATATATATATATATATATATATATATATATATATATATATATATATATATATATATATATATATATATATATATATATATATATATATATATACACACACACACACACACACAACAATAATTTCTCTCCATACTTTGATAGGAAAATTATAGTGAACCAAACCAATTATCTATTTAAAATTTCAATTCCATTGAAAACCCTTCCCATGTTTAAACTAATTTCTTTTATCTATAGAATGAGGATTTTCTAATAATTTCAATTCTCACAAAAATAGAGAAAATGATATGAATACCAATATATTCAAATGGAAGATTGAAAGATTCATACAACAAACTTTGGAAGACAGATTTCAACAATCATGAAGAAGATAGGAATAATAAATAATGTAATTAATTAGGTGAATCAAAACACAAGAATATACTTGGTTCTAATGCTAAAATCATAAACACCCAAAAAATTGTGAGAGAGATTTCTTCTCTCAAAACCTTCTCTCATGCATACTTTATGCAATTTTAAAACTCTTTAATAAATTAATATCTTTTCCATTCTTTAATTTATTTTCGAAGCATTAATTGATAAAATATTTATTAACTTAAGTAATAATAATATTTAGCATTTGTTTACAGATGATTTCCTAAAAGAATAAAAAAATTAAATAAATATTTTAATGTTCTAAAATTAAACTATAATTTTATCTTTAAATTTAATTCTTTTTATTTAATTAATTTTCCAATTAATTAAAAATAATTAATTATAAAAAATTTCATAATAATTTTCCATTAAATTAAATCATTAATTTAATCTTTTAATTGGACTTAATTAATAGAAAAATCACCAAAGACCCATAGAATGAAATATGAAAACCCATCATAAAAACCACATACAAGATCAAACTAAAGGGTTATAATCACAAATTTATGTCATATGATGCATTCAGAAGGTAATCATCTCAGATACTTGTCCTAATTTGCTAGGACAAATGCATTTAAAGGTTAGGATTTGGACTCAAAAATTTATCTCCCCCCTCATACCATTGAGATAATATGATAGGGTACGCTCATCCTAATAATTTATGAAATTCAAGACTGGGTACCTACAATATGCATAAAATCCATGCATGTATAAACACATATATTCTAAACTAAATAGGCAATGACAAGAAATGGTGCATCATGTAGATCCTGACTAGTAGGTGACTACAACTCCCTTCTTTAACCACATCAGAAATGTCATACAAAAAGAAAATATACATGCACACTATACACATGTAGTATGGGGTAAGTACCCATAAGAAGACACATATGATAATCCATCTAACTAATTTGTTGATCAAATAAGTAAGATTGAAAAATGAGTGTCAACACACTTAACCATCTTCACTATACATACCAAGTATACAATGGAAGTCGAGCCAAAAATCTAACACATGTCGAGTTATAGATAGTGCCAAGTAGATCAGAAGGTAGTAGGTGTCGAGTAACACAGGAAGTTAATAGGTGCCGAGTAGCACAAGAATTCTGTAAGTGCTAAGTAACACAAGACATTAATAGGTGTCGAGTAACACAAGAATTCTATAGGTGTCAAGTAACACAAGAATTCTATAGGTGCCGAGTGACATAGTAATTCTATAGGAGCCAAGTAACCAAGAAACATAGTGGATGCCAAGCAATCTAGAATAGATGGTGTCGAGCATCAATATTACTTCATGTGTCGAGCAATGCAAGATCAACATGAAAGTTTATGCAATCGCAAGCCAAGATGTAAAATGGTTATGCATGACTCATTACTTAGTAAGGAGATAAGATCAAATCCTCTCAACCACCTATGCAATCTTCATGCAACCAATCAGAAAATTGGAGATTGCATGCAACCAATAGGTGAATTTCAAGGGTTTGAGCGGGAACACTTGAATCAATGATGCATAATGAACCACTAATATTTATAAGGGAGTCTTGATGCCATTAAACAGAGAGGAGTCATGAGAAGAAGAAAAAGTAGAGCCTATTATTAAGGTCATTGCAAATCATTGGTGTCAAAGATTTAGTGGAAATGATGACATTTACACATCTAGTTGATCAGAACAAAATAAGGAACACAATCAACATATCAGATCTAGCAAAGATCAGTGATAGAAGAGCAGATCAAGTACCTGAGATTAGCATTAGATATTGCATTAGATCAGGTATATTATTCTAATACTCTCTCACAATTGTATTAGGAATTTGGAAATCCTATTGAGTTAGGTGGGTTTAACAGCCTTATGTAAATCCCTTAACAGGGTGGCATTTTAAGTTGAATTTTTTTAAGTCTTCTAACAAGGCACACTCCTAACAGGGTGTAGAAATCCTTTAATAGGGTCATATTTAATAGTGTGTTGTAGCCTTTAATAGGGAAAACCATCCCAAGTGGTTGAAATCAATTGCTGTAGTAATTTTTTGGGTATCATCCCCACCCCAGTTTTACCTTCTTATTCATGGAGGGTTTCTGGGTCACTAAAATCTCAAGTGTTATGTGGTGATGCATGTTTGCTTCTCATGATTTTTTGATGTTTATATGCATGAATGTTAATATTAGTTATATGTTATTAAGGATTTAAAACAAGAGAAAAGGCTAGTACTTTTGATTCACCCCCCCTCTTAGAAGCACTCTTCCCATTAAGACATTCCAACAATTGGTATCAGAGCCAAGTTCTCTCAAGAAGAAGCCTAATAGCTTGGAGGAAAATATCTAAAGATGGAAGTCTTCAAACTTGGGAAGATCATTGAGAACCAAGTGATAGATGTGCATCTCGATCTACACAAGGTAGAAGAAGCTAGAGAGGAATTAAGAAAATCCTTTAAAAGAGAAAGGAAATAGCTATAGCCAAAAATGATATTCAATACAAGGAGATTGACACCACACAAGTATTTTCCAAAGGAGATTCCAAAGAATTTGATGCAACAATAGCAGAACTGATGGAGAAAAATAGAGTTCAAGCAGAATATATAAGAACTCTTAAGATGGAGCATGAATCACAGGCCATGATGCTATGTGAAATCACTGAGCAAAAGAAAAGAGCAATTGAGGATAGAGTCATGATTGAAGATGAAAAAAGAAATCTTGCAAATAGAGTTGAAGAAAAATGTACTAAATTAACAAGGATCTCAAACATGCAGATGGATACACTTGGCCAAATGATGAATCTTCATCATGAACTCAATATGAAAGATATTGAGATCTCTACTTTGAGGATGTAGAATGAACAACTATAGAATGAATTGAAGAGAGAAAAAGAAACAACATAAAATCTCAACAAGTCAAGTGAAGCTGTCAAGTACTTTGAACAGTTGTTGAAATCCCCAAGATCAACCCATGATACATCAGGACTTGGATACACCAGCACTGAAGTTGGTGAATCATCAAAAAGTGCTGAGCAAAGAAGTGACAAAGGTAAGCATCCTAAACCCACTTGTCATTACTATAATAAAAAGTGGCATACTACTAATGTTTGTAGGAGTAGAAGGATCAATTATCCAAACACACCCAAAAGCAAGGGTTACTATCACAAGTGCAACATGCAAGGTCACATGACACAAGGTTGTAGGTCTAAAGTCACAAGGAAACTGCCATAATTGCAAGAAGTATGGACATAGAGCCTTTGAATGTAGATCAAAGCCTATGTGGACAAAAAATCAGCATGTAAGAAGAGACAACTATGTACACCATTACAATTGGGACTACAATAGAAGACAAAGTTGTCATTATTGTCAAGAGTATGGTGACATACCCCAGAATTGCATCAGAACACATTTCAAGGGGAACTATAAAAGATGGTTGAGCCAAACTACTTGCTTCAGTTGCTTGAAAATTGGACATGTCAATAGGAATTGTCCAAAAAAGGCCAAGGCACCCAAGACTAACGTAAATAAGGGCAAAGAAAAGGTTGATGAGGAACACATCAGAATAGACATGAAGAAGACAAGGCAAAAAAAAGATGTACCAAGTACATCCAATGGAAGGGTCACTTCACCCAAGAGGTCAAGTGATCATATCTCATCCAACTAATCACAAGATGAGTCTATGGGGCTGATACATATAAGGAAGTATCATACATTAGCCCTAAACAGTGAAGAAGCACTACAAAGTATAAATCTGCATGAGATAAGATGCCAAGACAAAATTTGAATGATGATGCCGAGCTATCTTTGGTTGCCAAGTAAAACTACTTTGGAAGCCGAGTTAAGAAGTCAAGTGGAAGTCTAGTAAAAATTGTAGTGGTTGTCGAGTTATTAACAAAGTTAGTTGATGCCGAGTGAGAATGGTTGCCAAGTAAAATGGAGTGGATGCCAAGTTGAAAACCTTTGGACGCTGAGTGACAAGTGAAGGTACAAGAATGCATTAAATGCAACATTTTTGAGTCACTTAAAGGTGGAAATCGATTCATTTTGAGCCATTCAAATGAAGAGAAATTACCAGGAGCACAACTGAGAAATTTTTTAGTATTCAACCAGCAATTTGTAGTGATTCAGCATCAACCCAAGTGATTTCAAGCATTTAGCTAGGTATTTCCTTCAGGTGCTGAGTTGTACAATTTGTGAAGTTCACTTTAAATGTCAAACCCTAGTTCGGTAAATTATGACATTTGGTTCAAAGTCGACCCAAAGGAAGGAAAGCCATGAGATTCAGCTTGTTAGCAATGAGGTTAAACAACCTAAGTTTAGGCTCATACTAGAGGTAGCATACAAAAATGATCCCGTAGGTGCACTGTCTATGATCCCCAAAAAAGTTGTTATGGTTCAGGATGTGCCAAGGTGTTATAACTGAAAAATAGGAGCCATAGAAGACTTGGAAATCTACAATGCCTACAACAAACTCTGTGATGATTGAATATTGAAGGATGAATTTTCAATCATAGAGAAGAAGGGTTTAACCAAAGCCCTAGTTTTTCCAATTGTATTCAAAACTGAGTGGATAGACATAGTACTTAGTAAAATTCATGATGGATCATTCTAGCTAGAGTGAGGACCAATCAAAATTACTAAGAAGATGGTTTATAGGGTCATAAGTATTCCAACCCTAGATCAGCCCAAGACACTCATAAGTGATAAGAGGGAAACCATTGAGAAGAACAAAGGAGCAAAGTGGAACAATAGAGGCATGACCATAGACACCATAACTGATCCCCTTCTAGATTTTTCTATAAGGATAATATCACATAAGTTTTATCAATCCAATAGGTTGAATAGTGTACCTTGCATAGAAGTGAATGTGGCATATAAGCTTGTAAAGAAAGACCACACCTATGACCTTGCAGAGCTCATGTTGTAGCAGATAAATGAAAATCTTGGAGCAATTAGAAAGTCTAGGGGAGCACAATGCAAATTTGGATCAGTGTTGGTATGCATGTTCTTCTATGTAATGAAGGAATTCCCTTCATTTGGTAGAGTCAACTGGGATTAGAACAAAACAATTGTTGATCAAATAAATGATTTTATTGTACAAATGGGAGATAACTTTGATGATCAAATGTCTATCTATTTTGATGATTTCAAGAATGCAATAAAGAAAAGAATGAGGATACCGGTCTCATTGGTGAACAAACATGTAAATGACATATTCTTTCTTGTTGACATTGATTATACTTACATCCAAGCAGTCCTTCCAAGAGTAAGATGGCTTAGACCATTGGGATATGAGCTTGATGTTGATCAAGCTTCTGCAACTATTACAACATTACTTGTAGAGGAAATGGACAAAACTACAAAGGCATTTGGAACATATGATGTTGTCAGATCAAGGGTGGTAATAGACCTTAAGATAGCCACAACAGTGAAGAAGAAGGAAAAGCTGGTGAAGAAGATAAAGAAGAAATTTGGTGTTGAAGAAACAAGTGCAGTAGGAGAAGTAGAGGAGATTAGTGATGATGAAGAAGAAGGTAATGATGAGAAAGATGAAGATGAGATAGAACAAGGGCCACTTGAATTGACACAAGGCTAAGGTGAAGAAAAATATGAGGATGCCAAGGAAGAAAAAGCCAAGGAAGCACCCATCAAAGGCAAGGCCATCAAAAGGAAGGCAAAGACACCTCCTACTTCTTAGCCTACATCAAAGAAAGCTGCCATGCCAACACCCAAGAAGCCAACAACTTGGGCTACAACAAGGGCCTCCACACAAAAAGCCAAAGGGGAAGCTGTCACAAAGAAGAAAGCAACCAAGAAGGCATAGAAAGAGCCAAGGAAAAGAAAAAGATATGTGGCTCAACTTGATACTGATGAGGAAGATCAATCTAAAAAGGTATGTCATCCTCCTAAGTCTTCAGTTCATACATTATGTGAAAAGATTAGGAATGGGGACTTAAGTGACATGAAAAGGATTGATTTCAATAAGTTCACTAAAGAGGAACAAAATAGGATAGAAGAATCAGTCTATGCAATGATGGCATAGTTCAAGTATACACCTCTTGAACTAAATGGACAATTTCCAAAAGAACTATCTAAAATTATAGAAGATAGATGGCATTTTTGTTTGAAAATGGAGAAGGAGATGAGGGAATCAACCCTAGCAAGCATACTACCTGATTTAACAAGGTAACAGATAACTAAAGTAGTCAAAATGCATAACACTAGGATTACACCAAAGTATAGGGCATTCTCCATTCTCCAAAACAAAATTGAAGAAGTTGTACAAAGAACCACAAGATCGTGGAAGAATTTATATAAGAAAATTGAAGATGTCTTTGAAGAGGAATACAAAGAAGAAGCTACTACTAAGCCATAAGAGAGAAAAAAGAGGAGAGAAGAGAATATAGAAGTAGAGAAAAAGGTTGAAGAGGAGGAAGGAAAAAATGAATATAGGGGTACTGATGGGCAGCAAGACCAAAGTGGGCAAGACACACAACTACCACCTCCTAGCTCTCCTCACTCTTCCATCACACCTGTAGAAATCATAAAGATTAAAGATGTTATTGACACCACAAGTCAAAAAATCAACCCATTAACTGTAAAGGATCTCACTAAGATCCTTGACCAAACAACTCTTCAAGCACAATTGTGTACAAGTCCCATATTGGTTAGTGTAGATGAGCTCCAAAAGTCATTAGATAAAATCAAGAAAGGTGAGGTGCCACCACAAGAACCACCTCAAATCACTCAAATTACCAGACTTTCATTTCTACCACCTCCATCACCACCAAGAATAGCCATGCAAGCTCATCAGGGGCTAAGTGCAATAGTAGGGGAAGTCATAGGTACATTAGTACAGATAACAAGTACACCCCTAGTAGCAGTGGTACAAGAAGAAGATAAGGAAGAAACATAAGATAAGGAGGAGTTTGCAATACAAACATTGATTGAAATACCTAAAATAGGTGCTCCTACCAAACCCATTTAGAGGCCGAGTACTGACATGTTGACCTTACAAGTCAGGACACCAGGCTCAAGTTCTACTAGGGTAGCCAGGACCATTCATTATGGTATTCCTAAGCTCGATGAAGAAATTCAAATACCCTATTATGATTCAAGCACTTTAATTGAGGAAAAGATGAATGAAATACAAAGTGCATTGGACAAGAGAAGGAGGCAAGAGGCATTGAGGAAAGATTACAAATACAAGCAAGCAATTAATGTGATTAAAGATATATTCATGGATGCCTTTAGCCTACAACCTCCAGATTCAAGCAGGCCAATCCTTGAGCAACTATCTAATATAGTTGACCAAGTGAATAATGAAGACCATGATACAAATGTAAAACTCATGGAATGGTCAGAGAAGAAGTTTCTAGGTAAAGTCAACCAAAAGATAGCCAATAACATAATTTTAGGATAGGAACCTAGCCAAGAAATTGGATAAGGTAAAGATTGTACTAGGGAACATCTTTTCCCTTTATAGCAAATTGTGTAATTTTTCCAGGTTCACACAAGAAATAAATCCAAAAATTCTGAAGCTTGAGAGCAAACTAAGCTCTCCAGTGTGCAACTACCCTAAAATCCTGCACATAGTGAGAAGCAATTTTCTCAAACGCTTCATACTTAGAGGGAATTAGCTGCATTATCAGCAAAAGAGGTCACTATTAAAGAAAAATTGATGCAAATTCAAGCTTCAATTACTCCTTATTTGGAAGTCTTACACAAGAAGAAAATGTATGCTGAAATAGTCCTCAAGAAGGATCCAAATATTTCTACACATGAAGGACTTGTTGATCTAGCAACATAGCTTGCAATCCAACACAAGTCATTGGATATTGCATTGAATAACTGGGATACAGCTCTCAAAATACTCCTTGAGGTAAACAAGACATTTTTGGCCAAGCATGGCATTACTATTTAGAACCCTTTGACATTAGTGTCAAAAAGGGGGAGATAATGAAGGAGATAATATTCTCAGGGGGAGATATATTAAAGGAGGAGAAATGCATATAGAAAAAAGATAAGGAGATAATAGGGTCATTAAATAGGATCAGAAGGCAAGAATAGGTCAGAAACAAAGAACATCAGGCACAATGGCACAAGACATCGGAATTCATGACATGATCAACTTAGGAAGGGTAATAAGGTATATTGTTGTTCACAATATCTTTTTGAAATTTTGAAGAATGTACACATACGTATTAGATCATGAATGATTAGTTAAGTGTTTTTGACACTCATGTCAAAGGGGGAGATTGTTGATCAAATAAGTAAGATTGACAAATGTGTGTCAACACACTTAACCATCTTCACTATACATGCCGAGTATACAATGGAAGCTGAGCTAGAACTCTAACACATGCCGAGTATACATCACCATCAAATAACTAAAATAGCTATAATAATCATCATCATGCATACATGAAGTAAATAGTACCAAGAAGTCTCATCATAAAATCAACTGAATATGAAACAATATTTGATAATCTGAAAGATAATGCTACTAATCCTCAAGCATAAAACTAGCCTAAAAGAGTTTGGTAGTAATAACAAAATGTAAACTAGGGGCATACACTACACTTAACAAATATTTACTAAATCTATTTAATAATCATAAATAAATTATATAATAATAACTAAGATTATGTATTGAACTAGAGAGACATGGATACTCCCTAATGTGGTTACTATGAGATTTGTACATATTTTGGTGAACATTCTTCTTCATGATCTATAGTGATTTAAGAGACATTTCAATAGTATATTGAATACTAAACAATGTTTCTTATTGTAAAAAGAAATATCAATATTTAAAATATTGAAATACTAATTTGTTCATTTCATTTTAAGGACCTTCTAGCAATCAAAGGAAATCATTTAATGGTAAAAGGATAATGATGTATATTTTTAATTGTTTAGTAAGGAAAAAAATGAAAATTTTTAGGGTTCAACAAAATACTCTCCATGGAAAGTAGGTCTACACTCAACCCAACCATATGATCTACCCAAAATTATTCTTATGTGAATATAGTTGGTTATGTCAAAATGTATGTCCAAAGAACTACATTTTATTGGTGGATGTCTAGTTCTTATATTCTTGAAGTTGAAGTTCAATCTAATTCACATAGAAGATCATATCTAACTTTCTAGAATTAGATGGAAGAACCATGGACATTAGATGAGATGTGAATTAAAATATCATTCAGCATTTTGAGAGAAAGGACTAATTAGATGGATTATTAGCCTAGAATGACAGGTAAAATATAGTAAATATCAATTCTATTTTTAATAGAAATTACCATCTACAATAATGACATGTGACTTTGTGCAAGGAAACAGAACTAAGAAATTAATTTTAGCAAGTTATTATCCACTAACAAATGTATACAAAAATGATATTCTAGTTATGATACCATGCGCCAATTCCTTCACTTTACCATAACATGATTGATTGAACGAGATGGAAAAGAAGAAGTTCCATTCAAATCAAAATTCCTGACCATTATTTTTACCTCAAAAGTAAATTCAAAGATGCCAAACATTTGATGAAGAATTATTGATGAATCCCACACATTTAGGTTATTATGTTCAAATTTATACAACAATGATATGAGTATCACCAAGATACTACTAGATTCTTGAAATTAATGATTAATACATTGTATAAACTACTAAAATGGATAGAGTAAAAATATAGGTACTTGGTCATTGAATGTAGAACTTGACCTTTTGAATATCAAAATATTACTCAACTAAGATATTTGTTGAAGTGGACAATGTAAAGAAAATAGAGCATAAGAAGAACTAAGGAATTGAAAGGCTAGAAATTAAAAGACAATGGATAGAAGTAGTGAACTTGTAAGAGGACTATTTAACAACTAACCCAGTCTGATAGAAAAGTCTACAACTAGTTACTGTTTGTGACTAGAACTCTTTGAAATATAAACAAATTGTTTTATAACTTACTCTAACATTCACCCTTAATGAATAGCATAATTTTGACCAATTATTTTTCAAGAAGTGACAAAAGATATAACCCTTTACAATAGAAAACTAAAATTCTCTTAAACGTTAAATCTCAACCAAAAAAAAAAAACTAACAAATGAAATACAATGCAAAGGATAAAGGAAAGCCAAAGAAAAAGATAAAACAACAAGAAAGGGTAGAGCCCATAATAAGACCATAGATATGGATGAATAGGGACACAATAAAAAATAAATAACCAAGGCACTTTAGCATCTTAGAAGCTTTGAACTATAATTCATCCATATCATCAACTATCCTCTTTATATCCTAGACTTCTTTTACATCGGTGGTGTCCTTCTGCTAGGGCTAGGCTAAGTGTCTCCAAGATAATCCTTATCATCATCAAATTGAATGATAGCCCTCTTAGTATTAGAGCTTTCTAGTTTACCAAGGAGAGCCTTCAAATGTTCATTGGACTCCTTAAGGATCTTGTAGCTTTGATTGTTAACATATATCTACAAATTTAAAAAAATTTCCACAAAAAATTAGTGAATACATCATCCATGTTGTCATTGATTTTACAATATTGTTTTTCAATATCTTAGTATTGAAATTTTTATCTGACAAAATGATGTTGAGTTTCTATTTGTTCCAATCTTGCATGATAAACTTGATTTGATCATCACACTTTATTGAATTCAAACCTTCTTGAGTTTTTTCCCCATATTTTCAATAATTTTCCTTAGCCAAACTATTTCATAGGTAGTACTATGCAATGCTTTGTCCTCAACTTCTATACAAATAATAAGGAAATATTGTGTCAATTATTACTTCTCCAAAACAAAAACCTAATATTATGTTAAATACATAACCAGTTGTTGATTTATTATCATCTAGACCCTGTGACCAATTAAAATATGAATAACCTATCAAATAAATATTCAAATGGTTAGTATATTCTATGTCAAATTTTATAGTACCCTTTAAGTAATTTAGATTAAAGGTTATTTAACCAAGTTATGCAATGTTTTTTTTCATGGAACAAGTAGAAATTTGCTAATCTATGTCATTAGAAGCACTTTTTTTTTTTTCAAATTTTATGTACATGACAAAAGGAAAATGGTACGAATAAAAATGTGTACAAAGATCAGTTTTTGAGGTTTTTAAAAATGTTGGGAAATACTAAGCATTTGGATGCTATTTTAATTATCTAAAACAATGTGTGTATGCACTATACTAGGAAGTCTTTATACAACTTTAATTTGTATATGCACTAATCTATGGCTATGATTTATTGTTCCATGAGTTATATGCTAGACAATTTGGAGAACTAGTTCTCTATCTATACTGACAAAATAAAATTCCAATGCACTAAAATTAATGTTAATTTCACTACTTTATAAATTATAAGCAATAAAACATGACTTGAATGTGAGAAAACAAAGATTAAATATGAAATAATGTAGATTATATTTGAATTTTTTTAAAAGTGTATTTACTTTTTCTTAATTTAAATGCAATGTTTCCCTAATGTGGTGTAATTTTATTTATGATCATCTTGATCCCTTGCATAAATAAAATCCAAATAATCTATCAAATAAAGATTAAAATGGTTGGCTTGTTTAATCCAAAATTTTGGAGTACTCTATTGGTGATTTAGATGAAACATTATTTAACCAAGTTATTCAATGGTTTGTTGATCAAACAAAATAAAAAAAGTCCAAATTTAATGGATTATAATTGAGGACATTAAATAAATCAAAGGATCTCATTTAATGGTAAAAGGATGATGGTGTACCTTTTTAATAGTTTAGTGAGAAAAAAGTAAGAAATATCAAGATTCAATATAGTAACTTTTTCAGTGAGAAGGTCTAGTCTCAACTCAACCTGGCCTATATGACTTACCACTCAAAGATACTAGAGAAGTGTTATACGTAAACAACTTCATCAACCATAATTTTCATTATGATTACACCTATTTTATGGTGTAGTAGATTTTTTAGCTTTAGTCATTGTCCTATTTTGGTCATTCACTCTCATCCATCCTTATAGGATAATCAAGAAGTAGGTTCACTAGAAGGTAAATATACATCTAGAAAGAAATGATACATCTATTTTGTAATTAGCCAATCAAGGTGAGAGAATGATTACCTACTATCCAAGAACATCAAGAACACATTGATTTACCATTTTATTTTTCTTTGATGTAGTGAAAGGTCTAGTGCATCCCCAATGGACATGAACTAGCTCTCATCAAGTAACTAGGTAGTGTAAATGTATCAATAACACATAAATTTAGATCCAACACAAAATATATTCTCATAATATAATCATAATACTTACATCCAACATGTCAGACTGTAAGGCCTTTCTGGTTATGACCAATACAAAGATAAATACAAATCAATCCTCATATGTGAAAATCCACCTCCTAGCTATCATGCCTTAGAATACTCCTAGGTACTGCATGCTTAAAACTAATTCCTCTAGACATATCAAGACTCTATACTTATATCTTGCTAGCCACAAATCATCCTGAAAAATTGAACTAAAGTAACACTAAGGCCAAAAGTCATCCTAGAAGATTGAAATAAATTAATACTCGAGACACTAAAAGATCTCTAACTCCAATATGGTCAATCTAATTATTAGAAAAATATAGGACAAGATCCACATATATGTCTTGAACATAAAACTAAGCTCATAGAATATAGGGTCCACAAAATCTAATCTTGATACTTTTGCACCAGTTTCTAAGGGTAAATATACAAGTGTGTCCCACACTTTGATGCCAAAAGAGATATTTACACCAAAAATCATCTTCACCAATGGCTTCCACTTCCTCTCAGAAAAATGAACAAATCCACACATCAACCATCTCTGCATTTTCCATTAAAATATCAATTTCTTTTACGACAACCCACCCATCAACATACTCAATCACAAGAAAAAATTGAACATCATAAGACTTCATAAAAAGTCCCTATATCTAATCACAACAAATAATAATAACATCTCCAAAGATGAAATCATTGTTAGCAATATCATCTAACTTCAAAACCATATCAAAAATATATAAGACAAAATCCACTATAATAGAAACATGTAAATCTTCAACCATGTCAACCAAAAGAAAATCCATATCAAAAAGATGCAAATTCAAATAAATAGAAGCATGCAAATCCTCAATGACATCAACAACAAGTGAATCCACATCAAAATCATGTAAATCTAAATCTATATTAGTAGAAAAATCCACATAATTAACATGTTAATCCATGACCATATTAGTAACAATAGAATCACTAATTACACAATCAAAAACATGTGAATCATTAACCATATTCACATTAACAATCATATGCAAATACAAATCAATCATAGAAATAGTAACTTGTATATCCTTATATATCTTAGAAGAAACATCAACAACCATATGTAGATCCTTATATAGTGATCTCCTTTCTCACAATAAGATGCACAATAATTTCTATGCTAGATCCATCTACCTACTCATGAAAAATAACACATACAACATCCTTAGTGAAGCTGACATTTTCATTTTCCTCATTAGTAAAGTATCTTCTTCTTTGAACAAGTCTCCTAACCAACCAAACAACTCTCTTTTTGATTGGTAGATGCTAACTCAAACAACAATCCATAATCATAATCTTTTCAATAATTTGATTGAATTTATCCCAAAATAGATCCAACTTATCCATTGGATTCCTCTCAAAGTGAAGCTGCCTCACATTGACAATCTAATTACAAGACTTCAACTACCTCACACTTAATGATCTTCTTTCCATCTTTACAAGTTACCTCAATTTAGTGATATTATTACTCAAGGAATAATCCATCTTATCACACCCTGGTTTTACAACCAAATTGATCCATTTGCGAGTCTTTTGTAGTTGAAAGCCAAAATCATTGGGTAAAAGCATAAAGCCATGTCATTGTTTAGGATATTAAAACACGTTTGGGTGAAATCTCATTTCTCTATCAAAAATCATATTTTTTCAAAAACTAAAAATGCCCTTTTATAGATCTTAGATTCAATATCATCATTATATAAATTTTTAAGTGTTTTGATTAGTTATAGTATGTTATAATTTTAAAATATTATAAGTCGATATTTCAACATTTTAGAAGATGCTCCCTCAAAAAAGAAAAAAATAGTATAACACACCAAAATATTTAAAAAATTATATTTATCTCTAGAGGAGAGAGTCCTCTTCATGAATATGTAATTTGTTTCAAGAAGGTGTAGATTTGATAAGGAAGTTTTGATGAGAGGAAAAAAATTTAGATTTTGATAAGGCCGAGCTTGAGTACTTATAGCAAAGAAAATATACATAAAAAATAATTATTTCCTTTTTTGTTCCCTACCTATACATGTTATCTATAAGATATTTTCAAATTAGAATAAAAAGGATGATTTGCATATAGTTGTTTGACATGAACTACACCCTATATTTTTTACAATTAGAAAAGGGACTTCAAAATAAAAGAAAATGAATAAATTATTTTCAAAAAAATTATAAAAAGATTGTAGGCATAAAATTCATCAAATTCTAAAAATTTCATTAGTTTATATCATCTTCAAATTCTAAACACAAATACCATTTTTTTGTAATTAATGTTGAATTGTCACATTCTGATATCCTGTTTCTTTATAAATGGTGGCAATGTTTGGAATTTTACCCCATGATCTTCCACAATGGAACAAAGAGATAAAATTGTGCTCTAACATTATTTGATGAAGTGCAAGGTTGGTTGTACCCCCAACAAAGATGACCTAGCCCCCAACAACTAACTACACAATGCAAATATAAATATAACATAGAGATTCAGATTTGAAACAACACATATTCTCATAGTATAATCTTAAGATTTACATCCAACATGTCAAGATGTAAGTGCTGAAAATAGATTGATACAAGTATGAGAATATGTTTCAATCATTATTTTGCAATTGATGTCAATCTTGCTACTTGCTGATAAGAAAAATGCTTAGTTGATTTGAGTACTATCATTTGTTTGATTAATGAGGAGGTTTTGATCAAATGAGATAACAATAGAATCTAGAGGAAAGGTTGAGTTATGGTATGAAAAAGGAGTACAAAGATGATCATTTAAGATAGTGATGATATAATGCATTGATTATCTACTTAAATTTGCAAAGGTTGGATACACTAATTAAGTTTAGAAGAACAAGGAAGAAAAATTGAGTCTTCCAAGCTTGACTAAGTGGATAGTAGGTGTCGATAAAAGTTAGTGCAAGCTAAGCAGAAATGAGTGATATAGTGTAAGCCGACTAAAGTTTAGTTGATGTTGAACACTAGTAAACTTTAGTGTTTGCCAAGTTATCTAGTGGATGATGAGTGGAAGAACAATATGGAAGTAAAGTGACAAAAAATTGATGCTGAGCACCAGTATTCATGTTAAATCACGGATTTGACAAATCTTAGCTAACTATTTTATTTTCTTGAATTTTTTGAAGCATTTAGAAGATAACTATGTTGAGTTAGTGGCATAGAAATCATGGTAAATTGCTTTGAGGTGAATTCAAAGATGATTGAAGGAGATGTTTCTAGAAGGATCTAAAATGAAAAGTTGGGTAGATTCATTGAATCCTACACAATCCTACCTAACCTAAAATGGATGATAGAGGATAAACAAAAAAAGATCTTAATTTTCTATTTATAGAGATGATTGGTCATAAGAAAGGGTTATCATGTGCGAGAACTTAAGGAAGATAAGGAGTCTAGGGTATTGCTTCATTTAGAGATTGAATAGAAGAGATTGCTATTGGAAAGAAAAGCAAGAAGGCCTAAGGGTATATATTCTTGAAGGGTGAACAAGCTATCAGAGCTGAAGTGTGTGAAAGTGAAGCAGAATGGAGGACTAAAAAAAGATCTATAATCTACAAATTGTGTTGTAAGTTGTTATTAGATTGAATGCCTTACTGTTACTTTCTAATCATTGTACTAGTCTAGGGTGGTTTAAGGTTTCCCTAATAGTCATTTGTAAATCCTTTAACTAGGTGACTGTTAATCTTAGATTGGTTTTAATAATTGAGTGTCAACACACTTAAGTCATTTACTAAGTACATGTCGAACTAGTAATACATGTCGAGTATAATATGTAAATACAAGACCATTCTAAGTTGCAATGTGTGCCGAGTCACTCAAGTGCTAATCAGATAGACTATGTCAAGTGTTGAGTAAATAGTAGATGCTGAGTAGTTTAGGTGCCAAGTCAAAAATGAAATTACGGTATGTGTCAAGCATCAATAACTTCAAGTGTTGAGTAAAAAAAATTGGACATACTTGTTTGTGATTGCACAAACAAATATGTAAAATATTTTTTAGTTGACCAAAGGAAAGAAAACAATATTTTGAATATAAGGATGTATTTGTATGTGGATTCCCTATGAAATTATATGCAGCCAATCATAAAATATGAAGGATTAAATAGAAAAATGGATGAATCTCAGCCATAGATTCATACCTAAACTTAAGTCTTCTAGTCTTCTTAAGGAGGAGGAAACCCTAAACTTCATATGAGTGTGTAAGGAATTGAAGGAGAAGAATAGAGAAGTTTGCATTCAAAAATAGAGCATTCATGAAGACTTAGAAGTTATAGAGAGTGAATTGCAAAATTAGTTGGAGGAGGAAAAGAACAATAGGATGCAACAATTGTCACATCAAGTCAAGAAGGATCAAGAAGAACACTATACAAATTTGATCTTTAATTAAGCAACTAAAGCCAATCACAAGATCAATGCTGAAACATCCTAACAAGTGATTTTACTTAAATCTCCTAGGTGGAGTAGTCCTAACAAGCTATTGTAAATCCTTTAACAGGGTGACATTCCAAGTTGATGTTCAAAATTCCTTTAGCCATGCACACTTCTAATAGGATGTTGAAATCCTCTAACAAGGTGGGACTTAACAGTTCTTGTAAGACTTTAACAAGGCAAGCCTTTCATGGGGTAGATCATAATTCATGGTCAAACCATTGTAACCTTAATTGGCTACACTTTATTGTTGCAATAGTGAAGAATTGTGGGTGTCATCCCCACCCTAGTTTTACCTTCTCTTTGGAGGGCTTTTGGGTAATCATATCTAGTGTCAAATGTGTGATTGCTTATATGTTTACATGATTAAGATGTATGTGATTTACATGTTATTTTAGTATATCTACTGAATGGAAGGAGAAGCTTTGCAACTTAGAGGAAAGATCTTGAAATAGAAGTCTACTAGTTGGAAAAGACTATTGAGAACTACGACATTGAAATACATCTCATACTTCATCAACTGAATGAAGCTAGAGATTCTTTGAAGAGTTCTTTGAAGAGAAGGAAAGAGATTACTATAACATAAAATGACACACAATACAAAGAGATTGACACCACAAAGGTATTTGCAGATGGTAACTCCAGTGAATTTGATGTAGCAATTGTAGAGCTAATGGAAAAGAATAGAGCACAAGCTAAAGAAATCAAAAATCTCAAGTTGGAGCAAGAATCACAAGCTATACTATTGTGTGAAGTGACTGAACAAAAGAAGAAAGCTATAGAAGACAAGACCATGATTTAAGAAGATAAAAGAATTTTGGCAAATAGGTTGGAAGAAAAGTCAATAGAGCTATCCAGGATCCAAAACATGTAATTGGATACCTTAATCCAAATGATGAATGCTCATTATGAGTTGAATGTCAAGGACATTGAGATAACTACATTAAAGTTGCAGAATGAACAACTACAAAATGATCTAAAGAGAAAAAGAGAAATTGCTAAAAGTAGTACTTTGAACAATTCCTGAAATCTCTTGGATCCAACAATGATGTAGTGGGATTAGGCTACAAAAGCACTAAAGAAGGAGAATCATCCAAAGTTGTTGAAGAAAGGAACAATAGAGGTAAGAACTCCAAACCTACTTGTCATAGTTGTGGTAAGAAAGGACATACTACTAATCTGTGCAGGAGCAAGAATGAAAATCATAATTCTAAGCCTAAGAACATGAATCATTGCCATAAGTGCAACAAACAAGGTCATTAGGCACATGAATGAGAACCAGAACCATGCATGCACCAAGATTTGAAGGATACTACCACAATTGTCAGAAGTATGGACATAGAGTATTTGAATGCAGATCCAAGTCCACATGTTCATCAAACAAGACAATAAAGGTAAGAAGCTATGAAAAGTCTTATAATTGGGATTAAAATACAAGATATAGTTGTCACTATTGTCAGGAATATGGACATGTACCTGAAAACTACATTAGGACTCACTTCAGTGGTAATTACAAGAGGTGGTTGAGTCAAACTACATGTTTCAGCTATCCAACTAGGTCCAACTAGGTCCAAGGCACCAAGTTGTGAATTTGATAAAGGTAAAGGAAAGGTAGATGTAGAACACATTAGGAATGAGATGAACAAGACATGGAAGAAGAAAGATGGTGGCAGTACATCAAATGGAGAAGGGATCACTTCAACTAATGGGTCAAGTGGTCACACATCATCAAACTAAGAAAATAAGAGGTATGTGGGATTGATATTTAAGGACTATATCATACATCAGTTCCAAAAATAAAATACGATTGAAAAGATTACATTAGCATGAATAAAGATGCAAGATGTTGTGAAAATCTCAGAGTTAAATCTTTAAGTTTTCATGTTGTTGCTGAGTATGGAAAGATTTTAATAAATGACAAGAAAAATACTAGTGAGTGCCAAGCTACTAGTCAAAGTCAGTTAGATATGAGTCCATAGTAGCTGCCAAGTGATGGAAATCTCTATAGATGCCAAGTGATATAGAAATCATGTTGATGACAAGTTTATATCTATACAAGCACCAAGCATTAAATGCAAAGTTTTGAAGGGTATATGGTTGATTCTCACCTGATTTTCATCATTACAAATTCAAGCAAGAGCAAGCAGAGTAGAAGGCAAGTCAAAAACTAAGTTTGAAGTGATTGTACTAATTCTAGCAATGATCCAACTCTAGTTCATTGAGTTTTCAAGGTATTCTTCATAAACTAATTTATGTAGTTTAAAATTTGTTAAACCCTAGTTTGACAAAATTTCTTCCAGTTCAAGTAATGTGAAGGAGAAAGAAGCTTTTGATGTCCAATTAGTTAGTAATGAGGTCAAACAACCAAATTTTAAAGCCATCCTAGACATTTCTTATAAACAAGACCCATCAAGCATGTTATCCATGATTTCACCTATTGTCATAATGGTTCAAGATGTAAGGAAATGTTACAACTACAAAGTAGGAGGTATATGTGATATGGAAATAAGGAAAGCTTATGATAAGTTGTGTGAAAATAACATTTTGAAGGAAAAATTTAAGATTGTTGAGAGAAAGGATTTGACCCATGCCCTAGACTTCCCCATGGTGTTCAAAATGGAATGGATAAGGATAGTGTTAAGTAGGATACATGATGGATGTCTATGGTTTGAAGGAGGATCAATCAAGATTTCAAAAAGAATTGTTCATAGGGTGACTAGTTTTCCAACCCTAGATTGGCCAATGACCCTACAAAGTGACTCAAAAGAGGTAATTGAGAAGAACACGAATGAAAAATGGAATAAGTGTAGAGTGAAAATAGATACCATCACATAACCACTACTTGACTTTTCAATTAAGTTTATTTCTCATAAAATTTATCAGTCAAGTAGGTTAAAATTTATCCGTCAAGTAGGTTAAATAGTGTACCTTGCATTGCAGTCAATGTTGGCTACAAAATTGTCAAGAAAGATCATACTTATGATCTTTTAGAGCTTCAATTACAACAAATAATGAAAAATCTTGGAGTAGTTAGGAAGACAAAAAGTGAAAAATGTAAATTTGGATCAATACTCTTGTGCATATTTTTCTATGTACATAATGAATTCCCATCTTTTGGTAAAACAGGTTGGAAGACAAATAGATTAGTTGCTGTATAGATCAATGAATATATTGAGTAGATGGGTGAGAACTTTGAAACAATTATGACAAGCTATTTTGAAGACTTCAAGAAGTCTATGAAGCAAAGGATGAGGATACTTGTTTCTTTAGTTGAGCAATACTACAATGAGATATATTTTCTTGTAGATATTGATTACACATACATACAGGCTATTGTACCTAGTGTAAGATGGATAAGACCCTTAGGATATGAGATCAATATGGATGAAGCCTCAAATACCATCACTACACTCCTAATAGAGGAGATTGATACAAGTGCCAAGATATTTGGTAACTATGATGTTATGAAATCCAAAATTGAAATGGAGTTAAAGATAGCCTCCACAATGAAGAAGAAAGACAAATTGGTGAGAAAATTAAAGGCCCAATTTGGAGAAGGTGTAGGTGAAGAAAAAGATGATGATGATGAAGAGGATTAAGAGAAAAAACAAGAACAAGCCCAAGAACCACTTGATTTGACCCAAGGCATGGCTAAGGACACTGAAGAGAAAGGTGCTGAGGAAGAGCAAATTGAAGAAGCACCAATACAAATAGAACCTAAGAAAAGAAAGGCCAAGGCACAACCTATGGAAAAAATAAAGACAAAGAATACTTCTAAACCCAACCCAAAAGAGCCAACAACACGAACAATAAGGGAAAGCACAAGGGCCACTATAGAAAAGGCCAAAGAGCAAGCCAAAGAAAAGATAAAGGCTACTAAAAATAAGGGCCCAATATAGAAGAAACAATGAAGAAAATACATTGCACAACCAAAGATTGATGATGAAAGAACATAATTTAGAGTGGTAAGTCACACACCAAAATTTGATGTTGAAAATATCTGTGACGATGTTAAGAATAATGCAAATTTGATAGCTTTGAAAAATATTGATTTTGGGAAACTTGGTACAGAAGAACAAAATTTGATTGAGGAATCAATATATGCAATGATGTCTAAATTCAAGAACACTCCACTTGAATTAGATAATACAATGCCTAAGGAATTATATACTATTATTGAAAATAAGTGGCATTATTTTTTAAACTTGGAGAAACAAATTAGAGAATTTGCACTAGCCCAGGTGATGCATGAATTGAAAAAAGGACAAATTGTCAAAGCAAACAAGCAATATGGTGGATAGTTTGCACCAAAACATAGGGCATTTAGCATCCTTTAGAACAATATTGAAGATGTTGTCAAGAAATCAACTAAAATGTAGAAATTTCTCTATGGGTTGACAACTGTTAAAGAAGGAGAAGAAGATCCATTTGAAGGTAGAAACAATGGAGATGAACATGAGGACAAGGAGGAAGAAACTAAGAAAGATAATACTATTGTGGAGGAGACACAAAAGGAAAAAGATGACATGGCTACAACTAAAACATAGTAGGAAGAACAGTGTGCAAGATACACAAATTCCTAGTATGAGCCCTCCACATGACACAAGCATGCCTGCCAAAACTATAACTATTAATGATGTCTCCGATGTATCTACTCAAAACATCAATCCTTTAACTAAAATAGACCTAAAGAAGATTCTTGACCAATCCACACTACAAGACAGATTGTATGAAAATCTAGTATTGGTCAGCATTAATGAACTTTAGAAGGTAGTAGCTGACATTACAAGGGTTAAGGTGAATACATAAGAACCACCTTCTACCCTCCCTTTAGCTACTAGTGCTCAAAATTTAATACAAACATCAGTAGACACATCCAAAAAGTTTGACACAACTGTTAAAGTTGATTTGGTTGAACAACAATAGACTACAAAAGAAGAGGGAAAGGAAACCGCAATAGAACGAACAAGATAGAAAGACACATCTATACCTAAAACACAACCACAAGGTGCAATTCAAATCATTTTGATTAATGGATGTAGATTTGAAGCAAGGACATACCAAAAGAGAAGGAACAAGAGGCCATTCAAGTATTATTGGTAATATTACCAACATCTGGCACTCCTACAAAAGTCCTTTAGGAGCCAAGTACTAAAGCTATACCACTACAAATCTCAGCACCAAGCTCAACTTCCTCCAAGGTTGCTAAGGTAATTCACTATGGAGATGTAACTCTAAATGAAGAAATAGTGATACCTAAGTATGATTATGCAACCATAACATTAGAACAGATAGGCATAATGCAACAAGCCTTGGAAAAGAAGAAAAACCAAGAAATACTCAAAAAGGAGTATAGATAGAGGCAAGCATTACAAGAAATCAAAGACATCTTATTAGATGCATTCAGCTTGCCAACACTCAAAGAATCAAAGCCACTATTGGAATAGTTATCAAAAATTGTGAAATAGGTGAACAACGAAGACTAGGACACTAATGCCAAATTTTTGGAATGGTCTAAAAGGAAATTTCAAGGGAAATTAAATGAAAATATATCTAGTGACATAGCACTAATGCAAGTTGAATTGGCTACAAAAATTGAGAAAGTGAAGAAGGTTCTTGAGAACATACTCTCATTTTACACCAAATTGTGTGATTCTACACTCTTTACTCAAGAAACAAGCCATAGAGTTTTGAGTCTAGAGAGAAATTTAAAAGTATCAGGTATGCAAGTACCTCAAAACCCAGTTTAGAGTGAGAAGCATTTTCACTCATTGCTTCAATCACAAAGTCAACTAGCTGTGTTAACAATAGAAGAGGCTAATATATGAGCCAAGTTGACTAATATACATGACTCCCTTACCCCCATATGGAGATACTTCATAAAGAACTAGGATATGTAGAAACTTTTTTGAAGAAAGATCCTAATCTTTCTACATTAGATGGACTAGTTCACCTTGCAGTAGAGATAGCAATCGAAATAAAGTCATTGGATGTTGCATGTAACAATTGGGGTGCTACTCTAAAAATATTTAAGGAAGTCCATAAATATTTTTTGGAAAAATACACTGTAAGTGTATTAATCCTTTGACATAAGTGTCAAAAAGGGGGAGATAAATAAGCAAGGAGGAGATAAAATAAGAAAGAAGGGAAATTTTTTGAGAATAAGTAGAATAATGAAGTAGGGGGGCAAATAGAATAAACAAAGGAAGAATAGAAACATAGCATATCAGATAAAGAGTATCAACACATTTGAAGTTAAAGAGTATCAACAAGAGACAAATCTACTTAGAAAGGAGAATAGATTTTGGATACAAAATAGGCATATTAACTTAGGGGGAGTTACAAAAGTTTTGAGGTATATAGTCTATTACAAAATTTTGCAATTTTGAATTTTTGTATATAAGCCAAGTTGTGAATATATTATATTTGAGAAGATTATATAATAATGTACAATTAAGTGTTTTTGACACTCATGTCAAAGGGGGAGATTTTTGATTTCAGATTGGTTTTGACAATTGAGTGTCAACACACTTAAGTCATTTACTAAGTTCATGCCAAACTAGTAATACATGCTGAGTATAATATGTAAATACAAGACCATGTTGAGTTGCAATATGTGCTAAGTCACTCAAGTTCCAAGTAGATAGACCATGCCAAGAACTTCAAGTGTTGAGTAAATAATAGATACTAAGTAGTTCAGGTGTCGAGTTAGAAATAGAATTATAGTATGTGTCGAGCATCAATAACTTCAAGTTTCAAGTAACATAGATTGTACATACTTGTTTGTGATTGCAAAAAAAACTATGCAAACTATTTTTTAGCCAACCAAAGGAAAGAAAATGATCTTTTGAAGATAATGAAAGATCTGTATTTGGATTCCCTATGCAATTACATGTAACCAATTAGAAAATAGGAAGGATTAAGTAGCAAAATGGATGAATCTCAACCATAAATTCATACCTAACGCTGAGTCTTCTAGTCTTCTTAAGGAGGATGAAAACCTAAACTTCATATGAGTGTGTAAGGAATTGAAGGAGAAGAATAAAGAAGTTTGCATGCAAAAATAGATCATTCATAGAGACTTAGAAGTTATAGAGAGTGAATTGCAGAATCAATTAGAGGAGAACAAGAATAGAAGGATATAGAAATTGTCACATTAGATCAGGTAGGATCAAGAAGAACACTATACAGATTTGATCTTTAATTAGGCAACTAGAGCCAATCACAAGATCTATGCTAAAACATCCTAATAGGTGATTTTAGTTAAATCTCCTAGGTGGAGTAGTCCTAATAGACTATTGTAAATCCTTTAATAGGGTGAAATTCCAAGTGGATGTTTAAAAGTTCTTTAGCCATGCACACTTCTAACAGGGTGTTGAAATCCTCTAACAAGGTGGGACCTAATAGTCCTTGTAAGCCTTTAACAGCATAGGCCTTTGACAAGGTAGATCATGATTCATGGTCAAACCATTGTAACCTTAATTGGCTACACTTTATTACTACATTAGTGAGGAATTGTGGGCATCATCCCCACCCCAATTTTACCTTCTCTTTGGAGGGTTTCTGGGTAATCATATCTAGTGTCAAATGTGTGATTGCTTATATGTTTATATGATTTAGATGTATGTGCTTTACATGTTATTTTAGTTTATCTATTGAATGCATGAGATAGATGAGTGGTGAAAATTTTTATGGGTTCACGTTTTAACTGTTGATTCACCCTGCTCCCCCTCTTAGAAGTTTACCTTTCCTACTTGTAATTCCAATAGTCACATTCCAAGTGAATGATCTAAAGTCTTCTAGCAAGGCTCACTCCTAATAGAGTGATTGAAATCCTCTAACCAATAGTGTGCATTGTACCCTTTAATAGGGTTGACCTTTCATAGGGCATCACTTTAGAAGAGTGAGAATGAGTAGAATGTTACTAGTATTTTTTTTCCAAATTCTATTTCCACATAAAATCATTGTGTCAAATGTGTTATTGACTCTATTATGTTTCATGCTTACATTTCTGTAATGTTAATTCGATAGTAACCTACAAAGTTTTAGTGATTGTATGATCTAATGGGTGCATGCATGATGAATATGTTTTATGGATATGGGTTCACTAAACTATGAAAAGTTTTATTTGTATGTCTAGACCATGGATAATTGATTCACCCCCCACTTAGTTATTCTAAAGAATTCTAACAATTGGTATCATATCCATCTAATTAAAAGAACTAGTTTAAAGGTACTAGAAGCAAAAGATCAAGATGTTGAAAAGTGAGGTGCCAAAGCTTAAAAGAGATAAATTTTCTACATGGAAAAGCCTGATGAAGCTACACCTAGGATATCTTGGAGATCATGCAAAATCTACCATCATCACTAAGCATGTCAATCCTACTAGAGTTGTAACTACTACAAATCTGAAAAAGAAGAAAGAATACAACCATGCAATGTTGGAGATTCCCTCTTCCCTAAGCTATGTCGAGTTTGATGACATCAACGGTTGTGACAGTGAAAAGAAAATGTAGGATGCTCTTGACACCATCTATGGAGGTGACACAAATGTTTTGAGAGCCAAATTTGAAAGTCTTAGAGGTAAGTTCGATGATATGAGAATTTTTCTCAATATTTCTCTAGGATAAAAGATGTTGTTAATGCTACAAGAGGATCTATTAGTAAGATAGATTATGAGACTATTTTAAGCAAAGTTTTGAGAACACTACTTCCCTTCTATTCTATTAGAGTTTTTGCAATACAAGAATTGACATGTATACCATGTTCTAATCTAATTCTTGAAGGTCTAATAGGTAGACTCATTGCTTTTCAACTATCTGATTTTGATAACTTCAAATTTGACAATGTTGAATGTACTTTCAAAGCTAAGCTATCATTGAAGGAACCTAATGAGAAGAAGAAGAAGAAAAAGGTAAAATATGTTTCCGGTGATAGTGATATAGATGAAAAAGATGTAGAATAACTTGAAGCACTACTAGCAAGGAGATTACATAAAGGTAGAGGAAAATTCAAATGTATGTTATCTATCATGAGTTTCAATTGCAATGAGATTGGTCATATTGCTGATACATGTCTAGAGAAGAAAAACTATAGACATGGAAACAAATACAAAAGTACAAGAGATGAAAACAATAATGATTATAAAGACAAAGGCAAGAAGTCTTGTTACATTGTAGAAGAGGAAACCAAATATGGATCTGATGATCATGATGACTAAGTGGTGTATGTTGCAATAAAGGATGATTATGATGAGGATGAGAAAAATGCACTATTATCTTGCACGAACAAGAATGATAGATGGATCATTAATAGTGGGTGCTCACATCATATGACTACAAATAAAAGTAAGTTCATTACCCTGAATTATATTGATGAAAATAGTGCAAGGTTTGGTAATGATGCACCCTGTTTGATAAAAGAAAAAGGTTCTATCAAACTCATATAAAAGATTTTATGTGACAATGCTTATTATTTTGAAGGACTTAACTATAATTTGTTGGTTGTGTCACAACTAAATAGTTTAGATTGCATAGTTGAGTTTGAGAACAAGATTGCTAAGATATATGATACTGATGAAAAATTAATGGGGAAAGGTAATCAATCTAGAGGTAATCTATTCTACCTTGATATGGATGATCTATTTGTCTAGTCGTAGAATATGATGATATGTGGTTATGTCACAAGAGGTTATGTCATGTTATTTTAATAAATTAGTTAGTATCAGTAACACGAGAAGAGTTAGAGGTTTTCCTAAGTTGAAGAAACCTAACAATATAATTTGTAAACAATGTTAATTATGACAAACTCTAGTTTTAAAAGTAAGATTCATACCTTTAAAGGAATTTTGGAGATTGTTTATACTAACTTGCATGGACCTAATGATGTGCAAAGATACAAAGGTGATAAGTACATTATGCTATTCATTGATGGTTATTCTATGATGATGACTATTATGTTTCTAAAACAAAAATCTAATACTTTCTAAATGTTTAAGTGGTACTTAACAATAGTTGAGAAGGAAACAAGTAAAAGTTTGAAATGTTAGAGATTTGATAGAGGAGGACAATTTACATCAAATGAGTTTGAGATGTTTTATAATGATAGAGGAATCAAAAGATAGACATTTTCCCCTAGGACCCCTCCACAAAATGGAATTGCTAAAAGAAGGAACAAATCTTTAAGGGACTACACTAGGACACTTGTGATGGAGAAGAATGTTGCTTTGAAATAATGGAGAGCTATAAGTACAAATGTCTATACTCTAAACCATGTGCATGTCAAGAAAGGTACTCATTCAACAACTTTTGAACTATGGTATGGATACTCACCCAATGTAAAATATTTTAAGGTATTTGGAAGGAAGTTTTATATTCTCAAAGATTTTAGCAATAATAAATTAGATGAAAAAAGTGAAGAAGGCATATTCCTTGGCTATTCCATAAGAAGTAAAGCTTATATGTGTTTAAATACTAACACTAACAAAGTTGTAGAAAGTGCAAATGTGAAATTTGATGAATATATAGAAGTACATGAGGTTGAACATATGAAGGAACCAAAGGAATACAAATAATTTGTATATTTTAATGAAGGTATGTCTACTAATGAAGAATCTATAAATCAAGTTGAAAATCAATAGCAAGTTTTAGTGGCTACCAAGTCACATACTATGAATGTCGAGTTGCATTTAGGAACTGAGCTAAATTAGGTGTTGAGTTATAGAATGAAGTTGAGGCACATTCTAATTTTGAGATTAGTGTACATGAAAGAGATGTTGAAATACTTGATAGAGAAGTACATAGTGATTCAGAAGCTGATAGACTAAATGAGGAAAATAGAGCAGAACAAAGATTGTCAAAGTATGTCAAAAGACATCACTCTACTACACAAATTATTGGAGATAAAGATGTAAGAGCAATCACAAGGAACAAGTTGAGAAATTATACATGTCTTCTTAGCATGCATAAATAAAAAATAGTAAAAGATTCCTGAGAAGATGTGGACTGGAGTAAAGCCATGAAAGAAGATATTGAACAGATTGAAAAGAATAAGACATGGATTCTAGAACTTCCTAGACCAAAAGGTAAAAATGTGATAGGCAACAACTAGGTGCATAGAAAAATGTTAAATGAAAATGGTGAAGTCATAAGGAGTAAGGAAAGATTAGTTTACAAGGGGTATGCACAAGAAGAAGGGATAGACTATGAAGAAACATTTGCTCCTCTTGCAATATTGGAAGGAGTGAGAACTCTACTTGCTTACTCTACGTCCAAAGGTTTCAAAGTTTAGAAAATAGATGTTAAATCTACATTTCTAAATGACATATTGGAAGAAGAGGGTTGTATAGAACAACTAGAAGGATTTGTTGATGCTAACAACAAAAAACATGGTATGTAGACTACACAAAGGCTTATATGGTCTGAAACAAGCACTAATAGCATGGTATGAGAGGCTTCAAAATTATCTTATAAAAATTGGATTTGAGAGGACTCATGATAACAATAATCTATACTTGAAGACAAAAAAATGCAAAGGTTTTTTACTATCTAAAATCTGTGTTGATGATATCATATTTGGAGGTCAAGATATTTTATGTAAATCTTTTGCAAATGAAATGAAGAAAGAATTTGAGATGTCTATGTCTGGAGAGATCAAGTTTTTTATGAGTTTGCGAGTACATCAGATGAAATATGGTGTGTGTGTGTGTGTGTGTGTGTGTGTGTGTGTGTGTGTGTGTGTGTGTGTGTGCGTGTGTATATATATATATCTTAGTTAAATATGTAAAGGAGATACTTAATTTTTTTGGATTGGAAGATTCCAAACCAATAAGCACACCTATGGTGATAGGACACAAATTGTCTAAGAATGATGATTCAGCTAAGGTGAATCAAACATTGTGCATGTCTATGATTGGCAAACTACAATATTTAGTACATAGTAGACCTAATATTGCATTATCTGTTGGGATAGTTGTAAGATTCTCTGCTAATTCTAGGAGAATCATTTAATGGCTATTAAGATAATAATGAGATATTTGAAAGGAATAGAAGAGTATGGTCTATACTACAAGAAAAATAAAAAATTTGAATTGATGTCCTACATTAATGTTGATTGGGCTAGAAATATTGATGATAGAAAGAGCACTAGTGGAGGAGAACTTTTATTAGGAAAAAAGGTTAGTTAAATGGACTAGCAACAAATAAAATTGCATATCTCAATCTACTACTAAAGTTGAATATGGTGTTGCTATAGTAAATTGTACAAGCATTGTATGGATCAAATAGTTACACAAAGGTATGAAGGAAGAAATTATTGAACTTGTGATACTTTATTGTGATAATATGATAAAGGGTGCTCCCCTTAATATCAAAACACATAACAAATGCAAGATCAAAATATGGACTTCTTATTTTTGCTGCCAATGTAGAATCAAAGAATTCACAAGTACAATATGCTAACCCACATGGGTGCCTTCATTATAGTAATCTACAAGACTAACCTATGAACTACCACCTAGCTATTCTAGGCAATGTTCAACCCTTTCTTAAATAGGCAATTTTATGTCACCTAGGAAGGTTCTAGATGCTTGAACTTAATACCTAGGGCTAAGAGACCCTAAAAATACATATAGAGATGGCTGAATACATCTTTCACAAATTATTTTAGAAATTTTGGGTAGCCCAACTTTAGAAGACCATAACTCTTGAACTATTGCTCCAATTGGCTATTATAGCCACTTTTTGGAAATGCTAGCTCCTAATCTACAACCTTGGTACTGCACAAGAGCCCTTCTGTTGAATTTTTGGACCTCATCAAGGCACTCTAAGGCCTCCAATGGTGAGCTTGAAGATTTTTATCGTAAATTTTCTACCAAAAATTTACAATAACTTCTCTAATACTTAAGCTGGAGCAATGTGATTTTTATGGCAGGTTTATAATTCTAAAATGAACCTTCATGTAGAAAATGAGAATATTCTAAACTTGTACGAAAAACTTACTAAAACCAGCAATCTCTAAGAAATAGTAACTACTCTATCTACTAGTCCTTATTAAAATAGAATAGACTAGAAATAAAATATTTTTGGGTAATGCATGATTTCCCTCACACCCAGGATGCTCCTACATCAAACACTAGGGGTAATTTGAGAAGTGAGTCCATCACATCTCATGTGCTTAGAGGAAAATTAAGATAGTTAACCTCCTCCCTTGCTAGCCATGATGAATTCTTTATTGGCCTCCCTTTTTATTTGACCAAATATTTCTCATAAGTTTTGTTCCTTGTACATTTTATAACATGATTTTCAATATCTCCTCAATCTCCTTTGTAGTCAAACTAGCTCTTGGAATACTACAAGTTAATCTCCATCACCTCCTTCATAATACTCTGTCAAATCTAAAATGTTAAATACTAGTGAACTATCCAATTCACTAGGTAACTCCACTTCATAAGCATTTCCAGAATCATGCCTTTTCACTATCTTACACAATCCAAACTTCTTCATCTTTAGCTTATTATATGTACCCACTAGACCCACTAGAAAACACTCCTTTCTCAGATGAACCATGACTTCATCTCCAATTTAAAATTCCTTATACATCCTTTTAACATTTTCCTCAACCTTATACTTTGTATTCATCTTTGTGATGTGCTTCCTCACCTCCTCATGGATGTTCTTCAAATGTTCATCAAATTCTTCTACTTCAACACTACTTATCTCTCTGTTATCCAACTACCTCAATTTAGAAGCACTTATGGGATTGCTCCCATATACAATTTGGAATGGTGATTTACCAATACTCCTATTGAAAGAATTATTATATTGAAATTCATCCCATGATAAAATCAAATACCATCCTTTTAGCTTGTCTCCAACCAAACATCTCAGGAAATTTTCCAAACTCCTATGTTTGTCCATCAGTTTGTGGATGATGTGATGAACTAATCTTCAAATCCATCTTCAATTTCTTCCACAATGTACACTAGAAATACCCAAAAAATTTGGTATTTCATCTAAAACTATACTCTTTGGCAAACCATGCAGTCTTATCACTTCTCTAAAAAATAACTATACCACATGAACAACTTCACTATCTTTTTGAAATGAAGTAAATGTGCCATCTTTGGAAATCTGTCAACCACCACAAAATAAGAATAATTCCCTCATTTTTTCCTCAGTAATCCATGAAGAAAATTTATACTAACATCCACCCATGACTTCTCTAGTAAAGGTAATGGCTAATACAACCCTGTATTTTGCTTCACTCCTTTCGCCATTTGACATACTCTACAACTTTGTTCAAACTTCTTTATATCTTGGTGCAACTGTGGCCAACAATAATTCTTAGCAACGAAAGAAATAGTTTTATCCTTGCCAAAATGTCCATCTAATCCTCTACTATGCTTCTCCTTGATGATATTATCTCTCATTGAAATTTTGGGAATGCACAACTAGCTTCCTTTAAACAACATACTATCCTAGATCATGAAATCCAACCACTTTCTCCTATCAAGTGTAACAAGTTCTATACAAGCCTTCCATGCTATACCAAAATTAGAGTCATCCACATACGAAGTACTAAGTTCCATGAACCCAACCACCTTTATCTAAATTTTCTGAGAAAAAGTTTTCTTCTACTCAGAGCATCAACATCTTTGTTAGACCTCCCACTCCTATGTTTCAAATTTTTTTTATAACTTTGCAAAGATTCAACCCACTTCAAATGCCTTTGGTTTAATTTTCCTTGATTATTCAAATATTGCAAAGCTTGATGATCAGTATACAAAAAAAACTCCTTAGGAAGAAGATGGTGTCTCCACTTCTTCAATGCTTGAACTATAGCATAAAATTCTTGATTATAATTATTTTTTAATCTTTTTACATCATTCAATTTCTCACTAAAATAAGCAACGAGTCTACCTTCTTGGCTCAAAACAACTCCTACTATAGTTGTTGAGATAATGGGTGTTGTACACATTGCATAATATTGTTATTTTATTATTTTATTTTTATTATGTAATGTTGTACCTAGATGGACGTGCAACATGTAAAGATTCCCATAGAATATTCTTGATGAGTTGTATTGTAACATTGTGAAAATATTTTATGTAATTATTTAATATTGGGGAAAAGAATTAAATGCCCAATATTAAATGTGGGGTCAGTGGGTTAGGTAGCACATGGTTTTAGAACATGGTTTATGTAATACCACTTGGTGGTTTTGTGCGACTTGCTACTATATAAGTAGCCACAAGGGTAGTTGTTGTAAAGAGTAAGAGTGACAAGGAGAAGACAAAAGGCAAGAGTCAAGCGGGACAAGGCTTGACAGGTTAGCCAAGGGAGCATTTGTGAAAGTTGAAAGCATGGCATGGGATGTGTGGATTCATGCTTGTTCACATTGTTTGCTCAGTTGTGGCTATGACCATGAAGGCTTCCATAGTTGTATGGCAATGGTATTTTTGCTGAATAATACATGGTGATGGATGCTTTTGGAGGCTGGGTTTTTTCCCTCAATGAGGGTTTTCCAGGGTATATCTTGTGTCACAATTTTGTGAGTATGTTGTCTATTCTCTTGCATGTGGATTTTAATTCTATGATTATTTCAGATTTATTATGGGTTATGTGGAAACAGTTATATTCTTTGTTGCCAAGTTTCCTTACAAGTGGTATCAGAGCTATGGTTTTATTATTTGTAACCCTAGATTGAATCCATGGGAATGCATGAGAGGATAAAAGAAAGGGCAAGACATATGAATGATTTATTGTAGATCTAAGGGCTTTGGATTTGCTATTATGATGGGATGTTAAAATATTTTGGGCATATGAAATTGTTGGAGAAAAGTTTTTTTTTTCGGATGTTTCATTTAAATGAGGGTTTTTGGGGATAGCATGCAGAAATAACCTCCTGGGTAAAAACAGACCTCACCATTGGATTCGGGTCGACATTTCCATAAAATTTGATATATAATATGCCCTAGTTTGACCATGTTCAGAGGAAATGAAAGAGTTTTTTGGTTTCAGCCCATGATGGCCGTCAAATTTAATCCCGTCAAAATTTTCGTCACTGAAAAAATAAAAAATGAAAAATCGTACTGAAAATGGTAAAAAGACTCTCTTAGTAAAATGGCCATAACTTTCTCTCAGACTATTGAATTTCAGAGTTCTTATAGGCGTCGGAAAGCTAATTCAGAGCACTACAACATGATGTAGGTTTGGTTCTATGATTTTGAGATTTTTTCAGGTTTTAAGAGCCCTAAAGTCAGATGTTATTTATTTTGAGCACGGATTAGGGCATAACTTGGGCATACGGAGTCAAATTTTGGACTTCCAGTAGTCAACGAAAAGCTCTTGAAAAGCTCTACACATTGATTCAAATTTGGTGCAGGTTTGACATGATTTATTTGTTGTTATATTAAACTAAACAGTTTATAGGTATATTTTGACTATGGTAACATTGTGAGTTTATGGCATTGGAGATTTAAGATTTGATGTCATTATATACTTAGTTCATATTTTAGATTGGTCTCATGATGATATGGTTATTAGTGTTTGGTTTGGATATGCATGATGACTTGTTGGGTCTACAAGTTGTCCAGTGTTGTAAGCGGTCTATACTTACAAGTTGCATTTATAGCTTGGTTATGAGTTGTCTTTGCCCATTGATCTTTCATTATTGATGCATATTCAGATTGGTGGCTTGGATTTGGGTTGTCTATGCCCTAAGTCACATGATTTTATGATTTTATCTTCACGTAGAAGGGATGAGATGTTGTTACCAGGGACAATCATGGCAGAGGATTGTGGTTGACTATGCTGATAGGTTAGACATACTTTGAGATAGAGATGCTTGGTTCATGGCTGTTATCATGGTGTCATGGATTTTGGCATGACCTGATTGGTTATACAGGTACATCGTTGATGTTCATTAGCTTGGATTTCTGATTTGGTTATGGTGGTATATCTTCTTGGTTGAGGATCATGGTTATTTGGTTTCTTTTGAGGAGCTCATGATGTGCACTTTGAGTTCTTTGATAGTTTGATGCCTTGGTTGATTCTCATGGTTAGAGGATGGGTTTTCATCATGATGTCATGGATAGCTTGGATACACAGTTTAGTGGGAGCTTGTGACAATGATGAGGTGACAGTGCAGGATTAGTTCTTGGTTTAGTTTGGATCTTCAAGTGGAGATGGATTTTATGATGCCACAGGTGACTTGGTACCACACTTGAGTGGGAGTTGTTTGCATTGATATATTTATTGAGTGTTTGCAGATGTTGGAGGTTTGTCTTAGATCTTGTTGCTGCAGAAGCATCTTTGACATTTGCATGGTGCACTTGTTATCTTCATGGTGTGTGAAGATGGTTAGATCTTGAGGACTCATGGAGTTCTTGGTTATCTTCATGGTATGTGGAGATGGTTCTTCCTGGTATGTGAAGATGGTTTTCTTCATGGTGTATAGAGATGGTTGCATCTTGAGGACTCACAGGGTTCTTGGCAAAAGTGTGGTTTATGCTTTTATTTCGCATATTATCCTTCGTATGAGGATGGTTTCATTATTATGTCATGGTATACTCTTGATACACATTTAGAGTTGTGACATGTTATGGTATGTTCATGTGGAGCATGTTATCTCTTTAGTTGAGATGGTAAGATCATGTTGTCATGTTTATGTTCCTGAGGCCATGGTTGGAACTTTGACATTGATCTTGGTTTAGTTTCTTGGTATTGAGTACACTGATCATAAGCTAGATACTTCATGATATTGCTATGTTGCATTTGGAGTTGGCATGGATTAATTGGTTACAGGTGCTCATGGATACATAGAGACGGTGGTGATGCTAATTTCTCTTGGATTAGAGAAGTATTTGTTGGGATGGTTGATGTTTTCAGCAGGAAGTCCGAGGGGGCAGTCACCTGATATGGACTTGAGAGGAGATTGTTCTTAGATGAGTCTTGGTTGGAGACTTGGGTATGTTGATGAGCATTCTCATTCCCCACTCTTGGTCTACTCGGCGGTTTGCTACTTGAGAGGTATAGCCCATTATTTTCTCTTAGTTGCATTATATTTATGCTTATCTTTCATGGATATGGATCTTGAATTACGGCACATGAGTTAGTTCTAGAGGGTTCATTTGAGAGATGGTTTAGCATTGGTTATCTCCATGTGCATATTTTGTTATGCCGGTTGAGTTTGGGAGATGGTTTTATATTGGGCATATTCCTTGAATTAGGAATGGTTATTCTTTGGTTTAGGAGTAGTTTTATTGAGTTTGATCTTCTTGTGAGAGGCTTACATCCATGATGAGTTATATGGTATGGTTTGGGTGTTGTTGAGGCTTTTTTTTTGGGGTTTTATGGAGGAGATCATACTTGCACAGTTTACATCTAGAGGTGTGTGTAGAAGGACATGATACAGGTTATGATTTGCATGGTTTCTCTGGTCTTGGTTATCTTCCTAGATGTTCAATTTTGACTACATTGGATTTGAGATTGGTTAGAGATTGTGATCACTGGTTTGTGCTCATGTATGTCATGTGAGGGATAACATGGTTATTTCTTTATCTCTTTCCTTTTTTGGTTGTGGAGAATTTGGGAGACTATTGGAGACTTGTTATGAGAGTTGTTTTTGTAGGATATTAGTTTATGTATTGTGGATGTCCTTGAGACTACTTGGACTCACTTCTTTGAGATGTGTTGAGCGGATTAGTTATAGATTTGACATTATCTTTTGTAGTGGGAGCTTCTTGGTATATATGTGGCAGGTATTGCTCTTGAGGCTTGTGATTGCAGGTTGCAGATTGGATATGTCGGTGATATGAGATTCACTTGTTATACCTTTGAGGTATGGATAGTTGGATGCGTTTGGCACTTGCTATGGGTGCTATTTCAGCTATGGATATTTTGACAACTACGGATACATGTGATTACCTTTGGATCAGGTTTTTGTACTTGGAATTTTAGTTGGTATAGGATTTTATGATCTTCTAATGCAACAGGTTGGGTGGTTTTCTCTTTGGATGGCTTCTATGTATATCCAGTGGCAGTGGCATAATAGGAGGTGAGATCATTCATGTTCGAGATGCTGGATACTTTGATTTTGTTGCGGGTACCAGGATGGAGCACTTGGTGTATTTTGATCCATGATGGTGGATGTGCTAGGAGGGATTGTTCCCTTGTTCATTTGTGTGGCTACAGATTGACCCTATGCAATGTATACAACAAGTGGGAGATTGTTAAGATAATGGGTGTTGCACACATTGCATAATATTGTTATTTTATTATTTTATTTTTATTATGTAATGTTGTACCTAGATGGACGTGCAACATGTAACGATTCCCATGAAATATTCTTGATGAGTTGTATTGTAACATTGTGAAAATATTTTATGTAATTATTTAATATTGGAGAAAAGAATTAAATGCCCAATATTAAATGTGGGGTCAGTGGGTTGGGTAGCACATGGTTTTAGCACATGGTTTATGTAATACCACTTAGTGGTTTTGTGGGACTTGCTACTATATAAGCAGTCACAAGAGTAGTTGTTGTAAAGAGTAAGAGTGACAAAGAGAAGACAAAAGGCAAGAGTCGAGCGGGACAAGGCTTGACAGGTTAGCCAAGGGAGCATTTGTGAAGGTTGAAAGCATGGCATGGGATGTGTGGATTCATGCTTGTTCACATAGTTTTCTCGGTTGTGGCTATGGCCATGAAGGCTTCCATGGTTGTATGGCAATGATATTTTTGCTGAATAATACATGGTGATGGATGTTTTTGAAGGCTAGGTTTTTTCCCTCAATGAGGGTTTCCCAGGGTATATCTTATGTCACAATTTTGTGGGTATGTTGTCTATTCTCTTGCATGTGGATTTTAATTCCATGATTATTTTAGATTTATTATGGGTTATGTGGAAATGGTTATATTATTTGTTGCCAAGTTTCTTTACAAGTGGTATTAGAGCTATGGTTTTATTATTTGTAACCCTAGATTGAATCTATGGGAATGCATGAGAGGATAAAAGAAAGGGCAAGATATATGAATGATTTATTATAGATCTAAGGGCTTTGGATTTTCTATTATGATGGGATGTTAAAATATTTTGGGCATGTGAAATTGTTGGAGAAAATATTTTTTTTTCGGATGTTTCATTTAAATGAGGGTTTTTGGGTGTAGCATGCAGAAATGACCTCCTGGGTAAAAACAGACCTCACCATTGGATCCGGGTCGACATTTCCATAAAATTTGTTATATAATATGCCCTAGTTTGGCCATGTTCAGAGGAAATAAAAGAGTTTTTTGGTTTCATCCCATGATGGCCGTCAAATTTAATCCCGTCAAAATTTTCGTCACTGAAAAAATAAAAAATGAAAAATCGTACTGAAAATGGTAAAAAGACCATCTTAGTAAAATGGCCATAACTTTCTCTCAGAATATCAAATTTCAGAGTTCTTATAGGCGTTGGAAAGCTAATTCAGAGCAATACAACATGGTGTAGGTTTGGTTCTATGATTTTGAGATTTTGTCAAGTTTTAAGAGCCCTAAAATTAGATGTTATTTATTTTGAGACCAGATTAGGGCATAACTTGGGCATACTGAGTCAGATTTTGGACTTCGAGTAGTCAACGAAAAGCTCTTGGAGAGCTCTACACATTGGTTCAGATTTGCTGTAGGTTTGGCATGATTTATTTGTTGATATATTGATCTAAACAGTTTATAGGTATATTTTGACTATGGTAACATTGTGAGTTTATGGCATTGGAGATTTAAGATTTGATGTCATTATATACTCAGTTCATATTTTAGATTGGTCTCATGATGATATGGTTATTAGTGTTTGGTTTCGATATGCATGATGACTTGTTGGGTCTACAAATTGTGGAGTGTTGTAAGCGGTCTATACTTACAGGTTGCATTTATAGATTGGTTATGGGTTGTCTTTGCCCATTGATCTTTCATTATTGATGCATATTCAGATTGGTGGCTTGGATTTGGGTTGTCTATGCCCTAAGTCACATGATTTTATGATTTTATCTTCACGTAGAAGGGATGAGATGTTGTTACCAGGGACAATCATGACAGAGGATTGTGGTGGACTATGCTGACAGGTTGGACATACTTTGAGATACAGATGCTCAGTTCATGGATGTGATCATGGTGTCATGGATTTTGGCATGACATGATTGGTTATACAGGTACATCGTTGATGTTCATTAGCTTGGATTTTTGATTTGGTTATGGTGGTATATCTTCTTGGTTGAGGATCATGGTTATTTGGTTTCTTTTGAGGAGCTCATGATGTGCACTTTGAGTTCTTTGATAGTTTGATGCCTTGGTTGATTCTCATGGTTAGAGGATGGGTTTTCATCATGATGTCATGGATAGCTTGGATACACAATTTAGTGGGAGCTTGTGACAATGATGAGGTGACAGTGCAAGATTAGTTCCTGGTTTAGTTTGGATCTTCAAGTAGGAGATGGATTTTATGATGCCACAGGTGACTTGGTACCACAGTTGAGTGAGAGTTGTTGGCATTGATATATTTATTGAGTGTTTGCAGATGTTGGAGGTTTGTCTTAGATCCTATTGCTGCAGAAGCGTCTTTGACATTTGCATGGTGCACTTGTTACCTTCATGGTGTGTGAAGATGGTTAGATCTTGAGGACTCATGGAGTTCTTGGTTATCTTCATGGTATGTGGAGATGGTTCTTCATGGTATGTGGAGATGGTTTTCTTCATGGTGTGTGGAGATGGTTGCATCTTGAGGACTCACAGGGTTCTTGGAAAAGGTGTGGTTTATGCTTTTATTTGACATGTTATCCTTGGTATGAGGATGGTTTCATTATTATGTCATGGTATACTCTTGATACATGTTTAGAGTTGTGACATGTTATGGTATGTTCATGTGGAGCATATTATCTCTTTAGTTGAGATTGTAAGATCATGGTGTCATCTTTATGTTCTTGAGGCCATGGTTGGAACTTTGACATTGATCTTGGTTTAGTTTCTTGGTATTGAGTACACTGATCATAAGCTAGATACTTCATGATATTGCTATGTTGCATTTGGAGTTGGCATGGATTAATTGGTTACAGGTGCTCATGGATACTTAGAGATGGTGGTGATGCTAATTTCTCTTGGATTAGAGAAGTATTTGTTGGGACGGTTGATGGTTTCAGCAGGAAGTCCGAGGGGGCAGTCACCCGATATGGACTTGAGAGGAGATTTTTCTTAGATGAATCTTGGTTGGAGACTTAGGTATCTTGATGAGCATTCTCATTCCCCACTCTTGGTCTACTTGGCGGTTTGCTACTTGAGAGGTATAGCCCATTATTTTCTCTCAGTTGCATTATATTTATGTTTATCTTTCATGGATATGGATCTTGAACTACGGCACATGAGTTAGTTCTGGAGGGTTCATTTGAGAGATGGTTTAGCATTGGTTATCTCCATGTGCATATGTTGTTATGCTGGTTGAGTTTGGGAGATGGTTTTATATTGGGCATATTCCTTGGATTAGGAATGGTTATTCCTTGGTTTAAGAATGGTTTTATTGAGTTTGATCTTCTTGTTAGAGGCTTACATCCATAATGAGTTATATGGTATGGTTTGGGTGTTGTTGAGGCTTTTTTTGGGGTTTTATGGAGGAGATCATACTTGCACAGTTTACATCTAGAGGTGTGTGTAGAAGGACATGATACAGGTTACGATTTGCATGGTTTCTCTAGTCTTGGTTATCTTCCTAGATGTTCAGTTTTGACTACATTGGATTTGAGATTGGTTAGAGATTGTGATCACTGGTTTGTGCTCATGTATGTCATGTGAGGGATAACATGGTTATTTCTTTATCTCTTTCTTTTTTTGGTTGTGGAGAATTTGGAAGACTATTGGAGACTTGTTATGAGAGTTGTTTTTGCAGGATATTGGTTTATGTATTGTGGATGTCCTTGAGACTACATGGATTCACTTCTTTGAGATGTGTTGAGTGGATTGGTTATAGATTTGACATTATCTTTTGTAGTGGGAGCTTCTTGGTATATATGTGGCAGGTATTTCTCTTGAGGCTTGTGATTGCAGGTTGCAGATTGGATATGTCGGTGATATGAGATTCACTTGTTATACCTTTGAGGTATGGATAGTTGGATGGGTTTGGCACTTGTTGTGGGTTCTATTTTAGCTATGGATATTTTGACAACTACGGATACATGTGATTACCTTTGGATCAGGTTTTTGTGCTTGGAATTTCAGTTGGTACAGGATTTTATGATCTTCTAATGCGACAGGTTGGGTGGTTTTCTCTTTGGATGGCTTCTATGTATGTCTAGTGGCAGTGGCTTAATAGGAGGTGAGATCATTCATGTTTGAGATGTTGAATACTTTGATTTTTTTGCGGGTACCAGGATGAAGCACTTGGTGTATTTTGATCCATGATGGTGGATGTGCTAGGAGGGATTGTTCCCTTGTTCATTTGTGTGCCTATGGATTGACCCTATGCAATGTATACAACAAGTGGGAGATTGTTGAGATAATGGGTGTTGCACACATTGCATAGTATTGTTATTTTATTATTTTATTTTTATTATGTAATGTTGTACCTAGATGGACGTGCAACATGTAAAGATTGCTATGAAATATTCTTGATGAGTTGTATTGTAACATTGTGAAAATATTTTATGTAATTATTTAATATTGGAGAAAAGAATTAAATGCCCAATATTAAATGTGGGGTCAGTGGGTTAGGTAGTACATGGTTTATGTAATACCACTTAGTGGTTTTGTGGGACTTGCTACTATATAAGCAGCCACAAGGGTAGTTGTTGTAAAGAGTAAGAGTGACAAGGAGAAGACAAAAGGCAAGAGTCGAGCGGGACAAGGCTTGATAGGTTAGCCAAGGGAGCATTTGTGAAAGTTGAAAGCATGGCATGGGATGTGTGGATTCATGCTTGTTCACATAGTTTTCTCGGTTGTGGCTATGGCCATGAAGGCTTCCATGGTTGTATGGCAATGGTATTTTTGCTGAATAATACATGGTGATGGATGCTTTTGGAGGCTGGGTTTTTTCCCTCAATGAGGGTTTCCTAGGGTATATCTTGTGTCACAATTTTGTGGATATGTTGTCTATTCTCTTGCATGTGGATTTTAATTCCGTGAATATTTCAGATTTATTATGGGTTATGTGGAAATGGTTATATTCTTTGTTGCCAAGTTTCCTTACAATAGTACCACTAGTATTATAGTCTACTTGAAACACCTTGTTGAAATTAGGAAGTGCTAAAATAGGTTTCTTAGTAGCTTTTTGTTTCAATAGATTAAAACTCTTATCTACTCATATAGTCTACTTAAATTCTTTCCTATCCTCTCTTATTGTTTCAATCAAGAGTCCACAAAAACTGCTAAAACCTCTTATGAACTTTCTATAAAAAAATAGCCAGTCTATGAAAAGATCTTACCTTTGTCACACTTCTTGGAGTAGACCATTAAAGGATAGCCTTCACTTTCTTTGGGTCCATTTTTAGGCATTCTTCTGAGACTACAAATCCTAGGTACACCAAATCCTTTACAAAACTACACCTTTTTAGGTTTATTAGCCACTTTTCTTCCCTCAAATGATCAAACACCTTGTGAATATGAATCAATGCTCCTCCAGTCTCTTACTAAAGATCAAAATATCATCTAGGTAAAAAATGACAAACTTACCCAAAAATTCCTTCAGTACCTCATTCATGAGCTGCATGAAAGTTCTCGGTGCATTAGCTAGCCCAAAAGGCATCACTAACCACTCATATAGTACTTCCCTTGTCTTGAAAGAATTATTTCACTCATCAACTTCTTTGATAAAAATCTAATGGTACCCACTCTTCAGATCTATCTTTGTGAAATACTTAGCCCCACTCAAACACTCTATAATATCATCCATCCTTGGCAAGGAAATCTACACTTGATTGTGATCTTTTTAATAGAATGAGAATTAGTGCACATCCTCTATTCTCCATTCTTCTTTGGTGCTAATGTAGCTGGTACAACACATGGACTTAAACCCTCTTGAATCAACACCTTTTGAAACAACTCATGAACTTGTCTATTCAACTCTTCACTTTTTGCTAGTATCATTCTGTGTACTACATTTTTTGGCAAACTAGCTCCTGTAACCAAGTACATTGGGTACATTATCTAATAAAATATCATAAAACTTTCCCAACAAATCTACAACTTCTATAGACACCTCCTCTACTTCTTCTTTACTATCTTTTAGAATTATAGAAAAACACATATGCTCATGCTTCATACCTTTGAGAAACACTTTTCCATCAACAAAACATATTCTAGAAGCACTACATACCTTTTCTTCATTCTCCTTCAATGACTTCAACTTATGTTTCACTCTACCCTTGGTTAGAGTGTAGGTATTTGCTTGTTCATCATGTATAGCATGCCTCTCAAGCTACCATAGCCTACTTGGCAACATATGACATATGTCCATAGGTATGATATCACCAAGTACCTCATCCTAGTAGCTTCCAATCTTAAACTTCATTGAGAATTTCTCATTGACCATGACCTTGTGGTCATCTTGCACTAAAGAAATATGGTATGGATGTGGTTGTTTCTACCTCTTTAGCTTCAACTTTTTGATCATCATTTTTGACACAACATTTTTAGTATTTCCACCATAAATGATCACATAACAATACTTATCTTCACATCCACACCTTTTGCAAAACAAAATCCTTCTTTGATCAAGTTCATTCTCACCACTGAGCAAGACTCTTCTATTAACTAAGAATTTTCCTCTTTCAACATCTTCAAAATTTGATAACCTAGTATCTTTATAAATATTTACAAGTCTAGCCAGGCCTTCTATTTTTTGATTTGTCCTTCCTTGGCATTAGAAACATTCAAATGCTCTATGCCCTTCTTCTTTGTAGTGAAAAAATTTCCCACAGAAGCCTCCTTTTTTAGATCCTTGTCCTCTGCCTCTTCCTCTCTGATCTCTATTGTTCTGATCACAAAAATGATTGGAATTGTTTCCCCTCTAGTTTTTATTACTACTTCCAACCTCATCCTTGTTCTTTTGATCATCATTATAGCCACCATAAGATCATCCTCCAAATCTTCCACTGTGACCTCTTCAACTATTCTTGTTGTCAAATTTTTTGCTTAGTTTCTCCTCAACTCTTGGGGAAAACTAGTATGTCTCCTCAATAAGGTCCATTCAAACGAAACTCAACTCATCCTAAATAATTCGCCTTAACCCATTAAGATAATGGGCCATTTTGTCCTTATTAACTTTTGCATGCCTAGTTTTAATGAGACCTCAGTAGAACTCTTTAGCATACTCTTGTTCATAGATTTTCTTGCTTGTTTCAAGCCTTGTATTTTCTTTAATGGATCAAGCTCATAATCCATGAGAATGATTTTTCCTTTCAGTTTAGGTATCATTCAATCCCATCTAGTGATTTTTCCTTTTCCTTTCTATTTCTCTGCAACTAAACCTACTACCATGAGATCTTTGCATGTCCCTTCAGTTTTGCCTTCACAAACTTGACTCTATCAGGATCCTCAATATCTTCATACTCAAAGTACTTCTCTAAATAATTGATCCAATTGATTAGCTCTTCAGGATTAAGATTTCCTAAAAATATGGGAACTTCAAACTTAGGTCTTTTTCCAATCTCAAAGATGGCCTAAAAAAGCCTCTCTTCCTTTAGGTTTAGAATTGCTTCTGCTTTGACATTTTCTTGTACTTCATCTTCATCCTCTCTTTCATCTCTTACATGAAGATTTATTCCTCTATTCATTTGTTCTTCCAATGCTTTCATTTGTCTTTGGAGGGCTCTAAAACCCTTAGGTGTAACACCTACAACTCTTCTACCACACTCTCTTCATGGAGGCATTTTTCCCACTTTCACTGAAACCTTGGTGCAAATTGCCTCACAATTGGCGATCTATCTACATGCTCAATAAAAACCATGGTCCTAGTGTAAACTGCCTCATAGTCATTGATCTTTCCACACACTCAAGAACTCTTGCTCTAATATGACTTGATGAAGGGTGCTCCCCTTAATACCATAAACACATAATAGAAACAAAGAAATAACAATAAATGTGAGATCAAAATATGGACTTCTTATTTTTGTTAGCAATGCAAAGTTAGACAATTCACAAGTACAATATGCTAATCCACATGGGTGACCTCATTATAATAATATGTAAGACTAAGTTACGAACTACCACCCAAAGTTGTTCTAGACAATATTCAGGCCTTTCTTAAATAAGCAATTTTATGTCACCTAGGAAGGTTTTATATGCTCAAAATTAATACCTAGGGCTGACAGACCCTAACAATATATATAGAGTTGTTAAAAAACATCTTTGGCAAATTATTTTAAATTTTTTGGGTAGCCTAACTTTAGAAGACCGTAACTCTTGAACCATTGCTCTAATTGGATATTATAACCACTATTTAGAAATGCTAGGTCCTGATCTATAGGCTTGGATTAGCACAAGTGCCCATCCATCAAGTTTTCAAACCTCATCCAGGAACTCTAAGGCCTCCAATGATGATCCTAGAGATTTTTCTCCAAAATTTTCCACCCAAAATCCATAATAACTTCTCTAATACTTAAGCTAGAGAAATGAGATTTTTATGGTAGGATTATAGTTCTAAACTGAACCTTCATGTATAAAATAAGAAAATTCCAAGCTCATATAGAAAAGATGTACTAAAAATAGAAAGCTCCCAGAAATAGTAACCACCCTTTCTACTAGCCCTTATGAAAATAGAAAAAAATAAAAAAATATAGTTTTGGGTGATGCAAGATTGCCCTCACACCCAGGATGCTCCTATACCATAATAAAAGTGCTATATATATCAAATAATCTTGTGATTCATAAAAAGACTAAGCACATTGCAATCAAGTATCATTACTTAAAGGAGTTAGTTCAAGATAAGGAGGTGAAAATGGAATATGTACATACAAAAGAGAAAATAGCTAATATCTTCACAATATCATTACCTAAGGATTCTCATGAGTATCTAAGAGATAAGCTAGGGGTAATACCCCTATCCAAGCCTATTTAAGAAGCATGAGAAGTTATTTGCATCAATTGAAATATTTGACATATATTACACAGTGATGCAATGTATCTTACTTTAGGATCTGAAGCTATAGATCAGTCACAAGCTAGGTGACAAAGGGAGAAAATGTAAATGTTCATATCTACATATTAAGATGACAAGTTTTTGGCATTTTTGTCAAAGGGGGAGAAGATAGAAAGATAAAGAAAGATATGATAGTGTACCTAATGATTACTACAAAGTAAGAAATGATTACATCTACCTAGTAAGAGGGAGATAGTGCTAAGGGAGATATAAGAAGTGATCAAGAGGACGTCATAAGGATGAGTTGATTGTCTTTTGATCAAAATAGAATTTTATAACCTATACAAAAGATGATAGTTGCTAATAGAGGGAGAAATTTTAATAGAAGGAATTATTTTCTATTTGGCATTATTATTCATTGTACTAGTTATAGTTTTTTTTCCATCAATGCCAAAGAGGGATATTGTTGAAAATAGATTGATACAAGTATGAGAATGTGTTTCAATCATTATCTTGTCATTGATGTCAAACTTTCCACTTGCTAGTAAGACAACTACTCATTTGATTTGAGTACTATCATTTTTTTTATTAACGAGTACGTTTTGATCAAATGAGATAGTAATAGCATCTAGAGGAAAGGTTGAGTGATGGTATGAAAAAAGAGTACAAAGATTAGTTAAGACAATGATGATATAATGCATTTATTTCTACACGTTGGATACACTAATTATGTCTAGAAGAACAAGCAAGAAGAATTGAGTCTACCAAGATTGATCGAGTGGACAATAGGTGCAAAAAAAAGTTAGTGAAAGCTAAGAAGAAAACTAGTTGGAATTGAGAAAAGTCAAAGTTTAGTGTGTGTTGAGTGATATAGTGTAAGCCAAGAAAAGTTTAGGTAATGTCGAGCACTAGTAAAATTTAGTGTTTTCTAATTTATCTAGTGGATGACAAGTAGAAGAACAATATGGAAGTTGAGTGACAATATATTGATGTTGAGTGCCAATATTCATGTTAAATCATGGATTTGACAAATATGAGCTGACTATTTTATTTTCTTGAATTTTGTGAAACATGTGGAAGATAACTATGATGAGTTGGTGGCACAAAATTCATGGTAAATCATTTTGAGGAAAATTTAAAGAGGATTGAAGGAGAAGTTTCAAGAAGTGACTAAAATGAAAAGATGGGTAGATGCATTGAATCCTACCTAATCCTACCTACCCCTAAAAATGACAATAGAGGATGAATGGAAAATGATCTTAATTTTCTATTTATAGAGATGGTTGGTTACAAGAAAGGGTTTTCATGTGCAAGAACCTAAGGAAGACAAGGAGTCAATGGTATTGCTTTATTAAGAGACTGCTATTGGCAAGAAAAGAAAGAAGGCTTAAAGGTATGGATACTTGAAGGGTGAAAAAGCTATCAGATTTGAAGTGTGTAAAAGCCAAGCAAAATGGGGGATTGAAATAAAGATCTTTAATATTCAAAATGTGTTGTAAGTTGTTATCAAATCAAGCCTTATTGTTACTTTCTAATCATTGTACTAGTCTAGGGTAAATCCTTTGAATTAGGGTTGACCTAAAAATCATTTGTATATCCTTTAAATAGGTGACATTCCAAGTGAATGATCTAAAGTCCTCTAGAATAAGGCTCACTCCTAATAGGGTGATTGAAATCCTCTAACTAGGTCACATTTAATAGTGTACATTGTAACCTTCAATAGGGTTGGCCTTTCATAGGGTGTCACTTCAAGAGAGTGAGAATGAGTAGCATGTTATTGGTGTTTTTTCCCAAATTGGATTTCATGGTAAAATTATTGTGACAAACATGTTTTTGATAGTAACCTACAAGGTTTAAGTGATTGCATGATCTAATGGATGCATGCATGATGAATATGTTTTATGAATAAGAGTTCACTAATATATGAAATTTTTTATTTGTACATTTGGACCTTGGATAAATAATTCACCCCCACTCCCTCTCAGTTATTCTAAAAAATTCCAATAGTAAGACCTTCCTCTTAGAAATAGTAGTCCACCAAGATAACTTGGTGAGTGGGGGGGGGTTGTGAATCAGTTATCTAACAATAAAAAACATTTATCTTCTTTAAGAAAACTTAACCATTCAACCAAAGTAAAAAACAACCATAATAAGTTACACATAGACAATTACACTAGATATGTTAACAAGGGAAATCCTTGATCAGAAGGAAAACCCCAATGGGAATGATGCCAACAAGATGATGTACTAATATAAATAGTCTTTGTTAGAGGAGGGACCATGTTAGGATTCTATTAAAAAATTTAGAACATATGAGTCCCTATTAGGAGACTTTCAATCCTTGTTAGGAGATTCCAACCCTATGAGGAGTCGTGCCAAACCTATTAGGAGTTGTAGTACAATGTAAACAAAAAGAGCTCATTGCTCGAACATATAATTTCAACTAAAAGAAGAGCTCATTGCTCAAACATGAAATTTACTATTATGTTCTTTCTTCCTATTGTTCTATCAACTGAACCAAACATTTTCAAGCCTTGTAGACCAAATCACAAACCTGAAATCCAAATATCAAACCTCAGATCACATAATAAATCCTTGGTAATGAAGTTTCCTTCACTTCCACTTTTCTTTGCTCAACTTCACATTCTACCCTCTCTACTTTTTACAATCACTTCTGATCGATACAATTCTATGTCATATGATAAAGGAAAATGTTCTTCCTTTATACCAAGTCCATAAGACAATTCCCTGAGTTAGCTGTTAGACATTCTCAATTAATCATTATAGGATAACATTAAGAACACATTACACTTAGCAATAACATTAATCTTTCACCTTGCAACTTGAATATCTCTTCAAACATGTAATATTATGATGAGGGAACTTAGCCACATTCACATGATCAACCTTGATTCTTAGAATAAAAACTTTTCTAAGATAAATAACAAGTTTACTAGAACATGCCATTGTAAACTCTACCTCAAAAAAGGCATAAGAAAAACTTACATAACTTCTTCCAAACTTATCATTTCTTCATCTAATGTTAACTACATATATTAGATACTCAAAAGTATCTCCCGTAACCATAGATAGTGAGAATATTCAACTAGCCATCTATACCAACTTGATCTTTCTATTGTTCTTCTATCAGATACCATAGAAAACTACTATGTTGACATCAATGAAAAACTTAGTCATGAATGTAACATATAATCATAGTAACATATCTACAATACTCACTTATAGGAATATCATTAGCATTCATGCTTTGAACAATCTCCCCCTTTTGTATTGATGGCAAAATATATGAAATTCATCTAGTTCCAAGAATACCAACAATTAAAGATTGTTAACCTTTCTTTTCAAATCTTCTTCATCAACCATTTTGTCCCATTGATATACCTCAATGTGCTTTCTATCAAATTATCATTCCATGTTTTACTTCTTCTTGCTTGTCTTTGCTTCTCCCCATGATGTTCTTCCTCATGATCTTCTTCCCTATGATGTTTTTTACTCATGATGTTTTTCATTCCATAATTCTCCCCCATTGACATCAATGTTAAAGTTTTCAGCATCAATCAAACTTTACAACAATTTATTCTTACTAGCTCAAGAGTCCAAAGACACTATTTAAAAAAAACATCCAACAAGAGTCTTTGATGTCTCTATCCATCATAGATACTCCCCCATACAAGAAGTATCAGCATTCAATCCAGAAAAATAGTGGTGCTCTATTACACTGGATTGATGTAGTTTTGCATCTTCTTCTTTGATGTAGGAAGGGGCATAACCCCTAACATACCTCACAAATACTAAAAAGTCTCTTTGGGAAGAGGTTTAGTAAATATATCTACAATTTTTTCTTTAGTGCTTACATACTCCAATCTAATTTCCTTTTCTACAACTTTCTCTCTCAACATGTAATACTTAATAGAAATGTGCTTGGTCTTCAAATGCAACACTAGATTCTTAGACATATTTACTATGCTTGTGTTGTCATAATGTATGATAATAGCTTCACTAATTTCTATCCTTATATTCTTTAGCACCTACTTCATCCATACAACTTGATTACAATTATTTGCTGCTGCAATATATTTTTCTTCTACCATACTTTGTGATGTAAAATTCTACCTCTTTCTTAGCTAGGAAACCAATCTTCCTCCAAGAAAGAAGGATCCACCACTAGGGCTCTTTCTATCATCCATGCTACCTACCTAATCAACATCAATAGAAGCACTTAGAGTAAAATCTTTAGATCTATCATACCACAATCCAAACTCTAATGTTCCTTATAGATATCTAAATATCATTTTAATTGCTACATAATGTGTTTCTCTAGGATTAGCTTTGAATCTTTCAACAATTCTAACTACATTTGCTATATCTAGCCTTGTGTGAGTCAGATATTCCAAACTTTTGAACATAGATCTATACTTCTTCTACTCAACAATAGGTGTTTCATCCTTTGTAGATAACTTATGTCTAGTTACAATAGGTATTTCAATAGGTTTACATGTTTCCAAACCAAATTTTTTTAGTAAATCCTTCAAATACTTAGTTTGAGAAATAAATATTCCTTCTCTATTCTATACAATCTATAATCCTAAAAAATATTTCATTTCTCCTATCATACTCATCTCAAATCTCTTTCTTCATCTCTTGTGCAAACTTGTCACTTTCATCATCATTTCCTCCAAAGATGATATCATTAACAAATATTACCAAAATCATCAAACCATCATCAATTTCTTTCCAATATAGATTACTATCTTCCATACCTTTGTTATATCCAAGCTTTGTCAAATGTTTGTCCAACCTTGCATACCAAGTTCTAGGTGCTTACTTCAAGCCATACAATATTTTTTCCAATTTGCATAATATGTCCTTATCATCTACCAAAGGACAACCTTTAGGCTGCTCTATGTACACTTCTTCTTCAAGTTCTCAATTTTGAAATGCTGACTTGACATCCATCTAATACACTTTGAATTTCTTTTGTACTACATAGGTTAAGAATAATCTTACTACTATTCTAGCCACAAGAGCATAGGTCTCATCATATTCCATTCCTTCTTGGTATGAGTAACCTTCACATACCAATATTTCTTTGTTCCTTAAAAATTCATGTTGTTTATTTATCTTGTTCCTGAATACCCATTTAGTTCCTATCACATTCTTGTCTGGTAGTCTAGGGACCAATTCCCATATCTCATTTTTTACTATATGATCCAATTCCTCTTTCATAGCTTGTTTCCAATAATTATCTTTACATGCTTAATTTGAATTCTTAGGTTCAACTTGAGATATCAAACATAGTTCTTCATTGATTTTGCTTCTTGTTATTACACCTTTATCTTTGCTTCTGATGATCTACTCAGATGGGTGATTCTTTGTCATATTCTTTCTCAAATTAGGTGTTGTTATCTCATCTCTTTGCTCTACTAAAGGTTATAAGCTTTGTTCCTACCTTGGCTCTCCTTAGTTCTAAAAAATATTGTTAGTCTCAAGAAATACTTCATCATTCCTTGGTTTAGTAATAACATATCATCTAAATTGTAATCAACTATTCTCTCTTGTATCCTAAATTTCTCATCAATTCTCATATTTGTACTTTCCATAATAGTCTTAGTATCTATAAGCCTTTATTTTCAATGAATAACCAACAAACATACCTTCATCACTTCTAGAATCAAACATACCAATATCGTCATCTTTTTTGATATAAGACTTACTACCAAAGATTCTTAAATACTCAACTACAGGTGAGTGACCAAACTAGATTTCATAAGAGGTCTTGTTTGTGTCTTTCTTGACTTGCACTCTATTCATAGTGTAGAATATTGTATTCACACCTTATCTTCAAAACATCTTGGATACATCATTCTTTGCAAACATAGCTCTTGCTTCTTTAGTAACTGACTTGTTCCTTCTCTCTAAAATGTCATTTTATTCAAGGGTTCTCAGAGCTAATAACTATCTTTTGATTCTATTTTCTTCACAAAACATGTTAAAACTCATTTGAAGTAAATTTTCCTCCTCTATCTAATCTTAAACATTTAATCTTCATATCAAATTCATTCTCAACTCTATTCTTGAATATCTTGAGCTTATCAAATGCCTTAGATTTCTCTTTAAGAAATGTAACCAACATAATTCTAGAAGAGTCATCAAATAGAATCATAAAATAACTTTCACCATAGAATCCTTTAGTCTTTGTAGGACTGTTGAGATGTGTGTGTACAAGTCTCCAATTTTGTTGTAGTAGTAAACTTCTTGCTTGGAAAAGAAGTTTTGTTATGCTCTGCCAAAACACACTCCTTGCAAATTGTGTTAGCAAGTTTTACAATCTTGGGAAATCTCTAACTATAAACATACTACTAATCTTCACAATAATTTCAAAGTTGATATAAGAAAATCTCTTATGCCATAACCAGCTATCATCTACCTTTCCAACCAAACATGTCATTTTAGTAGGATTCAACTGAAATACATTACCGCTGGATCTAGTTCCTATTAAAATTATCTTTCCATTTTTGTCTCTGACCATGTATGTCTTTTCTATGAACTACAACTTATAACCTTTGTCTACTAGTTGTTAAACACTCAAAAGATTGTGCTTCAAACCATCAACAATATATACATCCTCAGTGTTAGTTTTACCATTAAGAGTTATAGATCTAATACCTTTAACCTGGCATTTTGCATTGTTTTCGACTTTGAAAATGCCTTTGTCCTAACTTTTGAAGTCAATAAACTTTTTCATATCACTAGTCATATGAATTTCTTCTTTAATTGTTACAAATCCAATTTCATCATTACTAGCACTTACTACTTGTTCATCAGAATCATTTTCTTCATTTTAATATAGACACTCTCTATCTCTTCTAGGTTTGTAATTCCCTTTATATGTTTTCTCTCTTTTAGGATAGTTAGATGCATAATGACCAAATTCACCACAAGTGCTAAATTTATATATTTTCTTACCACCTTTTTATCTTCTTATGAGAAGGGCTACTCTGTCATGCCCAAAATATAAGGGCAAAACAACCACAATATTTTAAAAAAAAAATATAAGAAACTATGATATAATTTAATTACGAGAAATATACCACTAACCCTAAAGATGATCTAATTGGCTAGTCCCTCTTTTTAGCTTGATATCTGGAACATCATTACAATCTTAATCTTTTACTTTAGGCTTAATGTCATTAATTAACTTCTTTCAACTTCATTCTAATTTACATTTTAAAACTTTTATCCAAAATCTATACTAACCTTAAAATTTTTCTCCAACATACTTATACAATCTAATTAATTAATTTACTGGTTTCTATTAAAATTGATGACTAGAACAATTTCAAATAAATCTATATTTTGATCTAAACTTTAATCTAACTATGATGAGATTTAAGTCCAACGTTACAATGCCAATATTACGATTAATTTAACTAATTCACAAAGGTATGAAACTAATTAATATAAGATTTAAAATTATTTTAATTAAACATTCCAATTTCTAGTTAGAACCTTTTTTTAAATTAAAACTAATTTAGTACTCTAGCATCCAAAACACTATTGTATGTTAGCATCCATACCAACATAAAACACATTATATTTATCTAATATCTATAATTCTAACTAAGCTTTAATACTACTCTTATTCTAAATTAAATATAAATTTAAATCTTAGCAAACATTTAATAAACTATCCTAAAACTACACACACACACACACACACACACACACACACACACACACACACACACACATATATATATAAACAACTACACTATACAACTAAATCAAATCTAACACTAACTACTAATGATAAAAGCTAACTACACATATTATAAACTAACTACTATATGCTACACAAAATTACTAACATTCAAACCCAAAATATTACCTAACAACACTACCACCCCTCCCTCCCTAGTCCTAGGATCTACCCCACCCCACTATCCAAGGCAATGCGCTGCCCAACTCTATGCACTGCAGACTATGCCCAAGTCTGTGTGCTACAAACTATCCCCATCTCTGCATGACACTGTTTGCCCCCTCCTTGTGTGAGTTAAGGATTCATCCAAGGAGCAACGCATATGGTGGGGGAGGGATATGGGGCTAGACTCTTAAATAGTTTAGCTTCTTCTTTTTCTTTTTATAGCAAACTTCTCTGCCCCCCCTCCTTCTACGTGACATGGTCGTCAGTGGTACGGTATGGTACCCATAGGCAGGTGTATAGGAATTTCCCACTCCTAGTGTTAAGATGGAAAGGATTAAACAAGATAGGAATGGGGGGGATTAGAATAGTTATTGCCAAAAGTTAGTTTGGTGGGGGTTTAAAAAAAATATTACTAAAATATATTTATTACTCTCCATAATATTATTCATATATATGTGTGTGTGTGTGCGCACATGAATTTTGAATATGGATTATTTTAATGGGGAATCAGGGAAAGAATATGCTTTGCTGTCTCATGAATTAAATTTGCTTGCACATACAATTTCTAGAGAGCAATTTTTCTCCTGTGTGTGTACATTTTTTTTGCCAAGCTCTTTTTTGTTGTGTCAACTTTGTCTATGTGATGATATATCTTATTTTAGCTATATACATTTTTTTTAAAAAGTGTGAATTCAATCTAATGACAACATAGATTTTTCTACAAACAATGTACTAATATAAGGCTTTGAATAGGATTATTTCTTTCTTTCCTCCTACCCTTCTTGTTTTATCAATTCATCATACATCAAGGTGTATGTTTTTTTTTTTTGGAATTCAAGGAAATACATAATCTCTTGATCAAATTGATTTTTTTCATAATGAAACTTAACAATGAAAGTGATAACTTTGTGATTGCAATGTAGGATTTTGATTACATTTAATACTTAGACATCAATTTGAAAACTTCAACTTAACAAATTGCCTTCCATTAACATAATTGAAAACTTGGAAATTCATAATTCGAGGACATTATCTATCATTCTATTTTCTCATATACATATGCCAAAATTTGAAATCACATGAGAGCATGGCAAGGAGAATTTCATAATCTTTTCCTTTCTCTATTATTCATTCTGGTTCAAGGCTCCATCGGGAAAGAACCAGTAAGAAAACTCGATGTCTTTGCCAATACATCAAAATTCAAATACATTTTACATAATATTACAATTCAAAATAAATCTCTTCAAAATCCTTCACAAGTACTCTCTTCCAATACCTTCAAAACTTCAAGGAAACACAAGGAGAAGACAAGAGCTTACCTAGGTGAATCATCACAACATCAAGAATAATTCAAGCATGCACCCTAACCCAGTTTTGCACAATAGGTCCAAATATAGAACCTGACTAGGGGGGAAGTGGATTTTCTCAATGGGAGACGTCAATCACCATGCCATAACATAGCCCTTTCAAGGCTAAAACTTCAAGAACTTTCATTCTTCTACAAGGCCCTTTTGAGGCTAATACCACAAGGATTTTTATTCCTTTCCATATTCAAGAATTCACAATATCAAACAAGGCATGTGATGAGAAGTAGGGGCCCATACACCCTACCCTCTTTTCCTCCTCTCACCATGAGAGGAGACTCTACACCATTGAGGTCCAACTAAGGCCCTTCCCCTATACATGGCCACTTCTTCCCTATCCAAGGGTGAGTGATGCCAAAACAATCCCCATGAAATCCTCTCAAAACATAAAATATCAAAGCAAGCATAAGAATAACATCAAAAGAAAAAAAAAAGTTAAAATCCCTCCCAATCAACCCCCAACACACAAGAAAGCAATACAAAAACAACACAATGCTTTATGCATGATTCAAGCAAGATTCAAGCATGAACAAATGAAGAAAACAATTCAAAGAAGTGAAGAACTCCTACCTTCACCAAAAGAGTTATGGAAAAAATGGTGGGTTGAGAAGAGCTTTTCCTTTTGTTCCTTCAATCTTCCAACTTTCTCCAAATCTAGAGATTGGGTAACAACCCCAATACTACTCCGAAAAATCCTCTAAGTATGATCCTTAACTTAACTAGACTTCAAGTAAACTCAAGATGGACTTTTTGAGTACAACTCAAGTAGATGACAAATCAATTTTCATAATCCATCAAAAATAGGGCTTTTGAGTGACCCTAAAAGTCAAACTAAGAGGCTAAGGGGGTGGAAAGTACTCCCCACCCATACCCTTACCCCTAGGGCACTTAAATTTAATGATTTTAAGCCTTAAATACTTAATAGGAACAAATAAAAGCTAGGAGAATAATAAAATTAAATAACAACCTTTTAAAGATAGACAATGCAAGGATAGCACATTTAAACAAGGGGTTCAATTATTTCTTTCCTTTAGGTTTCCCAACTACATGTCCTACACACTCATTGCACACATCAGTAGGTTCAAGAAATCACATGCATTATGTAATATACGTATCAAAAAAATCATATAAATTAAAACATCCATTTTTTTCTAATGATCAATTATTTATCTAATCCTATTCATATTTCCAACCATTAGAATTGCATAATCAAAGTGTTAGTTTTGCATTCATTTACTTTACCATCATACATGTTTGTAAAGCATTAAATGATGAAATCAAATAATTGAAGTAAAGCATCACACATCATAAATATCATAATAATGTTTAGTGCATCAAATAATGTTCTAACGTATCGAGTAATGAGTATCAAAATAATAATGTATCATTGATGCTAGGATGGGTTAAGGCGAGGCCTCACATACTCCTTCAATCTTTCTATCCTTATCAGATCTATTGTTATTAGAAAAATCTCCTCTAGCACTTGTGCTCCTTGATAAACTAGGTCAAATATCAAGGTAGTGAAAGATGACTCTATTATGATCAATTCTTTGGACTATCTAAGCTCATTCTCAACTACTTCATGTCTTCCAATAAATGTCTCCTTTGTGAAATATTTGGTACAAGATATCAACAACTATATCGTTTGAACTATTGACTTAAATGGTGGTCTTAGAGTCTTCAATATCTTTCATATAACTTCATCATCTTCTTTGGTTTCTCCTTGAGATTTAATAATTATAAAAATATCTAATATCTTGCCTACATATGTTCTTATAGATTCATCTTCCATCATTTTAGCATCTTGAAATGCACAAATCCAACTTTGTAGCCTCAACTTCTTAGAATGTGCATCACCTTCAAAACTAGTTTCCAAAGATTTTCAAATCAAATGTGAAGTAACAATTGACTTTAACTGATTGTATTCAATTTTAGGAAGTGTAGTAAATAGTTCTTCTCTAGCTCTCATGTTTCACATAAAAATATCTCTTTAATCCTTGGTATAATTATCCAAATCATTTTCAGCAACAATTGTCTTTGCTAATTTTTTCAAGATCCAATATCTTGGACCCATACATAGTAGATGTGTCTTCATCTTTTCCTTCTAGCTATCATAATTTGTTTCATCAAAATTTGGACTATCTTTCCTAAACATGCTCACCGTGGATCTCCCAAAGTTGTTAAACTTTATCTTCAAGAACATGATGCTCTGATACTAGTTATTAGAAACAATGGTTTACCAAGATATTGGGGGGGGGGAATCAGTTATCCAAAAATTAAATTTTTTATCTCCTTTACAAAAACTTAACCATTAAACCAAAGTAAATATCAACCATAATAAGATACATAGAAAATTACACCAGATATGTTAACTAGAGAAACTCTTGATCAGAGGGAAAACCTTGGTGGGAATGATGCCCACAAGATGATTTACTAATATAAATATTCGTTATTAGAGGATGGACCCTATTAGGAACCTATAACAACATTTAGTACATATGAGTCTCTGTTAGGAGACTTTGAATCCATGTTATGAGATTCTAACCCTATAGGAGTTGTGCCAACCTTGTTAAGAGTTGTAGTACAATGTATGCAAGAAGAGTCCACTGCCCAAACATGCAATTTCAACTACAAGAAGAGCTCACTACTCAAACATGAAATTTTTTGTTATGTTCCTTCTTCCTTTTGTTTTTTCATCCAAACCAAACACTATCAGACCCTTTAGACTAGGTAACAAACCTTGGATCACACAATAAAACCTCAGTAATGAAGTTTCCTTCACCTCCACTCTGCTCTGCTCAACTTTGTATTCTACTCTCTCTACTACTTAAAATAACTTCTGATCGATACAATTCCATCTTATATGATAAAGGAAAATGTCCTTCCTTTATATTGAGTCCATAAGAAAATTCCCTAAGTTGGCTATTAGACCTTGTCAATTAATCATTATAGGACCACATTAAGAACATGTTACACTTAGTGATAACATTAATATTTTTCCTTGCAACTTGAATATCTTTTTGTATATGTAATATTATGTTGAGTGAGCTTAGCCACATCATCATCAATATGTCTTCTTCACATCCTCAACCTCAATTCTCAGAATAAAAATGTTGCTAAGAGATATAACAAGTTTACCAAAACATGCCTCTATAAACTCTATCTCTAAAAAAACATCATGAAAACTTACATAAATTCTTCCAAACTTATCATTTCTTCATCTAAGGTTAACTGCATATACTACATACTCACTTTTATCTCCCATAAACTTGGATAGTAAGAATACTCAACCAATCATTTGTACCAACTTGATCTTTCCATTGTTCTTAGATATCAGATACCATAGAAAAGTGCTATGTTGACATCAATGACAAAATTAGTCATGAATGTAACATATCATCATAGTAACATATCTACAATACTCCTCCATAGGAATATCATCATCATTCATGTTTTTAACACTTCTCAGTTATGGTCATTACAAAAAATAATACAAATCCATATTTATATTCAAAAATCCAACTCCTAGATACCATCCCTCAAGATGCTCCTAGCTACTCCATGCTTAAAACTAATTCTTTTAGATATCTCAATAATATATACTTATACCTAGCAAACCACAAGTCTTCCTCATAGATTAAATTAAATAGAAACTTAGGCAAGAAGTCAACCTAGTAGATTAAATTAAATAAACACTAAAGCTACTAAAAGATCTCTCACTCCAATATGATCAATCCAATCATTATGTGAACATGGGAAAAGCTCCACATATATGGCTTGAACATAACCTAAGCTCACATTACATAGCATCCATAAAATCCAAGCTTGATGGTCGCATACCATTATACAAAAAGGGAGTTGAAATATCACAAATATCTAGCTAGATCCTTGAGATTGTCATTAGTAGTTTCATTTAGTCTTTCACAAGTAGAGAAATGCCTAAAATTTACAAAGAAATCAATATCATACTATGGAAAAATAATATTCTATCTATATAAGGACAAAATAGACAACCAATAACTAAAGTTTAAGTTAATCTCACTACAATATAAACCATACGTAATAGAATATGACTCAAATGTAAGGAAATATTGATTGACTACCAAAGAACATAGAGTATATATGATTCTTTTGAAATGTATGTCTTATTTCTCAATACAAATGTGGTATTTCTTGAATTAAATGTGTTAATATCTTTTTGTGTATGCATTTTTTCACTTTATTTTACAACCTATAATAAGATCTTGTGATTATTATTTTTGAAATTTTGTGTGGGTGCTAATAAATGTATATGAGAAAATATGTTCAAGCATACCAATGAATGATTATTTCAAAAAGCTAAATCTAATTTATAAAATGCAATAAAAGAAACAAAATTGGCTTCTCAAAATCATATCATTGTTCTCTATTTCTAAGGAGCTAATTAGGCTTGTTAAAGTTTCTTTTAGAAAAATAATGACTAATCATATGGAAAATTAGAAAATGAGATTCAAATTGAAAAATGCAAATGCAAAATGTAAGATACTATTGGATATATGATTATATATCCAAGATAAAAGAAATGAAATATAAAAGGATTATGGAACGAAATGCAAATTAACTACAACTGAATGATCTATAACATGTTTATTATACTATGAAATTATATACAAAAAGGTGCAACTTTAAGTTAAATTGATAATACTATGGATGTATAATACAAGATATAAAACTAGCATTAATCTATGCAAATGAAAGTATATGCATAATGATATTAATTATTTGGAACAATGAAATTTGGATGCTTCTACCTTGAAAATAAATATTATTTATGGGATTTCCAAGGACTAGAGATAAGTTTTCAAAAACCAATGGTCAAGATGCACCCAATTGAAAATGAGTGGCTAAGATGTGAAATGGAGGTTTATGAAGGATTTGAGAAATACAAATCCACAAAACCTAAAGAATGCTTGAATGTAAGATATTTACAAAAGATCAATCCTTATATAAGGAGATCAAAATCCTAAAAAGGAAACCCTAAGATGTAAATGGCATTTAATAATTACTAATTAATTATTAAATGAAAATGCAAAGTGCATAAAGTGAAATATTAAGAATGAAGTAAAAGTAATTTAATAAATGAAATTAAATTGATGCTTTACTCTACATCCCCCTTAAGATGAGTAACAATACAGCTACAAATAATGCATAAAAAGAAAGGAAACTACAATGCAATGCTAAAAGTAGACTTGGGTTCCAACAAGAAAGCTTGATGAGGTACACAATCACAACCAAATCTCTATGAAATGGAGAAATAGGGAAACCACATGGGAAAAACCCTACTCAAAAAAGAGATAGCAAGAAAATAAGGAAGGAAGAACTCATTGTTGAGACCCCCCAAGAAGAACTTCCTTCATCCCAAGAATAGAATGTAGCTAGAAATTCCATGGGAATGTACTCCAAGCTCAGAGAACCATCCTAGATCGAATTCCTGATGAAGTGTATGTGAAGCTTAATGTTCTTGACCAACTGATGCTTAACTAGGTTGGGGAAAATGTATATATTACTTTGATTTTCACACCACAAAAAGGTGATACTATCAAGAGAAAAGCCAAAAACTATCATCAACTTGTAGCTACAAAACCTCTTGACTAGATAATAGAACTTCCTTATACTCTTCCTATATAGATGATAATGTGTAAGCATGGTTATTCTTCCAAGAACATTTGATAGGACCAAAACTAAGACAAAAAAAAATTCCATAAGTAGATTTGCAATCATCAATATCACTAGCCCAATTTGAGTCTATGTAACCAATAATGTGAGGATCCCATGATGTGTAGTGAATGCCATAACTTGTAGTACCCTAAATGTACCTCAAGATACATTTATAATCTTTTCAGTGACTCTCATTTGGATCATGAGAGAATTCAGAGACAAGTCCAACCACAAAGAAAATATTACGACATGTGTGTCAGGTACAACAAATTACCCAAAAGCTATCTATATAAAGTGGAATCCACTATAGTAGTGAAAGTGGTAGATAAAAAAAACACCCAATTGAAAAGATGTGGGAGAAGGCTTGCAACAAAGTATGTTGAATATTTGAAGCATATCAAGAGCATACTTCTGCTAGAGTATGACTATCCCATTTGAAGACTGAACAACCTAGAAGCCCAAAAAATAGTGTAAAAGTCCAAGGTATACCATGTCAAATTTCTCTCTCAAGAATTTTTGAACACTATACATCATGGACAATGAGCTACTTATAATGATGATATCATCTACATAACACAATTATCAATAAGTCATCCCTATGATGTTGAATGTAAATTGTAGGATCGTAGTGACACTAAGTGAGTTGTGAAGAAAGCCAGAAGGAATCCATCTTCTTATAACAAGCTTGAGGGGCTTTTTTGATACCATATAAATATTTTTGAAGTGTGCATAACAAGGAAGAGTCTTACAAAAAACCACAAGGCTTATCCATATAGATCTCCTCATGAAGGTCTCCATGCAAAAAGACACTCTTCACATCGATTTGAAAAACTATCCATCCCTGTGAACTTTCAAGAGAGATTACAGGATGAATATAATTCATCTTGGAACCAAGAAAAAGTTTCTTAGAGTAATCAATGAAATCAACTTGTGAAAAACCCTTTGCAACAATATTTTCCTTATACCTATCAATAGAACCATCTACAACATACTTGGTATGGTACACCCACGGGCACCAAACCAACTTTCTTCCTTTTGAAATAGGAAAAAATCTCATGTATGGTTCTTCATCAAAGAAGAGTACTCCTCATCCATATCCCTATCCCACTCTAAGTGTCCTATCACCTATGAAAACACTATGGATTAACTAAAATGACATGACTCAACAATCCAGTACTAGAAGTCTAAGCATGAGTGTGATGAGAATCTAAAGGATCACTTTCCATAGGTTCTATTGCATCAATAGTAGCATGAGCCCACATGGGAACTCATTAAATAACTAATGGAGGTGGTGAAAGGGCATTAATATAAGGATCTTCCTCAGAGGATGCATAATCCTATGGAGGAGTAGAAAAGGTAATGGATAGTGAGGGAGAAGCTAGTGATGGAGGGTCCATCTTATGATATCGTTGATCAAACTAAACATCTCATTGAAATAAGACATCTCTAGAATTAGGATCAAACAACCTATATGCCTTCACATCCTCAAAATTAGCTAAAAAATATGAGTGGTCATTTCTTCCTCTCCATGGATTCTTGTTGAGAATCTTGAATAAATTCCCAAGCCTTGCTACCAAAAATGCAGAAAGTAGAAACATCATGCTTGACATGAGTCCACGCCTCCTCAAGAGTCAAGTGTCACAATATCCTATGAGGCATCTAATTTTCAATATAATTAGAAAAATAGATAGCCTCAACTCAAAATAAATAACTTATAGCTTGAGACTATATCATACAATTGGCCATATCCTAGAATGTCTCATTCTTTCTCTCTATTACCCCATTCTATTGAGGAGTATTTGTAACTATGAACTGATGCTATAAACCATGCTTAGTGTAAAAATCTCTAAAAGACCAATTTATATATTCCCTTGATGTTACTGTGATTACACATAATAGAAAGACTAGAGTAATTCTCCATAGATGTCATAAAGATTAAAAATAAATCAAAGACATTAGACTTGTACTTCAAAAACTACACCCATTTACATTTAGAGAAGTCATCTATGTAGGTAAGCACATATTGATCACCTAAAAAATATATAGTGGGGAATGACATAAGATCAATATGTATCAACTCTAATGGAACCTTAGCATGTGTGGATCTACCTATCAAAATGGATCTCTATGATGTTTTCCAAGTACACAACCTTGAACCAACACCACCAATACAAGAGATATGAGGCAACTCAATCACTAGCTCCTATGTACTCATCTATTGTAGATATCTATATTTGACATTCCAAAATACTCATACAAAAGCTTTCTCACTATGTCTACATGAGCAATAAAAGAAACACATATAGAATGAAAGTTTTCAAATCCATAAAACTAATATAAGTGAGAATGAAGATCAACACTCCTAGTAGAAATAACTAAGTTAGGATTATGGAGGTTTGGAATAACCACATCATGTAGCGAGAACTCAACTCTCTTTTGAGAGCCAGAATGAAAAATATAAAATATAGATAGGAGGTTCATAGAAATGGATGAAACCAAGAGAACATCCTATAGTGAACCACCCTCTAGAGTTATAGTTCTTGAACCTATGGCTAAAAGCTATGTAGATTCATCAACTACAATATGTATAGTAACACTATAAGAAAGTGAGCTAACCAAATCAAGTGAGTATTTCATATGATGGGAAGCACCTAAGTCAAGAATCCAAGTAGGTATAGAAGACAATGCACATGTAGAAAGAGCATGTCCTTTCCTTGAAGGAAGAGGTGATGGCTTCAAATAAGCAATACTATGTTACTACATGACCTCTTTTAAAGCTTCAAGATGTTTCCAACACTTGGAAACTAGATGTCCTTCCTTGCCACAAAAAAATGCAAGGATAACTTGTGTACTTCCTAGTCTTGGAGGAAGACACACCAGACTTAGAAGATTTACCCTTCAAAGTGGGTTTCCAAGCATTTGATTTAGGAGTAAGCTTGGAGGAACTCTCACTACCTATTGAACCTATCTTAGGCTTTGGTTTCTGCTTTGGCTTCCCTGTAGATGTCTAAGAAATCAATGCCAATGTCTTTGAATTTGTGATAGTATCCAATAGTGTAATCTTGAAATTCTCTCTAGTCAATTGATCACAAAAGACCTCAAAAGTGGGCATTGTAAATCTTGAACCAAAGGCATACATAATGCAATGGAAGGTAGAAGAGAAAATATGAAATTTTACTAGAAGATTTGATAGAATCAATAAGATGAACTCCTTATCTATCTTCTCTATCCCACATCTCTATAACAAAGTTCTCTTCTATTTGAACCTCATGAGAAAGTCACCAATAGAGGAGAAAGCATCCATACAAGAGAAGTAAGCTCTGCTTCAATTTGAACTGCTCTAAACTTTTTGATGGTGCCAAACAAGTCCTTGAACTTATCCCACATTTCTTGAGGAGTGGAATACTCATCAAGATGAAATTGTAAGTTTTTTGAAACACTCAAAGAAATCAAACCCATGGCTTCATCCATTTTATTCCTACACTATAAAGTCTAATATTGACTCTAAAATACTTGCTACACTATATCTAAACAAGACCACAAAACCTTTGGACAAAGAAGTCATTGCATATGAGATTTTCATGTGTGATAGTTGTGTGGGTTTATGTCATGAGCCAAGATAAATATTCTTCTTCTTTATCAAACATGTAATGTATTTGTTTAATTATTTAAAATTGATATCTTCAATATATTACCATAATAGCATTACTGTTGAATTGTGTCAATCAATAGTGGATAGGTTATAATAAATAGTATTAATGTTGAATTTATAATCATCGAGCCAAAAGCGATCATTCATAATTATATTACTACAAACATATTACTCATTTCAAAAATACATTAATATCATAAACTACACATTAACTTTAAATACATTAACCTTACCGTTACTATAAACTATAAATATTTTCAATTTAATAAAATAAATAAACCTAATCCTAAACCTAATTAACCATATAACATTCCATAACATTAAAAATCATCATATAGTATGGGCACGAATTTTCATCACGTCTGCTCCAATGAACATTAATTAGGGTTAGGTCAAGTTTGTAAGGGACATACAAAAAAGGCATGAACAAATAAAGGTGCATAAGGAAATAATCAAAGGAATATCATAAACATGAAAAGAACAATAGAAACGGTGCAAAAAATATTTTAAGACCCCACGTGGAGATCCGAGTATAACCCATTGATAATCCCTACATCACATTCATATCCAGTGCTAATTGTAGATAGTACCTTTGACCAAATATAGTCAGGTACTGATGTTTCTCAAGACTAGCATCATTACCATGGGACGTTGTCAAATAGTGAATTACATTTGAACATCAATACATTATTATACATCAAATATGGATATAATAAAGTTAAAATGGATGGGAATCAATCATTATTAATTTTTGTATAAGTTATCAGCATTAAAAAGTACATGTGGAATATGATTAATAAGGACCATTACATTATGATATATATATAATTCTTAAATTGGTTCCATTCTATTCAATCAAAGATTATAGATTTAAATTGATTATTAAAGTTCATAAAGCAATTTTCATGAGCAAATGAATATACACTAAATTGATCAATACATGCTATAAGTCATTGGAAATATGTATACATATAAATAAATAAATGTGTGTGTGTGTGTGTGTGTGTGTGTGTGTGTGTGTGTGTGTGTGTGTGTGTGTGTGTGTGTGAATATATATATATGATGATATATACATCAGAATAGATATAAACATTTGACATATAAGCAAACATTGCATTTCAATTATAGTACATAGAGTCTATCTCTCATCCGAGTTATGAAATCTTAAGATAGGGAGTTGGTGGAGGGAGAGGCAGAGTAAATTCAGGCACATGACAAATGTCCTCTAGGGAATCGCTTGCAGCTTGTTTCACATGCCCTCTGCACCATAAATCTACCATCTCAAGATTATCATAAATAGGAGAGAGAAGGTTGTCCATGTGCTATAAGAATAAATCTTCCAAATAAACTAAATAAATTAATTTAAATGCTCATCTCATCAAACATTTTGATAGCAATGATTGTCGTAGGTTTGCTTAATTTTGGATGATTCCCTAACTTATGCCCAAATTTTGAATTTTAGGTCAAGGGGGTTAAAAAGGGGTCATCAAAAGTGGTATCAGAGCATGATCCTACCATCCTAAAAATATAGTAAATGAGAAAAGGAGCAAAAATGAGTGAACAATTGTCTAATGAAGTTAGGAATGTTATGGAATAGACAAATCAAACTTTAGTAGAGCAAATAGAGAGATCAAACCAAGAACTTCTCTAAGCACTAAAAAACATGGGAAATTCCATAAACAATCTTAAAAACAATAATTTTGGTGGAAGAGACATAAGTTCAAAGCACTTAGAAAATAATGGAGCTTCATCATCTCAGGTACCCAAACCCCCTTTCTTACCTAGGGAGGGCCCCTCGATGGAAGAAGAGGGATAGACAACCAATAATGCTATTGAGAATGCAAGAGCTTATTCCAGCCTTGAACCAAAAATTAGAGAGTTAATAACATTTAGAGAATTCTGTGAAGGTAATAGGAAAGAAACCCATAGGAAAGAAAGGGGACATCAAAATAAAGACTTTAGAAGCAAGGTAAATAAAGTAACACTTCCAAATTTTGATTGATCAAAAAATTTTACTACACACACTTGGCTACAAAAATTGAACACTTACCTTACCCTTAGTCCAATGATGAAAGAAGACACACTTCAATTCATGATCCTTCACCTAGAAGGCATGGTACATGATTGGTGGCATCATGGCCTTGTTACTCAAGGACACCAAAATATTACTTCTTATGAAGAATTCTCTCAAAAACTCATTAAGAGATTTGATAGAAGGCATCCTTAAGAAAATTTTAAGAAATTAACTCAAATAAGGTAGCACGGGACAATAGAGGATTATATTAAAGAATTCCAAAAGATTTCAGTCCAAGTCATAGGAGTAGATGACGAATGCTCTACCTACTTGTTCATAGAAGGATTAAAAGATTCATTAAAGGGTCTAGTAAGTGCCCTAAAACCTTCATCCTTAGATGATACTTTTGAAATAGCACTAAGATTGGAAGTCTCAACCATAAACAACAAATCATGGAATAAGCCCAATACAAAATATCACAAAAAAGATAAATCATACAAAAAGTTCATTCCTATAAAGGACCAAGAGGAACTAAAGAAGAATAATTTATGCTTCAAATTCCAAGAGCCTTGGGAGATAGGCCATAATTGCAACCAAAAAAGAAACACTTGTCGTAGTTATGGTAAAGTCTAGGTGCTAGGACATAGATGTGGAAAGAGAGGTTGTATCTAAAGAATGGAAGAGGACCTTGAGGAAGAAAATATCAACAAAAATGAAAAATGTGGCAAAAGAAATGAAGAAGAGAAAGAAGGAGAAGAATATGGAGTGATAGCCACTACGACTCAACCCTCTAAAAATCAAGTCTTAAGAATTAGGTACACTCTTAATGGATAGAAAGTCATTGCACTAGTTGATAGTGGAGCATCCCATAATTACATTGATGAAAAAATCATTAAAAAAATAAAATTAAGAACTAAAAATTTCAATGGATTTACTACTACTCAAGCCACAGGATCATTAGTACGATGTACAAAGGTGATTCCACAAAAAGAAATCACATTAGGAAGAAAACACACCATTAGAGAGGACCTGCATGTGGTTTCGCTAGATTCAGATATAATTTTGGGGGTTTCATGGATATTTTCTTTGGGATGTTTCAAGTTTGACCTTCCAAATTTGAAAATCCATTTTGAGCACAAAGGAGAAGAAATAATGTTGGAAGGAATACCTGATGGTTTTGCAAAACTAGTTTCATGCAAAAGAATAGAAAGAATATTACAATATGGTCAAGGAGAGTGGGTTGCAAAATGTTTAGTACTAAACAAATCCACTACACAAGAATCAAATATCCATATAGATATTGAATATATCATTAAGAAACATCGAAGGGTGTTTGAAGAAATTCCACTAGGATTACCACCCAAAAGAGGATTTGAACACATTATAGAATTGGAAAAGGATGCTAAACCAGTAATCACCACCCCTCACTAACATCCTCAAAAGTATAAAAATTAAATTGAAAAAGCCATTCAAGAACTCCTAGCAATGAGACATATTCAACCTAGTTCTAGTCCTTTTGCATCACCGGTGGTACTTGTGAAAAAGAAGGATGGGACAATGCAAATGTGTATATATTATTGAGCACTAAATAAGAAAACTATTACAAATTGCTACTCCATTCCCAAGGTGGATGAACTCATAGAAAAACTTCATGGAGCAGTGTATTTTTCTAAGATTGATTTATGTTTAGGATACCACCAAATTAAAATGAGGAAGGAGGATGTTCCCAAGATGGCATTTAGATGTCATTATGGGCATTTTGATTTTCTAGTTTTACCCTTTGGCCTCACTAATGCCCTAGCCACCTTCCAATCATGTATGAATCATATCTTTTGGAAACAACTCAGGAAATTTCTCCTTATTTTCTTTAATGACCTTCTTATCTATAGCAGGTCATGGTTGGAGCATCTCCAACACATTGAAGAAGTCCTAAGCATATTAGAATCTGAATCCTTATTTGCAAAGGCATCAAAGTGTGAATTTGGATTAGAAGAAATTCCTATTTGGGTCATAAAATTAGTGCCAAGGGTGTAAGCATGGATGAAGAAAAAGTTAAAGCAATAAGGGAATGGCCAAAACCCAAAACCCTAACTCAACTTAGATGATTCTTAGGGTTATGCAGCTATTACAGATGATTTGTGAAGATTTTTTTCAAGTTAGAATCCCCTTTAACAGACTTAACAAAAAAGAGAAATTTCGGATGGAATGAGGCAGCATAGGAGGCTTTTGAAGAGTTAAAAGAAAAAATGAGCTCTTGCCCAGTCTTAGCTATTCTAGATTTTACACAACCCTTTGAATTACAATGTGATGCTTCTAGTGAAGGAATTGGGGTAGTACTAATGCAAAACAAACACCCTATTGCTTTTGAAAGCTAGAAACTTTCAAAGACAAAAATACACTACTCAATCTATGATAAGGAAATGTTGGCTATCATGCATGCATTGGCAAAATTCAGACAATACCTAGTATGTGGAAGGTTCAATATTAAGACAAACCATAACAGCTTAAGGTTCTTCATGAATTAGAAAGACCTTAATGATTGTTAGCAGAAATGGGTGAGTAAAATCCAAGCATATAATTTTGATATTGAGTACATCAAAGGAACCCACAATGTGGTAGCAGATGCTTTATCCTAGCAAGGCCAATTGAATACCCTTACTAGTATCACAGGTGACTGAAAAAATAAAATTATTGCAAAATATGCTAAGGATCCAAGAACTAATGAGATCATGGAGGGAAATATACCCAATGATGAATTCAAAATCATTGAAGAACTCATACTATATAGGGGAAGAATACTACTTGCAAAAAATTCTAAGGTTAAAAGAAATATTATGAAGGAGTATCATGACAACCCTCTATCTGGAAACACTAGATTCTACAAGACTTACAAGAAGATAAAGGAGAGGTACTCTTGGAAAGGAAAAAAGAAGGACATTATGAAATATGTCCAAGAATGTATGACATGCCAAAAAAATAAGTCTAAACAGAACTACCTAGCTGGTTTATTACAACCATTACCCATCCCAAACCAAAAGTGGGAAAGCGTTTCCATGGATTTCACTATAGGATTACCAAAGGTGAAAGAAAGAGATTCCATCCTTGTAGTGGTAGATAGGCTAACCAAATATGCACATTTCTTTCCCATATCCATACATTATAAGGCACCATAAATAACAGAGTTATTCTTCAAAGAAAATTTTAGATTACACGGGTTGCCAAAGAATATTATTAGTGACAGGTATAGCAAACTTCTTAGCTTATTTTGGAAAGAACTCTTTTGGTTAGTAGGAATTGAGTTAACTCCCAACACCAGTTATCATTCCTAAATAGATGGACAAATCGAACCCGTTAACAAATAGATAGAAGGCTATCTCAGAAACTATGGGACATGATAACAAAATGCATGGATCAAATGGTTATACTTAGGAGAATACTACTATAATAATACCCATTATATTTCAATTGAAATGAGTCCATTTAAAGCATTATATGGATATGAGGCCACTACATTTGGAGATCTGATCATTCAAGAGAGCAAAGCCAAGGATTTCAGCCAACAAAGCATTGATATTATGAAAACTCTCAAGGATAATCTCCACCATGCTCAAAACCAACAGAAGATATATGCTGATAAAAAATGAGTGGAAAGGTCATTCCAAGTTGGAGATCTAGTATTCTTAAGACTACAACCCTACAAACAATCTTCACTCAAGATTAGTGGAGCAACAAAACTAAAACCACTTTTCTATGGACCATATTAGATCCTACGAAGGATAGGAGAGGTAGCCTATGAGATAGAATTACCTAAGAATAGTAGGATTCATAATATCTTTCATGTATCTAGACTTAAGAAAGTCATTGGGAAACATAGAAGCCCTTGTGTTGATTTGCCACCACTAGACAATGAAGGAAAGCTCATCTTGGAGCCTAAGATTATTCTTGAAAAGTGTGACAAGAGACTGAGGAACAAAATTGTTCTAGAATACTTAGTAAAATGGAAAAATCTTCCCAAGGAAGATGCTACATGGGTTGGAGAAGAAGTCATTTCTCACTTAGCATTTCTTGGGGACAAGAAAATTCAGGAGGGGGGGACTGTCATGACCCAAGATTAATATATTTCTTCTTTATCAAACATGTAATGTATTTGCTTAATTATTTAAAATTGATATCTTCAATATATTACCATAATAGCACTACTATTGAATTATGTTAATCAATAGCATACATGTTATAATAAATAGTATGAATGTTGAATTTATAATCACCAAGCCAAATGTGATAATTCATAATTATATTAATACAAACATATTACTTATTTCAAAAATACATTAATATCATAAACTACACATTAACTTTAAATACATTAACCTTACCATTACTATAAACTATAAATATTTTCAATTTAATAAAATAAATAAACCTAAACCTAAACCTAATTAACCATATAACATTCCATAACATTAAAAAGCATAATATAGTATGGGCATGACTTTTCATCACATTTTCTCCAATGAATATTAATTAGGGTTAGGTCAAGTTTGTAAGGGACATATGAAAAAGGCATGAACAAATAAAGGTGCAGAAGGAAATAATCAAAGGAATATCATAAGTGCAGAAAGAACAATAGAAAAAGTGCAGAAAATGTTTTAAGACCCCACGTGGAGATCTGAGTACAAATCATTGATAATTCCTACGTCACATTCATATCTGGTACCAATCATAGATAGTACCCTTGACCAAATACAATCAGGTACTGGCATTGCCTAGGACTAGCATCACCGCCACAGGACACTGTCAAATAGTTAGGTATGTCTGAACATCAATACATTATTATGCATCAAATATGGATATAATAAAGTTAAAAGGGATGGGAAGCAATCATTATTAATTTTTGTATAAGTTATTAGCATTAAAAAGTACATGTGGAATTCGATTAATAAGGACCATTATGTCATAATATATATAATTCTTAAATTGGTTCCATTCTATTCAATCAAAGATTATAGATTTAAATTGATTATTAAAGTTCACAAAGCAATTTTCATGAGCAAAGGAATATACACTAAATTGATTGCTACATTCTATAAGTCATTGGAAATATGTATGTATATATATATACATATATCTATGTGTGTATATGTATGTATATATATATATATATACATATATATATATATATATGTATATATATATATATATGTATATATATGTATATATATATGTATATATATGTATATATATATATATATATGTATATATATATATATATATATGTATATATATATATATATATATATATATATATACATTAGAATAGATATAAATGTTTGACATATAAACAAACATTGCATTAAAGGAATATTGGTATATTATATCAAAATATATATCCTTAAATATTTAAATAACATTAAAAATGCATTTCAATTATAGTACAGAGAGTCTATTTCTCATCTGACTTATGAAATCTTAAGATAGGGAGTTGGTGGAGGGAGAGGCAAAGTAAATTTGAGCACATGATGGATGTCCTAAAGGGAATCGCTCGTAGCCTATTTCATGCACCCTCTGCATTATAAATCTACAATCTCAAGATGATCATAAAAAGAAGAGAGAAGGTTGTTTATGTACTATAAGAAGAAATCTTCCAAATAAACTAAATTAATTAATTTAAATTCTCATCTCCTCAAAGATATTAATAGCAATGATGGTCATAGGTTTGCTTAATTCTAGATGATTCCCTAACTTATGCCCAAATTTTGAATTTTAAGTCAAGGGGGTTAAAAAGGGGTCATCATAGTTTAGAAGTAGTACTAGACAAGAAGAGGTCTTGGTTATTGTTTTAAGAAGGTATTTTAATTTTTTTTGATATACTTATATTGTAATAGAAAATAATGAAAAAACACCTACCACAATGTAAAAAACCAAACCCTAGCTTCTAGAAGGAATGTGTATAAAAGAATAGAGAAAATTAAAAACTTTAGTTGAGTATAAAAAATAACTAGTATAAAATACCTATAAATTGGTAAAGAATTGGATTAAAAATGAAGCTATAATGAGAAACTTATGCCCCCTAAAATATATAAGACATTATCTAACTTTGAGAAAAAATAGGTTTCTAAATCATGTTTCTGGCACTTCTTTTGAATTGAAAAAGTTCCTTCGTATGCTCAAATTAGAGAAGAAAGACTTCTAGGGTCCCAAGTAGGGAAAATTCAAAAAAAAAAAAAAAAAAAAAAACCAACATTGGTGGTGGTACTTGGGTGCTATGTTGGCTAACATGAGGTGTAGAGTAGTGTGGGTAGCGAAACAATTTATTGGCACAACTAGTGGCAAGTGGACGTATGACAATGCACTAGCCATGATGCTCATGGGGTACATAGGTTGAGCATGAATAGTGAAGTGACATAGTGGTACAGTCGGCTGTGGGAGGAGTTACCACAGTGAACTGGCTACCATCAATTTTGCTACACTTATTAGATTGTTGTGGTAAAAGAACATCTTTTTTTTGTTTTGTAAATTTTGCAATTTTCTCCACCTTAGAGTGTATGCCAAAGGTTGTATGACCTTGGTATGAATTTTTTTTTACCACCACAATCAATGTTGAATCAAACTGTGAGGTCTATTTGGCCTTAAGGTGCTCTAAAAAATATAGATCCAACTATTTTCATAGAAAATACATGAAACAATCTAGATCTATTCTATCAAAACCTCATTCTTCTTTTTCTCTAGTTAAGAACAAGCTACAACACATTAGGCTCTAATACCATGAAGGATTTGAGCAATAAAAATCCACAAAACGTGGAGTACACCTAGATGCAAGATCTTATCATAGAAAAGAAAAAGCAGTGAAGAGGCAAGGGTTTTTCTCTGAGGATATGTAAATTACATTATTAGATTGAAAGAATGAGATATATTTACAAAATAGCAATCCTTATAGAAGGAGATCAAAAACCTAAAATAGAAACCCTACGAGATAAATTAAATCTAATAATTACTAATTAATTATTAATTCAAAATGAAAAGTTCTTAAAGTGAAATCTTAAGAAGGGAGTAAAGGTAATTTAATAAATGATATTCAATTAATTCTTTACTCTAATAGTTTAATGATTCTCTATTCAAACATATAAGGCCAAATTGCAAGTATATGGTCTACTTTAAAGGCATGCAACCATGTTGGTTTTAAATTTTATTTGCAAAGAGGAAATATATCTACCATGTGTCTCTTGGTTTATTAAGGAAAAATAAGAATTTGATAATTCACAAAAAATAGTTAGCCTTGCAACATTATGAGGTCATAGTTGTTGACCTCTAATCCCAAGTTTCCTATTAGTATCTAACACTTTGTGATTTCCAAGGTAGTGTTGGATGGTCATCACTATGACTGAGCCATCTAGTCAAGACCAAGTTGTAGAGGACTTGTTAATATTTTATGATAAGCCAAGCAAGTCAACAGTTTTTGAGCACCCCAATAAAGACAAAGCCAACATACAAGCCAAGTAATAGGAAGAGACTAAGCATTTGGAAAGTTAGTATATTCCAAGTGTATAGAAGTTGAGTGACATCATGAATGTTAGTCATGAACGAGTGTCAAAACATTCAAGTGTTGAGTAAAGAAGTTTTGACATATGAGCTTCTAATTAATGCAATCAGATTTCCACAATCCATGATTTATAATGCTAAGTTTCTGGAATAGATTGTGTAGAGATTTTTCATCAACGTTTCGAATCACACTACGTGATCCATCATTAGGAAGAGAGAGAAAGAGGTGTCAAATTATGTCATATGAAAATCATTTTAGCCAACTTATATGTGACCTTTAAAGATTGTAAAGGTATTTAAGGAGGAGATTATGGCTTTTATCAGAAGGCATTAATCCTAGAAGAAAAGATTAACCAATCAAAAAATCAGAAGGGTAAATAGAAAAAAAGGTGAAATGTAGATCATTGATCCCAATCTAAAAACTTTCAATGATTATGTATTTAAGAAGGGTTCCTATCCTAGGATCAAAGAGAGAAGAGAGTGAATGAAAGTGAGTGTGAATGTGATAACAAGCTAATTGCAAAGCAAATGAAGGATAATTCTAAAAGGAGATCATATAAAGTAACCAAAGCAATGAAGGACATATCAGAGATAAGATATAAGGAGATTTGTTTGAGATTTTGAAAAGAGGAGATTCATAATAAGATTTTAGAGAAAATTGATAAATTAGGTACTAAATCATTTTTAATAGACTGAGTCAGGGAAAATATCTTAATATAGTGGTTCTAACAAACCTTTTTGAAATCTCCTAATAGAGTCCTTTATTGTAAGTGTTAAATTATTTAACAAGGTAAGACCTAATAGTTTTCAACATTTTTAATAGAGAAAACCCCTTATGGGTAGATCATCATTTATGATCAAATTATAGCCCTACCAAGTGAAATTTTTTATTTTAGAAGTAAATATTTGTGGATTTCATCCCAACCCTAGTTTTATCTTCACTTGGAAGCGTTTCTAGGTTACCAAAATCATTGTGTTATGTGTTGATATTTTCATGAATGTTATGCTTAGACAGATTTTATTTCAGCATTACAAGTTTATGTTTATATGACATGCAATTTGAAATATGAGATGGATTAGGTATGAATATAGTTAAGTATTGTATCATTAATTTTTTTATAGATCTTGATTCATCCTCCCACCTCTCTGTCTCTTGTTTCCTATTAAGATTTCCAATAATTGGTATCAAAGATCAGTTCTCTTGTATGAAGTCTAACATCTTGAGACCACAAGATCTTGAAATGGAGGAATTCAAAATGGGAAAAATTATTGAGAATTATATTATTAAAATCTAGATCATACTACAACAACCTAAAGGAGAAAAATATGAGTTAAGGATATCCTTAAAGAAAATAAAAGACTTGGCCATTCAATAGAATGATAGAGTATATGAGGAAGTTGATGCTAGAGGTTTTATTAATAGTCAAAATACTGATGATAGTGACATATGAATAGTAGTCCTACTGGAGAAGAACAACATTCCAAAAGAATAAGTTAATGAACTCAAAAGAGAACAAGAGATTCAATTAGTAAGACTATGTAAAGTGACTAAAAAAAACAAGAAAGATGAAGAAAATAGAATCATGGTTGAAGAAGATAAAAGGAAAATTACCACCAGACTTGAGGAAAGATCATTTGATGTGCACAAAATTACAAACAATCAGTTGGATATAATGAACCTGTAGTTAATTGCAAATCAGGATTAAACAAAGAGGACATGAAGATTACAAATTTGAGATTAAAAAGTGACCAATTAATAAATGATTTGATATCTAAGAAAGAAATTCTAGAAAGGATGAACAAACCAAGTGAAGCTATTAGATATGTTGAAGAACTGATAAGATCACCAAGGTCATCCAATGATACTTCTAGTCTAGGACATGTCAAGCACTCTTCATCTATTGAGGAAGGAGAATCATCAATGAATGGTGACTAAAGAAATGATAAATCCAAGGACAAACATTTTTGTCATCATTGTGGTAAACTTGGACATGCTACTAACATATGAAAAAGCAAGAACGCTATGAAGAAACCTAAACCTAAGTTTAAATGTAACTATTTTAGTTTCAAGAAGATGGAACATGAAGCAGATAAATGTAGATCAAAGAAAAGCGATGCACCTAGTACACATAGATTTGACCAATTTTTTTATAAGTGTCAGAAATATGGATATAGAGCTCATGAATATAAATCCAAGTGAAAAGCTACTTGGACATTTCAAAAGAAAATGCATGCATCTAAGCAAGGTAATTCTTACAATTGGGAGTACAAAAAATGGTATAATTGTCATTATTGTGTAGACTATGGGAACATCCTAGGGAATTGCTTTAAGATACATTTTAGAGGTAACTATAAGAAATGGTTGAATGGAAATGTAGTTTTTTTCAGTTGTCTTAAGGTTGGACATGTTAGTAAGAACTACAAGACCTGGGAACCAGCCCCAAAAAATTAAAGAAACAAAGGAAAAGACAAAGTTGAGATGAACAAAACATGGAAAAAAACTAGTGGAAGCTAGAATTGGTGGAAAAAGAAAATCTAAGATCACCCAATCTAATGAATTAGGTGATGACACCACATCCAACTAAGAAAAGAAGGTATGTAAGGGATTGTATACCAAAATATAATATCATACATTAGTTTTTAAGAGAAGTATTGGGCAATAGAATATGTTTCACTATCAAGCATTGAGCATCAACAATACAATTTGTATTGACCAAACATTACAATATAGACTGAGAGATTACATCAAATAAGCTGATGTATTGGTTGAAAAAATTGGTATTGATAGAGAAAGGTGATAGTGAGTGACTATTTGAATAAAAAGATGCATGAACACAATAACTAAAGGTTGAGATAATTATTGTGAACCTACCTGAGTATAAATGCATTTATTGGATACCTAAATGGATAGATTGAAGGTATATATCTAATTTGGCCATATTTTCATTTTACCAAACAATTTTAATAGCTCAAGCAATTCATAGGAAATTTCAATGATATATCAAGAGAATTGCACCATGTCATTAATAAATTAAAGAATTGCAATAAGTTAAGTTTTTAGTGCCAAGTAAGTTATTTTAAAAGTTATTGAAGTAAATTTCCTTGAACCCTAGTTTAGAGATGGAATCATCTGCATCTATATCTATGAAATAAATGTTGAAAGAGATCAATACATAGATTGTGAGGACTGATTAGTGTCCTCTACCAAATTTTAAAGAATATCTTAACATTCTATTGAATGATGATGAATTTGGTGCCTTGTCATCAATTCCACCAAGGGTATTGATGGTTCATGATGTACAGTCATGTTATATGTGTAAAGTAGGATAAATAAGAGACTATGAGCTTCATACAACATATAATAAATTGTGTAATAATGGAGTGGTGAAGGATGCGAACAAGATTGTTGCTGAGAAAGGGCTAACTGGTATCCTAGCCTTTTTGAAGTTTTCAAAGTCGAATGGATAAAGATCATGTTGATTCATATACATGACATGAAGATATGGCTAGAAGGTGGAGCAATTAAGATAAAAAAGTCCATCATATGTCAAACTACTAGTTATCTTCCTTTGGATATACCTAAGTTAATAAGAAACACTGCAAAGGGTACTTTTGAGAAACAAATAAAGGAAAAGTGGAGTGATTATGGCATGTCAATTGATGGGATCAACGACCCTATCATTATATTTGTAGTGTGTGTAATTACAAGAAAGTTCTATTAGTTGAGCTCACTGAATAGAATGCCTTACATTATAGTGGATTTGGGATACAAAATTGTGAAGAAATATCATAGTTATGATCTTGTTGAGATGCAACTACAACAATTTTTAGAAAATCTTTGAGTCATAAGGAAAACCAAGAATACATCATGTAAGTTTGGTCTCCTACTTGTTTGCATATTTTTCTATGTACCAAATTTAGTTCTCACCATTGGTACTATAGCATGGGATAAGAGCAGACTGGCCATAGAACAAATAAGTGATTTTTTAAGTCAATTCAGAGAAAATTTTGAGGCAATAATGGACAATCATTTTGAAGCATTCACAAACAAGATGTAGAAATGAATGAGGATACCCAAATTGGTTGTATATAGCTATTTTGATGATATATTATTTATGTTTGACATCAATTTTATATATGCACAAGTAGTAATACTGAGGATTTCATGACTAAGGAAAATAAAATATGAAGTAAATGTTGATGAAGTGACAAGAGTAGTGACTACGCTACTATATGAATAGATTGATGCAAATATTGAGCCATTCGGTACATATGACACATCCGAAAGAAGAATGAAATTAGAGACAAAAATTCCCAAGATAAATACAAAAATAAAGAAGGATCTTGAGGGAAAACTTGGCAAAGGAAAAGTTTAGATCACTAAAGGAAATGGTGAGGATGAGAAATCTATAGATGAAGTTGAAGCTGAGTCACCTAAGGACAAAGTGCTAGTTGTTGTTGAGCCCAAGGCAACAAAACAAAAGAAAATAGTGATCATCAATCTAAAAGTTAAAGATGATATTTAGAAAGGTGTAAAGAAGCCTATTACACCACATAAGCTAGAGCTAAAATGGAGAGTAATTATACTATCAAAGGTAGCCTAGTCATCAATAGAAAAATAGAAAGGTAGCCTAGCAAAGAGGAACTTGACTGGAACACCAAAGGAATATCTACCTAAAAGGCCAAGCAGAAAATTGGTTATAACACATAAGGAGGAAGATGATGAAGAAATAGAGTCTGACAATCTTATTAATCTTCATATTTCACTTAGACCGCATCCAACCACTTTGGATACAATATGTGAAAAGATTAGTGAATTGGAAAGTTTGGTAAGATTTAAAGATATTAATTTTGATTCTTTAAATAAAGAAGACCAAGAAAATCTCGAAAAAGATATCATTGATATGATGATATATTTCAAATCAACACCTATAGAGTTAAGTCAAAGTGTTCCTAAAAAATTATATAATAAACTTGATGCTAAGTGGAAGTGAACATTATCCACTAAATGATAGATCAAGGATACCACTTTAGCTCTAACAATGCTAGATTTGGGAAAGACACATTTGTCTATATCCCTAAAATATTTTTTGAATAAATCCATGCCTAAGGAAAGGACTTATAAAATTTTGATGAATAAAGCTCATGAAGTTGATCAAGAGAGTATTCTTATATGGAAGGAAGCATTTTGATTTCTTATTCCACCTAATAATAAAGATGAGGAAGAAGAAGTGAGAAATGAAGAAGTATAGGAAGAGGAGTATGATATAGAAGAAGTTTCTAAAATTATAGAGGAAATAAGGAAATTGGTAGAAGAGTGTGAATAACAAGATATTATCACAATTTAGGACATTCCTAATTCATTCCCATAGAATTAGAATGTACTAAATGAGGAAGATCTAAAAAATGATACACTAGATGCCTCAGATCCTTCCCTAGCATGCACCAAACAAGTGTTACTATAAGGAAAATATTATCCAAGGATTGAGAGTAAAAGTACTAAAGGTTTCAATGTTACATTAGTTACCATGGTTTCTGACACGAGTGTCAAGAAACAAGGCAAGGAGAAAATTATGTTTCCATAATTCACCTATGTCACAAATGTCAAATTGGATGAAAGTAAGGTAGAAATAGAGAACAAGAAACCCAAAGAACAAGAGGCTATCCAAGCTCTTAGTCAATTGTTGAGTTCCATACCTAACGAGGCCTTAAATATTACACCTATCAAATAGGTTGAATATATTCAAAAAGAGAAATCACGTCGATTGAGTACAAAGGGGATACAACTACAGATATCACTAGCTAGTGATAGGCCCCCTCAATCTCATATGAGGGAACATACTGATACATTAGAAGAATTAGTGAGTTTAGATGAATTCATCACACTACCTATGTATGACTTGAATAATATGACATTAGAAAAAATGGAAGAATTGTAAACCTTGATACCACATAAGGCAAAGCAAGAACATTTGAGGAGAGAACAAAAAAATTAGGTTTTGCATAGTACAAAGGATATTTTTGTTGATACATTTGAAATTTTTGACATTAATATGCAACATCTGATTTTGGGTCAATTAATGTATATAGTTGATAAAGTTTAGAATGAGGATATAAAGACCAATAATAAATTGATGAGATGGTCTGAGAAGAAGTTTGAGCACAAAGTTTTGCTAGTTTCAATAAAACTTGCAATTAGGTAGGTTGAACTTTCTAACCTTACGATCCATTGGAAGGAATGTTGTAAGTAATTCATTCTTTGTACATGAAACTTTGTGATGGATTGAGTTCTTCACATTGGAGAATCAATGAACAATTGATGTGATTCAGGAAGATGCGAAGGCATTTACAAATTCATTTGGAAAGAATGCAAGTTCAAGCTCACCTTCATATAATTAGTTGAAATTTCATCAATAAAAGTTAGTAGAGTTAATGGATAGAGATAGTGGCATAAGAAACAAATTAATTTATATTCAATTCATTCTACTACCATATTTGAAGATAATTCAAAGGGAATTATCTGTAGCTCATATTTTAATGAAGAAAGATACACATCTTTCAAATGTAGATAACTTAATTGATCTAGCTTCTCAACTAGAGATACATATTCAAATCATGGAATAAACAAAAGACAAATGGAATAAAGGACTTGAAGAAATTTTGGCTACTCATCAAATTATTTTGGATAAATATGAGATCACCCCTAGACACCCTAAGCCAAAAGTAACAAAAACAAGGGGGAAATATCTTCATGACATATAAGAGAAATCTTGCATCACCCCAAAAATATTTGCATTTTAGTCTTTTCTATTTAATAAGAACTAGTAGATAGGGTGGTTATTATTTATGAGAACTTGCTATTTTTAGTAAGTTTATCATATGAGCTTGAAATATTCTCATTTTATACAAGAAGGTTCATTTTAGAGTTGTAAGCCTACCATAAAAGTCTCATTTCTCAAGCATACATATCGAAGAAGTTATTGCAGATTTTCAATGGAAAAATTTGCAAAAAAATCTTCATGGTCACTGTTGGAGACCTTAGAGTGCATAGATGAGGTACAAAAACTCAATGGAAGGATGCTAGCACTATCTTGAGCCTATAGATCAAGAGTTGACATTTTTGAAAAGTGGTTACAATAGCCAATTAGAGAAATGGTTCATGAGTTATGGCCTTTCAAAGTTGGGCTACCCAAAATATCTAAAATAATTGTCAAAGATGTATTTGGTCGACTCTATATGTACTGTTAGGGTCTGTTAGCCCTAGGTATTAAGTTTCAATGTCTAGAACCTTCTTGGGTGGCATAAAATTTCCTATTTAAGAAAGGCCCAAACATTATCTAGGACAGCTCTAGGGGATAGTTCACAACTTGTCTTGCAAATTATTGTATTGAAGGCACCCATGTGGGTTAGCTTATGGATTTTGTAATTCGACATTTGCGGTGCACATAAGAAGTCCATATTTTATTCCCTCATTTTTTGTTATTTCTATATTTCTTTTATGAGTTTATGGTATTAAGGGGAGCACCCTTCATCAAGTGGTATCAGAGTGGCCCTTCATTAGTGGTATCAAAGCTAGAGTTCTTGAGTGTGTGGATAGATCACTTATTGTGAGGTAGTTCACACCAAGACAATGGTTTGGGTAAAGTGTGTGGAAAAATTGTTGATTGTAAGGCAGTTTGAACTAGGGTTTCAATAGAAGTGTGAAAATGCCTCCACAAAAAGAGTGTGGCAAAAGAGTTGTAGGTGTTACACTCAAAGGTTTTTGAGCACTCCAAAGGAAAATGCAAGCATTTGAAGAACAAATATGAAGAGGAATAAATATTCCTATGAGAGATGAAAGTAAGGATGAGGATGAAGTAGAAGAAAATGTTAGAGCAGAGGCAATTCTAAATTGAGAGGAAGAGAAGTGTTTTAGGGCCATCTCCAAGATTGGAAAATGAACTAAGTTTGAGGTTCCCATATTTTAACGAAATTTTAACCTAGAAGAGCTAATTGATTGGATCAATGAATTGGAGGAGTACTTTGAGTATAAAGATATTGAAGATCTAGATATGGTCAAGTTTGCAAAGGCGAAACTAAAGGGACATGCAAAGATTTGGTGGCAAGAGGTTCAATTGGAGTGAAATAGAAAGGGAAAGGAAAAAATCACTAGATTGGATCGAATGATAGCTAAAATGAAGTGACAATTTATTCCTATGGATTATAAGATTGATCTATTGAAGAAGATGCAAGGAATGAAGCAAGCAAGAAAATTTGTTCAAGAGTATACCAAAGAGTTATACCGAGTTCTCATTAGAATTGGCCATGCAAAAGCTAATAAGGAGAAAGTCTTTTGTTATTTTAATAGGTTAAGGTCAAGCATTCAAGATGAGCTAAGTATGGTTCAAATGAATAGTATTGAGGAGGCATACTAATTTTCCCTAAGAGTTGAAGAGAAGCTGAGCAAGAAGTTTGACAATAAGAATAGTGGAAGAGGTCATGGTGGCAGATCTAGCAAATGATCTTATGGAGGCCATAATGATGATTAGATGAACAAGGATGAGGTTGAAAGTAGCAATCTAAACCAAAGGGGAAATAATTCCAATCATTTCCATGACCAAAAAAATAAAGATCAAAGAGGAAGAGGTAGAGGACAAGGATTTGGAAGAGGTGGCTTCTATGGGAAATATTTTCACTACAGAGAAGAAGGGCATAGAGCATTTGAATGTACCCAGTGCCAACAAAGGATAGATCAAAGAATCAAAGGCCCAACTAGAGTTGCACATGTTGAACAAGATGCTAGATCCTCAAATTCTGAAGATGCTGAAAGAGGAAAAGTTCTAGTTAACAAAAGAGTCTTGCTGAGTGGTGAGAATGAACCTGATCAAAGGAGTTTGTTTTGCACAAGGTGTAGATGTGAAGATAAGTGTTGTGATGTGATCATTGATGGTGAAAGTACTAACAATATAGTGTCAAAATTGATGGTCACCAAGTTGAAGCTGAAGAGACAAAAACACCCACATCGATACCATATTGCTTGGGTGCAAGATGACCACAAGGTTATGGTCAATGAGTAGTGCTCAGTGAAGTTCAAGATTGGAAGCTATTAGGATGAGGTAATATGTGATATCTTACTTATAGACATATGTCATATGTTGCTAGGTAGGTTGTGGGAGTTTGATAGGCATGTTGTACATAATGTGCGAGCAAATATCTACACTAATTAAGGATGGAGTGAAACATAAGTTGAATTCATTGAAGGATTAAGAAGAAAATGTATTTAGTGCTGCTAGAATATGTTTTATTGATGGAAAAGAGTTTCTTAAATGTATCAAATATGAGCATATTTGTTTTGCTATAATTCCTAAAGATAGTAAAGAAGAAGTAGAGGAGGTACTTGTAGAAGTTGCAGATATGTTGGAAGAGTTTTCTAATATTGTAATAGATAATGTACCTAATGGATTACCCTCAATAAAGAAGATCAATCACCAGATGGATGTGGTTCCAAGAACCAATTTTCTAAACAAGGTAGCACACAGAATGGCACTAGCAAAAAGTGAAGAGTTGAATAGGAAAGTTCATGAGTTGTTGCAGAAGGGGTTGATTTGGGAGAGTCTGAGTTCATGTGCTATACCGGCAGTATTAGCACCAAAAAAGAATGGAAAATAGAGGATGTGCATAGATTCTCAAGCTATCAACAAGATCACAATAAATTATAGATTTCCATTGCCAAGGATGGATGATATTATGGACTATTTGAGTGGAGCTAAGTATTTCACAAAGATAGATTTGAAGAGTGGGTACCATCAGATTCATATCAGAGAAGGTGATGAGTGAAAGACTACTTTCAAGACAAGAAAAGGACTATATGAGTGATTAGTCATGCCTTTTGGGCTAAACAATGCACTGAGCACTTTCATGAGGCTCATGAATGAGGTACTAAAGGAGTTTCTAGGTAAGTTTGTTATCATTTACCTAGATGATATATTGATCTTTAGTAAGACATTAGAGGAGCATTTGATTCATATTCACAAGGTGTTTGATAAGTTGAGGGAAGAAAATTTGTTATTAAACCTGAAGAAGTGCAGTTTTGTAAAGAAAGAGTTGGTGTACCTAGGATTTGTAGTCTTAAGAGAAGGTTTGAAAATGGACTTAGAGAAAGTGTAGGCTATCCTTGAATGTTCTACTCTAAGAAGTGTGACAGAGGTAAGATATTTTCATAGACTAGTTACATTTTACAGAAAGTTCATAAGAAGTTATAGCAATATTTGTGGACCCTTGACTAAAACAATTAGAGGGGATAGGAAAGAGTTTAAGTGGATTTTAGGAGTAGATAAGAGTTTTAATCTATTGAAATAGAAAGTTATTGAGCAACCTATTTTAGCACTTCCTAATTTTAACAAGGTGTTTCAAGTAGACTATGATGCTAGTGGTATTGCAATAGGAGCTATTTTGAGCCAAGAAGGTAGATCTATTGCTTATTTTAGTGAGAAGTTTAATGATGCAAAAAGAAAATATTCTATTTATGATCAGGAATTTTATGCTATAGTTGAAGCATTGAAGAAGTGGAGATACTATCTTCTTCATAAGGAGTTTTTTTCGTATAGTGATCATCAAGCTTTGCAATATTTGAATAGTCAAGGAAAATTGAACCAAAGGCATTTAAAGTGGGTTGAGTTTTTGCAGAGTTATATATTTATTTTGAAATATAGAAGTGGGAAGTCTAATAGAGTTGCAAATGCTCTTAGTAGAAGACAAATTTTTCTAACAAAAATGTAGATAGATGTGGTTAGGTTCAAGGAACTTAGTACATTATATCTAGATGATCCTGATTTTGGTGAAGCATGGGAGGCTTGTACAAAACCTATTACACTTGACAAGAAAAAATGGTTAGATTTCATGATCCAAGATAATATGTTGTTCAAAGGAAGCTAGTTGTGCATTCCTAGACATTCAATAAGAGAGAATCTCATCAAGGAGAAGCATAGTAGAGGATTGGCTAGACATTTTGGCAAAGATAAAACCATAGATTTGGTTGCTAAAAATTACTAATGGCCATAGTTACAACAAGATATGATGAAGTTTGTACAAAGTTGTAGATTATGTTAGATAGCGAAAAGAGTGAAGTAGAATATAGGGTTGTATCAGCCATTACTTCTACCAGAGAATTCATGGGAGGATATCAGCATGGATTTTGTTCTTGGATTACTGAGGAAACAACATGGGCATGATTCTATTTTTGTGGTGGTTGATAGGTTTTCAAAGATGGCACATTTTATTCCTCGGAAGAAGACTAGTGATGCTATTCATGTAGCAAAGTTGTTTTTCAAATAAGTGGTGAGATTACATGGTCAACCAAAGAGCATAGTTTTATATCAAGATTTCAAAATTTTTAGGTATTTCTAGCATACATTATGGAGGAAGTTAGAGACATATTTGAACTTTAGTTCATATCATCATTTATAGACTGATGGATAGATAGAATCTATGAATCATAGTTTGGGATGTTTTCTAAGATTCTTGGTTGGAGATAAACCAAAAGGATGGGATATGATATTACCATAGGAAAAATTTACATATAATAATTATGTTAATAGGAGTACTCATAAATCACCATTCAATATTGTATATTGGAGTTGTCCCATAAATGCTTTTGAATTGAGGTAGTTGGATAAAGGAGAGATAAGTAGTGCTAAAGAAAAAGATATTGCTAAAATTTGAAGAACATCCATGAGAAGGTGAGGAAGCACATCATAAAGATGAACACATAGTATAAGGCTAAGGAAAATGTGAAAATTAGGTATAAGTAAATTTCAAATTGGAGATGAAGTCATGGTTCATTTGAGAAATGAGCATTTTTTGGTGGGAACATATAATAAGTTGAAGATGAAGAAGTTTGGACCATGCAAGATAGTAAAGAGGCATGATTCTGGAAATATGTACAAAGTGGAGCTGGTTATTGAATTGAATATTTCACTAGTATTTAATATTTTAGATTTGCTAGAGTATTATCAAGGAGGTGATGGAGATGAAGTTGTAGAAGTGCAATGAAGCATTCTAGCAACTAGTTTAGCTACAAAGGAAATTGAGGAGATACTAGAAAGTTGTGTAGGAAGAAGTGCTAGAAATAGAACTTATGAGGAATATCTGGTCAAATGGAAAGGGAGACTAGTTGAGGATTCATCGTGGCTAGCAAAGGAGGAGATTGACTGTCTTGGTTTTCCTCTGAATACCTGAGACATGATGGGGTCACTTCTCAAATTACCATGGGTGTCTGATGCAGGAGCATCCTAGGTGTAAGATTAATCTGGCATCACCTCAAAAATATTTTTATTTTAGTCTTTTCTATTTTAATAAGGAATAGTAGATAGGGTGGTTATTATTTATGGTAACTTGCTATTTTTAGTAAGTTTTTCATACAAGCTTGGAATGTTCTCATTTTCTACAAGAATGTTTATTTTAGAGTTGTAAGTCTACTATAAAAATATCATTGCTCAAGCATACATATCGGTGAATTTATTGTGGATTTTTGGTGGAAACATTTGTAGGAAAATCTTCAAGCTCATCGTTGGAGATCTTAGAGTTCCTAGATGAGGTTGAGAAAATTGATAGAAGGGCACTACCACAATTTTGAGCTATTAGATCAAGAGCTGGGATTTTCAAAATGTGGTTATAATAGCCAATCAGAGCAATGATTTGTGAGTTATGGCCTTTCAAAGTTGGGCTACCTAAAATATCTAAAATAATTTTCAAAGATGTATTTGGCTGACTCTATATGTATTGTTAGGGTTTTTCAGCCCTATGTATTAAATTTCAATGTCTAAAACCTTCCTAGGTGACATAAAATTGCCTATTTAAGAAAGGCCTAAACACTGTCTAGGATAGGTTTAGGGGATAGTTCACAGCTTGTCTTGCAAATTATTATATTAAAGGCACCCATGTGGGTTAGCATATTGTACTTATGAATTTTGTAATTCTGCATTTGAGATGCAAATAAGAAGTCCATATTTTGTTCTCACATTTTCTATTGTTTCTATATTTTTGTTATGAGTTTATGGTATTAAGGAGAGTGCCCTTCATTAAGTGATATTAGAGTGGTGCTTCATCAATATATTTGTGACATACAAGGAGGAAATATTTGAATAAATGAGAAGATCATGAAAATCAGAGGCAATAATATCAAATGAATAGAAACATCAGAGTTTACAGAAATTTATATACTGTATAGAAAATATTAATAGTAGAGATTAAGTTTTGAAGACCGAGTTATAGTTTAATGGGGAGTAGTATTTTTTCAATGGAAAGCTAAGTCATGATAAGTCATGACAAACTATTATTCCCACTAATGTCAAAGGGGGAGATTGTTAATCTCTAAGCCCAAGTTGCCTGTTAGTTTCTATCACTTAGTCATTTACAAGACATCATTGGACAATCATGACTATGACCAATCCATCTAGAGAAGGCCAAGCTATAGATTGACTTGTTTATATATTATCATAAGCCAAGCAAGTCAAAGCTCATTGAGGACCCCAATAGAGACCAAGACAACATATAAGTCAAGAAACACAAAAGAGATTGAGTATTTTGAAAGTTAGCATATGTCAAGTGTATAGAAACCAAGTGATAGAATGAATGTTAGTTATGATTGAGTGTCAAAACATTCAAATGTCGGGTAAACCAATTTTGACATATGAGTTTGTAATTGCAAAAACACTTATGTAAATAATTTTAGCCAAATTATACATTTCACTTAATGATTGTAGAGATATTTAAGGTACAGATTACACAATTTGTCACAAGGCATTAATCTAAAGAAAGGAAGATTAACCAATCAAAAAACCAAAAGGGAAAATTACAAAAAGAATGAAACCTAGATCATAATCTAAAAGATTTCAAAAATTATCTCTTTAAGAAGGGTTACTACCCTAGGATCAAAGAGAGAAGAGAGTGAATGGAAGTGAGTGTAAAGAAAGAAACAAGTGTAGAGCAAAGGAAGGCTAAGTCTGAAAGGAGATCAGATAGAGAAACCAAAGCAATGATGGGCAGAGCAAAGATATCAGATAAGAGGATCAGATTGAGGTTTTGAAGAGAAGAGATCTATATTAAGATTTTAGAGAAAATTGAAGGATTTAGTATTGAATCATTTTTGATAGATTGAGTAAGGGAAAATATCTTAATAGAGTGGTTCTAATAGACCTATTTCAAATCTCCTAACATAGTTCGTACTTTATTGAAAGTGTTAAATCCTTTAATATGGTAAGAACTAAATATCTTAAATGATTTTAAAAGAGAAAACCCCTCATAGGATAGGTCATTAGTTATGATCAAATTGTAGCCCTAATGGGAATTTCTTTTTGCTATAGTAGTATAGATTTGTGGGTTTCATCCCCACCCTAGTTTTACCTTCAACTAGAAGTATTTTAGGGTAACCAAAATCATTATGTTATTTTTTCATATTTTCATGAATGTTATCATTAGATAGATTTCATTTCAGTATTGCAAGTTTATGTTTATATGACATGAGTTCTAAGATTAGAGATGGATTAGGTGTGAATATAGTTAACTATTTTATTAGTGAAAAAATGTTATAGATCCTAATCCAACCCCCCTCCTCTTAGTATCTTGTTTCCCATTAAGATTTTCAATAGGTAGTGAGATGGTAACGATTAGGATATGATAATATGAGGAGAAAAATGGAATGAAGGAGATGTCTTTTGCTATTGTTTTATTTGTAAATTAGAAGAATTTAATAGAGATTTGAGCTATACTATTAAAATATTAAATTTAATTAAATAGTATAAAATAAAACCTTTATTAAATAAATGTCTTGTAATTATATTAAAATGTTCCTTGAACAATTTTAGGTGTACACAATTTCCTTTAGTTGTATTATGGTTATAAGGTGATATATAGTGTCTCTACTTTTATTTTTATTTTAATAAAGGTTTCATCAATAAATCAAGTCATTTGTGGGCATCATTTTATGATTTGTGTCTATAGTTTTCTTACAACTAGATGGCTTTGGTAAAGGGTAATAAAATGCAAATTCACCTATTTTATAGAGGGTTTTATTTCACCATTTTTTGTGATTCTACTCATAACCATGAGGGCAACTTTAAACTTATATGTTGATGATGGTACAAGAACACCTAGGTTGATTGAAAAACTACACCACCCAAAGAAATGTCCTATTTTTCTTTTCAAACTTTTGTTTTGGTGGTCACTAATCATTTTATTCCTGAATAGAAGCTATGTGTAGATCTAAAATAAAATAATATTGACCTTATTTTGCTAAAATAAATAGAAACACCATGTTCATAAATTCATTAATTAAAATGATTCAAAAAAAAAATTTCCAAAAAATATTTTGAACTATGAAGTTGAAAAGGGTAATACTAGTAATCATAAAGAAAATTACATTATAATACCTTGGAGCTTACCTAAAGGTGAAAATTGGTTGTAGAAGTAAATACATAGAAGGAAAGCTTTATCAATTGTTGAATTTTTTTCACAAGACATATGGAAGCTCTATTGAAGAAACCATTGCATAGAGAATAAAGGCATTCCAAGAAGAGTCCATTTACCTCTAAGCTCCCAAAAGAAAAGAAGCATAAATTAGAAGGTTGGTAGAGAGAAAATAAAATATATATAAGAGATGAGATGAGCAATTCAAAATATTAAAAAGGTATAAAAATATATTTGCAAGAAGGGGAGAAATGTTCCCTATCTAAAAAGAGAGAGGAGGTAAAGGACATCATTTTTGTGTGTGTTTGGGGTGTGTGTGTGTGTGTGTGTGTGTGTGTGTGTGTGTGTGTGTGTGAGAGAGAGAGAGAGAGAGAGAGAGAGAGAGAGAGAGAGAGAGAGAGAGAGTCTACGGAGATTTATGTAAATTAGGAAATAACTTATTATTTTAGTGTTTACTTATAAAGAGCAATGTGCAAAATTCATTGAAAGGAGTTATAGTTATGTTTCTAAAACCTATATGGTTTGCTTTATATTTACCTCTTGGAATAATGGGATTTTAAAGTTCTGGCCTAGCTTTAAGATTCTAGAGTCTTTGAGAAATTTGATTCAAGTTAAACCAAAAATTAAGAGGAAAGAAGTTAAACAAAATAAAATTGTATACCCATTTCGAAAGTTAAAGTTTGATTCAACTTTACTTGTTGATTTTGGTTTTTCTAGAGAAGGTATTCATCTCAAAGATAGTTATGGATAACTCATTATGGAAAAAGATATTTCATTATCTTTAGGCATGGATAATTGGGCCAAGGATTCTTCCCTATTTTACGGTCTCCAAATCTCTACCTTCCTTCACATTATCACCTTCATGTTGAAGAGGAATTGTTAATCCTAATAGAGACATTGAAATCTAGAAGATGCCAAGATTGGAAAATCAAGTATCTTTTACAGAGCATTTGGTAGATGATGGATTCCTTAGAAGATAAAATACAATTTCTTGTGTGCACAGAGAGAAACTCTACTACAAATTTCTTGGTAAAATGGTCAATTGATTAGGGTAGTTGTATCATATATCCTACTAACCAATCTCACCATATTTTTCTCACATTTTCTATCATTTTGATTAGGAAAAGGAAATAGGGTTATGATTTGGTGCAATAAAGTGTTGACTATGATGTGGTCAATTTCTATGTGTTAACTTAATAATGGTTATAGAAATTTAAGTATATTATATGTGGTAGCATGCATATCTTAAAATTGTGTTGAAATGACCAAATGTATGATCAATAGGGGCTAACATTTTCTGATATTATTTTATCAAAAATGTTGTGATAAAGGCTTTGATCTAAACTTATGATGGCGAGCTACTCTAATGTCATGTCTATAGTTGTCATTTGATCTAGGGAAATCTTTCTATTTGTTGATCTTTTTTTAAAGAAATTCTCATAATTATAGTGAAAAATAGCTTCCATTTAGATTTTGAAATTTAGTTCCTTTCCATCACAAATATTCCTATACTAGAATTTGCATGTTTATGCACGTGCAACTATTATCCCATAAGAGTAACAAAAACATATTTGATTTAATTATCTATTTCATCTATCATATGTATAAAATATCCTTTTCTAATTTAATTTACATCCAAAATAACATAATAGTATTTCTTCAAAACTAGGTTCATATTATTCAACTCTTTTAACCAACAAAATTTCAATAAAATAAATTTTATAATATATTGAACTAACAAAATTTGCAACTTTACTTGCTATAAATGTAATATTTTAACTAGAAAGAGTAGAAACTTTTAGTTTAATTTTTAGAAATTTCCCATTGCATGCATGCAAGGGACGATATATGTTTAATGTTAAAGCAAAACAATGTACACATCAATAACCATAAATGGAAGTTGTCAAATCATTATGAGATGTAGATTTTTGTTATGAATAGTAATTTTTGTTTTTCATTAATTCATATAATGAACTAGTATTAACTATTAATTATTAATTTAAAATTAAATGACGTAAACTAATTTTAATTTTAATTTCTAACTTAAAATTAAATAAAGAAAATTTTGTTTCAAATTATTCTTTAATTGAATTGTTTAATTAATCAACTATAACATTTAAAAATTATTTTTAAACAATATATCGATTATTAAATAAATTATAAATATATATATATATATATATATATATATATATATATATATAATTTACCTTTAACAAATATAATAAAATACTATAGATAACATAAGTTCTTCTATTCAACTATTATAAATTTAATAAATCAAAATTATTTATATTTTTTATTGAAGTAAGATAAATAAATATATACTTTCAAAGAAAATGAAAATAAGATAACAAGATAACTAGTTGCTAAGTTTTAGGAAAGGTGGAAAAAGTAACTCAAGAACAATTATACAAGAAAAAATATCCTTCCACCACAACTATACAAACAAATATTCATCTAGCTATTAATAAATAATATCTTGTTGGATTGTTCCATATTTTGTTGGATTGTACCATAATATGGAACAATTCAACATTATCTAAAGCATAAAATTTTGGGGGAGAGAAAGAAACCAATTTATCAATTTATATGAGGGATTGCCGACCAATAAATTTCTCCATTTCTACACAACTCATAGAACCCTATTTTTTTGTATACAAGAAGAAATTCTAACACCTCAAATCCTTCATCTTGTAACCTAGAAATGCCAAAAGTTGTGGCTCAAAATAGAAAAATCCAACCAAATATGGAACAAAATAACAAATTTGGTTAAAACAAAGAAGAAAAACTCTAATTAAAATAAAAATCAAATTCAACTTACAATTAACAATGAATTGCAAACAATGCAAGCCAAAGGAAAGAAGAGGATTTGAAACTCTAAAAAGCTCAAAGATTCAATCAAAGTGTCAAACTTTTAGTATTTGATTGAAAAGTAAAAAATTAGATAATCACTAACAACTTTTCCAACCAATTCTAAAAGTTTGTAAAACTTATGTTTCCATTTAATCCAACAATGGTCCAAAAATGGGCATGTAATATAAAAATAAGGAAAGTTTCCAACTAATTTTGAAAGACTAAAAAATTTACATTTAGCACCCACATTGAAGCCTATCGGCTTAAAATGCCAACTGTCTATTGCTCTAATCTTAATGGAAGTTTTTTCACATCAACACCTATGGTTGGATGCTTTCCCTATTTTCCAATGTGCCCATGGTTTTTTACCATATCAATGTGATTTATTTTCAGCATACTTCTATTTGATTATTGATAGTTATTTGTATCATGACAAAGATGGAGTGTTATCCTCTTCCAATTTGACAAGTTATTTAGATTTGAATGAGTCACATAAAGAATTTTCCAAATTTTGATTTTGGATTTCATCTTCATTTTGAGGCATTGTGGATACTTTCCATTCTAATATTTAATGTTTCATTTGTTATTTACTATTTGTTCCCATTATGTGACATTCTCAAGTCTATACGAGGTATATATAACTTAATGTTTCCTTTTTCTCTTAGTTGTTTCCTTTTGATGCCAATTGTGTTTCAACTACATATATATTGGCTAGCTGATTTAGGTTTTGTACCTTCTTCTAGTTATTCATCCCCTTTTCTTGAAAAATGAGTCCAAACACTTCAACATTAGGAGTAAATTCTTGTTTGTATATATAGATAAATGGAGTACAATCCTTTTAATATTATAGTCTCTCTCCCCATTTGGTAGGATGTCTGACCTTATAATCAACACATTTTGGATGAGGACCTGGAGAAGCTTTTTAATTTCCATTGTCTAAATTGTAAAAGGGTTTTTTAGTGCATTATTGATGAGGTAGTTCTCTCTCCTATTTCTTTTCTTGTTATTCATCCATGGTTAGTACCTTCTATCTTTATCTCTAACGTTTATGATCTTACTTAATCTCATTTTATTTTGGTTTCAATGTGTGAGATGTTCTTTTTACTAGGTGTTGTCTCAAAGGATTTTTTTATTAAGTTGTTACTTCAATATAATTTTTTGAAAGGAGAAGGAATATTCAAATGTTATTTTCTTATAGAAAAAATATCTTATTTCTCTACCTTTGATAACATCAAATTGACATCTAAGACTAAGTACTTTTTTTTAATCCCTAATTTACTTTTAAGAAACAAATATTCATTGCCAGGTTAGGCCATAGTAATGGTTGCCACTTTTCATCACAAAAAGAAAATGGAAAAAAATTTGCAATTTTGATTTTTAGATGCTTCAAACGAAGAAAGAGCTTCATGAAAAGTTGCCAGATGGCTTCACACAAAGTCATGTGGTTGGAGCTTTTGACAAAGCCTTGGGTTTTGGAAGAAGCTTGATGGGTCCATTAGCCCAAAAAGGCTTCGTTCAAAGCCATAAAACCTGCATTTTCACCATGGTAAACAAATTTTTAACCATAACTTTACCATTCTAGATTTTATTTTTATCCCTATGATTTTTTTAGGATTAACCTCAAACAAAATAAAAATTACATGCATACATAAACAATATTAGGAAATAACAAATCACATGGAAGAGAACATAAGACACCAAGATTTAATGTGGTTCACCCAAACTATTAGCTACATCCACCAAAAAAAAGCCCAATATTATTATGATCTATTGATTACAACCTGATTACAATTTGTAATCCCTTACAACTCAATACTACTATAAGAAGCAATATTCACATCACACATAATGAAAGATACCTAACCCAAAGAACTTTTTACCAAAGCACTTTTTAACAAGTATTTATGCTACTTTAGGGTTACAACATGTTGACCATATGCCAGCCATATGTCGGCCACAACCCAAATTTTTTATCCTAATGAATTATGAACTATGTACTATACTTCTCTGATTAGTCACAACAAACTAACATATTTTGTGGAAGAACTTAGAGAGAACTGTGTGATGTCAATCAGCTGCATCATCATTTCAACCTACCATTTTTGACCTTCTTCAAGTATTCAAAGCACTAAGTGTGTTCAATATTTTTCATTTTTGTGTTTTTAAATGAATATTTAATTATTTATAATGAATTTTTAACTATTTTTTAATGAATATTTACTTATTTTTTATGGTTATCTAGTTATTTTTAGTATATGTTAATTAGTTTTATGTATATTATGTATTTTAGTTTACATGTTAGAAAATATTGAAAAAAACATAGTTAAAATTATAGTTGGAAGAATTAATATGTTTAGAAATATTAAATGTTAGGTAGATCAACAAGAAAAGAAAAAAATAGGACTAGGTAGAAGGAAAAACAAAATACCTTTTAAAACACCATTTAATAATGTATATCTCTCTCCTCACTTTCTCTCTCTATACTTTCTCTCCCCCCACTCTTCCTCCTCACTCTCTCCTCTCTTTCTATCGCTCCCACTTTCTCTCTCCCTCTTCTCACCTCTCCTCTCAATTTCTCTCTTCAAGCTTTCTTTCTCCTTTCTCTCTCTCCTCTCACTTTCTCTCCCCCCTCTCTCTCACTCACTTTTTGTCTCCAATTTATCTCTCCTACATTTAATTTATTTTTATGAACACCTAATATGACCTTATACATGACCTCTTAAGATCTTAGAAATATGTATAAGACTTAATAGGACCCCTTATGACCTTATATTACTAATAGAACCTATGATGACCCCTTATTGAGTACATGATCTTATAATTGTGTGGCATCCCCTTATTAATCACTTATGTTCTTGTAATATTAAGTTAACATTTAGTTTTCACCTATTACCCATAAATCTCATCCCACAATCGTGGACAACCTTAGCTTTAGGATCTGGGAGATGGAAAGGATTAAGGATAGGGAGAGGGTTAGGGACAATGAGAGGGTTAGAGATAGGGAAGTGATCAAGGAAGGGGATAGGAACTTGGATAGCAACATGCTCAAGGATAGGGACATGGACCACATGTTGATGTATCACCTATCCACCATTGTATTCTTGATATGATAGCTATATTCTAGTTTGTGACCACATAGATATCTAGACTAAGATCAGTTGTTGAGAGATCTCAAAATCATCTATATAGAGGTATATGTCAAAATATTTTGACTAGTATTGAGGATCTTTTTGATAGGCTTAGATCATAGACTACATTTGGACCACAATGTGTAGATAAGATTTTTGTTGAGCTTAGAGCAGAGATCTTAGGTGGTATATCCTTAGATTATGTTCAAAATCTAGTTTCTAAGGAGATTATCAAATGAGAGGCCTTCCCATTTTATGAGGGAAAGACTAAGGTTAGGGCATATTAGGTAACCAAATGTGTTGTTCAACATATTGCTTGTATGATGTACCCTCAATTCCTAGCACCACATGATCGTTATCCTAATAATGACCAAATTTCCTTATATTTTTCCTAAAAATTATACACAAACATCTATTTGGAGCACCGTATCAACTATTTAGATATTCTAAGATATTATGGTTAGGGACACGATAGATTTTGTGAGCATGATGTGTACCATGAGCTAACTTTTCCTATTCCTCGTCATCATGAATTGGTGGCATCTAGGACACTAATAGTCACTCTAGTGATGGTTGCCACTATAGATATAATTGGTATTGCTTCATAGAGGGAATCAGTTGATTGAATAGGGTAGATTACATTTGTAGCTAGGAGAATTACATCTAACACTCTAGGTGGCTATCTTTTGTGTAGACCTAGTCAACAGAGATAATATTCAAAGGCACCATCGAGTACTACACTATTCATTGATGATATCTATAGAGTTACACATATTCCTACCTTATGAGATATATGTGGCCTCACTGGAGAACATAGACATATGGAGATGGCCTTGTATCTTTTAGATGATCTTTTACAAACTTATTTGTACATCACAGATACATAGGGGATTCCTTCACATAGTTTCATAGAGACAAGTTCATAGAGGGTTATATTTTGAGTGACCCATAACATGCCATTAGGTCATGCACACTATAGTACACAACTCTACAAATAACTTTGATGTTGAGCACTCTACATATCACTCTAACATTTAGCAGTCTAGTGCTCACCACCTAGCTTAGCACTCAGATGCACATCAATCTATTGTAGCTCTACTTGAGGGGACCTTTAGATCTAATCAAGGTGTTTCTAATTCTATTGATGGACTCGATGTGCTTGATGAGAAGTTACAATATTTGAGTTAGATTCATGTTCCCACTAAGATAGGATCATACATGGACATGTTTTTTTAGTGCACTAACTCTACACCTCTTCCATTTCAACTTGCCACTCTTTGCACTCCTCACTATTATAGATGATTGATACTATTGGAGATGGAGTTTGTGTTGATGATACCTTAGTACATGTCTATGATGACCCTTTTGCTCCTTAGACCTAGGTACCTCTTTTAAATTTTATTTCTATGAAAACTAATTTCTATTCACAAGTATATATTTATGTACTCATATTTCCAAATCAATTATATTTGTGTAGGAACAGGTAGATGAGCATGCTTCTTCTAGTGTGAGCTCTAATCATCGTGGGAGGGGAGATGTTATTGATGTGACACCTACTACTTGTGGAGGAGCAAATATGATGGATGTGACACCCACTATTTTTTAGGTGATTTTAAAATAGAAATCTAAATTAATTCAATACTAGATACATGCACTTGTATCAATGCATGTAAATCCATACAAATATTTCAAACTACTTTCCATGCATATATACATGTATATGTCTAACAAATTTTTGTATTTTAATTTTTAGTTCTTAATTGATACTCCATAGACACATGATACTGATGAATTTCTAGTTTAGGAAACATGCACATGTTTTTACTTTATCATTGATCTTGTTGAGACATATAAATTTATGATTTTACATTTATATATATGTATTGATTCATTTATGATTAGGCATGTGATATATGTTTCTATTTTATGATCAATGTGATATATGTATTTAGTTTATGGTTAGATGTATAGGATTTGTTCAATTTATGATTAGATATGTGATATATATTTCTAGTCTATGGTCCACATGATATATATGTATTTACTTTATGGTTAGATGTACATGATTGGTTCAATTTATGGTTATACATGTGATATACCTTCCTAGTTTATGGTCCATGTGATCTGTGTATTTATTTTATGGTTAGATGTACATGATTGGTTCAATTTATAATTAGACATGTGATATTTTTATGTTTCTAGTTTATGATTAGACATGTACATTTTTCAACATTTAAAACACATGATAACAATTATTTAAAGATACATGATTGATGAAATGTATATATACACATATAAACTCCAAAACTTCATATAAAATGAACATATGTATTCAATATAGGTCCTACATGTGTTACATGGAATGAGTTCATGAACAATGATATAAGTCCCAAGTTGCATGAAAGGAGTTCATGTACAACATATACACATATAAGTCCTATGTTACATGAAATGACCATATGTTCATGATATAAGTGCCACAAGTTATGTATGAAATAAACATGTACACATATCTACACATATACTCGTCTTAAGTTAAATAAAATGTATTAAATGAAGATACACACATACATATAATACATACATTTTAACTAGATCAGAGATCTTCTTGGTAAATTTATAAAATAACTATGTAAGTCCTATAAATATGAAATATCTAAGAAAGCACTACAAATATGTAATATCTCAAGTGATTCTATATGCTCATGGAGAAAATTTAATATTTTATCATGGTCCTCGGTATCTAATCTCCACTTGTGACATCCACTTTTATGTTTAACTAGATGTAGAGAAATGCAAGTAGCAATAACATGGTGACTATACATGCACCATCATGTTCACCTTTCCCGTGTCCACTTCCAAAGAAACTCCATGCATGTAGTACATTTTCATTACAATAATATTGACAAAGTGTAGAAAATGGTCTAGATGATTTGAATTGTGTAGCACACACATCTAACCAAACATAATATTTATCAATACTTATGCCTCTTTCCTTGATATATGCAAAATATTTATTGAAAAAATACTCTACATAATGAATATCATGTTCTTTATCATCACTTATCTAGAAGTGATATTCTTTCAAATATAACTATGGATGACGATAGCACATTTGTACCATAATAGTTAAATGACTTGAAAAATAGTAGTTTGATTAAATAGCCTTTTGATGAACAAAAGAATACTTTTGTACAAAGTCAACAAGTAATAAAATCTTTCCAAGTGAAAACTTATCTCTAAGTGTTTGAAATTGTTGTCCTTGTCACTTTACAAAAAAAGCATGATGATTATATGGTTGTATCAAACTTTTAAATTTGTCCATAAATGCTACAACACTCATCTCCTCTTCAAAATATTCTAATTTTTTTAATCCTTTACCAAATTTATTTTCATTCCTTACATACTTGCGAACCTTGCAAGTTATCATTCGTGTGAGATCCATATCTATATTTTGAAAATTAAAAAAATCCAAATTAAAACATGTGTCACATGTTCCTCTATAAAATTAAGTTGACCAATAGGATCATCTATTTTGTCATATAAAATAGATGAGATGAACTCACTTCATCTACTAGGAGGGACATTTTTATAACCAAAAGTTTCTTCTATAAATTTTTGATAAACTTTATAGTGGAGATCAAATGTAATATGGTAACAAAAATAATAGGAATCAAACACTTTGTTTCTCCTAACATAAAATGGCTTCAGTCTCTCAAATAATGTTTGCCCAATCTTTATATCAGAATTTGAACTACAAAATGTGACATACATTGCATGTTTTGTTATGTCCAAATTTTTTTTTGTGTGACATTCATAAAGATTATCTTTAACCCTATGTTTGAGAACATCTCTACTATTTCATGAAGGGCAAGTACTATCATTCCAAAATGATATTACCAAATTTTTTATTCTATAATCAATCTTATCACAATGTGGAACTCTACACATAATTGACCAATTTCCTTGCAAACTTCTATCATACAAAACCATTCTCCTCTTAACATATTTTGATATGATCTCTCTAATAAAACCAATATGTGATGAATTTGAAGATATTTGTCTATTTTGGGGTATACTGCTACCAATAATTTATGTTAGCATAACTCTTCTTGTAGTGCTCTTATCTTTACTTTGATTTGTCTTCCCTATAGAGCTCAAACCTTTCTTAACATTTTCAATAATATCACTTTGCATGTTAGAAATTTTACTCCTTTTTGATGTTGTGTCTACACCTAGCAATTTTAATGGCTCAGATTGCAAGTTTTTCTAAAAGAACACAAAAAAGTACCTAGGACTTTTCAAGTGTTTCCAAAACATAAAATTCACTTGTTATTTCTTTTACAATCTTACTCAAAGAACTTTTTTTTGGAAAGACTTAACAATTTAATATTAACAATTAATTTAAATTTATCCACATCCATTACAAGTAAATGATCTAAGTTTCTATGAGTGATATATTTCATTACACTTGTGGCTAGTCTTATGTGTTCATCTATACCAATTTGAGCAATTGGTCCTAATCCTTCTCCAACTACCATTTCTTCATGTCCTAAATTATCATGTCCATAATTGTTATCTCTTGAATTGTCATGACTCAAATATTCTCCAACATGTATTTTCTCATCTTGTGATTGTTTGTCAAGAGCTACTTGCATATAAATAAATAAAAATAAAAAATATATTTTATAAAATTGAAAATATACATGCATATGAATTTACACATGTACATATCCTCTTTTCTTTTATGATAATGTGCTAATTTTTTTTCACAATTTTTCTATTATCCATCAGTTGATCTATTTCTTCTAGACATACTTTGTCAACCTTTTTTTTGTCCCATGTTCGGTCTTCAAAAAATTATCAAAACATTTTAAAATGTCTTTAGGACCTTCAAAAAGATATCAAAATATTTCAAATTGTTCTTGGTCTTCTTCCTTAGTCAAACCATAGTAGTGGTTCCCACTTTTTGGCCAAGTTTGACACTAATTTTTTTTCTTTTCAAAAACTTCATATTACAAAAAAAAATGTAAAAAATTTGACAATGATGTAAACTAGTGATGTTTAGAATTTTCTATCTAGTTTCTAACAATATTTTTAATTTCTTTTTAAACTTTCATTTGAAGTCCATTTTCCCTTCTCCTTTGAGAAGTGGTTTATATGAAAATCAACACTTCCAAAGAGTGATGGGTGTTTTGATCAACATAGCTTCTTTTTCAAATATTATAATTACAAAAAAATTTCCAGGCTATAATAGTAACATCGATATACAACAAGTTTTTTTGGTTTCATTCAATTTTGTCAAAAAAATATAGATTTTATTTAGTGGATATGTGACACTAACAATACTTTAAACATAGATTGTTTTTGATCAGTATAATTGGATTTATATTTATCGAAATGAACTTTTTCTTGATTTGGTAGAATGATAATACACATAGCTTTGATGATCATATTTCATAAGAAAATTATACTCTCATTTTGTTTTTTTCCCAAAGCTTCAAACAAAGATTTCTTAAGTGGAAAAAGCCTATATTTAATAAAACTAAAAATAAAAAATCATGATAAAAACATATTATGCTAAAAATATATTCATTGGAAAACTTATTGAGAGGACAACAATTTTCTATAACTCAATTTTAGAATTTGAACCTATTTGGCCCTTGTTTTAGTCCTCTGAAGGGTGAAAATTCATAGAAATTATGAATGATTTTTTAAATTACAATTTTTAGAGTCTTCGACCAAAGTTGTCTTCACACAAAGCCCATTTTGGGGTATGCACCCAAAGAGGCTTCATGTGAAGTCCCTATGGTGGTTTCCCACAATTTGATGAATCTTCAAATGAAGCCTCTAGAGGCTATTTCCATGCAATGTCAATAGTCATTGATGTTTGGACTTGAGGGCTTTATTTGAAGCCCTCTGTCTACCCAAGGGGGTTCCAATGGGATATTTTCAAGGCCCTCCATCAACATAGGAGGAATCCAAGGAGCTTTATTCAAAGCCCCCTATTTTCCCTTGCCCAAACACATTTGTTTATACATGTTGGTCAAGGGACATTCGAATGAAGCCTATAGGCCAATATTTTTTTTTTTGAATTTTTTTTGGTTGATATAAAAACTATTTTTCCTCAATTCTTAAAATTAAATCAAAACAACCTTACAAGGATTTCATTTTTTTCAACATAAAGGAGGGTATGTGCAGGATCACAGTGTGCTAGAAAGTGGCAATCTGAAAAAATATGTAGTTCTTAAATACCTCAAAGCATTTCAAAGTCTATTCCAACATTTTTCCCACCCATCTTGATACCAAACCTAAAAATTAAAACTATTATAAGGCCTAGTATATCTTTGGATACTGACCCTATGTGGTCAACTTTAAAAATGTCCCAAAAAAACATGATTTGGCCTGTTCTTATGTGTTTTCTTACTTCAAACATGTATTTGACAACTTTTTTCCACCCAAATTTGATGAAACAAAAAGAGTTTCTTAAGAATGTTCTTAGCTTGAACTAGAAGGGTAATGCCTATAAAATTATGAGTTCATTGATTAATTATTACTTATTTTCTAATCTAGTTACATATAAAGTGTTGATTGGAACACTGATTCAAAAACAACTATAACTTTCAAATGGTAGAACATTTTTGAAATGCAAAAGATGCATCACATTCTATGCTTCTTCTACTATAAGGAAAAATAATTTTTTTTTTTTTTTTTATAGAGTTTGGATTAGTTAAGGTGGTTAGACATGAGAGTTATTTTTATTGTAAAAATACTATAGTAGAAAAATCATAATTAATTATTTATTTAAAATAAAAATACCCACAAATATGTGTCACATCTAGGAATGAGTCTACTTTTTATATCTAGAATATTATTAAAAAAATTATCATTTGATTTTGATTAAGGTGTTCAAACATATGTCTACTTATTTTTGTCTTGAACATTTTGTACTATAGCATTAAAATCTAATTTTTTGACCAATTAATTTTAATTGTTTTTTAGATGAGGCCCATTAGTTTAGAAACTAAATTCAATTTCCTAAAGATTTTTTCTCTCAATTTTTTGATAGAAAGTTCATAACTAGTTTAAAATTTCTTATCAAGTTGACATAGCCCCAATTTTCTAATTTTTCATTGTCACTTAAGGGTATAGTTTGGTTGACCATGATACTACACATACCCTACACCACATGTTTTTGATTAAGTAAAATAGGTTTTTTATAGGGGTTCCTAAAACCCACTAGTTAACAACATAAAAAGTACTAAAAGTTTAGGTCTAGCAACCAAACATCATAAAAAATAATAGGCCTAAGCCAGAAAATAGATACAAATAAAAAACAAAGGGCCAAAATCTAGGGAACAAACATAAACAAGGAGAAAAGATCAGGACACTAAAACTTTGGCCAGCTCCACTTTCTTGAGCTCCAACTCTTCCTTGGCCTTAGCATTGTTAGTCTTCAATTGGCTATCATCTGGGGAAACCTCCTCTTCCCTCTTCCTCTTTTCCACTCTCATTTTTCCCAAGCTCTCACTCTTCAAAGAAACATCGTCATTAGTCACCCTGATTTCCTCTTTGTCCTTTTCCTCCTTCCCTGTTTTTCTTTCCTCCATCATCATGTGCAGTTGAATGATGTTATCAATAAGGCATTTAATTATGTTAAGGATTTGGTTAGCTGAGTTATGGAGAGAGCTCTTCATCATTTCCACCCTTTTTCAATCTAAAAAACCCATTCATCCAATTTGCCAATTCTGACATTCCCATCCCCCCTTCTAGCCTTTCCTACCCCTACATCCTTAACTTAATTTCTTCAATTTCATGGAAGATCCATTTAATGGATCATAAATTTTACACCAAACTATTGTGGGTATTGTTTAGGAGGTCCATTCCCATTTCATGAGTATTATCACTAAGAATCATCAAAGCTAGGTCAATTAGCTCTTCCAATTGAATTTTTCCATCCCTTCCCTTCTCAAACTCTAGGTTGATATGTTCTCTAACTAGATCCATTTTTTTAGTACTGGCATGAAAATTCCTCCATGCAATTTTCCTTCCCTTTGCATCTAGAGATATAGTAGTATAAGTGAAGCCCTCTTCCTCTTTCCTTTTTTCCAAAGCATTAGTAGTGCTTTCCTTACCCTTACCGTGAACCTTCTCAACATCCTTCTCCCCTCCTCTTTTCCTTTTGATTGAGTTGTCCACCTTCCTGCTAACCCAAGCCTTACTATTTCCCTCCTCTCTCATGGTGCCCTCCTTATTTGTGTCCATCCCCTCTTCCTCATCATTATAATCTTCCTTTGAGTTCTCCTTCTACTTTATCCTTCTCTCCAAACCTTTCCCTAGCTTCTTTCTCTTCTTCCTATCCATGTCCTTCATGATATTAGCCACCCTCTCTTCATATTCTAAGTGCAAACCTACACTATCCTCTGTATTCGATGGGAGGTAAGAGCTCTTTGTCTCCTCTAAAGAAAATGTCTTCTAGGAAATAGCCCTTCCATGAGTTTGAGCTATAAAATGCTCATATATGAGTAATAAAAAACCCTCATAGAAGGATGGATTAGTGTACACTTTCTTCTTATAATCCATAATACTCTTATTTGGAGAGAAAAATAGATAGTAGGGGATCAAAATTTTGGTTCCATACCTGAAATGGTTTAGGATAATGAAATTGTGAGTTCAAATCCTATCAAACCTTGTGTTGAGCATTATGTGGGAAATAATTTCCCTTAAGACAAACCTCAATAGCTTCTTAATAGATGCGGGATCATAGTAGGCACTAGTCTTCACAAGACCCTTCATATTCTTCATGTCCTTTTCAAAATGTTTCACCACATTCATGGATATTTTGTTATCCCTATAAAATTTTATGCCCTGATTGTTAGAGTTAATGACCTTAGTGATAACCCCTTCATTGACCTGGAAGTCAACCCCATCAATCTTTAGCAATCTTCAAATCCAAATCATGAAGCTTTTCAATGAAGGACAAAATAATGCCTTCCCTAAACTTCTCCCATGCATTTGAATGCCTCTTCTACTTCTCAACTTCTCTCTCCAACTCCCTTCAATGCCCTTCCCCAACCATTATGTTTTAGAAAGAAAAAAAAAGACTTCATGATGCACTGAGTCAAACCCTAGTTTATCTCACAAAACCCATAATTTCCTTTGACCTTGGTAAAGTAATAGAAGTAGTAATTACTAGTTGCCCATAAGATCACCCATAAAACATTTCAAAATGGCCCCCAATTATGATGCCCCTGAGTCAACCCATGCCAAGCTCTCATTAATTTATAAGTTTGATTGATAGCATTAACTACCATAATTACACTTTAAATTACCTATCCTCCCATATATTCTCTCCAACTCAATTATACTTTTTGTTTCTACCAAAAATCCCTCTCCACTAGACCATCTATGTGACTTGTCCCTTCTTACTGCCTCATTAGCCATCCAATTAGAAACCATGTTTTCCTCATGGTAAACATGTGACACATAGACCCTTTCAAAGGAGAGGAAAATATTTTTCCTTTCCTCCATCATATTCTTAATACTCCATGATAGAGGGTGTTCTCCCCTTAGGCATTTAGTTATGTTATTTGAGTCCTCCTCCAACTAAAGGCATTTGACCTCTACTTCTTTAGCCAATTTAGTAGTTTGAAGGGAAATAGAAGCTTCCAAATAATTATTAGTTTGGCATACTAGGGTGAAAGTAACCACTACAATACCATACCCATGACTATTTTTGATCACCCCTCCAAATCCCACCCCTCTTAGGTAGCCTTTGGTCACACCATCGAAGTTGGCTTTGTGCCAACCTTTTGGGGATAAAGACCAGTGACACTCCTTTCTTCTTGTTTGAGTACTTCTATCATTATCACCTACAAAAGGGTTAGGTCCTTTAATTGACATAGTGTAAGATAGGAGAATCCTCAAAGGAGATTTCCAAACCCCCAGCAAATAACCACATAGTTGAAACATGCCAACAAAACAATAATAATGCAAGATCTGATACCAAATCATAAATTTTTTTTCATAGATATAACTAATTACATGTAATATGCCTAGTTGTAAGGCCTTTAAAGTTAGGGCCAACTACAAACAATAATTACAAAATCAATTCTACAAGATCCAACAAGATCCACTTACAAACTCAATTCCAGTTAGTCTAGATCCATAACTAGATAACAACACCAAGAAAATTCCACACTTGTACCCTTAAGGCCACCAAGTAATCCTTTGGTTCTCAATTTGTAGCCTTAGCTCTTCGATTTTCACATTTATACTTAATCCCCTTCTCAAAGTTGGAATGATAACTTCTACCTAAAGACTTCATAAAAGCCCTTACTTATACCCAACTAAGCCACAAGTTAGCCCAACTCATTAAAAACTAAATTAAATCCCTTACACTAAATATAAGTCAAGCCACAAGTTAGATACAACACTAAATTAAATAACCATACATAAAGTAAATGCCAAAAGTTGGCTCATAGACAACTTGGCACAAACAAAACCAAAACCAATACTAGCACTCAACACCAATTGGTTCACTTGGCATCCATGAAGAACACTTGGCACCAACAAGTTCACTCAACATCCACTAAGAGCTACAATAACTCAGTACCCACTAGGAGCTATAGTAAATTGATATCCATTAGAGTTATAGTAACTTGACATCTACTAGAGCTATAGTAACTTGGCATACACTATGAGCTACAATAAATCATCATAAACTAAAGCTATAGCAACTTGACATACATTAGGAGCTATAGAAAATTGGAAACTATAAACCATAGGCACTTGGCTCCAACATCTAGGATTGTAAGAAAGCTTAGGATGCTCTTGGATGAGACACCACAGGTTCAAAAAGATGATCTAGTAACTGAAAGAACATCTTCTAGGGTTCAACACATAAATCCCAAACTAGTTCTTCACATACATATCCTCCAAATCTGCAACTTATACACTCATTCCCTTATTCTTCTACTTCTTCACATCCACCTTAGATGTGCTACAAGTCATCTTTCCACACTGAACTTCAACCTTCTCAAAATATGCCAACTCAATTCAACTACCAATACTTAGGTTCCTCATACTGAGCTCTTCATTTTGCAAAAGAATAACAAAAAAATTCATACCACCTTTCTCAATAACACATTCTTGACACAACCCTACAATCGTATTACCAAGGTCTACCAAGCAATACGTGACAATTGTTCATGTCCACAATATCACACAACACTTGATCCTTATACTACCTAATTTGGAAATCAACAAGGCATTGCTTGGTCACTTCCAAAGCATGTTCACCTTGGAACCAACCAATCCTATAAGGATAAGGATGGCTCACTCTCTTCAAACCAAGTTTCTGAACCATCTCCTAAGAAACAATGTTATTAGTACTACCACCACCCACAATCACCTTGTAGACTTTACCACTAGACTTACAACAAGTTGTGAACAAACTAGTCCTTTGATAAGAATCCAATGTCCTCTCACCAACTAGTATTTTACATGACAACAAACTTTCTCCTTGTTCAAGCTGATTGCCATGAACTACAACCTTATTTATAATAGTAGCTTTCCTACCAATTAGGCATTCAAAAGATCTATGCCGTTCTTTTCCACATCTAACACAATTACCTCTGAACTCATCTTTACCTATCCTTCTTTTCTGATTAGCAATTTTTGGTTCACTTTCAACACTCATATTCACTTGTGCCAAGCTATCTTTGTTCTCCTTTCCTCTAGAATTACATTAACTTTTCCTTTTCAACTTATCTTTTTCCTTAAGGGCATACTAATAAGCATCCTCCACTAAAGAAATATTCAATATACCAACCTCATCCTGAATATTAAATCATAAACCATTAATGTACTGAGATACCTTTTCCATTGATAATTCTCAATGACTAGACCATAGTCAACTTGTAGAACTCCTCAAAATAATCTTTCATAGAAATATCTTTCTATTTTAGATTTTTCAACCTTTTAAAGAACTCAAGTTCATAATTAGCAAGAATGAACATATCTTTCAACTTAGTCACCATCAATCTCCATCTAGTGATCTTCAATTCACCTTCCTCTTCTTTGTCTCTTTGTAATTCTTTCCACCAAAGAGTAGCATGTCCTTTCAACTTAGTTTATGCCAACCTTACTTTGAGTGGATCCTCAATATCCTTAAGCTCAAAGTAGTCTTCCAATTCACTAACCCAATCAATCAAGTCTTCAAGAGTCAAAGTACCTGAGCAATTAGAAACCTCCATCCTATGTTTAGCTTCAACTAAGATCTGAGTCTAGCAAACTGACTAGCCCTAGTTCCAATAGGTCTCTCCACACAAGTAATTTTACCCTCACCACTAGATCCAATAGCCTCAAAGTCTTCAACAATTTCCTCATAACTTACTTCAATATCCACATGCCTAGGTACACCAACTAAAGAACTTACAATTTTTGCAATCATGTCACTCTTCATCAATACAATCTCAGATTTGAACTTTGCTCTTATCTTCTCTAAAATCCTTTCTTCCACAACATCATTAAGATCATCAATTACTAGGGTCCAATCTATTGGAAATATATATAATAGGCTAAGTTACTAATATGGGAGGGGTGAATTAGTAACTTATAAAACTTAATCTTATTTCACCAATTAATCTTTCATGTGTATTATGATCTAATTGCATGCACAAAAAATTGCAAGTATTAAAACATTCATAAGACTTTGACACACAATATGGTGACCCTGAAACCTTCCAAATAGAAAGTAAAATTTGGGTGAGGATGATACCCACAAGCTTTAATATTGTGATATAAAGTTGGCCCGTTAAGGCTTACAATGATCACTTCTAATGATCTATCCTCTTAGGAGCAAAAAGGACTGCTAGGTCTACCTTGTGAAAGGATTTAACTATTCTAGTTGTTAGGATGAACCAATGGCTGATCTCTAATCTAGAACTTGATTTACTAAATGAGATTCATTTGAGTGTAATGATCACCATGTTGTGATAGATAAATCTTTGATCCTCCTCATACTATTGTAGCCTTTTACTTCACACTTTTTCTCTTCAAATTTGCATCATACTCATGTCATATATCTTCTTTGGATGTGATATAATACATTTCATATATACCAATCCAATTTACAAATCAACAAAGTTTTCTACAATACAAGTTTACACACAAATACACAAAGTTAGCCCAACTATAGGTACTTGGGTTCTAAAGACTAACTTAGTGAGGTTTGATACTCGACATCCACTATCAATACTCAACATCATCATGCATTCGATAGACATAGAAGCTTGGTCTATACTAATCACTTCCAAGTAGTTTGAACTTGGTCTACATTGGTGACTTAGTGAATACTACGAAACTTGGCATATAAACTAAATCACTTGATTCACACTGCATGACTTAGTCAATGCTATTACTATGAGCTCAATATAAACTGAATCACTTGGTTGACACTGAGTAGCTTGGTCCACTAGATTCACATTAAACTTAGTAACCACTATAGATCACAATTTGCACTAAGAAACTTGTAAACATTATGAAGCTCAATTTACCTTGATAATCACAAACTTGTACAAACTGCTTGTTGCAAATTGAATACTATTCCTTGAACTTAGTAGAAATTGTAGAACTTAGTAGAGTCTGAATTACTTGGTTAATATTGTTGATTAAAAAATATGCTCGGTAGATACTTGTTATTTGAATAAGTGTGTGTGTCACTAATAAAAAAAATTGACCATAATATCAACAATCTCCCCTTTTGGAATTAGTGACAAAAACACTTATCAATAAAGACTAAATTCTCAAAAATTCAAAACAATCTTTATTCTCCATTTTGTGTCTTCAACTCAGTAGCATACTCTATTTTTGAGATTTTTCAAATATATTTTTGTAAGAGATGTTTCTCTAAATATCTATGCATGTATATGTATGATAGTATGATATTATGATGCTCCCCCCCCCCCCCACACACACACACATATCTTCTAATCTTCTCCCCTTTTACAATATGCTTTACATTTAATATACATTTACATCTTTTTCCCCTTAAAATATGTTATATACATCTTCTATTTTTGATAGAAATGCTAAAGGTGTATTTTACATGTTAATACCAAAATGTGACAAGAAATTAGAATGTACCTTTAGAATTAGTGCTAATGTCTTGTCACAATTTTCTTGCAACACCTTGCTTATGTGCAATGCAATCTAAACTTATGTTGATAGTTCTATCATGTGGTTAACAATGCAGAATTTGTTATCATGGATGAGGGTTTTAGCATGTGCAATATATTTTTGTAATGCATCCATGTTAAGGAGAATCATGCCCTATATATCTACAAGTGTAGCCATTATCTTGGCTTCTTCTATTAGCAATTCTACCTGCATATTAGCTATAACTCTTATCTTTGTATAGTGAGTAGAGTTGTAACTTGGGTCAAGTGACAAATGATATGCACTTTCCTTAAGATATTCATCAATCTTGGAAAGTTATCTTTAATTTAATTGGTTCAAATTGATGTGTCACAGAGTTTACCAAATAAAGAAGTCACATTGTTTCAAGAGGTTTCCAATGAGCTAGAATAATAGACATGTCTACTTGGTTTATTGCAATCTTTTGAGCTACTAGCTCCAAAACTTTATTCTCAAATTTCTTCTCTGCTCTCTACAAAAATTACTCTTTTCCATTCAAATCTTCATTGAATTTATGAACCACCTCTACTAATTGAGCCAAAATTAGTTGAGAAGTATCAACATTAGTGCTGAGTTCCTTTTCAAGAATGTTCTTTGCATCTTCAAGAACTTGGAATTCTTTATTTCTTTCTTCTCTAAGCCTCAGCTACTTGGCTTTCTTCTATAGAAGCTCTCCAATAATGTGCATTTGATTAGGATTAAGATTGGAGATATCCCTATTTGGGATAATTATCTCCTCATCAAGATCAATGTCTTCTTCCTTATCTTTGCCTTCGCTAAAAACTTTTTTACTTGGCTAAGGCTTGGTCTCAACTATCCTTGTACTTATTATTTGCATGTTAGGAATAGAAACAATGGTATAAATAGGACTAGTAGAAAAATTAGATACTACACTTATTGAAGAAATACCTTGTGTGACCAAAATTGATGGAGGGGGAAGTACTAATTTCTCAGTAGATGAAGTGTTGGACACTTCTATCAATGAAGTACTAAGTTGAATAGGTGCAAATATTGATTGAGTGCTTGAAATTGCAATGTTTGACACAACCAATTTTTTAATAGCTCTCTCTAAGCTTTATGTCTACAATTCTTCACTCAGAGAATGAGGAAGTGAGACTATGACCATTGCTGCAATCTTCTCAAGGTCAGTCTCCTCAATGTTTTAAACCTCAAGGAGATCTTCCTTAGTAGCTTCTTATTCGTATTCCTCATCATCTTTATTGTCATCATGTGTTTCTTCTCCATCATTATTTCCTTCTTCTTCCTTGTCATCTTCACCACTGTCCTCATCATCCTTGTCAATGACATTAACAAAAAAATCACTTTGCTTATGAAGATTGAAAATGTGTTTCCATGAGTTGTTGGCATTCCTTACCACATGTTCAATGTCATTAATCAATATCAAGCAAGTGTTAAATTTCAAGGTAATTTTCTCTTCATTTTAATTGATGGACTCATTAATCTCTTTATCACTCAAGCTCAACATGAGTTGCCTCAGGGTTTTCTCATTTATATCTTTTATAGTTTTCATAGCATGATCCCATCTTGGCTTAATTTTCTCCATTAGTTCATTTAGAATCTATTGTACAAGTTGGTCTAGAGAATATTTCCATTCACCCATTTAGACATAGCCATGTCTTCAACATGTTTCTACTTCTCTATAGTTCTTATCTCATACCTCAATGATTTGAAATTTTCCATACCAGCTCCAAATTCAATTTCCTTCAACTTTTCTTGGAATAAGGGTGGTGGTCGATTGAAGATTACATCTTCTCCTTTACCAAGTTTCTTTCTAGATGCTTTCCTTGTAAATAATGTAGTAGATGGTTTAGTAGGTTTGGTTATAATAACCTTACCTTTCTTCTTTATTGGCTCTTCCTCTTCTGACTTTTCGTCATCTTCTACTTCATCTTCTTCTATGTCATCTCCTTTTCCTTCTATCAATAGGAGAGTAGAACTAGTTTGTTTCAAAATTGCTATTCTTCTCTTCCCTTTGTTGATCACCTGAGTGAGTTTTATTTCTAATTCTATTCTTTCTTTGGCTTCATCATATGTGCCAAAGTATGTAGCTTTTGGATCAAATAGTTCATTAAAAAATTCTTTAATGATATCTTTGGTTTCATCTATATTAACCTCATAACCTAAAGACTTGACCCATATAATTCTTGGTTTGACTGCTTGTATATACACTTTAACACACTCAACCATGAAAAAAATATCATCTTTGTACTCTTCTAAAAGTTCTTAGGTATCCTATAAAAAAATATCATCTTATCCTTAAATGCATCAAAATAGTTATCCATGATACTAACATAGTTTTCCCCTATTTTAGCTATATAATCATTGATTTGATAGAGAACAAGTACATCTTTTCTCCATAAAATTATACCTTTTTATGGGAAGAAATTTTGAAAAAGGAAAAATAAATAGGTTAAGACTAAACCAAACTTACAAGGATTATTCTTCAAAGTTTTGATGCTTTCCATATTTTTGTTGAACTAATTCAGCATCAACTCGGCTAGGTCAAATGACATATTGTTCTTGACTTCACAGTATACACTATTGAGACAGCTAGAGTTGTATATTTTATGTGCAATCACATGTATACTAGATTTGAACTCCATATTAGTAACACAACTTTTTTCCATTCCCCTTCCATCTCATTTGACAAGGGTTTTCTTCTATAGCTCCACCTAGCTTAGGGTTTTAGTGATTTTTTCCTTCATCAACAATCGAAGTCCTATGATTTGATGGATCATCTTCTTAATTATCAAAATAGGTTTTTCTAACCATAATTTTCCATTATTCAAATGAATAAGGATAAATCTTATCAACTTAATTATAAAATCTCTTGGCATGTGTGGAATATGAGTCAGACCCTTTGCTTTAAGGTGTTGATGCTCCAATTTTAACACATCATTTACACATAACTTTTCCAAAGTTTAGCCCATTTCTAGATTTCCTATGTCTTAGATAGAACATCAAAAATGTGAATGAATATCATTTATCAATAGTACCTTGGATGGAAACTAGGATTGTGCTTCGGTTGGATCTAGGTTTCTGCAACCACCAGACTAAGCTTAAAATATGGTGCTTTCCATTCCATTCCTCAAACTAACATTTCTGACCCTTTCTTTGTTTTGCTACTAGAAGATGCCATCACTTGGTAGGGTTTGAGAAAATGTAGAAAACTTTGGAAACAAATCATATAGATTACTTAGATTTATTAGAATCACTATGCACAAATAGCTCTTGAAAATTCACGATGACAAACGACTTTGATTTCACACTTTTAATCAAATTTTTCCTTTCAATTGCCATAAATTCCTATTATGATTTCTTTTTTAATGAAAAACTATCTTCCACTCAGCTTTCATTGATTTCTTGATAGAGTCATCCATGACTTGGTGTCCACAACACCAATTTAGTAACTCCTGAACTTGCTCGGTAGGGTCGTGCAACCCGACCTCACTTATTAATGACTAGCATTTTCTGTGATACTCAATGATCCCTTTGCATCTTGAATGATAATATCCATCTTTCCATTTTTCTAACTACAACTAACATGTAAGATGTCTACCTTAGAATCCTAGTTCTAATTCTCCTTGAGGTAGATCAAGTAGAAATGCTTGAGTCACCCAAATCTTGAGTGACATTTTCTTCATTATTTGGACTTGCATTCCTAGAAGATTTTGGAATCCACTATTATCTCATTTTATTTTTGAAGTTGTCAACTTTGTCTTTCTTTTCATCTTCAATTATTCTAGTGTCAATATAGTTCTTGGCAAGATGACCACATTCTATACAGATAAAACATGTTCTAGTAGTGTCTCTTGTCCCCATGTGATATTTTACACAATAGTAATGATATCTGTAGAAAGTGTTGTAGTCACAACTAAATATAGCTTTTACAATCTACTCTATTGGATTTGATATCTTAGTTTTAAACTTTGAAGATTTATGCCCATGCTTCTTGCATTTGTGACATTTGTCTTCAAGTTTAGGTTTCTCTTTGCATTCATTTTCTCTATGACCATATTGATTACAATTGTAGCTTTTTCCATTGAATTTAGGTTTCCCATTAGTCCATGATGGAGACTCAACCAAAGACTAGAATGAACACATAGGAAAATGGAAAATATTATTATTAATGAAAAATGCCCTATGGGCTTACATTAGTATGATTCTGGAGAAAGAAATCCTCCACACAGTACCTTCTCTCAAACTCCACCGAGAACTGCCTTTACAATGCCAGAAGTGTTCTTAAATAAGCCCAAATGATTTAGCGTTAGGAATAAATTCTAGAATATTATAGGTGGCATCGACCACCAAAACAAAAGGTTCCAAAAACTATGTTAGAAGTCAGTGTAAAATTAGAAGAATCTAGAAATAGTAGTCGAACTTCTGGGAGGCATAACTTTTGAACTGTGACTCTGATTGATGAACTGTTTACATTTTTGGAAAGCTCTCAAAATTCTCTATAGCCCTATGGACCATCTATTCTCATCCCCAATTTTTTGGCCCTGTACAAGGCCATTTAGTCCCCCAAATTTGACTTTGAAGTGCTCTTAGAAGGTCTCCAGGAAAATTAAAACTGTAATAACTTTCTAACTATAAAACCTTTTGACCTGATTATTTTTTTGGATTGCTTTAAATTAAAATTATAATCATCCCTCCAACTTACATCCTCTAACTCATCATAATTTTGAATCAATTACAAAATAACTCATTTTCTACATTTACATATATCCCAAGGTGCTTAAAGTGCTTAAAAACTCTAACCCAAAAGACTAATAGTGGAATTATGAGAGTTGGAACCTTTATTTGACCCAAATGGATATCTAGAAATAAAAACACATTAAACAAAAACTATCTCTAAGCATATTTTTGGGTGATACAGGATTTCCCTTACACCACTAGATGCTCCTACATCACTCCAACATTTATTTGATGTGTGACCTATCTTACTATAGTGACTGGAAGTAGGTTTTTTATTCTTTTGAGCTCCTTGCTTGGATGATTCACCTTCTTCTATATATCCAATTCCTCCTTTGCCCTTTTGTTTGTATTAGATTTTCTCATTGAATTGATCCATGTCTACTTGAGATTTCATCATCCTTTCATTAGTTTTCATTTCAATGTTTAGATCATTTTGTAATATTTCATTCTTTGATCTTAGATTCATTATTTCTTCATTTGCATTGGTAAGTTGATCAATGAAGTCTGCTTGTTGAAGGGATAGATGTTAAATTTTATTGTTCTTTCCTTCTAATTCCTCTTTTATCTTGTTTTTCTCTTCCATGGCTTCACATAATCTTACCAACTGAATTTCTTGTTCTATTTTTCATCTTTCTTGCTTCTTCTTGAAGTATACCTTACTTTTCTATTAGTTCTTTGATTACCTCATTAGTTTCATGTGAATTACTTTACAAATGGATGTCTTTAATTCTTTCTTAAATGATGTAGAGTTGGTCATTCATTTGAATTGTAAGATCTTTTCTTCTTTTCAAGGATTGAGAAAGTTGCTCATTTTCTTTCTTGAGTTGCCTAATAGCCAATTCAAAATATTGCTTTTCATTGTCAATAGCCTTATTAAGTCTACATACCACCAATGCCTTTGATCTTTGCTCAACTTGTTCAACTTCTTTCCTAAGGACTACAAAGCTCTAATAGCAATTTTTAGAAATATATATGATAGGTTAAGTTACTAAGAGGGAAGGGGTAAATCAGTAACTTATAAAACTTAATATTATTTCACCAATTAATCCTTCATGTGTATTTGGATCTAATTGCATGCATCACAAACTATAAGCATTAAAAAATTCATAACACTTTGACACACAATATGGTGACCTTGAGACCTTCCAAATAGAAAGTAAAACTAGGGTGGGGATGATACCCACAAGCTTTAGTACTATATTATAAATGTGGCCTATTAAGGCTTAAAATGATCACTTCTAATGATTTTCCCTATTAGGATCCATAAGGATTGCTAGGTCCACCTTGTGAAAGGATTTACAAAATATACAATGAAGTATATACTCAATAAAGAGATTTACAAAAGATTGTTAAGTCTACCTTGTGAAAGGATTTAACTATTCCACCTATTTTCAAGTTGATTTGTTGGATGAGATTCCTTTGAGTGTAATGATCACCTTGCTATGATAGATAAATATTTGCTTCACATTATACTGCCATAGCCTTTTGATTGACAAATTTTCTCTTCAAATTCCCTCATACTCATATCATATATCTTCTTTTGATGTGATAGAGTACATTGTGTATATATACCAATCCAATTTACAAATCAACAAAGTCAGCTACAATATAAGTTTACACAAAATACACAAATTTGGTCCAACTGTAGGTACTTAGGTTTTGAAGACTAACTCAGTAAGGTTCTGATACTTGGCATCCACTATCAATTCTTGACATCATCATGCATTCTGAATAAGTATAAGATTAGTCCATACTAATCACTTCCAAGTAGTTTGAACTCGATCTACACTAGTGACTTGATGAATACTATGAAACTTGACATATAAATTGAATAACTTGATTCACACTACATGACTCAGTCAATGCTATTACTACAAGCTTAATATAAACTAAATCACTTGGTTAACACTAAGTGGATCATTCAACACTAGATTCACATTACTAAAACTATGAACTTGATAACTACTATAGAACTCAATTTGTACTAAGAAACTTGGTAAAGCTTATGAAGCTCAGTTTACATTGATAATCACCAACTTTGTACAAATTTCTCGATGCAAACTAAATACTATTCCTTGAACTCAGTAGAAATTGTAGAACTTGGTAGATTCTAAATTACATGGTTAATACTATTAATTGTATAATACTCTTGGTAGATACTTACTATTTGAATGAGTGTGTGTATCACTAATAAATAAATTTGGCTATAATGTCAACACAATCTTCTTGGAGGCATCTTCCAAAGAAGATCAACCTTCTCTAAAATTTGTAATGTAAACTACCTCAGCTTCCATAATCTATCAACATAGTCATGAAAATCCTTCACTCTAATACCATCTGACATAGTGTGAGGTAGAAGAATCCCTAAAGGAGGTGTCCAAACCACCTGAAAATAACAAAACAATAGAAATAATACAAGAAAACAACAATAATGCAAGATTTGATACCAAATTACAACTATCTATTCATAGATATAACTAATTACATGATGGGCCAACTAAAAACAGTAATTACAAATTCATTTCTGCAAGATCCAACAAGATCCACTAAAACTCAATTCCAACTAGTCCAGATCCACACCTAGATAAGAACACCAAGAAAATTTCACACCTATACCATTAAGTCCACCAAGCAATCCTTTGGTTCTCAAGCCACAACACTAGCTCTTCAAAATTTACATCTACGCTTCATCCCCTTCTCAATGTTGGAATGATAACTTCTACCTAAAGACTTCACAAAATCCCTTACTTATACCCAACTAAGCCACAAGTTGGCCCAAATCATTACAAACTAAATTAAATCCCTTAAATTAAATATAAGTTGAATCATAAGTTGTTAGTATAACCAAATATTCACTAATTACACTTACTTAAGCTTACTTAGGATAATGCATTTCATAGTAGTTTTTGATTGAGAAACTGAGGAGTTTGCACCTCAATTAAACACATGGTGTAGGAGAATTCCACTATAGGTGGTCATAGTTATTATCTCATTCCACCTTTAGTACACATATCACATTATCATCCACATCATTGCACATGCTTCATTGCATAATGAAGGGTGATCCACCTTTGGTTGAAATGTGATTCCACCTTGTGTGGGTGATAGCTTATCTTCTCCTTATCATTGTCTCTTATTGCCTCTCCTATATAAGGAGGCCTATTATGTACATTTTAAAATAATTCCATTGTATTTCAATCAAGTCCATTATCAATAATAGCATTCTTGCATCTTCATGCAATTGTCTTGCCAATCTCTTATGGAAGTTATCTTGGTCTTTCATTTGATTGTAGAGGTGTTGTAGAGTCACCTAAAATTCTAACATGGTATTAGAGCTCTCATGGTGTGAAGGCTTCTTCTAAAGAAGCACAATCTTAGCTTGACTCATTGTTGGTGCAACATTTTGCAATTTGGACATCACAATTTGGAGGAGATTTTAGGAGTCCTATTTTGTGACCTTCTAGTATAGGTGAAAATTTGAGCTTGCTGGTGCAAATCAAAGGTTGGCATCATATAGAGGAGGTCCAAAAACCCCTAAATCAAAATTATTTTTGTCCAAATTAGATGTCTGAGCCCAAATCTAGAGCCATTTTATTTTTGAAGGTGCGACAGTGGCGATTTAGAAAATAATAATTTTAAAGGCAATTTTCAAATAGCAATATCTCCCTCATATAGACTCCTTTTTCCAAGAATTTTTTTTGTTTTGGGATAGAATTTTACAATCTACATAGTAGTGTAGGTGATTTTGGATCTCTATCTCTGATTTTTCTAAAAATTGCAAATCTCATTTTCTACAACTTTTAAGGCTCTATTTGGGAACATTCAGTAACATTTTCAGGTGTAATTTTTTCAAAAGTGCATGATTTTTTCTCTACTTACCAGATCTATAATCAGTTTTTAGTGATTTGGAGTGGGCATATCACATTCAAAAATAGGTCTTTTTTGGCTATATTTGCACTTGGTGAATTTTTAGATTTCAATTTTCTTAATTGAATCAATAATTTGAAGCAATTATCAGTTGATTTCAGTCATTCTTTGATTCATTATGGATTTTTCAAAATTTCCATTACTCACTCCCTATAACTATCATGAATAGAAATAAGTAGTTTGAAATCAATTGATGAGTATTTGATTGCTTAGAATGATTCTTGGATAGGATCTAGAACCAACTTCAGGTGTTACAAGAAGAAGGAAATAGTTTGATCAAAGGGATAAAGCACTTGGCTCTCTTAGATCTACCATCTCCAATGATTTGCTATATCACATTGCATCCTGCACACATCCTCATGATGCATGGACAACATTGGAAGAGATTTTTGGCAAAGCTAATAGAATAAGAAAAATCAAATTGGAGAATGAGCTTATAGGTCTAAGTTTGTGTGATTTTGACAATATTCAAGACTTTTTCTCTAAGTTCAATTCTAGTAGATTGGAGCTTTCTAATTGTGGTATTACTAAAGATGATGAGCAATTGATATTATCTTTTCTTTCCAAGCTAGGTCCTTAATATTCAATCTCTGTTTCCATATTATATGCTATTATGGATGATCTTGGTAGTGCATACAAAATGCCTTCTCTTCATAAATTTGTAGCTCAGCTCACAAGGGAACAAGCAAAGTTAGCACACATTAGTCAATTAAATCCTTCAAAGCATCAAGTGTTGGTTGCAAATGACTCCTCTCCAGAGGCTCCCAAAGGAAAGGGAAATAAACAACACAAGGATCTTAAGCAACATGACAAAGGTGATGACTCTCCTTCACAACATAATATTGAATCCAAGTCCTCTTCAAGAGAGGAAACATCTAGAAGAAAGAGAAATAAATGTGCTCATTACAAAAAGTTAGGATATGATGAGCATAAATGTTTCCGTAAGAAGATTGATGAGCTCACTCACATTCTTCAAAAGAAAAATATCTAGTTTCCCTCATTAGTGCCTTCTCTTTCTTCTCAATATTAGATAGCTGCTACATCTACATCATCATTTAGAGGAAAAGGACAAGCACTCATTGCTTCCACACATCCTAAGCAAGTTAAATGACTTCTTGATTCAGGTGCATCACATCATATGGCATCTTTTATGGATATGTTTTCTTATATTGAGCCTTGTAACTCTCCACCTATATTGATGGGTAATAATACATACATGAAGGTTTGTGGAAAAGGTTCTATTCCTATGGGAGATAGTAAATTTAATGATGTTCTTTGTGTACCATCCTTAACCACTAATCTCCTTTCTATTTACCAAATTACTCATGGGGTACAAGGTAAAATTGTTGTGTTCACTCCTAATTATGTCTATATTAGGGACATGGAAACTAGAGATTTCATAGCTATGGGAGTTGATCATACATCACACTTGTACTCTTTTACACATTTTTTTGGTAATGATGATGATATTCATGATGTACCAAACCCTTTATCAAGTGTGAATAATTCATGTGAGGAGAAAATTGGACACTTGAATCATTTTTTTCTTTAGACAAGTGTTGAACTCCCTACTTCTCCACCTCTTGCTTCTTCAGACATAAGTTTTACTATTTAGCAAGATGATCTTTATGCTTTAGATCTTGTAGTGTGGGATGAATTCCTAGATGCTCTTTCAAATGAGTCTCATAATGCAGATTTGGTTAATACATCTAAGGGGGTGTATTCTTTGGAGATTTTATTTCCCAACTCTTCATGCTCTCTTGAGTTTTCACATCTCATAGGTCAACTTGATGGTGTGATAGAATCTTTGAGCTTGGAGACACCTATTTAGTCTTTAGAGATGCATACATGGATAAATTCTTCCTCCTTCCTTACTTTTTACATGGAGTGGGTTCTTCATCTTTTGATGTATTTATCTCTTCCTAAGGGGAGACATGTTTCATGTAGGCATTGGATTATGTTTTTCTTGCAAGTACTCTTCATCTACATTGGAGCTTCTTAATTATGAGGGAGATGTCATGTCTCTTTATTTCCTTCCTACGGGAGGATCATTCTTTGTATATAAATGATGTATGCAATTTTTGGGGGGTCTTGAGTACTCCATCCGTCCATAGATCTTGTTCTCATCTCTCTTTCTAGAGGAGGGGTTTTTCCATGAGGTTTTTTCTCTTTCTCCACTTTATGATAGATTTCCTTTCATGTATTATATTCCATATTGTACATGGGTACCTAAAATGGCCTTGTAGCCACAACCCATCTTGCATTGTGAGTTTAAGTGCATTCCCATAAGTTGCACTTAAGGTGGGATGTTGGTGTAATTAAATATTCACTAACTACACTTACTTAGGATAATGCATTTCATAGTAGTTTTTGATTGAAACACAGTTTGCACCTTAATTAAACACATGGTGTAGGAGAATTCCACTCTAGGTGGTCATAGATATTATCTCATTCCACCTTTAGTGTACATATCACATTATCATCCTCATCATTGTACATGCTTCATTGCATAATGGAGGATGATCCACCTTTGGTGGACATGTGATTCCACCTTGTATGGGTGATAGCTTATCACATCCTTATCATTGTCTCTTATCACCTCTCCTATATAAGGGGACCTATTATGTACATTTTAAAATCAATCCATTGGATGTCAATCAAGTCTATTATCAATAATAACATTCTTGCATCTTCATGCAATTGTCTTTCCAAACTCTTGTGGAAGTTACCTAAAAATCTAACACAAGTTGGCTACAACACTAAATTAAATACCCATACATAAATTAAATGCCAAAAGTTGGCTTATAGAAAACTTGGCATAGAAAAAACCAAAACCAATATTGGCACTTGGCATCATTAGGTTCACTTGGTATTCACTAAGAACACTTGACACCAATAGGTTCACTTGGCATCCATTAAGAGCTATAGTAACTTGGCACCCACTAGGAGCTACAATGACTTGGCATCCACTAGAGCTATAGTAACTTGAAATCTAATAGAGCTATAGTAACTATACATACACTAGGAGCTATAGTAACTTGGCATCTACCAGAGATATAGTAACTTGGAATACACTAGGAGCTATAAAAAATTGGAAACCATAGGCACTCAAATCCATCATGCAAGATTGCAAGAAAGCCTAGGATACTCCCACATCATTAATAAACATATATTTTTCCATGAGGGAATTCTAAATTTTACCAAACATAATACTAGTAGGAAGGTTAGCATCCCTAAAGATCTAGTTATTTCATTCCTTCCAAATACCCCATCCAAAATGAGGCAAGGTCCATTTACATATATTTGAAGCCTAGAACCCTACCAAGAATTATCCCACTACCTAAAGGAATCAATAGTCAAGTTAGTAGCACACTAGTTCAACCCAAAAGCTTGACTAAAAAAAACCAAACCTCTCTACTGAAGGAGTAGTACATAAACATGTGAATAATCATATCTACCTAGTTTTTGCAAAGGAGACATCTATTAGGAATAGGAAGACCCCTTTTTCTCAATTTTTCTATAGTCAATATCATATTCTCAAGTAAAAGCTAGAAGAAAATATTGATTCTAGGGATAACACTAGGGAACTAGGCTTTGGCCCACTTTGATCTTGAATCCTACCTCATAATTACTTGGTATCCTAGGGCCACTAAATAGGTACCATCCCAAATATTCTCCCATATAATTTGGTCCTTATCCTCATTCACAACCACAAAGCTAAGAATAGTAATTAAAGGTTTTAGGTCCTCTGATATGGTATTAAGATCCCTCTACCCCTAGCCTTGTTTCTAATTAGTTACAAATCTTCCAAGTCTCTATATGAAAATGTAGGCCCATCTTCTAAAATCAAGAATGACAATAAGAGGCCCCTAAATTAGCCAATTATCCTACCAGAAAAGGGTTTCCTCTCCATTCCCAATACTCCTTTTCACCCTACTATTAGAAACTTCTCTAGCACTTACAAAATTGTTCGATATATTAGATCCATTGGGAATAGACTCACTAAAGAGCAAGTTTTTTATTGAAGGTCTTGGAGATATGTATCTTCCATGATATCCCTCTAGTCCCCCTTGTTGGAAAAGATTCTCCAAACCTATTTAGCTTGGAGGCCATTATTGAAAGGATGCAATTTCCTTATCCCCAATCCACCATTCTATTTTGGGAGGCACACAATATCCCATGCCACCAAGGGTAAATGCTTGTTTCCTTCTGATCCTAACCAAATAAAGTTCCATTGGATCTTCTCCATGAGATTTGCATACTTTCTTGGAATCCCAAAGAGACTCATCACATAGGTTGGAAGATTATGAAGGGTAGATTTGACCAAGTCAATCTTACCAGCTTGGCTAAGAGTGACTCCTTTCCAGCTTGCCAATTTTTTATTAAACCTATCTATTATGTTATTCCAAAAAGTTTCTAGGGGTATCAGACCCATGGGGAGACCCAAATAATTATAAGTTCCATGTTATTATAGGGTCCATGTTGAATTTTCTATGCATTATGATATTTATTACTATATATGTTATACTTTGCATGCTAATGATGTTTTCTAGGAATGTGGTCTATAAGAACCTCCAAAGACACTTAGAGATTTTACTACAAGTATAATATGAATGTGAGATGATTGTAATATTTATTATAAAACAATTTTTTTTAAAGGTTCTTTTGATTTGGTTCATTTACTACTATTTTTAGATGATCTTAACTCCATAATTCTCATTGCCTCTAACTACTTGACATCTTCCACTTACATTTAATTCTTCAATATAGTTATTCTATATCTTATTAACAAGTCTTTTATAGTTTATTTCTGACATTTTACCATTCATTGACCTCAAAATATTTTTATCAATGTCAATTAGAAACTTTGTATTTCTACAAATTATTCTAGGAGTACACAATTGTGCATTGTGTACATTACGTTCATTATGTACATGAAGTGAATTGCATACATGATATTATTGAGGTTCATAATGTGAATATGGTTCATTATGTAAATTATGTGCAAGAGGTGAAATATGCGCATGCCCTTGAATCTAATTTTCTCCATTAGGTGCATTAATTTCAATTGGTGTGTGCTCTTGAATATTATTTTCAATGTTAAGTGCATTAATTTCAATTGTTGTGTCCTCTTTAAATTCATTAGGTGGATTCATCATTTCAATATCAATTGGTGCATTCTCACCTCTAACCTCGTGTGCATTTGATGCTCTAGCATGATGTAATCTCCTCATAAACTCCCTTTATTTTTCCTTCTTTGATTCTTGTCCCTCAATTGATCTTCTCTTGTTATTTCTCATTGTTCATAACCTAAAAAATATCAACAAAATTGCATGAATATAAACTCAAAAAATAAAATTGATTCAATCGTTTTCTATTAAGCTAAATTATAATGATTATAAAATATGAATAAGACACCCAAGAGCATGGAATTTTGATCATTTCAAAGGAAAAAAGACATTTAAAAAAATTTAGTTGTAGCACAACACCCTATGATAGAGCACTGGGACCTTGTAGAAACTTGAGATGGTATGTTAAGGCCATTAAAGAAGATAATAAATACATAGTGTAAAAATTGTGATTGCATTATTAAAACTTAAACATAACAATCTAAATTTTCCATAATGCACAAAATGCGATCACAATCCTAATGCAATAATTTTATAAAGACCTAAATCATTGTAGGGTGAGGGGAGAAGTGTATATGAGAGAGAGAGAGAGAGAGAGAGAGAGAGAGAGAGAGAGAGAGAGAGAGAGAGAGAGAGAGAGAGAGAGAGAGAGAGAGAGAGAGAGAGAGTAATATAATTTTAATGTTTTACACATTTTCTCATTTTGAGTGCATGACCTTCAAATGGGTCTTCCAAGATTATGTTTAGCTAATTTAAGAAAAAAAGTGGCCACTCATACCCCATATTTTCACACCATCTTGGTGCACCTAACCTTGAAATTGATGATACTCATAGTTCTTCAAATAATAATCCTCTAGTTCCTACATTTATCTTACTTGAGTTTCAAGCTCCTAATGAACATGTTTGTGGGGGTCATATTATCATATTTTAGAATATTTAAAAAAAAATTTCTTCGAGTCATGTGGAGGATTCATTTAAGTTTGAAGATTCTCCTTGTAGGCTATGAGTTTCTACCTTTATGTTCTCTTCAGTTGTCTTCTTGTCATATTACCTAGATTTTCTCTCTAGTTATGGGCTATTTCTCATGAACTCTTTAGATTACTATGTATTCACCTTCATTAAGTATTCATGAAGGAATATTTGGATTCTAGTTAGGCTTATAAGTATGTCCTTGATTCTCTTAGTTTCTTGATCTTAGACCATACTCATGTATTTACTTATGTTATTTTCATATTTAATAATATTTATATAGGCTTTGACATTTTTTATTTTGAAAAGATTTTAAAAAAAAATCATTAAAAGGCCACACATGTGAAAAAAGTATTGTTGATTTAATAATGAAGTTCGTTTTACATGTGAAATCAGGTGCTAGTTGTTATCAAATAGAGACCTCCTTTGTTATAGTTTGAGTAACTATAAATTTTTGAACTTTAATTGTCAAGAGGGACATGTGTTTGCATCAATTGGTATTAGACTCATTCGAACCATGAAATTTCCTAGAAGATTGTGTAGGAAAGCTGTCCAAAATCTAGAGAGCCACACAAGGTAAAGATAGCTAAAATAAGGTTGAAGTGTTGTGTAATTATTTTGTGGAAAGGATTGAAAAGAAAATGATTTGTGATTAGGGAACCTCCATTAATGACGTATAACTAAATGATGGTGAGAAGAAGCAGAAATATATTGCTAGAGACTATGAATTAAACCTAATAAAAAAGTTATAATATCTTAAACAAAAATATATTAGTTCATGGAGGAGAATTCTGTGGTTGTTCAAAAAATTTTACCCCTACCAAAATAAATAAACAAACAAAAATATTATTTTCTTTTTGGTTTCTAGTTATCTATCTAACAATTTGATTTAGTAAACACTTTTTTGTACTTTCTAGATTCTATAGAATTAGGTTCTTATTGTAGTCCTATCATCATTCATTGTCCTATGTTTGTAAAATTTAATGTTACAATTGGTTGGAATTATGATTCATCTTCTCAAGTGCTAATTTTCCTATGTCATTTGTCATATAATGCTTTATTTTTGTTTTTGTGGGGAACTATATCTATGGATGGTTAGACAGTGTGTGGAACTATATCTAACTCCACCAAAGATATCACTATGATGATGAATTAGAATAATTTATGGGGGTGGGGGTGTGAGTCATTTATCCTTAGGTCTAGGTTTACAAATTCAACATCTAATAGATTCAAATAGATTAATCAAACTCAAATACCCACTTGGTCTATAACATATCATGAACAATTTAATGTTTCATGAAATATCTTAACTCCCAGTCTCTATATGTGTTGACAAATTGCAAATAAGATACTATAAGATATAGAATGCATAAAAATAACATACACATATTAAAATAACACAATAACACTATGATTTAATGTGAAGACCCAATTCAGGAAAAACCACCAAGTAATAGGCTACCAATTTTTTACTCTTCTGAAGTGAGCTCAGTTAAAATCCAACTTTAGTAAAGCATATAAAATACACTATTAAATGTAAACTTGTTAAAGGATATATCACCTTGTTAGAGGACTTTAGAACATTCCATTAGAATGTCACCTTGATTAAAGGATTTACAATATGACTGTTAGGTCAACTTTGATTAAATAATTTTGACTATTATAATGGTTATAATATAATGGTAATTTTGATCTATAAAGTACACATTAATTTTAAAATTTAGATCTCCATTCACTCTTCTACTCATTAATTTCCTGACCTCCATTAATGTCTCCATTATTAATATTCTTAACATCTCTTCAATCAATCACTCTTTACAAAATCTTTATGCTTCACCTTTGTTTTCGTTCTCTTCATAGCTTCTCATTGAGATCACCAATGAACCATGACCAACCTTAGAATATATATCTCATGCCTCCTTAAATAGGTCATTTTGATATTTTTCTGCTTAAACACCTCTGTTGATCTTAGGATTTGGTCAGATTCATCTAATCCTTCCATCTTTTGTTCTCCTTCTTCTTCTATTTTTTTTGATCAAATACTTCCCTTTGACCACATGAGAACCTCTCCTTTCACATTAAATATGCCATCTCATAAATCTTTATCTTCCATGCACTTTTACTAATTCAAAATTTTAACATTGTCAGCATGAAATTCATATCTTTATCAAAGTATAACTTTTGATGTCAATTGAAAATCACTGTGTTCTTTATCTTAGCCATTATTATGTAGCTTGGCATACACTATATTATCTCAGTAAACATCAAAAGGCTTGATTGACCATTACTATTCATAGTCACTTCTAACTCTTCATACATTTTCTTGGCAATAACTAACATTCTACATGAACTATTTTGGTCAACTTCTACATAAGCTCCTTAATCTTTTGCTTTAGCTCCTTCATTGACTATGCAACACTAATACTCTATCAAGCTTATAACTTTGACCTTTTTTAACTCCTAGCTTCATCCAAATATATTTTACACTTCATGTATTAATTGAACAACATATTATATTGTCAAGGACTAACTTATCAAGTTCCCATTTTATTTCCATGATACTTAACACATCTCAAATCAACATTTTACTAGGTCATCTCACAATCTCTTCTTTTGAAATCATCTTAATCAAATAAGTGATATGGTACTCTACACAATTATTAAATATCTCTCTAGTAGGTTTGACACTTCATCTTACCAATAGGTTTGACATCAATGACAATATAATAATTTCTTCAATTGTAGTTTCCAACAATCTCCTTCTTTGGCATTGATGGCAACACAAATGATAGTTCACTAGTTTCCATGAAATCCAAAAAGATTCAATACTTGTATTGTCATTTGAAATGTCCCTTTTCTGATTTTTCATGATATTTCCAACCTTTAATCAGATCTTTAAGATTAAACAACTAATATCACAAAGATCCTCCAAATTTCTCAAGGAACCCCAAATCGGGTATGTTGAAAATAGTGCTAAAAGCTTCACAACTTCACAAATTATTAATAAATCTGAGAATGGAAATTTTTACAGAGCTTTCAGCAGCATAATAGCCTACAAATGGACATTTCCAGATCCGTATAGCCTTTACACAAAAGCTCAAAAATGTAGGACCAAAACTATGCTCATCGGGCTCCCGAAATAGCACAAAATATGCCCGGAAACACCACAAAAACACTAATAATCTATCTCAGAAGTTTAATCACATCCCAATATATATATTCAGCTCTATTTTAACATTTAAAAGTCTGATATACAGAAGCAACCCAAACTGATATGAAATACTCAACTGTAAACACCAAACTCATACAAAAACACACCCGAAAACTCACAAATCTGCACTGTTCAGCACAAAGGCAAACTCTGTATGAGCATGCACATGGAATGGCTTCAAACTCCCATCCTTAGCCTTCATAGAAACCTACAAACTCCCATTCTTGGGTCTCCCTAGAAACCTGCAAACTCCCGTTCTTGGGTCTCCTTCTCCACTGGTTTGGCAGCCTATGAAGAATAACAAAGAATGAGCAAAAATCAAGTTCTAGAATGAGCCCAAAATCCCTCCAAACCCCTTAAAAGAGGGCATAACTGTAACTCATGTCCAAGAGAGGTTAATGAAACTTATTTTAATAATAATTTTCATTTATTAGTCCAACGGTTTCCAAAGATTAACCCCCTTTTTCTGAAACTTCACTTTCTTGGGCCTGCCTGCCTTAACAAAGATTTTCTTTTTTAATTATTTGAAAAGGGGACATGACAAGTCCTCCCCTCCCAATCATTTCTTGTCCTCAAGAAATGGCTGAACAATAAACCAATCAATCCACCTGGATCCCAAATGTAGTCATGAACTATACTACTACCAATTAACACAGGCTCCTGTAATATCCTCTGCAATATGACCAAGAGGAATCCATAATCAAATTGACAATTATAGCTCAACCAAACTCTGAAATCACCACTACCACAATCAAAAACCCATGAGGCACAAACTCTTAGAACATCAGAACCCAAGTAAAGTAGACAAATCAAACTACCAACATAGTAAATACCATCAACGCATCCCACTGGCCTATATGGAATGTACAATCCAACTCTGCAACAATGGTGAACCCTCTCGAATGAAACTGTACCAAGTATGGAGAATCCACACACTGTACAACTCCTGCAATCAACACAACTCTGCAAATCATCGGCCACTATCTCATAACCATAACTCCCATACACTGCTGATGGTGAAAAGACATTACAAGATAAAGAGTAAGAAATGGAATCCAAACCAAATTTGTTTGCCATTAACTCCTCAGCACAAGGATCAAATGCTAACTGATGTACATACCCTGCAATATAATGTTGATAAAAAAAACCAACCTCAGTCAACAACTCACCATGAAGAAGTGATACAACCCACTGTGACTAATCACCAGCTAAGTTAAGAGATGTCATAGCCAAAGGTGTAGAATCAATAACAACACCTGCTAAAGCATCACTCCAAAACTCCTGCTCTAAGTCATGCATTATCAACCTGTCAATTGCAGGACCTATCACCATGTCATGCCCATCACAACTCTCATCCCGAGGTATCAAACTATCCCTTAACTGATGATAAGCACTAGGAACCAAAGTACATCTCTGTATCATCATCTCATCAACATGGTCATCAAAGGTAGATAGATGAGCATACCTCACAGTGTAATGCCGATAGAATGCACCAATCTCAGTCAGTGGCTCAGACTGTAATCTAGATGTAACTAACTGCAATTGATCATTAACCATGTTGGAACTAACTACTACCTCCGAAGATATCACCAAGGGAGTAGTGTTACTAGTAGGAACCATGCCAACTGCCGACTCACCAACATCACACATGATCTTTGATAAATCTCTAGTCTCTGTGCCATCAATACTAGAGGCCACCACCATGTCAAGCATACAAAAATTTGCTACAACACCCAACTCAACTGAACCTAACTCTAGTGGGAATGAACCTGATATTCCAATGTTAGTATCAAGAATGGATGCATCCCCATCTCCACTGTCTCTAACAATCTCGGCCATGGACATCCTCGGATCACCCAACACCACTGCTTGTGACTGTATAGAATTAGGTGAAGACTTTAGTCGCTCTAACTCCATGGTCACCTTAGCCAAATGAAACTGTGACTCCTTGAAAGCCAACTGTGTACTCTCAAGTATCTAAGAAGTCACCACAAGCAGCTCAGTAAGCTCACTCACCTCATCTTCCTTGGCCAACAATGCATCATATGCTGTACTGCCCCACTTCATAAGATAATCTATGTCGGCTACCAACTACATATAATCTTGTCTCAGAATTTGGATAGCCTCCCATAAAGAGTGGAACTCTGTCAAGGAAAGATAACTGCCTCCCTGCTCATCACTAGTAGGAGAACCCCATCCATAAACTGCTAACAACTGACGAGCAACATCGAAATGCTGGCAAGTGATAGCAATGTCTTGGTCACTAACTCTCAACTGATTAGACACATGATGGCACTGGCTTGACTGTCTCCTACAAACCTCCTCTGATGCACTGTCTAAAGGAGTATCCTCAAAGTTACTAGTCTCTAGAGTATTACCATCCATATCCTGTGAATGAAATATAAAACTCATATCAACATACGGAGTATCAAAAACATTAGCATTGCTGTCCAAATCCTCTATACCCAAGGAAACTAAGTCTTCAAAACTGCCCACTGCGTCCTCCTGGATGTCATCAATGCCAATATGATCTTGGGACTCATCTGTACACACTGCCAAATATGAAATATCATCAACACATTCTAGCAAGTATGGTCGACTGGATATATGAACAAAGCCCAACACCGGTGTATAGAAACTAATACCAACATTGGATAAGCTCCTGGCACAAGAAAAGAAAACACTGTGCAATTTGTTAATCAAATCCACGGTAGCACCCAAACCACTGCTACCAAAAAGTGTTAATGATTTACAGTCAACTGAACCCCAAATGCCAATATAAAAATCTCGAGTCCATATCTGTAAACTAGAATTATCTGGTAACTCAAGCAAAATCCTAACTTGAGTAATATGACCAATACCAACTAACTCCACATACCTGTCATGATGAGATAATGTAGTGACAATACTGTCTTCACTCACCTTCAGCTGGAGGGATAAATCATGTGAAGTACTACTAGCTTCAACCTCATGTGATGAAGCATCTAACTGTGCCTGGTACTCTCTCTCAGAAAAGTCATGAATGCTCAATGTCTGCTCATCTACACCAGGTATCTCACCATCATGCAGAACAACATCCTCATAATCCTCATCTAAACCCACTACACTGTAGTCACTGCTTGTTGTAACTATACCATCCTGAATACCTGTGGCATCACCCTTTGACGACCTATAAACAATTGTCTCAATTTGAGTATCAAGTTGACCATTACTATCAATCTGTGTAATATCCTTTCCCACCACCTCCTATGTAAGAGTAGAATTTGAGACCTCTACCTGGCTATCAGCTAGTTTCTCAAACTCCTCATGCAAGTTCTTGGGAATTGTGTCATCTGTCCTGTGAGAAAATTTGTGAAATAGAAACCCAGTCAACTTATCCACCTTAGCTGGGTCAGATAACATGTCATTCATTATACGGTGGTGCTCAACCAACTGTTTAGACATGTCATGGCTTATTTTCATAAGTTTATCTTGAATGTCTAAATAACCATCCTTTCTATTGTTTTGACTCTGGCTATCAATTGTCCAAGATCATTTCCTCTGAGACTCTGTACTATACCAATCCATTCTGGATAAAGTAGAGTGTAACCCCAATAGGATATAACTTCTTCAAACACCAAGAACTAACATGAAAATGATTAGAAGTAGCATGCGACCATATATTTGGACATGCAACTGATTAGAAGCAATATGCAACCACCAAATTATGACATGCAAGATCTGGGTAGTTGTCAAAACTGACATGCAAGATCTGGGTAGTTGTCAAAACTGACATGCAAACTTCTACAACCACCAAATTCACCAACAACTAACATGAAAATGATTAGAAGTAGAATGAAACCATAGATTTTGACATGAAACTAATTAGAAGCAACATGCAACCACCAAATTATGACATGCAAGATCTGGGTACTTGTCAAAACTGAAATGCAAACTTCTACAACCACCAAATTCACCAAGAACTAACATGAAAATTATTTGAAGTAGCATGCAACCATAAATTTTGACATGCATCTAATTAGAAGCAACATGCAACCATAAATTATGGCATGCAAGATTTGGGTAGTTCTAAAAACTGAAATGCAAGATCTGGGTAGTTGTCAAAACTGACCTGCAACTTCTACAAACCCTCAGGCTGGCAAGATCATGGCTCTGATACCACTGAAATGTCCCTTTTCTGATTTTTCATGATATTTCCAACCTTTAATCAGATCTTTAAGATTAAACAACTAATATCACAAAGATCCTCCAAATTTCTCAAGGAACCCCAAATCGGGTATGCTGAAAATAGTGCTAAAAGCTTCACAACTTCACAAATTATTAATAAATCTGAAAATGGAAATTTTTACAGAACTTTCAGCAGCATAACAGCCTACAAATGGACATTTCCAGATCCGTATAGCCTTTACACAATAGCTTGAAAATGTAGGACCAAAACTATGCTCATCGGGCTCCCGAAATAGCACAAAATATGCCCGGAAACACCACAAAAACACTAATAATCTATCTCAGAAGTTTAATCACATCCCAATATATATATTTAGCTCTATTTTAACATTTAAAATTCTGATATACAGCAGCAACCCAAACTGATATGAAATACTCAACTGTAAACACCAAACTCATACAAAAACACACCCGAAAACTCACAAATCTGCACTGTTCAGCACAAAGGCAAACTCTGTATGAGCATGCACATGGAATGGATTCAAAATACCATCCTTAGCCTTCCTGTAAACCTACAAACTCCCATTCTTGGGTCTCCCTGGAAACCTGCAAACTCCCGTTCTTGGGTCTCCTTCTCCACAGGTTTGGCAGCCTCTGAAGAATAACAAAGAATGAGCAAAAATCAATTTCTGGAATGAGCCCAAAATCCCTCCAAACCCCTTAAAAGAGGGCATAAATGTAACTCACGTCCAAGAGAGGTTAATGAAACTTATTTTAATAATAATTTTCATTTATTAGTCCAACGGTTTCCAAAGATTAACCCCCTTTTTCTGAAACTTCACTTTCTTGGGCCTGCCTGCCTTAGCAAAGATTTTCTTTTTTAATTATTTGAAAAGGGGACATGACATCGTTTCCCTTTGTTTTTTTTTCCTCTCTTTCTTAGTTTTATTGTGATTCTCATGCATGTTGTCTGGATGATGCCTCTACCAATTTAGTACATAATACTTCTCTATATCAATACCTCAATAAGTTCAACAACATGTCTACTTCTTGTCAACAATCAGTCTCTCTCCATAACTTCTCCCTCTTTCATATAGTCTCTCCCTCTTTAGATAATAATTCCAAAGACATTTACCCATACAATAATCTTTAATTCACTACTCTTACTGATATAGCGATGACATCTCAACATTCACTCTTTCTAGCTTCATTTATAATAGTTTGGTGTCTTTCTCTTCACACCTTTAGGAAGCTTCTCAAGTGTTGTAGGGGCATCCTAGGTTGACTTGTAATCCTACTCATTTTTCCATTCTTGTAGTTATCATGAAGTTCTAATAATGTTAACCAAGTACCCATAGTGTTAACTGAGTACCCACAATGTTAACTAAGTATCCATAGTGTTAATGTTAACCAACAATGTTAGTGTTAATTGAGTTTTTATGTTAACCAAGTGTTCCTGCATTAACCGAGTGTTCTTTCATGTGTCAAGTGAACATGCTATTTGTTGATTCTCATATCCTTCTTTGACTAAGTTTGTCTATGATTGGTTCTTAGTTTGAGCCAACTTATGTATTTAATTTAGATTCTGAATTAGTGATAGAACCCTATCTTGGGATGAGTGTAAACTATTTATAGGTTGGTCTTTCTATTTTGTAATGATCTATAATATTTTATAAGCCATCTTGGAAAGTATAAGAATAGGTATTTGGTTTAGTTTAGGGTATGCCATGGAGAGTTCAGAGGATATATTTATGGAATTGCAAATTTAAAGCTAGATCATGGATCTTGAAGTTTTATTTGCAAATCTGGTCATAACCTAGAAGGCCTTACAACTAGGCATGTATGCTAACAACTTGGTGAATTAATAAAGTCTTGCTTTTTCTTCTCTCTTTATTTTTCTCATTGTGTGTTTTGTTCTGTTGTGTTTACTCAACAAGGTTTTTGGATAGTTAGGCATGTCGTAGGACCTAGCTTTCCAATCTCTCCTTGCATTTGGTGGCATCAGAGCTTGAGGTTAATTCTTGAGGAGATTGGATCTTGAAGAACCCTAAGTTTAATTTGGTTATAGGGTGGTAGATCTATAGATTTGACCTATAAATTATAGAGGGTTATAATCTTGTAGGAACCTATTTGTAAAAATGGTTTGAGGTAGAGGAAATGATGATATTGCTATTATGGATATGTTGAGACAAATTGAAGATAGATTAGATGATGTGGAGATATCCCAAAGGAGAGTAGCACATCTTTATGATGTTAGTGATGATCAAGAAATAGCACCAAACCCTACTCTAGAACTTGAAGAAGATAAAGATGATGAAAGATTATTGAGAGTATTGTCTAGGGCACATTGAAAGCCTATTGTAGAAGTTGTTCCTTAAAATTGAAAATTGGACATCAATGTTATGTTGGACTGGATATATAATATGGAGAAGTTCTTTGAGTTTAAAAATACTCCTAATAATAGGAAGGTGAGAATTGTAGTCACTAGGTTGAAAGGTCATGTCTCACTATGGTGGGAGCATTTGAAAACTAATAGAAAAAGGAGAGGAAAGGGGAAGATCAAGACTTGGCTGAAAATGGTGAACAAAGTGAAGAAAAAGTTCCTTGGACTGCTGATTACCAAGTTAGGTTGTTCAGAAAGATGCAAAATTTGAGACAAATGAACATGACTATGAAGGACTATACTAAGGAATTCTATAGATTGGACATCATATTTGGACATGTAGATGATGTTGTTGAGAAATATGTAAGGTATCTAAATGGATTGAGAGCTAGAATTCAATATGTGATAAGCTTTGTGAAATTGGAAAGTGTGAAAGAACCATATCAATATACCTTGAAAGCTAAGGAGATATTAATAGAGGAGCATGAAAAAAGAGAAAAGGGTAGAGGTGGTGGATTCAATAGAAGTAGGTGTAGATCTTATGGAGAAGGTGGCAGATCTAATAATTTTGTACAAGATAAGGGAAAATCTGAATGGAAAAATGATGACAAAGGAAAAGACTTAATGGAAAGGTGGCAATTCTTATTGAGGTAGTACTAGTTCTTACTAAGGAAGAGGTAATTCGTATTTTAGAGATGGTTTTCATGGTAATTGTTTTATATGTTCTAAATAATGGCATAGATCCTTTAAGTGTAGATACTCTAGTTAGAATGAACAAGGTAAAAAAAAAATTGCTATTCAAGGAGATCATAAGGGTTAATCAAGTGGACCCGATGTTGGAGAAAATTTGATGGTGAGCAAAACTTTGTGTAACAAGGGAATTGATGAGGAAACTTTCCTAAGGAGAAGTATTTTAAAGACTAGATGCAAGATGGCTATCCAATCATTCAAAGTGATCATTTATAGTGGAAGTTCAAAAAACTTGGTATTAGAGGAGTTGGTTATAAATTTTTAGTTGTAGAGGCTAAAGCATCCTAAAGCCTGTCACATTTCATGGAGCAGGGATGAGCATAAGATATTGGTAAGTGAACAATGTGTTGTAAAGTTAAAGATTGGAAATTACTTTGATGAAGTTCAATGTGATATTATGCCTATGGTTTTTTTCCATATCCTATTGGGTAGACCTTGGAAATATGATAGGTATGCTATATATCACAGAAGGCTGAATCAGTACACTCTCTAGGTGAATAGGAGAAAGAAAGTATTGTTTCCTTTGATTGAAAGTTCTAATGAGGTTAATTGTACTACTGTTTTAGTTTGTATGGTCAATGGAAATAAATTTGAAAAGGAAATGAAGAAGAATAAAATATGTTTTTCCATATTTTCTAGAAGACCAAGTTGTGCCAGTAGTAACTAGGTGACAAAAAATAGTGATGACTAGGTGATAGATAGTCATAACTGAGTGATAGAGGCTAGTAGTAACTAAGTGATAGAAGAAGCTAGAAGTATTTCCTAAGTGCCAGTATAAATTGAAAGATTGTTGAATGAGTATTAAGTAAATTGTTGTAGAGGATATACCTAATGGTTTACCACTAGTAAGAAGCATAAGTCATTGTATGGATCTGATTCTTGGAGCTAATTTTATGAATAAAGAACCATATAGATTGACACCTAAAGATGACGAAGAACTAAATACACAAGTACAAGAGTTGTTGCAGAAAGGTTTGATTAGAGAAAGTTAGAGTCCATGTGATGTACCAATTGTATTATCACCTAAGAAGAATGGAAAATGGAGAATGTGTACTAATTTTAGAGCGATTAATAGGAACATAGTAAAATATAGGGGTACTATGTTGAGGACCAATGCCATAATGGATTGTTTGAGTGAAAAAAATTATTTTACCAAGATTGATTTGAAGAGTGATTATCATCATAATATCATAATCAAAGAAGGAGATGAATGGAGGACTACTTTCAAGAGAAAAGATGGTTTGTATAAATGGGTGGTAATGCCTTTTGGATTGACTAATGCACCTAGTACTTTCATTAGGCTGATTAATAAAATTCTCAAGAGATTTTTGGATAAATTGTTTATTGTTTATTTGGATGATATTCAGATATTTAGTAACACTAAGGAAGAACATCTTGAGCATGTTAGAAAAGTATTGCAGAGATTGAAAGAGGAGAAGTTGATGACTAACTTTAAAAAGTGTTCCTTTATGCAAGAGAAGATTGAGTGTTTGGGATTTTTGATTTCAAATGATGGTTTTAAAATGGATCCTGAGAAGGTTCAAGCAATTTTGGAATGGCCTACACCTGAGAATGTGGGTGAGGTAAGATCATTTCATGGTTTGGATAGTTTCTAAAGAATGTTTATAAAGAATTTTAGTTCTATTTGTAATTCTATGAATGAGAAAATAAGGGGAGATAAAATGGATTTTAAGTCAACATATGGAGCTAATAAGAGTTTTGAGACTTTTAAACAAAAATGTTGTTAAGCTATCTATACTGGCTTTGGCTAATTTCAATAAGGTATTTCAAGTTGAATGTGATGCAAGTGGTAGTGCAATAGGAGTTATGTTAAGTCAAGAAGGTAAATCTATTTCTTTCTTTAGTAAGAATTTGAATGATGCTAAAAGAAATTATTTTGTGTTTGATCAAGAGTTTTATGCAATTTTTTAGTCCTTGATGAAATAGAGATATTATTTGATTCCTAAGAAGTTTGTGTTGTATACTAATCATTAATATTTATAGTATTTGGGTAGTCAACATAAGTTAAACTAGAGACACATGAATTGGGTTAAGTACTTACAAAGTTTCACATTTGTGATCAAAAATAAAAGTGGAGTTACTAATTGAGTTGTTGATGCATTGAGCATAATACATTCTTTGTTGATCAAGATGAAGGTTGAAGTTCTTGGTTTTGATGAAATGAAGGAGTTGTATGATACTGACACTAATTTTTATGAGGCATCAAGAGAGTGAAAAGCACCAAAACCATCAAATCACATGAGTAAGTGTGATGTGAGTTAATTTGATTGAGGAAAAGTGCTATGGTGGTTTGGCTAGACATTTTGGAATTGATAAAACATTGAGTTTGCTAAAGGATAAGTATTATTAGCCACAAATGTATAATGATGTTCCAAATTTTGTAAGTAGTTATTGAATTTTCAAGTTGAAAAAGGAGTAAGTCAGAATACTAGATTATATACACCTATTTTAGTTCTTGAGAAACCTTGGAATGACATCAGTATGGATTTTGTTCTTGGATTACCTAAAACAACAAGAGGATACGACTCCATATTTGTTGTTGTTGATAGATTTTCTAAAATTAAAAGTTTCATAACATGTAAGAAGACATTAGATGTTGTTCATATTGCTAAGATTCTCTTCAAAGAGATTGTTAGATTGCATGGATTACAAAAAAGTATTATTTCTGAAAGAGACAATAATTTTGTTGGTTATTTTTGGAGGACATAATGGAGGAGCATGCATAGTGAGTTGAATTTTAGTTCTACATTCCAATGGATGGATAAGCAAAGGTTGTGAATATAAGCTTGGGTGATTTTTTGAGATGTTTACCTGGAGATAAGCCAAGTAATTGGGATACGATATTAGCACGAGCTGAGTTTGTATATAATAATTTTATGAATAGGAGAACAAGAAAAACACCCTTTGAAACTATTACTAGAATGTAGCCTAGAGGAATATCATATTTGAGGGATGTTGCTAATGAAGGGAAGAAAGTGTTGAAGGGGAAGAATTTGCTAGTTTTATGAAGTCTTTTCATGAGGAAGTGAAGTTGAAGTTGGAAAAAAGTAATCAGAAGTATAAGGAGAATGCTAATAATTGTAGAAGACATTATGTTTTTGAAGTTGGTGATGAGGTGATGGATCCTTTGAATAAATGAAGAATTTGTATTCAAATATACAACAAGCTAACGATGAAGAAATTTGGAACTTGTAAGATCTTCAGGAAGTTTGAAAGTGGTAATTATTATGAAGTTGACTTACTTGATGACATTATTCATATATCTCCTATATTCAATGTTTATGATTTGTATAAGTAAGATGAGTCAAATGATGAAGTTGTTGTATTAGATGATTGTTCTAAGAAGTAGATTGAAGAGGTTGAATAAATAGTGGATCAAAGAGTTGGTAAGATCACAAGAGAAAAAGATTACTATAAATATTTGGTAAAGGGGAAGAATAAAGCAATTGAAGATGCAACATGGATTTATCAATATGAGTTGGATTCATATTCAGGAGAATCATTACTTTCAACCCCAGTTGTTTGATGCAGGAACATCCTAGATTTCCTTGTAATCGTTCTCTTTTGCTCATTTTGGAATTTATCACCAAGTTCCAACAGTGTTAACTAAGTAGTTTTAGTGTTAATTGCGTACCTATAGTGTTAACTAAGTACCTATTGTGTTAACCAAGAACTAGTAGTGTTAATCTAGTACCTGCAGTGTTAACTAAGTACCCATAGTGTTAAATGAGTACTCATAGTGTGAATGTTAACTGGTAGAGTTATTATTAGCTAAGTTTGTATGTTAACTGAGTTGTCATGTATTTACCAAGTGTTCTTTCATGTGCCAAGTGGACTTGATATTTTTTGATGCTTGGGTCCTTCTTTGACCAAGTTTGTCTGTGATTAGTTCTTATTTTAAGCCAACTAAAGTATTTAATTTGAATCATGAATTTAATGATAGGACCTTTTCTTTGGATGAGTGCCAACTATTTTTAGGTTAGTTTTTCTATTATGTAATGATCTAGAATCTTCTGTAATCTATTTTGGTAACTATAAGTAGAGGTATTTGGTTTATTTAAGGGTAGAACTTAAAGATTTCAAAGAATACATTTTTGAAATTGTGAATTTTAAGCTAGATCATGGATCTTGAAGTTATATTTTGTATCTAGTCATTGATGAATTGGTAAAGTAGTATTGTTTCTTCTCTCCTTAGTGTTGTTCTCTTTGTGTATTTTCTTCCATTTTGTTTGCTCAACAAGGTTTTTGGATAGTTAGGTGTTACCTAGGCCCTAGATTTTCAATCTCTCCTTGTACCATAAAGTGTGACCTATAGCATCAATGTTTATGATAATTTGATTTACAATATTTGATGTAATCCAACATCTCTGCTTATTTTTCTTCTTATATGGGAATGACCCCTAACTTGCCTCTTAGATAATTATAAACATCCCTAGGTAGTGTCTTTGTAGAACTATTCTTTTGTATTCACATATTCTAGTCTAACTTCTTTGTCTTGTACCAACTCTCTCAAGTAATGACACATGATCACAATATTTTTTGATAAGTTAATATCACTTGTCTTATTACAATTTATCTCAATAGGTTAAGTTATCTCTTCCTTTATAGCTTTCAAAAATTGCTTGATCCATATAATGTTTGAATACTTTACTATAGTAAAAACATATTCAACCTCTAGTAAACATTGTGAAATATAGTTATGCTTCTTTCTTGTCCATGAAATTAATCTTCTACCCTAGAAGAAAGATTTTCCACTTGTGCTCCTTTTGTCATCAACATTTCCTTCTCACCAACATCTTTGTATACTTTCACTTCAAATTTATCACTTCTCTCATACCATAAATCATAGTCTTTTGTTCCTTTTAGGTATCACAATATCCCCTTTACTGTCATCATAGGATTTTTTCTAGGATTAGTAGATAATCTTGCAACAATTCCAATGTGTTGGTTTAAAGAATAATTTTCACAGCTGAGTGCCAAATACACTTAACCATTTTTCACTATACATGTCGAGACAAGAGTAGGAGCCGAGTCACAGTCATGTGTCGAGCAATCCAGTTTCATCAAGTGCCAAGTGATATCAAGTGCCAAGTGATATCAAGTGCTAAGTAATATCAAGTGCTGAGTGATATCAGGTGCCGAGTGATATAGTTTTGTTTAGGTGTCGAGCTATCTAGGAAACAACATGTGTTGAGCATCAATAATGCTTCATGAGCTGAGTAACTCAGAATATCAGCATAATAGTTTATAATTGCACAAACTATGATGTAAACCATTTTTGTAGCTGACACAAGGAAAATCTTGAAAGATCTAGAGATAAGAACAAATCTTTCACATTTCCTATGCAATCTGCATGTAGCCAATTGGAAAATTGGAAAGGCATGCAACCAATCAGAAAAAGGGAAGTATTAAGTGGGAAATTGAGATTCAATGTGGATCGTAGATCCATACCAAACCCTAAGTCTTCAAAGTCTTTTTAAGGAAGAAAAAAGTCTCACTGTAAAGAGGATGAATGAGAGAAGGAGAATAGTGTTAAAAGGGGAAAACATAGTGGAATTCAAAAAAAGGAGACATATAGGGTAAGAGTAGGAATTTGATATTTAGTTGATCACAACAAAGCAAAGGAGACGAACATAAATCAGATCTTAGAGGATCAAAATCAAAGAGAGAGCCAGAACAAGTGCCTACATTCAACAATCAAGGATTGCAAACTATCAGATTAATAATACCTAATACTCTCTTACTATTGTATTAGAAAGGAAACCCTATGTAGATAGGTTGGCTTAACAGCTATTTGTAGATCCTTATTAAAAGGTGATTAAATCTTTTAACATGGTGACACTTCACAAGTCACTATTGACACAGTGTAAAGCCTTTAACAGGGCAGACCATCAGAAGTGGTTGAACAATATTACTGTAGTAATTTTGTGGATATCATCCCCACCCTAGTTTTAACTTCTTATTTTTGGAGGGTTTCTGGGTTACAAAATTCTAGTGTTATGTGTTGTTGATGCATGTATTAGTTTCATGTTTATTTGATGTGTTTACATGCATGCAATTTACTTTCAGTTAAAAATTTTATTGGTTAAAGTGTGATACTTCTGATTCACCCCCCACCCCCCTCTCATAAGTATTCTTTCCATATTTGAATATTCCAACAATTGGTATCAGAGCAAAAGGTTCTCACAAGAAGAAGTCTAACAACTTGAAGAAAAAGATCTAAAGATGGAAGTCTTCAAACTTGGGAAGATTATTGATAATCAAGTGATTGATGTGCAACTGGCTCTACGCAAAGTAGAGGAAGCAAGGGAGGAACTGAGAAAATCCTTTAAAAAAAGAAAGAATTTAGCCATAGCTGAAAATGAGATAAACTACAAGGAGATTGATACCACAAATATATTTGCTAATGGAGACACTAAAGAATTTGATGCAGCAATAGCAAAACTGATGGAGAAAAACAAAGATCAAGCAAATGAGATAAGATCTCTCAAGATGGAACATGAATCACAGGCCATAATGTTATGTGAAATCACTGAACAAAAGAAAAGAGTAGTTGAAGAAAAATTCATGATGGAAGATGAGAAAAGAAATCTTGCAAACAGACTGGAAGAAAAGTGTACTGAATTAACAAGGATCTCAAACATGCAGATGGATACACTCGCCCAAATAATGAACCTTCATCATGAACTAAATGTGAAAGACATTGAGATCTCTACACTAAATATGCAGAATGAACAATTACAGAATTACTTGAGAAGAGAAAAGGAAATTTCAAAGAGTTTCAACAAACCCAATGAAGCCATCAAATATTTTGAGCAATTGTTGAAATCCCCAAGATCAACCCATGATACATTAAGACTTAGATACAATAGCACTGAAATTGGAGAATCATCAAAGAGTGCTGAACAAATAAGTGACAAAGGTAAGGATTCAAAACCCACTTGTCATTACTGTAATAAGAAGGGGTATACTGCTAATGTTTGTAGGAGTAGGAGAATCAATCAGCCAAACACACATAAAAGCAAGAGTTACTATCACAAGTGCAAAATATAAGGACATATGACACAAGATTGCAGATCCAATGTCATAAGGACACAAAGATTTGATGGAAATTGTCATAATTGCAAGAAGTATGGACATAGGGCATTTGAATGCAGATCAAAGCCTATGTGGACATCAAATCAGCCAGCAAAAACAAAAGGAAATGAAAGTCATTATCATTGGGATTACAACACCAGGTACAACTGTCACTATTGTCAAGAATATGGACATATACCCCAAAATTGCATAAGAACACATTTTAGGGGGAACTATAAAAGATGGTTGAGTCAAACCACATGTTTCAGTTTCTTGAAAATTGGTCATATCAACAGGAATTGCCCAACAAGGTCAAAGGCACCAAGTTCTAAGTTCAACAATGGAAAGGCAAAGATAGATGTTGAACACATCAAAAGTGAGATGAATAAGACATCAAAGAAGAAAGATGAGTGCAACACATCAAGTGCAAAGATCACTTCACCTAATGGGTCAAGTGATCACACTTCATCTAATTAAGTAAGAATGGGTGTGTGGGACTGATATACTAAGTTATATCATACATTAGTTCCAAGACATAGAAGAACTGCAAAGAAGAAATCAGCATAAGCAAAGATGCTAAGTCAAAATTGAGAATCTTGCAAGATTTGCCAAAGTTGTCTTCAGTGCCGAGTTGCTAATAGTGATCGAGTTGATAGTTGATGCTGAGCGAAGTGAAACAAAATGGGTGTCGAGTCATGTTGAAATCCTTCAAGTGCCGAGTAGACAGTTGTTAGCACACTAAGCATTAATTGCTCTATTTTGAAGGGTACATAGGTCAATTTTTGATCATTTCTCACCATTCAAATGCAAAGCAAAGACGAGAAGAGCATAGAAGATCAAGGGCAGCTTAAAAGCCATTTGCAAGGATTTCCACAGTGATCCAGTACAAGTTTCATTGATTTGAGGTATTTTACTTGTGTGCCAAGCTACACAGTGTTTATAAACTTATTTAAACTGTAAACCCTAGTCTAGAAAACAATGGCATATGGGTCTAGAACCACTAAGGGAAAAGAGAGTCATGAAATACAGTTGGTTAGTAATAAAGTTAAGCAACCAGAGTTCAAGCCCATTCCAAAAGTTGCATAAAAGAATGATCCTGTAGGTGCATTATCTGTTATTTCTAATAAATTTCTCATGGTCCAAGATGTTCATAGATGTTATAACTGCAAAATTGGAGCCATAGGAGATCTAGAAATTTATAATGCATATGACAAGCTATGTGAGAACAAAATACTAAAAGATGAGTTCTCAATAATTGAGAGAAAGGGATTGACCAAAACTCTAGGGTTTCTAATTGTTTTCAAAGTTGAATGGGTATGCATAGTTTTGAGCAGAATACATGATGGAGCCTTTTGGTTAGAAATAGGGCCAGTGAAATTTACCAAGAAAAATGTTCATAGGGTTATTGGTATTCCAACCCTAGATCAGCCAAAGACCCTGTGTAGTGACAAAAAGGAAGTAATAAAGAGAAACACCATTGCTAAATGGAACAATAGGGGAATGACTATTGATACAATCACATAACCCCTACTAGATTTTCCTGTGAGAATCATTTCACACAAATTCTATTAGTCAAGCAGGTTAAACAGTGTGCCTTGTATAGCAGTTGATGTTGCATACAAATTGGTTAAAAAGGATCATACCTATGATCTAGTGGAGCTCATGTTTCAATAGATTAATGAGAATCTAGGAGCTATAAGGAAGAGAAAGGGAGCTCACTACAAATTTGGATCAGTTTTGGTGTGCATGTTTTTCTATCTAATGAAAGAATTCCCTTTTGTGGGTAAGGTGACATGGAATCTAGATAAAACAATTGTTGAATAGATCAATGGATATATTGAACATATGGGTGATAATTTTGATGCCCAAATGACTAGCTACTTTGAGGAATTCAAATAGTCCATGAAATAGAGAATGAGGATTCCAGTCTCATTGATTGAGAAATATGAAAAAGACATTTGTTTTCTTGTAGATATTGATTATACTTATATACAGGCAGTCATACCTAGAGTGAGATGGCTTAAGCCACTAGGTTATGAACTTGATATTGATCAAGCCTCTGCAGCAATAACAACTCTCCTTGTAGAAGAAGTTAACAAGAATGCAAAAGCCTTTGGAACTTATGATGTTGTAAAATCAAGGGTGGTAACAGATTTGAAAACTGCCTTAGCAGTAAAGAAGAAAGAAAAATTGGTAAGGAAAATCAAGAGAAAATTTGGTGTTGAAGGAGAAGGAACAACAGAAGAGGAAGAAGAAGACATTGAAGATGAGGGAGATGAACCTCAAGGTCTGACTCAAGGGTTAGGAGAAGATAAAGAGGAAAGTGGTGAGGAAGAAGAAGCCAAAGAAGCACAAGTTAGAACCAAGGTCACAAAAAGAAAGGCCACAACTCCTCCTGCTCCTCAACCCAAGGAAAATAAAGTAGTTGCTCCTGCACCAAAGAGACCTACTACAAGGGCTACAACACAAAAAGACCAAGAGGAGGTAAAAGAGAAGAAGAAAGATTCAAAGAAGACTGCTGCCGAGCCAAAGAAGAAAAGAAAATTTGTTTCCCAGCCTCAAATAGATGAAGAGAAGCCCGAGTCAGAGGACAATAGCCTATTTCAAGTGGGTCACAAACCTCAGACTTCCATTGATAAATTATGCTAAAAAATTAAGAATGATGATTTGAAAGGTTTAAAGAACCTAAATTTTTCTAAGCTCACCAAGGAGGAACAAAATAAATTAGAGGAATCAGTGTATGCTATGATGGCTGATTATAAGCACACACCTCTAGAGTTAGATGAATCAATGCCTAAGGAATTGTACAAAATTGTAGAGGATAAATGGCATTTTTGTTTGCAAATGGAAAGGGAGATAAGGGAATCAACATTAGCTAGGTTATTGCCTGTTTTGACTAAGGATCAAATAAAAAATGTAGTTAAGAGATATAACAATAGATTCACTCCCAAACATAGAGCTTTTAGCATTTTGTAGAACAAAATTGAGGATGTAGTTACAAAGTCCACAAGATTGTGGAAGATAGTTTACAAGAAAATAGAAGATGTCTACAATGAAGAATATAAGGTAGAGGCAAGTGCCAAGAAAAAGAAGAAGGTTGAAGAAGAAAAAGAAAAGGAACAAGTGGAGAAGAAGGTTGAAGAATAAAAGGAAGATGAAGAGGCACATACAGAGGAGAAAGAGGAAGAGAAAGATACAACTGAGCAACAAGATCAAAGTGTGCAAGACACACATCTATCACCTCCTAGTCCTCCTCATGCCATCATCACACTTGTAGAGATTATCAAAATCAAGGATGTTACAGACACTTCTAGTCCAAACATCAATCCATTAACTACAGAGGATTTAGCAAAAATCCTTGACCAATCAACACTAGTAGCGAAATTGTGCTCAAGTCCTATATTGGTCACTGTTGAATTTGAGAATCCAGTATCTAAAAAAAGGCAGTCAAGGTGAAAACACAAGAACCACCTTTGACCATATAATCTACTAGTATTCTATTCCTTCCTCCACCACCTTTACCAAGTGTAGTCACTGATACACTTCAAATGCTGAGTACAGCAGCAGGGGAAGTCGAAGAAACATCTGAACAGCTAGTAAGTTCAACCCCACCTATTGATCACCAAAAGGATAAACAAGTTGAAGAAAAAGATGAGACAAGTAAGAAGGAGGAGTCTACAATACAAAAATTAGTTGCATTACAAATTAGGACACCAGACTCGAGCTCATCAAGGGCAGTCAGGAAACTTCACTATGGAGTTCCTGAGCTTGATGAAGAAATAAAGATTCCACATTATGAATCCAACACTCTCATTGAAGAGGAGATCAATGAAATTTAGAGTGCATTGGATAGAAGAAGGAGACAAGAAGAACTAAGAAGAGAATACAAGCAAAAGAATACCTTGAATGAAACCAAAGACATATTCATAGGAGCTTTTAGCTTAAAGTCTCTAGATGAGTCAAGGCCAATCATAGAGCAACTATCTGATATAGTTGACCGAGTGACTAGTGAAGACCAGGATACAGATGCCAAATTATTAGAATGGTCAGAGAGAAAGTACCAAGGCAAGGTAAATAAGAAAATATCTAATGATATAGCACTATCACAAGTGGAGCTAGCTAAGAAAATTGAAACAGTCAAAACTATAGTTGGAAACGTATTTTCCCTGTACAACAAGTTCTGTGATTTTTCTACATTCACGCAGGACACTAGCCAGAAAATACTGAGCTTGGAGACAAATTTGAAGATTTCTAACATGCAACTTCCTACAAATCCAGCTCAAAGTGAGAAGCATTTTGCCCAATCGCTTCACACACAAATAGAGTTAGTTGTCTTAACAGCTGAGGAGGCAACCACTAGAGCCAAATTGATGCAAATTCAATCCTCAATCACTCCTCATTTGGAAGTACTTCATAAGGAGCAGATGAATGCAGAAATAATCGTCAAGAAAGACCCAAATCTTTCTACATCTAATGGACTTGTATACCTAGTAGTAGAGATTTCCATCTAGTATAAGTCATTGGATATTGCACTAGAAAATTGGGATACAGCTCTGAAGGTACTCCTTGAAGTAAACAATACATTTTTGGCCAAGTATGGCATTTCCCTATCGAACCCTTCACATAAGTGTCAAAAAGGGGGAGATTAAGTATGGGGGAGTTAAGTAAAGATTAAGTATGAAGTATGAAGGAGATACAGAATGAAGTAGGAGATACAAAATGAAATGGTAAGTATGATGAAAGGGGGAGAATTTTTAAAATTTTAATATAACATATTGGTCAGAATATAGAAACAGGATAGAAGTCACTGAGTGTACAAAGCATAATCAACTCATAGGGAGTCATAAGGTATATTGTTATTTGTTCTTAATTTTTTTAAGAAAATAAGAGGATGCATGGAATAATGTCAAGATCACAGGATCTCAATTAAGTGTTTTTTCCACTCATGTCAAAGGGGGAGATTGTTGGTTTAAAGAATAATTTTGACAGCTGAATGTCAAATACACTTAACCATTTTTCACTATACATGTCGAGCAAAGAGTAGGAGCCAAGTCACAGTCATGTGTCGAGAAATCTAGTTTCATCAAGTGTCGAGTGATATCAAGTGCCGATTGATATCAAGTGCCGAGTGATATCAGGTGTCGAGTGATATAGTTTTGTTTAGGTGCTCAGCTATCTAAGAAACAACATGTGTCAAGCATCAGTAATGCTTCATGAGCTGAGTAACTCAGAATATTAGCATATGAGTTTGTAATTGCATAGACTATGATGTAAACCATTTTTGTAGCCGACACAAGGCAAATCTCAAAACATCTAGAGATAAGAACAAATCTTTCACATTTCCTATGCAATCTGCAAGCAGCCAATTGGAAAATTGGAAAGGCATGCAACCAATCAGCAAAAGGGAAGTATTAAGTGAGAAATTGAGATTCAATGTGGATCGTAGATCCATACCAAACCCTAAGTCTTCAAAGTCTTTTTAAGGAAGACAAAATTCTTACTGTAAAGAGGATGAATGAGAGAAGGAGAATAGTGTTAAAAGGGGAAAACATAGTGGAATTTAGAAAAAGGAGACATATAGGGTAAGAGTAGGAATTTGATATTTAGTTGATCACAACAAAGCAAAGGAGATGAACAAAAATCAGATCTTAGAGGATCAAAATCAGAGAGAGAGCCAGAACAAGTGCTTGCATTCAGCAATCAAGGATTGCAAACTATCAAGTTTATAATACCTAATACTCTCTTACCATTGTATTAGAAAGGAAACCCTATGTAGATAGTTTGGCTTAACAACTATTTGTAGATCCTTATCAAAAGGTGATTAAATCCTTTAACAGGGTGACACTTCATGTAAAGTGTTTGTAAATTCTTTAACCAGGTCACTATTGACATAGTGTAAAGCCTTTAATAGGGCAGACCATCAGAAGTGGTTGAACAATATTGCTGCAGTAATTTTGTGGGTTTCATCCCCACCCCAGATTTACCTTCTTATTTTTGGAGGGTTTCTGGGTTACCAAATTCTAGTGTTATGTGTTGTTGATGCATGTATTAGTTTCATGTTTATTTGATGTGTTTACATGCATGCAATTTACTTTCAGTTAAAAGTTTTATTGGTTAAAGTGTGATACTTCTGATTCCCCCCCCTCTCATAAGTATTCTTTCCATATTTGAATATTCCAACACAATGACTAATGAAATGTTAGGTCTTATATGTAAAGTATGTTGTAGTTTCTTAATAAATTGACTCGTAATAATGTTTGATTCACCTTAGTATAATCATCATGCTTTGACAATTTATGTCTAGTTACCATAGGTGTTCAATCTAGTTTTGAGTCTCTATACCAAAAGTCTTCAAAATATATTTGATATACTTTGATTGAGTAATAAAAATACATTTTTTTATTTTATGAGCTTGGCAACCAAAAAATAATTTAATATCTCCAAACATTGATAGTTCAAACTCCTTTTTTCATTTAATCAACAAATGAATTCCTCAATGAATATTTTCCTCCAAATATGATGTGATTCATAACAAATTCAGCTAGCAATGATTTTTTTCAACTTCACTTTTTATATATAATTTACTAATTTCATTAGTTATTGAAAAATCAATTTTCCAATCACATTCTTATTTTGTGGTTTGGGTTCCAATGTCTATGTTTTGTTACTCTCAATCTTCTCAATTTCTTCATTCATTGCCTTGACCAATATTCATTTTCCAAAGAATATTTGATAGATTTAGGCTCAAATTCACATAATAAGAATTTATCCTTCTTCATTATTCTTCTTGTGATGACTCTTGCATCTTTATTCCTAATAATTTGATCTGGTGCATGATGTCTTATTACATACTTTAACAATATAGGTTTAGGTCTTGTTTCCTCTTTTTTTTTCTCATTGGATTATACATGTTCATCTCCTTCTATTTCCTATGGGTCTAACTTAGTTTCCTCTATATGCTAGTCAACACTCTTAGTCTATGGCTTGGCTTCTATAGCATGATGCTCGATAGACTAATGATGCTTAGTATAACTATATTGTACAACCTCAAAAATGCCTAGCTACTGATGCTCAAAAACTACCTTTTATAGTTTAGGTAAGATGCTAGGTTTACCTTTATAGATGTTAAAAAACTTTCTATAATCTTCATGTCCTTTCCTACATTCTTTTTTATTTTTCTCTACAAATTGATCAACTCTAACATTTACACATTCCAAAATTTTTTTAGTTTTAGAATTCAAACACTTATAAGCTTTACTCTTAGTGGCATAACCTAGAAAGATGCCTTCATCACTTTTTGCATGAAGTTTACATTTTCTTGCATCTTTCAATATGTAACATTTTCTTCCAAAATCTTTAAAATAATTCACATTCACTGCATATCCATACCAAAGTTCAAATGGTGTTTTGTTTGCTCCTTTCTATACATGAACTTAGTTTAGAGCGTAGAATTCAAGGCTCATAATCTCTCTCTAGTACTTCTATAAAACTTTCTTCTTCATCATTAGTGTCCTTGCACAATTCATAATTGATTTATTCCTTCTCTTAGCTATACAATTTATGGTGGATTCCTTGGTGCACTCATTTACCTCTTGAATTGTTTGTCATGGAAAAATATTTTAAACTTATCTAAAATGTATTCACCACATCTCTTTGATCTCAAATATTTCATACTCTTTCTAGTTTCTTTCTCCACTCTAGCTAGATACCACTTAAGAATTTGAAATGCATTAAATATTTTAACTTAAGAAACATTACAATATTCATTCTATAAAAGTCATCAACTAACAAAATAGAGTATTTATCACTATAATAGATATGTATTCTAATAGGACCACACAAGTTAGTATGAAGCAACTCCAAAATATCGTGAGAAGAATAGACCATTCTCTTGAAACTAAACTTTGTCATTTTATCCATTTCTTATTGTTTGCACATCACTTTAGTAGGTTTTCTTGCTCTTGGTAACCATCTAGCTCTTTTTAGTTTACTAATGCTTACCAAGTTATGAAAATTCCCATGGCATAGCCTCTTATGTCATAGTCAAACATCTTCACATTTTGAAGATAGACAAGTGTCTTCAGATAGGTCTGCATAGAGCAAGCTACCTCATGTTTTCTCTCCACTTCAAACTAGTTCAATAGTAGCATGATAGATCTCTTCCTTCTTATTCTTGAAATCAACTCTGTAGCTTGAACTTATCAAATGTGATGAAATTTTCTCCCCTTAATACCTTAAATACATGATTGAAACAAAAAATAATAGTAATTTGTGAGAACAAAATATGGGCTTCTTATTATTGTAATAAATGTGGAATTATGAAATTTAGAATTACAATATGATAACCCACATGGGCACCTTCATCACATTAATATGTAAGAAAAAGCTATGAACTATCACCAAGAGTTGTCCTAGACAATCTAAATTTCTTAAATAGACAATTCTATGTCATCTATGAAGGTTCTACCTACTGAAACTTAATACCAAGGGTCCACATACCCTAAAAATACATATTGAGTTAGCCAATTATACCTTTAACATTTATTTGGGAATTTTTGGTCAGCCCAACCTCAAAAGGCCATAACTTTTAAATTGTTTCTCTAATTATCAATTATAAACCATTTTGGGAATCCTCATCTTTTGATCTCCAGGCTCAAATGTATGCACACACCCATCCATCTAGTTTTTCAACCTAATTTGGGCACATTTAGGACTTCAAAACTGAGCCCAAAAATTTTGTACAAAAAAATTATACAAAAATCCACAATAACTTTATAGATACTTATCATATAGAATGGAGCCTCAAATAATAGGTTAATATGACTAAGATGAACCTCCACCTCTTAAATTAGGGCATTTCAAACTCATATGACTAACTTTTTGAGTATAAAGTCTCCAAAGATAATAACTCTACATTAAGACAACCCTTATTCAAAGAAGTGAAATAAAATATTTTTTGTTGATAACTTGCTAGCCATGATGAATCTTCTACCGGCCTCCCTTTCCATTTGACTAGGTATCCTTCATTATTTTTGTTCCTTGTAGTTATTTTGACATTACTGCCTAGTATTTTCTTAATCTCCTTTGTAGCTAAACTAGCTACTAGAATACCCTACTATTCTTATGCAATTTCATCTCAATCACCTCCTTCATGATACTTTATCAAACCTAAAAAGTTAAATACTAGTGAAATAGTTAGTTTAGTAGGCAACTCCACTTCATAGGCATTTCTAGAATCATGCCTTTGCACTATCTTGCATGGGCCAAACTTCTTCATTTTTAGCTTATTCTATGCATTCCTCTTTATAATGTGCTTCCTCAAATCCTCATTGATGCTCATCAAATTTTTAACAAAATATTTTGTTTGAGAACTAATTATTTCTCCTTTATCCAATTGTCTTAATTTGGAAGAATTTGTGGAACTACTCTCATGTACAATATAGAATGTTGATTTACTAGTACTCATGTTGACATAATTAAAATTCTTCATATGGTAAAATTAGATCCCATCCTTTTGTATGTCCACCAGCTTGTGGATGATTTGTTGAACTAAACTTAAAATCTATCTTTAATTTCTTCCACAATGTATGCCAGAAATACCCAACAAATTTTGTATCTTGATCTAAAACTATACTCTTTGGTAGAGTATGTAGTCTAACCACTTCTCTGAAAAACAACTCTACCACATGAACAATATTGCTAGTCTTCTTATAGAGAATGATATGTTCCATCTTTGAAAACCTATCAACTATCGAAAACTAGAATCATGCCCTCACTAAGTGGTTGGTAATCCAGGAATGAAATCCTTGCTAACATCCTCCCATGGCTTCTCTAGTAAAGGTAATGAATGATACAAACCTATATTCTTCTTCAATCCTTTCCCCATATAACATAGTCTACAACTCTATACAAGCTTCTTGACATCTTGCTGTAACTATGGCCAATAAAAGTTCTTAGGAACCAAAGAAATGGTTTTATCTCTACCAAAGGGAATATCTAATCCTCCGCTATGCTTCTCCTTGATAAGACTATCTCTCATTAAACTTCTTGGAATGCACAACTAGCTTCCTTTGAACAACATACCACCTTGGATTATGAAATCCAACCACTTTTTCCTATCAATAATAACTGGTTATGTACAAGGATTCTATGCTTCATGAAAATTGGGATCCTCTGAATACAAATTACTAATTTCATTCAACCCAACCACCTCAATCTACAAATCTTTTAGCAAAAGGTATCTTCTACTAAGGGAATTTATAGCTCTGTTAGACTTCTCTCTCCTTTGTTTCAAAACAAATGTATAGCTCTACAGAAACTCAACCCAGTTCAAATGCCTTTGGTTTAATTTTCCTTGACTATTCAACTATTACGAAACTTGATGACTAGTATACAAAACAAACTCCTTAGGAAAAAAATAATGTCTCCACTTCTTGAACACCTGAACTATATCATAAAATTCCTTATCATAAATAAAATATTTTCTTTTGGCATCATTAAAATTCTTACTCAAATAAGCAACATGTCTACTTTCTTACCTGAAAAGAAATCTTATTGCAATACCACTAGCATCACAATATACTTGAAGTACATTGTTAAAATCTAGAAGTGCTAAAATTGGCTTCTCTATAATTCTCTATTTCAATAAATTAAAACTCTTATCTACTCCTATAGTTCACATAAATTATTTCCTATTCCCTCTCATTGTTTCAGTCTTGAGGGTCCACAAATACTGCTAAAATCTCTTATGAACTTTATGTAAAAATTAGCTATTCAATGAAAAGATCTTACCTTTATAACACTCTTTGAATTAGTCCATTCAAGGATATCCTTCACTTTCTTTAGGTCCATTTTCAAACATTCTACACAAATTATAAAGCCTAGGTACACCAACTCTTTCTTTGCAAAACTGCACTTCTTTAGGTTTATCAACAACTTTTCTTCCCTTAAATTATCAAACACCTTTCAAATATGCATCAAATACTCCTCCAAAATCTTAATAAAAATAAAAAATCATCTAAGTAAACAAAGAGAAACATACCCATAAACTACTTTAGTACCTCATTCATGAGATGCATGAAAGTGCTAGGCTCATTGGTTAGCCTAAAAGGCATTAATAACCACACGTGTAGTCCTTCCCTTATCTTGAAATAATTCTTCCACTCTTCACCTTATTTGATTCAAATATGATGGTATCCACTATTTAGATCTATCTTTGTGAAATACATGGCTCCACTCAGATAGTCCATAATATCATCCATCATTGGCAATGGAAATCTATACTTGATTGTGATCTTGTTGACAGCTTGTAAATGGGTACACATCCTCCTTTCCCTATTCTTCTTAGGTGCTAATATTATTGGTACAATACATGAGCTAAGACTCTCTCAAATAAACCCCTTCTATAACAACTCATGCACTTAGCTAGTCAACTCCTCACTTTCTGCTGGTATCATTTTGTGCACTACCTTATTTGGAAAGCTTGTTCCTGGAGTCAAATCCATCTAGTGACTGATCTTACTTATTGGTGGTAATCCATTAGGCATATTATCATATACAATATCATTAAATTCTACCATAAAAATTTTCAACATTTGTAGTTACCTCTTCTACTTCTTCTTTTCCATATTTTCTTGTTATAGAAAAACACATATGCCCACACCTCATACACTCTTGGAATTTCTTTCTATAAATAAACATCCTATAGAAATACAACATACCTTTTCATATGTATCCTTCAATTTTCTTAGCTTATGTTTCATTCCATCCTTTGTCAGAGTGTAGGTATTTGCGCATCCATCATGTATATAATGCTTATCAAATAACCATGACCTATCTAGCAACATATGATACATGTCGATAGGTATGATATCACACAACAACTCATATTAGTAGCTTTCAATATTTAACTTCATTGAGCATTTCTCACTAATCATGATCTTGAGGTCATCTTTCACCCAAGCAATATGTTATGGACTTGGGTATTTCTACCTCTTGTACTTCAACTTTTTGACAATCTTTTTCTAACACTAGATTGTTAGTACTTCCAACATCAATGATCACATAAAAATAGTTATCTTCATGTTTGTAGCTTATGTAGAAAAACCTCCTTCTTTGATTAGGTTCATTCTCACCACTCAACAAGATTATTTTCTTAACTAGGACTTCTCCTCTTTCAACATCTTTAGAATGTGATGATTTGGCATATTCATCATAATGAACAACCATAGCATGGCATTCAATGCTTCTAGTAGTCCTTCCTTGTTATTTGGAACATTCAAATTCTTTATGTCCTTCTTCTCCATAGTGAAAAAATTTTCATTTTAAATATCCTCTTCCAGATCCTTGCCCTCTTCCTCTGTAATCTCCATTATTGTGGTCATAAAAATGATTGGAATTATTCCCCTTTGGTTCTAACTATTACTATTGGCCTCATCCTTGTTCTTATAATTATCATTTCAGCCTCCAAAAGATCATCCCCTAGATCTTCCACCATGACCTCTTCCACTATTCTTGTTATAATAATTTTTGCTCAACTTCTCCTCTAGTCTTAGGGAAAATTATTATGCCTCCTCAATACTAGTCATTCAATTGAGACCTAGCTCCTCTTGAATGCTTTACCACAACCCATTAAGATAATGAGAAACTTTCTCCTTGTCAATTTTTGTTTGGCCTATTTTGATGAAAACTTGCTAGAACTCTCCTATATAATCCTGAACAGATCTTCCCACTTGCTTCAACCCTTGTATATTCTTTAGAGGATTAAGCTCATAAACCATGAGAATCAATTTCCAATTAATTTTGTCTATCATTCAATCCCATTCTGTGATTGTGTCTTTTCCTCTTTTATTTCACTCCAACTAGATTTCCTCCCACTAGATCTTTGCATGACCCTTTGATTTGTCCTTCACAAACTTGACCCTATCTAGATCTTCAATATCCTATAGTTAAAGTACTTTTCCAATTCATTAATCCAATTGATCAATTTCTTTGGATAAAGATTTCCCAAAAATGTGGGAACATTAAACTTAGATCTTTTCCAATTTTAGAAATGACCTTAAAAAAGATTTTCCTTCTCTAAGTCCAACTTCATCTTCTACTACTTGATCAACATTTCCTTCTTCTCTTTCATCCTCACTTTCATCATCTCTTATGGAAAGATTCATTCCTTTGTGCATGTGTTCTTGGAGTGCTTGAATTTTCCTCTAGATGGATAGAAAAACCTCATACATAAAACCTATGACTCTTCGTGGAGGCATTTTTGCACCTTCACTAAAAACTTAGTGCAAACTATCTCACAATTGATAATATATCTACATGCTCAGCCCAAAGCATAGTCCTTGCTTGAACTACCTCACAATCAGTGATCTTTCTATAGGCTCAAGAACTCTAACTTTGATGCCACTTGATGAAGGGTTCTCTTTAATACCTAAACATATAACAAAAACAAAGAAATAACTACAATTTGTGAGAATAAAATATGGGCTTCTTATTATTGATGTAAATGTGAAATTATAGAATTGGGAATTACAAAATGCTAACCCACATGGGTGCCTTCATTATACTAATTTGCAAGACAAAGCTGCAAACTATCACCCAGAGCTATCCTAGATAATCTACAAGAATTTCTTATATACGTAATTTTACACCACATGGGAAGGTTCTAGACACTCAAATTTAATATTTAGGTCCAAAAGACCCTAACAATACATATAGAGTCAGCCAAATACACTTTTGTCATTTATTTTAGAAGTTTTGATCAAGCCAACTTTGGAAGGTGATAACTTTTAAATTATTGCTCTAATTATTTATTATAACCCCGTATCAAAATCCCCAACTTCTAATCTACAAAATTTGATTTATACAAGCATGCAACCATTGATTTTTTTGGCCCTCATCTAGGCACATTTAGGCCTTCAAAACTAAGCACAAAGTTTTTGTACTAAACATTTATACCAAAACTCCATAATAACTTTATCAATACTTATGATATTGCACTAAGCTTCAACTACAAACATTGAGATGAACCTCCATTTCATATGATTGACTTACTAAATAGCAAGCATCCATAGACAATAACTTTACATTTAGATAACCCATATTCAAAAAACTTAAATGAAATATTTTAGGTTGATGCAAGGTTTCTCTTACACCTAGGATAATCCTGCATCAAAGTGTACCACTCTCAATAAGCTATATTTTAAACCATCAACCCAATATGCATTGTCACACTTAATCTTTTCATTTAGTTTAATTAATCTTTTACCCTTCACATAACATGGTACATCATTAGAAAACTTAATTCTACTTCTATTATAAAGTTATAGCTTATCAAATTTACTTGTATCAATAATCACATGATGTCAAAAACCACTATCAATTATCCATTTATCATTCTCACTCACATGTGAGATCAATGTAGTTTTCTCATTTTCATTAGAATCATCATAATTATTATCAGAACCATCATCTTCAATAATATAGTAAGATTTTCTACCCTTATCCTTATAGTATCTTCTATCTTTTTGCTTCTATTGTCTATATTAGCTCTCCTTCCTTTGTACTTGAAGTCTTTATTTTCCTCTTTCTCATTTCTATCAGTACATCTTGCAAAAGTATGACCAACTTTGTTACATGTGAAATGGATAATATGAAGTTTACCTTTGTATTTTCCTTTTCCTCTAGGAAGTCATCTAGCCAATAATTCTTCAAGTTCATCAAGTTCATCATGAGATCCCCTATCACTCGCTACATAGTTGATTTTTTTTTTTTTAGATCTATCAAGGGTTAGTTGTTCTTTGAATGTAGATTCAACATTTATTAGGGAATAATTATCTCAATTTGATTACTCAAATGTAGTAATTCTACCAATCAAACTATCCAATGTTAGATCATCACCAAGTTTACATCACAATTCTCGAACTACAGATACTTTGATTGCATAGAGAGGAAGTAAATTCCTCAATACCTTACTTATCATAGTCTCATCAAATATTTTCCCTCTAGCCTCTCTGATAGAATCATGAATTCCTTTATTTGGCCATAATACTATTCAAAATTATCACCTTCTTTTGTTCTCATTTCATCAAATGTTCTTCTCAAGCTTTTTGTTTCGACTCTCAATACATTCTTGTCCCTCCATCAATTTTTTCCAACTTGTCCCACATTTTATTAGTAGTAATGCATTCCTTGACAACATCAAATTCTTTGTAACTTAGGGTTCCTACAAGTTCAATCATTATTTGGTTGTGCTCTTTTCTCTATTTTATTTGTTCAACTATCGTAGGTCTAGGAACCTCAACGTAATCATTGTCCAAATAGAAAAATGTGGAATCTCCAATACTAGAAATTGTAATCTCATCAACCTTTCCATGTTGGGAAGTTCTTCTTGTTCATCTTATGTATCTATCTCTTATACATCTTGATATCTAGCTTGAGTTAATGCAAAATTTCATTACAAACACCAAAGATTTGATAACAATTGTTATAATTATTTAAAATAACTAAGTAGGGGTTAGAAGGAGGAATCAGTTATCCAATTCAACTTTTCATAACTTTACACAAGTTAAGAAATTTAATATACTATCTTGGTCTATATAACATATCATCAGTAATTTAACATTTCATGCAATATCTTAACTCTCTATATCTATAAGTGCCAACTTCTAGTAAATGAACCACTATAAAATATAGCATGCAAAACAATAGCATTGACCCATTTAAATTATTGCTTTGATACAAGGATTTAACATTTAAACCCAATTTTGGAAAAACAACCAAATAACATGCTACCAATTTTTCACTCTTCTAAAGTGAGCTTGATTAAGAGCCAACCCTATAAAACGTTATAAACAACACTATTATATGTGACCCTATTAAAAGATTTAATTGCCCTATTAGGATTAACCTTGTTATAGAACTTTAGAACATTCCATTCGAATTCCACCATCATTAAAAGATTTTAAAAATGAGTGTTAGGTCAACCCTGATTAGAGAATTTGTACTGATATAATGATCATAATGTAACAATAGGTTTAATTTGTAAATTACAACTCAGTTTGAAAATTCAAATTTCCATAAGCTTATCTTCTACTTCATTGGTTGGCCTCTATTTACATATCTATCACTAGTCTACTTGGTATCTTCTAAAGCAATCACTCTTCACCCCTCTCTTCACAATTCACTTATTCTATTATGTTCTTCACAACCTCTCCTTAAGATCACCAATTAATCAGGATCCAACTTTTAATTTCATTCCTTATTGTAAGATTTTTCCTTAGGAAAAAGTAACACCAAGATCAAGAAGCTCAAAAACTAGCACAATATGGACCAATAATGGATAATAAAAATAAAAATAATGAGAATATCATTTATACATACACACTAGAAGTGTCTGTATATAAAATCATCTAGAATGATTAGGAGTTAGAAAAGTGATAAGCCTCACAACTAAGAACATGTCCACTAAGAGTTGATTATCCTCCATTAAGCACAAAAGTTAGTGTGATGATGAGAGGATAAGCTTAACATAGGTGTATCTTGTAAAGAGATGTTGTAGACACCATGTGATTTGAATAGAGTGTGAACAATGATGTTGTCAACATGACAACTGAGATGATTGTGCATACTCCTATGTTGTCACCAAGACAACTTATATGACTATGCATACTCCTAGGTGTCTTTATGATAAATAATAAAATAATGCATTTAACCTAAGTAAATTTAAGTGTAATAATAATTAATTATCTACACTAACACCCCCCCTTTAGTGCAACTTAATGGAATGCACTCAATCTCACAAATCCTAGGATGAAATGCATGATGGGTCCCAGCTACTAGGCCATGTTAGGTACCCATGTACAAATAAAATGCTATACATATAATGTGATGAAATGAAATCTCTCTAAAAATGGAGAAAGAGGGAAAACCTCATGGGAAAAACCCTCCTCCAAAAAAGAGATAAGTACAATAAAGAAGATGAGAGAGAAGAAGACCTTATGTAACGAAAAGATCTCTCCCACAAGAAAGAAGAGAGAAGTTAAGGGACTCCCCTTTTTGAAATATCTCACACCCTCAAGAGATCTTGCAAATGTATATACTTGACCTTAGTGAAGGATTTGGTGAGGATATATACAACTTGATCTACTATAATGTAATGACCTACTCATGTATTAGCTCTCTGATGTAGTACATATGAACCACAATGTGTTTTGTTTGCTGATGCTGAATTGGATGCTTTGAGATCTCAATAGCACTCTAATTATTAAAATGTATGACTATGGGTTTAGGTATGTCAAATCCAAAATCTTTCAAAATATGTTGTAACCAAATAGCTTTTGTAGCCACAGTGACAACTCCTTGATACTCAGCCTCAATTGAAGAAAGAGCAATAGTATTTTTCTTCTTACTCTACCAAAAATGGGGTTGGAACCAAGATGGAACCAACCAAATGAAGTCTAGTACCTACTGTATAGTTTATCCTATGTGTATGTGTGCCCTATATGTAGTACATGATGCATTTGGTAGCCTTCAAATGAAGCTCATGTTTCTCTTGCATTAAGAAAGAAACAATGCCAACTACAAAAGCAATGTCAAGGTGTGTATGTGTCAAGTAGATGAGACTCCCAACCAACTATTTGTACAACATAGCATCAACAAGTGGAGTGAAACACTTTTCCTCTAACTTAACACCTGAAAGAAAGGGAGTAGTTGTAGGCTTGTAGTCACTCATGCAAAATTGAGAAAGTAAATAAAGAGCATACTTGGGTTGATAAAGTGTTATCCCAATTGAAGATTGTGTGATCTCAATACCAAGGAAATGATGAAGTAAACCCAAGTCTATCATAGAAAATCTGTCCTACAAAAAAGTCTTGATAGTAGCAATGATGTATGAAGTACTTCCTGTAATAATCAAGTCATCTACATAAAGCATGAGTATCAAGTGTGAGTCATCCCTCTAAAGAATTTAGACATTTGAATCTAAATAACACCTAGTGAATCTTGCTAAGAGTAGGAAGGAATCCATCTTGGCAAACCAAGCCCAAAGAGCCTGATCAAGGCCATAGATAGACTTTTTCAACTTGCAAACCATAGTAGAATCTCGTATGAATCCTTGTGGTTGCTCCATATAAACCTCTTCAAGAAGATCCCCATTGAGGAATGCACACTTTACATCCATCTGATGTATAACCCAACCATGAGCTATAGCAATAGCTAGTGTCAAATGAATGGAGTTCATCTTAGCTACTAGTGCAAAGGTCTCAATATAGTCAATACTAGGAATATATGAGAAACCTTTAGCAACAAGTCTAGCTTTATACTTATCCACACTTCCATCCATTGCAAACTTGGTTTGATAGATCCACTTATACCAAACTGATTTTCTTCCCTTAGGAAGAGTAACCAAGTCCCAAGTTTTGTTTTTCATTAAAGAATTATATTCTTCCTCCATAGCCTTGTCCCATCTAGGAACCCTTGATGCTTTAAAAAATGATTGTGGATCTAAAGAAATGAAAATATATGCATGTGGAAATGATTTATGTTGTGACCTTTTTCTACTATTATCTAAAGGATTTCCCACCAATGAACTTGCTGAATCAAGTGTGTGTTGTGTACAATGAGGTCTAGTGGAAGAAGAAAAAGGAGAAGGAATATCCTCAATTATTTTTGGACCTTGTGAAGGTGGTGTCATATGAGTCAAACTTGAAGGAATATCATCTTCCAAGTCACTATCATCACTTTCCATGAAGGAGGAAGGAGGAGTAGAAGGATCCAAACTTGGACAAGTCTCTTCAAAGTGAACATTCCTCTCAAAAAAGATTTCATGTGTCTCTAGATCCATGATTTCGTATGTCTTAATGTGGTCAGGATATCCAAAAAATATACAAGGTTTTCTTTGAGGTTATAATGACTTTTGTCTTTGTGGAGGTATCCTTGCCCATGTTGGACAACCAAAAACTTTAAAGTGTTTTACACTTGGTTTTCTTCCATAGCAAGTCTCAAAAACTGCAACTCCATCTAAGGCCTTATGTGGACTTCTATATTGGATGGAATTGGTACAATTCATGGCTTCTACCCAAAAAAATTGATCTAAAGACTTATGCTGAAGCATACAAGTGGTCATCTCCTTAAGGGTTCTATTCTTCCATTCAGCAACACAATTTTGTTGTGGAGTGTATGAAACTAAATGTAGAAGATCAATACCCTCATGAGTAAAAAAGTCTATAAGACTTGAGTTCACATATTCCCTTCCATTATCTGTTCATAGAATCTTGATGGCATTCCCTGATAAATTTATCATACACTTCACTCTTATGAGCTAAAATGAAGACCCAAGTGTAGCATGAAAGGTCATTAATGAAGATGAGAACATAGCAAGCCTTTCCAAATGATGGTACTAGAAATGGGCCACCTATATCACTATGAATCAATTTAAGAACAATAGTAGCTCTCCAAGGGTTCCCCTTGCCAAACTTCTCTTCAAAATGCTTGCCTACTTCACAACCTGAACATACACCCTCTAAATACTTGACTTGAGGTAGATCGATGACCATATCCTTGTTGCTAAGTTGTTGATGGTAGTAGTAATTGAGATGTCCAAACCTCTCATGCGATAGTTTACTTTGTGAATTTGAGTGGGTCAACAAAGCAAGGGAAGTGGACTTAGGCACAAAATGAGAAAAAGTATAAAGTCTTGTCTCATAATTAGCCTTTCCTATTGCCATCATAGAATCATCCTTGAGATTTTTCACCACAACTGAATCAAGAAGGAAATCCACTTTGTTGCCACATCCATAGTGAGTTATTTGGTATATTGAAAGGAGGTTGGTGCTAAGGTTGGGAATATGAAGAAAATCCTTCAAAACTCCATTTTCCAACTCAACATTCCCTTTTCCTTCAACTTCTTCTTGTGTGTCATTTCTCACATAGATGTAAGGTACATGTGATGGTTTTAAAGAGGAAAAATGCTCCCTTGAAGCACCCATATGATGTGTAGCTCCTGAATCAAGAACCCATTCTTTAGAATTTTTTGTACTTGCTACCAAAGGTTGTCTCTTACCTTTTGAAGTAGTTGAAGATCCCTTATCCTTATAGGTATTTGGTATATCAATTTTATGTTTCCTCATTAAGTTTAGCAACTCATCAATTTTCTTATCCTTACACTCATGTTCATCATGACCATTCTTCTTACAATAGGCATAAGTTTTCTTCTCCCTTTTGTTGAAGTTGTTCACCTTATTATTTTTGGAAAAACACTTGCCTTGTTGTGAAGAAGATTGTTGTAAGGAAGATTGTCCCATAGAGGAAGATTATTGTGTCTCATCTTATGGCTTAGCCTTCCATTGCTTTTTCTTCTTATTGGAATTTTTACCACCTAGATTCCCTTGATCAGCTACCAAGGCTTTGGTCTTGGAAGATTAGAGAATTCTCATACTCACTAACTTTTCATGTTCTAAGTCTAGCATTCCTAAAAATGAGTGAAATGAAGGCTTAGTGAAGGCACTACCCATTGTTAATTTGTGAGTATTGTAACTGAAAAAAGAAAAAGCATATTCAAGAGGAAGATGAGTTATCACATGTTTGATCAACTTTCCATCCTTGATGAGTTCACCACAATCCTTAAGTTGTGCCCTATACATGTCTAATTGGGCAAGATAATCTTTGATAGTGTCAAAATTCCTAGGATCCAATTTAAGAAGATTTCCTCAGTGGTGTAGGCCATATCTTCATCTACTATACCATACAATGCTTCAAATTTATTCCAAACTTGTATTGGATTGTTAAGGTTCCTTATGTGACATTTGATAGGATCTAAGATATTCTTTAAAAAAGTTCCTAGGACTATTTCTTGTTTTGATGCCCAGTCTTCTTTACAAGACTCATCAACATCATCATCAGGATTCTCTACTGCACCAGTTATATAATGCAATAAAACTTTTTCAACTAATGGTTCCTTTATCTTTTCTTTCCAAGTAGCATAATTATGTTAAGTTGACCTAGAAAAAGAACCAATAATACAAAAGAAAGAGAACAATATCAAAGAGACACAAGAACACAAGACACACCTACCCTTTTCACTCAATCAAAGAACCCCCCCAAATGAATGCTTTAGGCACTTTATATGTATTGCGCTTACAATAGGCCACTTGTCAAAATGGACAAAAGTGGAGTTCTAATTTTTCTATTTACAACTTCCTTTTGGAGTTCAAATCTAGTAATTACTAATGTAACTCAAATATAAAACAATTTTGAAGTTTAATCAAAGCAATACAATGCAAAAAAGGACCTATTTCTAAAAGTGGTATTTCTATCAACACAAGCCTATAATCTGATTATAGATCTAGAAAGTAGACCAAAAATTATGCATTTTAAAAAAAATAGAACTTGAAAATATGTCCAAATGAGCCTGTAGAAAGCAATTGAAGTTGAAAAATATAGGATTGGATAGGTACAGTAACCAAAAATTAAATTTTCTAGGAAATCCATGCACTAAAACTAGAAAATAATAGCACCACTAAATTTTTTAAGAAACTCTAACCTAAATAAAAAGAATTAGACCTGATTTGGAGTTTGGATGATTGAGATATAGCCTCTCGAAGTTGGACTATCAAATCAAAACTACATATAGTGAGGGGTGCACAGAGGAAACTGCTAGAATAAATTTGATGTCCAAACAACCATCATGGTAGTGTAATCTATCCTATTGGTGATGGTCAAATGGCTATTAAATTTAATATAGTGAAATGGTGAAATCAGCAAAAAAGACTCATCCAGATCATGTGGTAGAGCCGTACAATGATGTGGTAGATCCATTGTTGGAAATCTAATTGAAAAGATCATTGATTATTTGTAAAGAGGGATATTGTTAATAGAGAATGTTTTCAATCATTGTTTTGTCACTGATGTCAAACTTGCTATTTTTTGGAATGACAATTGCTTATAAGATCCAAATACTATCACTTAGTTTATTGATGAAGAGAATTTAATCGATAAGATGTAACAAAAGTACCTAAGGAAAATGTTGAATTATGGTTTTGTAATGAAGTACAAGGATTAGTTAAGACAATGGTAAAATGATATATTGATAATATACTTGAAGATATAGAGGTTGGCCACACTTAGAAACTTTAGAAGTATAAGTTGTAACAAGGCTGTCTACAAAGCTTGACTAAGTTCATTAGTGAGTGCCAAGCAAGCCAATTCATGTCGAGCAAATTTTCTGTTAGTGTCGAGAAAATGTAAAATCTAGTGTGTGCTAATTGATACAGAAGGAGCCAAGCAAGTAATAGGTGTTGAGCATCAGAAAAACTTAGTGGATGCTGAGTGAATCCACAGTAGGTGTCGAGCATTAGTAACATGTAGTTGGTGCCAAATAATACAATATGTGCCAAGCACCAGAATTTCAATAGTGCCCGGCTACTACATTAAGTGAAAAGTCAAAGATTCACTAGATTTGAGCTAACAAGTTTGTTACCTTGAATTTTGTGAACTAGATAGAAGATAAGGATCATGAGCTAGAGCCACAAAATTTTAGGTAAACAATTATTAGGAAAATTCAAGAGGATTCTTCATGATGTTTCTAGAAGGAACAAGATATAGGTTAGATTCATTGAATCCTACCTAATCCATTCAAACTAAAATTAAAAGCAAGAAGATTTGAGAGGATTCTAGACTTCTATTTAATGAGTCATAGGCTAAGAAGCTAGAGTGGTTGGATCAAAATTGTTGAAGGGTATCAAGGAAAAGGCATCAAGAAGAAGGAAGAATAGAGCACAGAGACTCTACTTCGATAAGTGGCCATATAGGAGATTTCACTAGTACAATGAGCATGGATACTCAAGGAGATAAAGCTTGAAAGGAAGACAAGCTATCAGAGATGTAGAGATTGAAAACTAGGCAAATTATGAGAGCCGAACTGAGATATAAAATTTGTAAGTTGTGAGTTGTATTAGATCAAAAGCCCTTGTTGTTACTCTCTAACAATTGTGTCAGCTAGGGTAAAATCCTATAGACTTAGGTTGGTTTAATAGCCATTTGTAAATCCTTTAACAGGATGGCATTCCAAGTGAATGTTTTAAAGTCCTCTAACCAAGCCCACTTCTAATAGGGTGGTTAAATCCTTTAACTAGGTCATATTTAATAGTGTTTTGTAGCCTTTAATAGGGTAGGCCTTTTACAGGGCATCACTTCAAAAGAGTGAGAATTAAGTAACATGTTACTGGTGGTTTTTCCTAAATTGGGTTTCCACATAAATTACTATGTTATGTGTTGATCTTTCATCTCTTATTCTTGCATGTTGATTTGTAATAACTTGCTAAATAGGAAAGTTTAATCTTGGATGCATGGACAATTTAATGGGCTCACATTACTTGATGGAAAAGTTTTATTAGGACATTTGGACCTTGAATAATTGATTCACCTCCCCTTAGTTAATCTAAAGAAATTCTAAAAATTGGTATTAGAGTCATCTACTAATTTAGTTTAAAGGTACTAGAAGTAGGAAGATCAAGATGTCCAAGAGAGAAGTCCCCAAGCTCAACAAAGATAACTTCACTGCATGGCAAGAGTTGATGAAGCTACACCTTGGATCAATAAGTGATCATGCACAAACCTCAATTGAAGTAGAACATGTTGATCCAGCTATACCTACTGTAGAAGATATGAAGAAAAAGAAGGAGCAAAATCAGACAATGCTAGAGATTGCCTTTGGCCTCAACAATGCTAAATTTGATGACATCAAGGGATGTGACTTTTCATTCAAGATGTGGAAAGCCTTGACTGATATCTATGAAGGAGATCAAAATATTCAAAGAGAAAAAAGAGAAAGCCTTAGAGGAAAGTTTGATGACATGAAAATGGAGGAAGGTGAGAATGTTGCTCAATATGCCTCTAGAATGAAAGAAATAGTAAGTGAAATGAGAAGTTTGGGTGGTCATTTAGAAGATGACATTTTCAATAGAAAATACTTAAGAACCTTGCTCCCCATCTATGCTATTAGAGTTTTAGCCATCCAAGAGCTAAGGTGTGTACCAAGAAATCAACTAACTTTTGAAGGTATAGTAGGAAGACTCACTACATTTGAGTTGTCCAATTTTGATAACTAAAGACCTGAGAATCTTGAATCTACTTTCAAGGCAAAGCTATCATTGAAAGACACTGAGGAGGTGAAACCGAAGAAGAAGAAGAAGAAGAAAAAATAGGCATCTATTGATAATAGCATAAATGAAGAAGATGTGGAACAATTGGAAGCATTGCTAGCTAGAAGGTTTCACATAGACAAAGGTAAATTCTAGGGTAAGCTTCCTATCATTTGTTTTAATTGCAATGAAGTAGGACATATTGCAACAAGATGCACATAGAAGAAGAATTATAGAGAAGCCAAAAAGAACAAGAATGAAGGAGAAGATGATGGCAGAGATTACAAAGACAAAGGCAAAAAGTGTTACATTCTTGAAGAAGAAGATTCTAATGAAAATGATGATGAGTTATTCTATGTAGCTATGAAGGATGATTTAGATGAATATGAAGCAATAGCACTAGTAACCTATGTGAACAAAAATGACAAATTCTTCATAGACAGTGGATGCTCACATCACATGACAGAAGACAAAAGTAAGTTTGTTACCTTTACTCAATATGATGGAAATAGTGTTAGATTTGGAAATGATGCTCCATGTCAAATCAAAGGTAAAGGTCCTATTAAGCTCATAGAGAAAATTTCATGTGACAATGCATATTATCTTGAAGGATTGAACTATAATTTGCTGAGTGTGTCACAATTAGGCAATATAGGTTGCAAAGTAGAATTTGGAAACAAATATGCTAGAATCTATGACACTGATGAAAATCTAATAGGAAATGGAGAAAAAACTAGGAGTAATTTGTTTTACCTAGATATGGAAGATGCAACCTATCTTATTGTTAAACTTCATGATGTGTGGCTATGGCATAAAAGGTTATGTCATGTTAACTTTGATAATCTAATTAATATCAGCAAAATGAAGAAAGTTAGAGGTCTACCTAAGCTGAAGAAGCCTAAAAACACAATGTGAACTAGTAAAGATGACCAAATGAAGTTTCAAAAGAAAAACCTACACTTCCAAAGAAGTACTAGATTTAGTGGATACTGACTTATGTGGCCCAATTGAAGTGCAAAGCTACCAAGGAGACAGATACATAATGTTGTTTATAGATGACTACTCCATAATGATGACTACCATGTTCTTAAAGAAATAATCTAATGCATTTCAAATGTTTAAGTGGTATTTGGCCAGGGTTGAGAAAGAAACAAGAAAGAGTTTGAAGTGCCTAAGATTAGATAGAGGAGGAGAGTTTACATCAAAAGAATTTGAGACATTTTATAGTGACAAAGGAATTAAAAGACAAACATCAGCACCAAGGATCCCACTTTAGAATGGAATTATAGAAAGAAGGAATAGATCAGTGATAAACTATGCCAGAACCTTAATGATGGAGAAAAATGTTGCTCTAAAGTATTGGAGAGAAGCTGTAAGTATAGTTGTCTACACCCTAAATTGATTTCAAGTCAAGAAAGGTACAAATGGAACATCTTTTGAATTATGGTATGGTCACTCACCCAATGTAAAACATTTCAAAATATTTGGTTGTAAATTTTATATTCTTAAAGATTCTAGAAATGACAAGTTCGATGCAAAGAGTGATGAAGGCATATTCCTTGGATACTCCACTAGAAGTAAAACATATAAGTGTTTGAAGACTAACACTAACAAGATTGTGGAGAGTGCAAATGTAAATTTTGATGAGCATGCAAAAGTGCAAGTAGATAATATTTTGCAACCAAAAGAATACAAATCTTTTTTATACTTCTTTGGAGGAATGTCTACTAAAGATGAAGCTACCAATCAAGTTGGGAATCAACAACAAATTTCAATATCGGCCGAATCACAATCATTAAATGCCAAGCTACATTTAGAAGCCAAGTTGTAGAATGAACATAATGCACATTCTAATTTTGAAATTAGTACACATGAAAGAGATGATGAAATATTAGATAGAGATGTGCACAGTGACTCTAAAACTAAAAGATCCAACATAGAAAGAAAGACAAAACCAAGACTATCCAAGTATGTGAGAAGACATCACCCTACTAAACAAATCATTGGAGACAAGGAAGCTAGACTAGTGACAAGGAACATACTAAGGAGTGAATCATATCTGTTGAGCAAGATTGAACCCAAAATAGTGAAAGATGAACTACAAGATGATAATTTATACAAAGCTATGGAAGAAGAGATAGATTAGATAAAGAAGAATAAAAACTAGACTTTAGTTCCAACACCAGCTGATAAAGATGTGATTGGTACCAAATGGGTATTTAGAAACAAGCTAGATGAGAATGGCGAGATCACAAGAAATAAGGCTAGACTAGTCTGCAAAGGTTATGCACAAGAAGAAGGACTAGACTATGGGGAAACATGTGCCCCTGTTGGAAGGATGAAAAGAGTGAGAAAAATACTTGCATATGCTACCTACAAAGGTTTCAAAGTCTACCAAATGGATGTAAAGTTTTATTTTTTGAATTGTATACTAGAAGAGGAAGTCTGCATTGAACAACTAGAGGAATTTGTTGATGACAATAACAAGGATATGGTTTGCAAACTGCATAAAGCACTCTATGGTTTTAAGCAAGCACTTAGAGCATGGTATGAGAGACTAGACAAATAGCTTGTAAATATTAGATTTGAGAGAATAGATGACAACAACAACCTATACATTAAGGCAAGAAAAGGTAAAGATATTTTGATATCTGAAATCTTTGTTGATGACATAATATTTAGATGAAAAGATGTCTTATGCAAAGATTTTGTTGATAAAATGAAACATGAGTTTGAGATGTCAATGTTTGGAGAAATCAAATTCTTTTTTGGATTGCAAGTACATCAACTAAAGCATGGCATATTTTTTGACTCAATCAAAATAAATCAAGGAGATACTCAACACATTTGGTTTAGAAGATTCAAAACTAGCTAGTATGCCACTAGTAATAGGACATAAGTTATCCAAGAATGATGAATCAGCTAAAGTAAATAAGATAATATATAGATCAATGATTGAAAAGTTACAGTATGTTATGCACAGTAGACTAGACATTGCATTAGTTGTTGGAATAGTGGTAAGATTTTTTGCAAACCCAAGAGAAAATCATCTGATGGTAGTAAAAAGAATATTGAGGTACCTAAATTGAACATATGACTTTGGATTATATTGTAAAAAAAGTGAAAAGTTTGAGTTGAAGGCCTACACTAATGTAGATTGGAGAGGTAATATTGAGGATAGAAAAAATACTAGTGGAGGAGCACTTTCATTACGTAAACGACTGGTTACTTGGACCCAAAAAAAGCAAAGTTTCACCTCACAGTCCATAGCAAAAGCTGAATATGTTGCTACTACTATCAACTGCACCAATATTTTATGGATCAAGCATCTATTGCAAGGTATGAAGGAAGAAGTTATTGAACCAATGATACTCTATTGTCATAACCCAAGTGCCATCAACATATCAAAGAATCTTGTGATGCATGCCAAAACAAAGCACATTGCAATTAAGTATCACTATGTAATAGAATTGGTGGAAGACAGGCAAGTAAGGATGGAATATGTCGGCTCAAAGGAACAAATTGCTGACATCTTCACAAAAGCACTACCTAAAGATGCATTTGAGTATCTTAGAGGTAAGTTAGGGGTGATACCCCTATCTAAGGTTGTTTGAATAATATCAAGATTACCCTACGTCAAATGAGTTGAATGATAAAATATTATAAATTGATGCATAGGATACTTACTTTAGGATTTTGCCTAAAGTAATCAAAGTGCTAAAGTTCCAAATCAGTCACAAGCAAGGTGATAGAGAGAGAAATTGAAGTTTCTAAAGATGTTATTCTTATATGTTAAAATGTTGAGATAATATGTCTTTGGCATTGTTGTCAAAGAGGGAGAAATAGCAGAAACTAATCAAATCTACAAAATCAAATGGACCAAGGGAGAAGTAGCTGATACTAGAATAGAAGAAAATAATCAATTAATACATAGGGAGAAATGGCATGAAACATTTAAAGAAAAAAAAATGTAAGAGGGAGAAATATTAGTTAAGAAGAGAAAAATTGATCAAAGTAGTAAGCTACAAGAAAAGAGGGAGTCATACAGGAACTGATCGGATATGCAGAAGGAGAAGAAATAGTAAAAAGAAAACAACAACTGAGAGGGAGATGTGAAAGCTGATGAAAATAAAAATGGCAACAAAATTTATTTTTGGCATTTTTTTTACAATTTTAACCTAGTTAGCATTTTTGATAACTTGGTTGATCAGTTTGGTTTTCCATCAACGCCAAAGAGGGAGATTGTTGGAAATTAGATTTAAAAGATCATTGATTATTTGCAAAGAGGGAGATTGTTGATAAAGAATGTTTTCAATCATTGTTTTCTCATTGATGTTAAACCTACTATTTTCTAGAATGACAATTTCTTATAAGATCCAAGTACTATCACTTAGTTAATTGATGAAGAGGATTTAATCAACAAGATGTAACAAAAGTACCTAGGGGAAAGGTTGAGTTATGGTTTTGTAATGAAGTAAAAGGATTAGTTAAGACAATGGTAAAATTATATATTGATAATATACTTGAAGATAGAAAGGTTGGCCACACTTAGAAACTTTAGAAGTATAAGTTGTAACAAGGCTATCTACAAAGCTTGACTAGGTTCATTAGTGAGTGTCGAGCAAGTTAGTTCATGCCGACAAAATTTTTTGTTAGTGCTAAGAAATGTAATATCTAGTGTTTTTCGAGTGATAAAAAAAGATCTAAGCAAGTAATAAGTGTCAAGCATAAAAAAAATTTAGTGGATCCTAAGTGAATCCACATTAGGTGCCAAGCATCAATAAAATGTAGTTGGTGCTGAGCAACATAGTATGTGCCAAGCACCAGAATTTCAATAGTGCTAAGCTACTGCATTATGTGAAAATTCAAAGATTTGATAGATCTAAGATGACAATTTTGTTACCTTGAATTTTGTGAACCAGATGGAGGATAAGGATGATGAGCTAGAGGCATAGAATTTTAGGTAAACCATTTTTGGGCAAATTCAAGAAGATTCTTCATGGTGTTTCTAGAAGGAACAAGATATGGGTTAGATTCATTAAATCCTACCCAATCCATTTGAATTGAAATTAAAAGTGGGAAGATTCAAGAGGATTCCATACTTCTATTTAAGGGGTTGTAGGCTAAGAAGCTAGAGTGGCTAGGTCAAATTTGTTGAAGGGTGTCAAGGAGAAGGCATCAAGAAGAAGGAAGAATAGAGCACAAAGAATCTACTTTGATAAGTGGCCATATAGGAGATTGCACTGGTACATTGAGCATGGAGACTCAATGAGACAAAGCTTGAAAGGAGAACAAGCTATTAGAGCTACAGAGGTTGAAAACTAGGCAAATTGTGAAAGCTAAACTGAGATCTAAAATTTGCAAGTTAAGTTGTGAGTTGTATCAGATCAAAAGCCCTTGTTGTTACTCTCTAAAAATTGTGTTAGCTAGCATAAAATCCTATGGACTTAGGTTGGTTTAACAACCATTTGTGAATCATTTAACAGGGTGGCATTCCAAGTGAATGTTCTAAAGTCCTCTAATGAGGCCTACTTCTAATAGGCTAGTTAAATCCTTTAACTAGGTCACATTTAATGGTGTGTTGTAGCCTTTAACAGGGTAGGCCTTTCATAGGGAATCACTTCAAAAGAGTAAGAATTGAGTAGTATGTTACTTGTGTTTTTTTCCAAATTGGGTTTCCACATTAACCGCTTTGTTATGTGTTGATCTTTCACGTCTTATTCTTGCATGTTGATTTTATAGTAACTTGCTAAATAGGAAAGTTTAAACTTGGATACATGAATATTTTAATGGGCTCACTTTAATTGATGTAAAAGTTTTATTAGGACATTTGGACCTTGAATAACCGATTCACCCCCCTCTCAGTTATTCTAAAGCAATTCTAACATCCATACTATACAGACAATGCTGACTAGGGAGGTACAAATAGTTGATGTTTCACTAACTGGGCTAAGGAATTGGTGTCGTGAATGGCAATACACATGGATACTAATGTGGCCTACTAACATGGATCAATGAGCTATGAGTGTCAGTTTTCTAGTGTGGTGCTATTTGTGTCGCATCACATGGAGTCACATGGATGTACCACATGGAGCTACATGGTGGAGGAGGTAGGTGTAACCATCAAAGTAGAGGAGGAGCTAAAGTAGTGGTGGAAAGGGATTGACATTAGTTGTCATCAATGTTTGGTTCAATAGTGTGAGGGGTTTCACCATAATGTGGGTGTACGACTTTAGTCCCACACTCACAAAATGTGAATTGCTAGGGGTTTATAAAAATAAAGACCTACAGATAGTGAATTGGCTTGAGGTCATGAGTTATTTCATCAGTTTGATATGTAGTCCACTATGTGACTTGGATGTTTCTAGTTATGATGAAGTTTGCTGATTGTGTTGAAGTCCTATCTTACTATGGAATATTTTGTGGGAACAAGGATTTGACCACCTAGTTTTTTTGCAATAAATGCTCCTCTAAAGGCCTAGTAGGGAAAAAAATTTCAAGAAAAATAAATAGATCCAAAAAAATATCAGAGATGCGAATATAAAAAATGTAGATATGAAAAAAATTGCACAGATCTAAAAGATCATACCACTTCCACATATTGGGCCTTCGGGTTCCAGTTTGCAAAAATAATTTGCCTCAAATTTTACTATAGCCTAGAGTAGGAAATTTATAGTCAAAATTCACCGAATCAATGCTTCAGACATAATGGTGAGGTTTGGTTTGGCTCTAGATGCTCCCAATAACTGCAGATACTTTGGATCTAAATCATGGTCCTTTGAGAGGTGAAGAAAAAATGGTCTCCAATGGCTATGTGAAGAGAAGCTCCCTCAGCTTTGATACCATGTAAGAATTTTCCTTAGGGAAAAGTAATACCAAGATCAAGAAGCTCAAACACTAGTGCAATATGGACCAAAAAAGGATGATCAAAATAACAATAACGAGAATATCATTTCTACATACACACTAGAAGTGTTTGTATATAAAGGCATCTAGAATGAATAGGAGTTAGGAAAATGATAAGCCTCACAACTAAGCACATGTCCACTAAAAGTGGATTATCCTCCATTGAGCATAGAAGTTAGTGTGATGATGAGAGGATAAGCTTAACATAGGTGTATCTTGTAAAGAGATGTTGTAGACACCATGTGCTTTAATTACAGTGTGAACAACTTTGTTGTCAACATGACAACTCAGATGATTATGTAAACTCTTGTGTTGTCACCAAGACAAATCATATGACTACACATACTCCTAGGTGTCTATATGATAAATAATAAAATAATGCATTTAACCTAAGTAAACTTAAGTAAAGTCTAATAATAATTAATTATTTACACTAACACTTATGCCTCCTTAAATAGGGCATTTTGATCTTTTTCCAATTAAATAATACCATTGAGCTTAGGGTCAGGGAATATTCATCGAATCAAGGTTCCATCTTTTAATTCTCCTTATTCTAGAAAGTTTTGACCAAATTGTTTCTTTTGATCTCTTTGACAAAATCTCGTCATCAATTAAATATGTAATCTCACCAATCCTTATCTTCCATGAACTATGACTAATTAAAAATTCAAATTGTGCTACCCTCAAATTCAAATCTTTCTCAAACTATAACATTTTTTGCTAATAGATAATCAATATGTTCCTTTTCTTAGTCATTATTGTGTAGCTCAATAGAAACACTATACTTTTTCACTTGGTATCAACATGTTTTCTTGACCCTCACTACACTTGGTAACTACAACACTTCTTCATACATTTTCTTAGCAATAACTGACACTAGTCTTCAAATTTTTTCTCACCTTCTACATAAGTTCATTAATCTTCTACTTAAGGTCCTTCATTGACCCTATAATGTTAATACTTGTTCAAGCTTATCCTTTTAACTTTTTTCAATTATAAGTTTCATCTAACTATCCTCTTCACTTCATGTATTGATTAAAATACATATTATCTTTTCAAGGACTAAATTATGGAGTGCCCACTTTATTTCTATGATACTTAACATGTTTCAACTCAACCTTTAACTAAGTCATCTTATTATATCCTTTTTAAAATTCTCTTCATCAATAAAATGATATGGTACTCTATACTATTAGTAAAATGTCTCTCTAGTGGGTTCAACACCATGTCTTACAAATACATTTGACATCAATGACAATACAACAATTTCTCTAATTGTTGTTTCCAAAAATATCTCCAAAATGAAGCTTCACAAAACATGTATTTTTAAAGATTATTAGGATTAGATAGAGAAATATAGAATCATGAAAGAAAGAGTTAAAATTTCTTCTCATACAAGTGTCATCTCAAAGCCAAGAGATAACATTAGTTAGTAGAAATTAATCCATCCTCTAACGTTGTCATCCTCCAATCCATTATTTGATATATCATCATCTTCAGTGAAAGGAACATTTCCTTCATCATATTATTCTTTTATATTTCCTTTAATAACATCATGAGGTCTAGTTCTATAAATCCACATTGTATGACACTTTGTATTCTAGTAAACACATTTTTTTATTTCTTAAATTTTTGTTTGACCATTTTAAAGAAGTTTTAGAGTATAATGCTTTGTTTATTTGATGATCTTCTTCCACAACAATGTTTGTCCTCTTTCCCTCTACTAGAAAGGATGCAATCATACCCTCTATAGTAAAAAAATTATTTGACTAAGTGTAAAGACAATAGTACTATATTTAGAAGATAATCTATTTAAAATAATGGTATGAGCATCATCTTCAATAATAGGGGACTTAAATTCTACAAGTTGCCTAATGTGAGAACTTAGGCTACTTATATATTTTGATAATTAAAATACATTTTTTGATTTTCAATCTTTAAAAAAAAAGTCTTGGGGAAAAACTTTGCATTGATGACTTTTCTTCCAAATAATTTCTAAGATTTTCCCATATGTGTAGAAAAGATTCATCTAAGTCTACATGATGAAGTTCTAAAATTAAAAAAGAAATACTAATAATAGTCTAGCTTTATAATCTCTATTGTTCCACACCAATAATATTGCATCATCTATAAGTAATTTATCTTTTCCAATTATTATTCACCATAAAATTTATTTGTTATCTATATTTGAAGTGTAATCATTCATGTACATGAAAATTAAAAATAAAGTATTTATCTAATGGAATCTCCAATGAATAATAATTCTTTCATTTCATAATGATCACAAAGGGGAGAAAATTTGTATCACTTATATTCTATAGAAACTTAGTAAATTCCAAATGATTTCTAATTATTGAGAGTAATAAAAAATGTTGACTTGTTTCCTTCCTTGTCACTTGCATTATATAAAAATTATAAATAATATTACACTTCTCAATATTAGATGAATGGAGAAAATAAAGTAGAGAGCATTAAAATGGTATATATTCAAACTTGCATTAAAGTGTCTTCACATCCCCATAATAGACACTAAGAGAAGTAGTTTGGTAGGAAACTGAATACACAAAGACCACTTCATAGCAATATTTTTCTCCTTTGATTAATTCTTGTACTTGGACTAGTTTCTTTAGCTACCAGTTATACTTGACAAATATAATGACTCTATTCACATGACATAAGAAAATAAAGCTATACTACAAATAGGATCTCCAAATCATAAGACAATGAGTATAACTTCTCTACCAGCTGTAGAAGACTCTTGAAAGAGAATCACTCCTATCTTAGATGTGTTATTGTATTAGAATATTAAACTCATTACCACAATTAGGGGTAATAAGAATCAAATTTTGTTCTCATAAAGGAAGGCAATAATGACCCAAATATACATACTCTAAGTAGAATCAACTTTGTTTCTCCTCCTATGTTTCTACTCATTTACCATCCCACTTTAGAACTAGATATTAACTATCATTTCATATCTTTTATCAATGTTATGAAAATATTGTTAGCACTATAGAGCTCAAACTAATAAGACACTTTCTTCTTAGGATTGCACATTCAAATAGCCAACAAAAAATACATACATTACATATTTAGAAGAAATGTGAGACAAGATAGAAACACCTATTGCATAGCCATTCAGATACATCCTTTAATGTGGTTATAATACCAAGATGATAAACATAGAAGAGCTAGAGATTTCAATATTTAATGATGCTATTGATCAATAAATATACTCTTATATAGCAAAAAGTATGTTGGAAATATAAGGTAGGCTAGTTTACTAAGAGGGGAAGGGTGAATCAGAAACCAATAAAATTTTAACTCACTTCACCAATTAATCCTTCATATATTATTCTAATCTAACTATATGAATGAAAGAATGAAAGCAATAAAACATTTGTAAAACTTTAACCCAAGATATTGTGACCCAAAAACCTTCCAAATAGAAAGTAAAATTGGGGTGGGGATGATACCCACAAGATTTAGTACTGTAGTGTAAAGTTGACCTATTAAGGCTTAAAATTGACCACTTCTAGTGATCTACCCTATTACAAATAATAAGGAGTGTTAGGTCCACCTTGTTAAAGGAGTTACAAACATATAGTGAAGTATGCACTCTATTAGGAGATTCAAAAAAAGACTATTAAGTCCACCCAATTAAAGGATTTGACTAACGCACTTATTAGAATGAATCAATAGCTGATCTCTAATCTACAACTATGATTTGCTAAATGAGATTCCTTGAATTGCAATGATCACCTGACTATGAAAAATAAGTCTATGATGTACCATAAATTGCTTGTATCCTTCTTTAATTTGCACTCATCTGCTTCTTATTCTTAACATACATTCTTCCAAAATTACATCTTGTATAAGATACAATGCATTACATATATATCAATCTAATTAATTACCTTATGGAGTTGGCTACAATACCAAATTCATCATAATTCATAAAGTCATCCCATTGCTCTAACTCTATTTTTGAAGACAACTTAGTGATTTTTTGACACTTAGCAAACACTATCAGAACTTGACAAACTTTGGCACTTGGTTAAACTTTAAGCTTAGTCAATACTGATCACTTTGAGTAGCTAGAACTTTGTTAGCTCTATATAACAAGGTGAACAGTAAGAAACTCAAGAGATATTGAATCACTCAGTTGACACTACAAGAATCAGTCAACACTAGATTCCCTTCATTAATACTATGAGCTTGGTAGAAACTTTTGAACTTGTTTAACACTAAGAACTTCATCACTTCTACTAGAAATCTCAATAGACTCTAGTATTCTTGGGTGATACTGTAAACTATCTTAGATGCTTAGTAGACACTATGAAGCTTTACATGACCTACATTTGACTATTTAGCATGGTAAGAACTAAAATGCTTGGTTAATACTACTAGATGAATGATAGGCTTGATAGTAACTGTAGAGCTTAGTAACAATAAATCTAATTGACTAATTGTTAAGTCACTAATAGACAAATTGACCTTAATGTCAACAATCTCCCCCTTTGGCATTAGTGACAAAAAACTTATCATACAAAAATTCTAAATTCTCAAAATTACATGTTCAAAAATTCTTTTATCAACATTTAGTGTCTTCAGCATGGTTTTGTTTAATGTCTACTATTGTAGCTCAGTTACCTCTTACTTTATTTTTCTAATTTTCTCAAAAATTCTTTTGTAAACATAGTTTCTGCTAATTTGTACATCTACATATTACTACTCCCCCATACATATATCTCCCCCCATATAGTTATCTAGAGTATAAAAATATTTTCTATACAAATAATATTTTCCCCCTTTTTGATATAAGTGCCAAAGGTATTAAATATTTACAAGTTAATACCAAAATGTGACAAGAAATTAGTATGTACCTTTAGAATGATTTTCACATGTGGGCTTGTCCCAATTCTCTTGCAATAGCTTAGATCCATGCAATGCTATCTGTGCCTCTTCTAAAAATTCCATCATGTAGTTAGCTATGGAGAAGTTATTATCATGGACCATTCTTTTTGCATTGGATCCATGTTTGGAAGAATCATGCCCTAAATTTTTGCAAGTGTTGTCCTAATCCTAGCTTCTTCCCTTAATAATTCTGGTTGTATATTTGTTAAGTATCTGATCTTTGTAAAATGTGCAAAGATACAACTAGGATAAAGTAATAGCTAATGTGAACTTGCTTTTATATCCTCATCTATCTTGGATAATTTATCCTTGATCCTTAGTAAAGATAGATGTGTCGCTCAACTTGACAAATAAAGAAACAACATTTTTTATAGATGTTTCTAGTGTAGCAAGAATAGTAGATAATTCTACTTGATCAATAGTAATCTACTATGCTACTTGCTCCAAAACTTTATTTTCATATTTTCTCTATGCTCTCTATAACAATTTTTCTTGTCCATTTAGTTCTTCATTGTACTTGTGGACAATATTAGCTAACTAATCCAAAATAGGGTGGTTCACATCAACCTCATTATTTAGATCATCAAAAAATATGCTATTGATATCCTCAAGGATTTGGTTTTCATTTTTACTCTCTTCTCTAAGCTTTTTTTGCTTAGCCCTCTTCTTCCAAAGTTCTCCAATGGTATCCATCCCTTAAGGAGTGAGGTTAGAGGTATCCCAATTTGGAATAAGAATGTCCTCATCTAAATCAATTTCTTCCTGTTTACCCTTATCCTTAGAAGCAATTTATAAAATAATTTATTTTCCCTTATTCAGAACTTCAATGCTCAGTTGAGACTGGGTCTCAACTTTCATTGCACTTTCCATGGTGGAAACAATAGTTCAAAAAGTAGGAATAGCACCAAATGTACTAACAATAGAAATAAAATTAACAATAGGAATAAATTATCGTTTCTCAATCAAGCCTAATGCTAGGAAGGCTTGCTACTCCTCAGATGAAGTGCTAGGAACTTCAGTCATTGAAATACCTAGTATAGTAATTCCAAAGATTGGTTGTGTGCTTGGTGTTGCTGATTTGACCTCGACAAACTTGATAGAAACCTTCTCTAATCCTAATTGCACAAAGCCTTTGCTCAAAGAATTAGGAAACAAAGTCATAACTTCTTCTATAGTCTTCTCTACATTAGATTCCTCAATACTCTAAATTTTTGGAAGGCTTGCTCCAGTGGTTTCTTATTTTGTTTACTCATCATCAAGATCTACATTACCTATTTCATCATCTCTAATTTCTACTTCCTCTTCCACATCATCTTTGTTAGCATCTATCTTATCTGCATGCACAAAAAAATTACTAGGCTTGTGGAACCCATAGATGTTTTCCCATGTGGTAGTATTAGACTTCACCACAGATTCTATGTAGTTTAGCATTATTAAACTTGTATTGAATTTATGTGTAAGCTTATTCTCATTTACTTTGGATGATTCATTCGCCTCTTTTTCATTGAGACTCAACATTAGCTATCTCAAGGTTCATTTGCTAATGTCCTTAGAGACTTTCAATGAATTATCCCATTGAGGTTTGAATGCTTTCAAAATTACATCAGGAAGTTGTTATGTTAATTCATTAGGTGAGCACTTTTAGTTACCCAATTTTTCCACAAGGGCATCCTCAATTTTCTTTTTCTCATCTTGGCTCATAGTCTCATATTTGAGAGATTTAAAACATGTCATGCATGTTCCTTGTTTCAAAATTTTCATTTTTTCTTGATGGGTAGGGGTAGACCTATGAAATATAATCTATTCAGCTTCATCCTCTTCACCCAACTTCAGTTTCCTCTTGGATTTGGTGGATCTTCTTGGGAATATAATAAGGGAATACTTTGTAGGTTTTGCTATTATCACCATCCATTTCTTCTTGGGACATTCCTCTTCCTCAAGTTATGCTTCATCCATATTCTCCTCTTCATCTTCATCCTCAAATAATTCATCTCCCTTACCTTTAGTAAGCATGAGAGGAGAGTTTTATTTCTTATTTTTCATCATTATTTTCTCTATCTGTTTTCTACCTTTGTTCACTACTTTGGGCAGCTTAATCTCAAGCTCAATTTTAGCCTTAGCCTCCTCATATGTTTGAAAATACATTTTCTTAGGATAAATAGGTTCAATTAATAGAGCCTTAATGATATCCTTGGTGTCATCAATATTAACTTCACATTCTAGAGGTTTAACCCATCCCACCCTAGGCCTGACTACTTGGATGTAAGCCTTGTCATAGTCAACCAAAAAACATATATCCTAATCATAATCTTCTACTAGTTTCCTTAGTATCCTTTATCTTCTTTGAATTTTCTCATTGAATGTCTCAAAATAATTATCCATAGTAATCTCAATTATAAATTCATTGATTTGATACAATATTGGAGTATCTTTCTTCCATACTACAATTTCTTTATGAGGGAAAAACTTTTGAACATAGAAGAATAAACATGTCAAAAGAGAGCCAAACATACATGGATCGTTCTTGGAGACTTAGATACTCTCCATGTTCTTGCTTAATTGATTTAGCAGTAGCTCAATAGGGTTGAAGGATAAATTATTCTTTATCACCTTGTATGCCAGGTCAACTACTTCACATGATATGATGTTCAATTGACTTGAGCTATAGATTTTGTGATCTATCACATGGATGCAAAAATCTAATTCCATGTTAGTTACACCACTTAGTTGCATGCCTCTTCTATCCCATTTAGAAAGATTTTTCTTTGCCAATTCAACCCAAGCTAGGCTTTTTGTGGTCATTTCCTTGTTTAACATGGACAATCTAGTAATCATAAATATCAGCTTCTTTGTTATCAAAATAGGATGATCCAACCATAACTGTATGTTATGAGCATGACTCAAGATGAATCTGATCCACTTCACTTGAAAGTCCCTTGGCATATGTAAAATATGTGTCAAATTTTTTTTCTCCAAATGCTTTTTCTCAAGTTTCAAAATACCATCCACACATACTTTTTTGTATGCCTCATTCATCTATAGGATTCTAAGCTTCTGAATTGAATAATGATAAACTGATCAAATTTGTGTACCTTAGGTGGAATCTAGGACTACGCTCTAGTAGGGTCAAGACCATCTGCAACTACTCCACTCAATTTGCACATGGGAGCCTTACAATCAACTCCACGAATCAACATCTCATAACCTTTCTTAATCTTGCCGCTAGAAGATGCCAATGCTTGATAGGGTTTCAAGCATGGGAGAAATCTTTTACAAAAACTTATTAAATTGCTTAGGGGCTTTAAATTATCTCTTTTCTCTATGCTCTAAAAATTCATGGAAAAATAGTACATTCGATGTCCTCCTTTAAACAATTTATTGTCTTATTGATTGCCATTAATGCTTCGTACACATACTCACTTGGTGACTGGATGTCCTCCACTCAGTTTGGTCTTTAACACTTAGAAGACACCTTCAACTCAACAAGGTTACTACTACTTAGTTTGAACTTGGTACTTAGTAGAGTTGCCAACTTGGTATCTACATCCAAAAAATATATAAACCCTAACCTTTCTTAGTAGGGTTTTGAACTTCCATCACTACTCAATCATCCTCATGCATCTTAAATGTTGATATGGATCTTTTTTCTTGCTAGCTACAACTAATGTTAGATGACTTCTTCTAAATCATGGTTCTAGTGATCTCCATAGAGAACTAAGTTGAAATGGTTGAGTCACCCAACTCATTAACTTGGGTGTCAAAAACTTCATCACTTTGGCTTGCATTCTCTAGAGGTTTTAGCACCCATTTTTTCCTCATTTTTTTTCTAATGTTGTCATCTTTAGCTTTCTTTTAATCTTTTACTCTTCCTCTCTTTATACAATTCTTGGAAAGATGTCCAAGTTTTGTACAAATAAAGCATCTCTTTCTAGTGTCTCTTTTCCTTATGTGATGTTTTATGTGCAATTTTCTCCAATGTGCTCAAATTCACCATAGTAGTGGCATCTACACTATGTGTTGTAATCCTAACCAAATATTTCTTTCACAATTTTCTCTATTGGGTTCCACTTCTTGGTTTTGTACTTTGAAGATTTGTTCATTATTTCTTGAAGTTGTGACACTTTCCTTCAAACTTAGGTTTCTATGTGCATTCACTTTCTCTATGTCCATGCTTATTATAGTTGTAACACTTTCCATATAATTTTTCTTTTCCATTTCTCCAACACTTATTTGATGTATGACCTATCTTATCATAATGATTGCAAGTAGGTCTTTTATTTTTTTAAGTTCCTTGCTAAGATGATTCACCTTCTTCTATATATCCTAATCAAGCTTTTCCTCTGTGTCTAAATTGATTTTTCTTATTCAATTGATTCATTCTTTCTTGAGATTTCACAATTCTCTCATTGTTTTTCTTTTCCACAGTGAGATTATTCTATAGTCTTTCATTCTCTATCCTCAGATTAATAAGCTCTTGATTTGAATCATTGATTTGATCAATAAAGTCTACTTACTAAAGTGATAGTTTTTCAATTTTATTGTCCTTCTCTTCTACTCTTCTTTGGCTTTGTTCTTTTTTTTCATGACTTCACACAATCTAACTGATTGAATTTCTTATTCTCTTTTTAGCTTTCTTACTTCTTCTTGAGGAATGAGATTCTTTGCAAGTAGGGCTTTGATTATTGCATAAACTTCATCTAAATTTCTTTCTGGGCATAACTCTTCCATTCAATGTAGAAAGTGCTCCACATTTGTGCTATAAGATATTTCCTTCCTTGCAACGAATGAGAGGGCTGCTCCTTTTCTTTCTTGTGTTGACCAATTGATGGCCAATTCTAATCCAAATTTTCATTCTCAATAGCCTTTTCTCACCTATATACCTCCATTTCCTTTGATCTTTTCTCAAGCTATTAAACTTTTGATGTGAGAACTAAATAGCTTTGATAAAAATTGTTGGAAATACAAGGTAGGCTAGGTTACTAAGAGGAGATGGGTGAATCCAAGAACCACTAAAACTTTCTCTCACTTTACCAATTAATCCTTCATATATTATTCTGATCTAAATACATGCATGAAAGAATGAAATAAATAAAACATTCAGAACACTTTAACACAAGATATGGTGACCTAAAAACCTTCCAAATAGAAAGTAAAATTTGGGTGGGCATGGTACCCACAAGATTTAGTGCTACAGCATAAACTTGGCTTATTAAGGCTTATAATTAACCACTTCTAGTAATCTACCCTGTTAGGAGCAATAATAACTATTAGGTCCACCTTGTTAAAGGATTTACATACATACAGTGAAGTATTCACTCTATTAGGAGATTTAGAAAAAGACTCTAAAGTCCACCCAATTAAAGGATTTGACTAATGCATCTATTATAATGAATTAGTGCCCGATCTTTGATTCGTAACTATGATTTGCTGAATGAGATTCCTTGAATTAAAATGATCACCTGACTATGATAGATAAGTCTCTATTGTACCATATACTACATGTAGCCTCCTTCAAATTGTACTCATCTTCTTCTTAATCTTCCCATACATTCTTAGAAAAATTATACCTTGGATATGATATAATACATTACATGTACATCAATCTAATTAATTACCTTCTTTAGTCAACTACAATGCCAAATTCATCATAATTCACAAAGTTGGCCCATTTTTGTAAATTGGGTCTTGAAGATAACTCAATGATGTTGTAACACTCAAAAAACACTATCAACACTCAAAAAACTCTGGCACTCGATTAAATTTGAAGCTTGGTCCATACTAATCACTTCGAGTAGCTAGAAATTGGTCAACTTTGTATGACTTGGTGAACACTAATAAATTTGGTAGATATTGAATCACTTGGTCGATAGTGCATGACTTAGTCAAAACTCAATTCTCTAATTTTTTAACACTATAAGCTTGGTAGACACTATAGAACTTGGTTAACACTATAGAGCTTTGTTAACACCAATATCTTCATCACTTCTGCTAGAAAGCTTAGTAGACTCTACTATGCTTGGGCAATACTATAAACTATCTCAGATGCATGGTAGACATAATGAAGCCCGACATGAGCTACATTTTGGCTATTTGATGTAGGAGCATCTAGTGGTGCAAGTGCAATCCTCTATCACCCAAAAATATGCTTAGTGTTAGTTTCTATTTACTTTTTAAAAAAAAATTGGATACCCATTTGGGTCAAATATAGATTCCAACTCTCATAGTTCCACTATTGGTTTTCTAGGTTAGTGTTTTTTGATCACCTTGGGATATGTGCCAATGTATAAAATAGGTTATTTTGTAATTGAGCCATAATTATGATGACTTAGAGTGTAATTTGGAGGGATGATTATAAAGAATCAGGTCAAAAGGCTTTATAGTTTGAAAGCTATTATAGTTAAGTTGCCTGGAGACCACCTAAGAGTGCTTCAAAGTCAGATTTGAGGCACTAAATGGCCACATATAGGCCCAAAAAATGGGGTACCATCAAAGCTTATCCTCAAGGCTCTAGAGCACTTGAAGAGCTTTCTGAAAATGTAAATGGTTTATCAATAAAAGTCCCTAATCAAAAGTTATACCTCTTGCAAGTTGGACTACCATTTTTGGATTCTTCTAATTTTGCACTAACTTTTGATGTGTTTTCTAGAACCTTCTATTTTATTGGTGGATGCCTAATGGAATATTCTAAAATTTATTCCTAACCCTTAACTTAATTTGGGTTACTTATGGTCATTTTTGGCATTGTAAACACAGTTTTGGTGGAGGCTGGGAGAAGGTACCATGAGGAGTGTTTTCTCTAAAATCAAAAAACATTGTAAGCTCTAGGACATGTCATTGAGTATATTTTCATTGTAATGAATGTAATAGAATATCACTTTTGATAATAATATTCCCATTTTCCTGTTGTTTTTACTTTTGTCTTAGGTTGTGCCCTCATCAAGTGGTATCAGAGCAAGTTTTCCTGTGTGTAGACAGAGTGCCGATTGTGAGGTAGTTTGCACGAGGACTATGTGATTGTGGATTTTAATATAGTGTGAAGATGCCTTCACAAAGGGACTGTGGTGGAAGGGAAAAAAATTTTCCTCCTAAGGATAGAGACCTCCAAAGACAAGTTTAGGTATTGCAAGAGGAGATCAATTGGGGGATGAATATTGCCATAGGCGATGAAAGTGAGGAAAATGAAGAAGAAGGAAATATTGTATAGGAAGGGAAAGGAGATGGAGAAGTCCTAAACTAGGTGGAGGAGAAGTTTTTTAGGGCCATTTCCAAGCTGGGTAAAAGACCTAAAGTTGACATTGACATGTTTTTGAGAAATCTAAACCTAGATGAGTTGATCAATTGGGTCAATGAGCTAGTGGAATATTTTTAGTATGAAGATATCAGGGACCCTAATAGGGTTAATTTTGTGATGGCCAAAATGAAAGTTCATGCCAAAAATCTAGTGGCAAGAGATTTAGTTGGAAAGAAATAGAAGAGGAAAGGAGAAAATCACAATATGGGATCATATGGTGGACAAACTAAAGAAGAAGTTCATTCTTGTTGACTATGAGCTTGATTTGTTCAAGAAGATGCAAGGGTTAGAGCAAGTAGGAAAATCTGTCCCATTATACATAGAGGAGTTTTATTAAGTCCTTATTAGGGTAGATCATGTAGAAGAAAATGAGGAGAAGGTTGTTCATTACCTTAGTGGGTTAAGACCTAGTATTCGGGAGGAGTTAAGTCTATTTAGAATGACTAGCATTGAAGATGCACACTAGTTTTCCTTGAAAGTTGAGGAGAAGTTAAAGAAAAATTTTGATGGAAGGAAAAGAGGGCATAGTCAAGGAGGAAGGGGTAGTGGAAAGTCATTTGGAGGATGAAATGAGAACTAGCAGAAAAATGAAGATGTGGGTACCAACCAAAACTAGAGAAAGGAGGCTTTCAACTGCTCTTGTGATCAAAACTTTGGAGATTAGAGAGGAAGAGCTAGAGGACATGGAAAAGGTTCACAAAGAGGAAGCTTTTGTGGTACCTATTTTCATTTCAATTAAGAAGGTCATCATACCTATGAATGCCCTCAATGCCAAGGAAGAACATATAGTAGAGCTAATGGTCAAGAAAGGGTTGCTCATGTAGATGATGATGCATAGTCATCACATTCAAATGATGCATAAAGAGGAGATGCTATAGTTAATGAAAGCATCTTACTAAGTAGTGCGATTGAACCTGGACAAAAGAAGAGTTTATTTTGTACTAGGTACAAGTGTGATGGTAAATCTTGTGATGTGATTGTTGATGATGGGAGCACTGACAACTTGGTGTTAGAGAAAATAGTCTCAAAGCTAAATCTCAAGATGGAGAAACACCACCATCCCTATTATATTACTTGGGTATAGGATGATCATAAGGTTCTGATTACTGAGAAATCTTTGGTAAAGTTCAAGATTGGGAGTTACTATGACAAGGCTCTCTATGACATCATCCCATTGGATGTCTACCATTTATTGTTGGGAATGTTGTGGAAATTTGATAGGCATGCTATACATGATGGTCATGCAAATATTTACTCTCTAAGAAAGGATGGAGTTCACCACAAATTGAAGCCCTTGATAAACAAGGCTGAAAAGGTATGCAATAGTGCTAGGGTATGTCTTGTTGGTGGAAGAAAATTTCTAGATGGCATGAAACATTAGCACTGTGTTATTATTTAATTCCTAGAAAGAATAAGGAAGGTAGTAGTGAAGTTCCACTTCAAGTTTCAGGTCTATTAAGTAAGTATTGAGATGTCATGTCTGATAATGTTCCATAAGGGTTTCCACCAATAAGGAAAATCAATCATCAAATAGATTTAGTCCTTGGATCTAGTTTTTCTAACAAGGCTTCTCATAATATGACTCCTACTTAGACTAAGGAGCTAAATAGAAAATTTTAGGAGCTATTGAGGAAAGGTTTAATTTGAGAGAGTCTGAGTCCATGTGTAGTACCTCCAATGATGGTACCAAAGAAGAATGGAGAGTGGAGAATGTGTACAGACTCTTAGGCTATGAATAAAATAACCATCAAGTATCAATTTCCTTTGCCAAGGATGGATAATCTTATGAACTACTTGAGTAGAGCTTAGTACTTCACAAAGATAGATCTCAAGAGTGGCTATCACTAGATAGAGATACGAGAGGGAGATGAGCAGAATACTACATTCAAGACTAATAAGGGTCTATATAAATGGTTAGTCATGCCCTTTGGACTAACCAATACACCAAGCACCTTCATACAAGTTATGAATGAGGTACTAACAATTTTTTTGGGAAAATTTGTTACTGTCTATTTGGATGATATTTTGATTTTTAGTAAGTCTTTGGATGAACATTTATTCCTTGTTTGTAGTGTCCTTAAACGGTTTTTTGTTTTTGAAAATGTGGATGAGCCACTATATATATATATGTGTGTGTATATATATATATATATATATATGTATATATATATATATATATATATATATATACATATATATATATATATAATAAAAACTAGTTCAAGAGCTCAACTGGGAAAGAACTAGAAAGAAAACCCAGCATTATCACAATATGTACAAGTGACTAACATTGATATTTACAATCTTAATATATCAATGAACAAAACTATTACAATCAAAATTCAAAAATTTTCTAATTTTACATATTCATCACACAACAAGCATGGAGGACATGAATTTAGCCAAGATTTTCAACAATTTAAATAACATGCCTAAAGTATGGAAAAATAACCCAAAGAAACAGAAACCTCTGTGCTATCTTTCTTCCATATCCTCGCTTGAGGTGCCCACAATAGGAGTGGATGCCAAACTAGGATTTATAGTGAAGCCCCATCCAAAATTTGAACATGTTAAAGGAGCAACCTCCCATCTTGAACTCAAGTCCTCAACAACAACATCTGAAATACTAGTGGAAGATGGTGCACCCCAAACATTTTCTTTGGTGACATCTGAATGAGGGGGCCATGTAATTTCTTGTGGGACATGGTGGACATAACTAGGAGCATTGAAAGCTGAAATCGACTAGACACCTAGTTCACTAATCAACTAAGTTGGGGTAGCCAAAGGTGTCTTCACATGGATGGATTTTTCTTGTGTTTTAGAAATTGGAATACCCAAAATATCAATCAAAGCAGATCCAACTTTCTTCACCTCCTCTATCAGTTGATAACCCAGAGCTCATGCCATGAATTACAAAGTCTTAATTAGGAACCGAGGATTGTGATTTTCAAAGGAATTTTGTAGTGCTTCAAATTTCATCATAGCCTCATGATTCTTTATGAGTATGGTTCTTAAAAGTATTCCACCTACCAAGGCATTTCTAGACCACAGATCATAGTTTTGCATCACCCATTTCAACTTATTTTTAGCCTAGTATTCCAGTTAGATCACCTTGATAGCAATAATTTCCAATATTGACATTGATTGTAAGAGATCAATGACATTAGATAGGAATATGGAAACCAAAGTAGAAGGAAATAACACATTTCTTGTAGATATAGAAAAGAGATCCTCCCCAATTATGGTTTGAATTGCATGATGAATGTTGTAGGAGTGCACAATGAATATATTGTCGAGGACCACATCATCTAGAGGATGAGAAAGTGCATCTTCATCCAATGCCAGTTGAAGCTTGATTCTAAAGTTTTTAGGGAGAATGCTACGATGAAGTTGGTGATAGGAATCACATTTCATGCATGATTCATGTGAGAGTGACTTTTTGGAGGCAATTTAGATGACAACCATAGAAAGCCAGGAAGATGAAGACTTGACAAGAGGTCCATTCATTAAATCAAAGCCCAATTTCAATTTGTGAAGGGAAAAGTACAAAACTGACACCCCCAAAATTGATGAATGAGAAAATTATTTTGCTACCATTTGTATTAAATTTAATCTTACCATGTAAAAAGTACCACACATTCAAAAAGAAGTGAGATCATATTCAAGTGATATCAGCCAACAAGATTCTACTTAGTGAAGAAGATTTACCACAATTTTACCATAATCTCACACATGGGAACATGATTTATAAAGACACCAATTAATGTTTGATACCTAATTGGGATAATGCTCATTGACCATTGAGTGATGTCAAAATACCCATGAGTGCTTGGTTATAACTATGGTCAAGTAGCTCAGCATGAGTCTCTTCCTTCTTAACTCGACAATCACTCAAATATTGATTAGTATACCTATGAGTGCTCATTAATAATTTTGACTGAGTAGCTTGGCATGAGTCTCTTAACTCGACAATCATTAACTAAGTAAGTCGGTGGGCTTCAAGAAACTCAGTCAAAACTAATCCCAAGCTAGCTCAATGACTACAATGTTCATGTAGTAATCTGGCTTGCTTGGCACATATATCATTCTAGCTTTCTCAACACATGCAAATGTTTTGGCTTACTTGGCACGTATGGCATATTGGCTTGGTTGGCAACAATTGTGACTCTGTACATATAGATCACTTGGTACATGTAACATGCTTGACACCTGAAGTCACTAGCTTGCATGACATCAACTATGCTTGCTTGGCATCAATTGTGACTCCGCATATATAGATCACTCGGCACATGTAACACACTCAGCACCTAAAGTCATGTTGGGCGTTCATTTTTCATGAGGTCAACGATAGGAATCCATAGTGTAATTCCTCTCTTGAAAAGAAAATCTTTTTAAGGATCCGCTCCAAGGTTCAGTGTTTGTCTTGCAATGTACCAAAATTTTCTCAGTAGAAGATAAATGTGAATTTTCACAAGGAAGCCTTTGCTGGTTCTAAAAAATCTTTTACCTTGGAATCAAGTAAAATCTATTCGCTGTCTCAAAATATCACACCAAAAGAACAATATTTTTTTGTATTTTCTGTTTTTCAATGAATGCAACTCTAACAATGCAACTACTATGTGGTCCTACTCTAACAGGGGGGTTAGCAAAGAAAATAATGAAACTGAAAGCAAATAACATGAAATAAAATAACTTGAAAGTAAAATTCCTAAACGGACATAAGCTACAGAACACAACACATTGCAAGTTAAACCTTTGAAGAAATCGGTAGGAAACCAATGAAAATAGGAGCAATGCTTCCTAGAATCCACTAATGCAATCGTCGGTGAGAATCTGTAACAAATCGAATGATGTTTCACTCTTCATCAAATCGCAAGGCCACAAAAAGTGTGCTCATGCAAGACAAAAAGCTATGTAGACACAATTGGGTGATCTCATCTCAAGCTCATTACGTCAATGGAATTCATATATCTATAGCGAACACCAGAACTAAAAGATCGCACAACTAGAAACAATGCAATAAACCTTTGGCTCAATCAAAATCTCATGAATAAAATCCATAAAACAATGACACATTCAGGCAAGAATAACTACACTCCAAATGCTAGCACCAAAAGCATAATTTTATTGCATAATAATGGAGGCCCTTTTTACATTTTACAATGGGGTATTTATAAGAAATCGTCTCCTCAATTAGTGTTGAGAGTCAGAGATATCTTAATGCAATAAAATGCTTTTAAAACATTAAAAACAAACTAAATATATACAAACTGATAATCTAACTGGTGCTTAGAGGGACTCCATCCATATTTTATTCATTAATTGGATGCATGAGCCCTTTACATGTCAAAAAAAATGAAAGCATGAGAGAGAAAGTAGGAGGAAGCCATCAGTTGAAGTGGAAGTGCATGGAGACACCAAAATAAGAAGTTGCCCCTTCACTAGGCATGTGTTAGTGTTAAACTTGTCATCAGAATGTGCTCCCAATGCATGGAAAGTGTTGTTTTTGGAATTGGCAGTTAACTGTCGGTGCACCTCTGAATTGCGGAGCTACATGAAAATGCGAAGCTGTGGAGTTGCGGAGCTCAATTCGCCAAAAAATCAAAGTTCTCAATTTTGAAAACAGTTTTTGGGTTTTGCTTAAATGAGGTTTTAGATCACTTTTTGTGTATGCTCCATGCCCTTTTTTGATGATTTACACCCTCTTTATAGCCAATTAATTTCATAAACTTACACTCCCTCTGCTTCTTCAATCAAAAAATCTCAAGGCACCTGCATTGAATCTTGCCCCCAATAGCTGCACAAGACGAGGAACCTGATTTGCTTTATGTGTCAAACCTCTATATCTTTGACCTTTTTCTTCTCTCCACCTGTCGAATCCTTCCCGATGAGAAACCAAGTGATCCAGATTATCCAAGATGATCAAATGTTTGCAACTTTTTCCAAATTTTTTCACAAATTTTCTAGGCATTTTTAAATGACCTTTTTGGAAGTCTTCTGCTCAAAATTTCAAGTCAAAACCTTTTTCAATCCCTAAAATTGGGCAACCAAAGGCTCATTGTTTTAGGGATTGAAATTAGATCTTCAGTTCTTCTTTCCAACGGTGTAGGTAGTTCTGAATTCTGAGGCCCGTGTCAAAAGTTATGATCTCGACAAGTTGAGGATGCAATTTTTTACCTACAAAAGAAGCAAACATAATTCCGTAGAGTTAACAATGCATAGTAAAGATACACTAGCTACTCAAACAAAATTGGAGGTGAATCTTGAAATCTGGCTAAGTCTGAAATCTTGAAGCCCTAAAATTTGGCTAAGTCTGGATTCATGAAGCCCTGAAATTTGGCTAAGTCTAGATTTTTGAAGCCCTGAAATTTCCTAAAATCTTTACCTTATCTCCGGGAGGCCTGAAACCTATCTCAAACAATTTGTCACATATATTAAAATATATCTTAAGTATAAGTTGATGTAAATATATGTCAACTTATACTTAAACGATATATTTTTAACCTCTCTCATTGGCTATTCAAGCAAAATTGAAGGTGAAAAATAGCTTGAAAACCACACAAGGCCCTTGGTCATGCGCGCACGCACATGTACAAAATGCATCATAGCACACACGCGTGACGCGCGAACCCATGATAATGCGCACACATGCAAGGCAAGGCAGCATGCAAGTGCACATGCGCGACTGAGCGACGCATGCGCGAGGTGCGACTAAGCGGCGGCGTAGCGGCGCTCGGCGCTGCGGCGGCACGAGTGTCACGAGTACATGGGCACATGACGCGTGGCGTCGCAAGCACGCGTGGTGTTTATTTATTTTTTAATTTTTTAATTTTTTAATTTTTAATTTTTTTTTGGTTACAATTTTTTATTTTTAAAATTTTTTTTTCAATTTTTTGATTTTTTTTTGTGTTTTTCAATTTTTTGATTTTTTTTTGTGTTTTTCAATTTTTTGATTTTTTTTTGTGATTTTTGGACCCAACTTTCAAACAAAAAAAAAAATTCTTCTCCTGACTCGAATTGTGAGTCTGGGAGTCGAAAAAAGTATGGGGTCCCCATTCCTACTGAGAAATGGGGCATGTGTTGTGGACACCACAACAAGTCATTGGCTTGCTCGACATCAACTGTGACTTGTCACATATAGAGTACTCAGCACATGTAACATGCTCAGCACCTAAAGTCATTGTCTTGCTCAACATCAACTATGACTTGGCACATATAGATCACTCAATACATGTAACACACTTGACACCTAAAGTCATTGGCTTGCTCTGCATTAACTATGACTCAACACATATAGATCACTTAGCACATGTAACACACTTGGCACCTAAAGTCACTCAGCGCCTATAAGAATTTTGGCTTGGCACATACATTGTACTCGTCTTCTATAGGTGAATTGCCATTAGTTGTACACCAAAAAATTGCAAGAAGAAATGTTATCTTGACTCAATATGAAATTCATAACCAAATTTACTAAATAACAACTCAAAATTATATTGACCAATTATAAAATCAAGTCACTATGTGATGATGATAGGATCAAAATATGTACTTAGATATTAATTTCAAATATAAACAACAAAATTACCAATACCATTGGGATGAATACATTGGAGCATAAGAATTGCAAAGAAAGTCCCCCCTAAAAGACTCTATGATCACCTATTTTACAAGTCATCAAGTGCAAGAATATTGTGGGAGTCAAAGTCCACCCTATTTTGAAGCATTAATGCTTTTCCAGAATACTTCTTGACATGAAGATAACAAAAAGAAGATTAATATCATCTTAAATTGTAAAACTAAAACAAGTAATAGAATGAGTACAAAACAAATTCCATTCCCAGCATTAATATAATGACATAATGTACCTTAATGATGTAGGAGCATCATAGGGAAGTCAGAAATAATGTATGTAGAAGCTTCAAGCTTAGATTTGTAGACTTATATCATTCACATAGTTGGGGTTATGGTTGACACATATTGGGAACCTTGTCCTAGGTGTGCATATAATTTGGAGTTATCATTTTGGAGTTAGAACCATTTGGGTGCCTTCTTGTACCATTTTTTTAATCTACAATAATACTTTTGAGATTGTTTCTACAAACTTTAATCCAATGAAGTTAGTGTATTTGTTCTTGCATTTGGATTTGTATGTTAAATGACACATAGATCTATACCTAAGAGCATGTATTCTCATTTTTCTTATGAGATAGTTATGCATTGTAAACTTGGGGCTTATCCTAAGTATTAACATATTTGATTTATTTGCCAAGTTGACTTATGGATTGCGAGTTTATTTAATGAGAGTATTTATTAAGTATAACTTTCTAGGAAAACTTGTGGCTTGGTTTAGTACAAGTAGAGGGTCCTATAAATTCTAGATTCTTTATCCATTAAAGATGGGGAAGATGGAATAGCTAAGAAGAGAAAATTTTGGTAGAGCTAGTAGCTAAGTGTGGGCTTCAAAAATAAGAAGGTTACTTGGTGGATTGCAAGCACAAGTTTATATTCTTCTTGGGGTTTTCTACTAGATTGTGGGCCAGGGCTAGGTAGAGGTTAGGTCTTTCGATGTCTTACACAACTATTATTGTAATTCGTGATGTATTTTTCCATAACTTAGAAGGCATTACAATTGGGAATTTTGAATATAAATATTGTAATTCTATTATGAAAATTGGCATCTAAATCATTTTTATATTGTTTATATTTTTTTGTGTGGTTAGTTTATAGGATCTAGGAGATCTCCTTTGGGGATCCTCTTTCTTTGCATTGCATCAAGTGGTATCAAAATGAAGGTTGGGTTTGGTTGACCTTGTGGAATTTTTGCTTTGGTATTATGAAGATCTTGGAAGATACCTCTAGGAATATTAGAAGATAGGGTGATTGATGATCTTTATAATGTTGTGGAGACTAGGATTTTAGAGAAGATTAGAACACATTTTAGATCTAAGGTGAAGTTGATAAGTAATGAGATCATGAAAGATATTTCTAGTGTACCTAGAAATGTGGCTGCTAAAGTTGGTTACAAGGAAGATATTGGATCTAGTGGTGAAGACCAAGCCACTTGAATGGAGAGACTTGTGAAAGACACATCTGCTCAGTTGGATAGATTTGGATCTTAATTAAAATTGAAGCATAAGATGGATGCTTCCAACTTCTTAGTTCCTTTGAATCCTAAAGACCTAATTGATTGGATTGGTGATTTGGAAGGCTACTTTGAGTTAAATTATATAGGAGATCCACTCAGAGTAAGGTTGGCACTACTTAAGTTGAAAGGGAATGCTTCTCTATGGTGGAAAAAATCACAATGATATAGAGAAAAGGAAGGTGAAATGAAGACCACTAGATGAGATTGATGGTGAGAAAATTGAAGGCTTAGTTTATTCTAGTTGGTTATGAATTTGAATTTTTTAAATGGTTCTAGAAAATTATGTAGAAGGACTTGTCTATGAAAGATTATATTAAGGAGTTTTAAAAATTGACTATTCAGGCTAGGAATAGATAGTTGTCTAAAGAAAAGGTGGCTAGATATATAAATGGTCTAAGATTCAATATCTAAGATTAGATTGGTGTGTTGAATATTGGTTTGGTTGAGGATACTTATTAGTATTCTCTAAGGGTGGAAGAGAAGTTGAAGAGAAGATATATTTAAGGTAGCTTATGAGATAAGGAAAATAAGGAATGTACTCTAATAAGGATAAATAGATTATGGAAGATGAACCAAAACTTGTTGGATAGAGGAAAATAATAGATAGCAGTGGATTTAAGGGTACTTTCTAAAGAGTGGCATAGAAGGACACAAATCTATTGAATATTCATAGAAGGATATCAATAGAAGAACTATAATAGTCAATCAAGAGGTTGACCATTTGATGAATGAACTTGAGAAGGATGTGGATAACTTGCTAAATTAGAGAGTGTTACTTTAAAAGAAGGTGTTGTAACCTTGTCAAATGAAGAATTTATTTAGGATTCATTGTAAGTCTAGAGGTAAATGCTAGAATGTGATTGTGGATAGTGGTTGTATTGATAAACTCTATGCTTAGGAGATGGTTTAGAAACATAGTTTCAAGATAGGAGGACATCCTTTTCCTTATATGATTACATGGTTACAAGAAGAATATGCTTTAGAAGTGAGGGAGTCATGCCTTGTTAATTTCTTGATTGAATAGTGTGTTCATCAAGTGTTGTGTAATATTGTGGACATGAGTAGTTGTCACATAGTCCTTGTAGACCTTGGTAGTATGATAGAGTCATGCATGATTGTGTCAAGGTTATGTTTACTATTGATAAGGATGACATGAAGAATTCCCTAATTTATGCATAGAATGTAGATCTAAATACAAAGAAGCTAAGTTTTGGTAATTAATTTAAGTTGAAGGATTCTTGAAGGGATAGAGATCACCATGAAAACAAAACATGTGGTACATTGAGGAAGGATGTGAGGAAGCAGAGAGAAAAATTGACAATTGTAGGTAAGAAGTTGCATAAGTGGAACAAAGGGAAGAGTGTACAAGTTGATAATGTTGAGGACATTTATGTGAAGTATTGATTCAAGGTTTATGTTTTGAACCCTAAAAGATGTTCTTCTAGCTATTGAGAACATCTTTATTCACACATTGGGTGTTTGATGCAAGATAAGCCATTAATCATGTATGCATGGGCTTCAAACTTAGATTTGTAGAGTTATGGCTCATGTTGTTGGGGTTGTTTTTGAGACATATTGGGCAACTTTTTCCTAAGTGCAAATAGATGTTGGACTTATCATCTTGGAGTCAGAGCCATTTTGGTGACTGCTAGAAGCATGTTCTTGATTTACTAGTAGACTTTTTAGATTGTTTCTACAAGCTTTGATCCAAGGGAGTTGGCATGTGCACTCTTAGATTTTGATAATTGGATTCAATATCAACCTATTTCTAATAGTGCATACTCTTATCTTGTCTTATGAGATAGTTATGCATTGTAAACTTGGGGATTGTCCTATGTATTAATGTATTTAATGTTTGTTTCCAAGCTGACTTATGGTTTGAGGGTTTATTTAATGAGAGTATTTATTTAATGTAACTTGCTAGGACAATTTGTGGCTTGGTTTAGTAGAAGAAAAGGTCCATGTGAATTCTAAGGCCATTATTTATTTAGCATGGAGAAGATTGAGTAGCTGAGAAGAGAGAAGTTTGCTAGAGCTACTAGTTAAGTATGGGCCTGGAAAACCAGAAGGTTTCTTAATGGCTTGCAAGAAAAAGTTCATATTCTTATTGGGTTTTCCTACCAAATTGTGAGTAAAGGCTAGCTAGAGGTTAGATCTTGTGAGGTATTGCAAAATTGTTATTATAATTGGTGATTTATTTTACCATAACCTGTAAGGCCTTATAGTTAGGCATATTGGATTAAATATTATGATTCTTATGAGAATTGACATTGCTGTGGATCTAAATATGTGTTATTATTTATATTCCACTATTGTTATTATGAGAATTGACATTGTTGGGTGCTACAACATCTCTTTTGGGGATTCTCCTGACTTGTACTACATCACAATAAAATGAAAAAATCTCTTGCAATCAATAAGTGTCCCAAGATGCAATTAAATTATGGTCTAAAAATCATAGGGCACAGGGTACATTAGATACATATGAAACCATTGAAGATTTTTTTTACTATTTATTACTATAGCATATAATTATATTTCATCTCTTTAAAATTAATGAATATAAGTGATAATTTAATCATACTCTTATTCTTTAATTTTTTAATTATTATTAATACATCTATAATGTGCATCATCAAAAGATTTGATGGAGGAAAGATCAAAAACCCTCTTTAATAATTTCATTAATGTCATCCTAATACATCATAATTTTGGCATTGATTACTCCTACTTCTAATGTATATTTAAGTAAATAATCTACATGATTAATGTAAGATTCAAACTATCTTCTTTAGACATCAAATATATTATCTATACAATTCAGTTCCACTAACTATTTGAAGAGATTAAATTATTTGTTAGTTTGCAAGTGTATTAGATGAAATATGGCATTTACATTACTTAGTCTAAGAATGTAAAGGAAATATAGAAGACTTTTGGTATGGAAGATTTAGGACTAGTTAGCACACCTATGGTGAAAGGACACAAACCATCTACAACTGATGATTTTGTTGAGGCTAATCAAACATTGTAGAGGTTTATGATTGGAAAATTGCAATATGTAGTTACATAGTAGACCTGATATTGCACTAGTTGTTGGGATTACTGCAAGGTTTTCTACCAACTCTAAGGAGAATCACTTAATGGTTGTCAAGAGGATAATGAGATATCTTAAAGGGACAAAAGATTATGGTCTATACTACCAAAAGAATAAAAAAATTTAATTGAGAGCCTATATATATATGAATTAGCTTGGAAACATTAATGATCGGAAAAGTACAAGTGGTGGAGTATTTTTCTTAGGAAAAAGATGTTAGAATATATAGTCCACTAATATAACTGCGACAAGGGTGGGGGTTGAATCAGTTATCCAACTAATATCAAAATTATCAATGTTAAACAATCTTTAACGATATGAGTAATATAAATTTAAACCACAACAAGATACTCATACACAATAACACCAGATTTGTCAACTAGGGAAACCCTTGATGAGAAGGAAAACTAGGATGGTACCCACAAGATGATGTAATAATATAAATGTTCCTTGTTAGAAGATGGACCCTGTTAGGAGTCTATAAATACATTCAATACATATGAGTCTCTGTTAGTAGAATTTGAATCCCTATTAGGATATTCCAACCTTGTTAGGAGTTGTGGAAGACAATTGGACCCACTACTTGAATAGCTTCAAGGGAAAGACCAATGAACCGATTGTCCAAATGATCTTTGTATTATTCTTTGTAGAATAATAGAATGGTATAGTAATATTTCTTCCTCTTTCTCTGTCCTATCAACCAAACCTCTATTCCTTCTAATCTTGTAACTAGATCATAGATCTCCTATCCAAGAATCCCTTGGATCACTTACTTGCATTCAGTAAGAACTCTTCTCCTTTTCACACTTTGCACTCTGAAGACAATCACAATACATGAATAGACTACTATACAATCAAGGAAACCATATTTCCTTTATACCATATCTTCATAATAACTCCTTGATCCAGCCTTGAGCCAATTTATAAGGCCCCTTCCCTAATACCCTATTATAAATCTTAATAACACAAATATGGTGAGAGCTAGGAAATGTAAGGAGATGAGATGTCATGGTTTTCTCTCTTGGGTATAGAATGTCAATTATATACTATTACCATACACCTTATGATAGAATAATGGTAAGAAGGTTCTGAGATCTAAGTATGCCATGATTGGCATTTTCTTCATCAATAATGAACATGAGATCTTATCGATACTGATATACATTTTAGTCATTGTTGTGCTAAGTATCATATTTAGAATTACATTAGGTTGATAAGCTAAGACCCTATAGAATAAAGGATCAAGGTGTCATAACTTAGAAACTATTTCAATCGCTTCATGATATTTTATGGCCTATTAGGATAATTGAATTAGATGGTTATTATGGAAAGATGAATCAACACCCACCCTTGCTATATTATTAATAGTCATAGACGAAAATTGTTATCAAAATTGGATAAGGGTCTAAATGGTAGAACTTGAGATGATGTAATGTAATGAGATAATTATTGTGCAAGTAGTATTAGGTGGATATGGCGATATTCACAAGGATATATTTTATGGCCTAATAAAATGTAATAGATTTATTATATGATATATTTTAAAACTATGTGACTATGCAAACATCCTTATTACTTGACATGATTGATACACCTTATAATGTATTATCTCAAAATGAAAATAGGATATTTTTAGTAATCAAGCTATATTTAGTTGAATCAAAGAATACTAGTTGTGATACTTACATTTTGGTGATTTTGACCTATGACGTGTATTTGGAACTAATTTTCATGTTGGCTAATTTAACAATATAGATTCAAAATGCTATCACTATGATAGGAAATGGATTATAACATGGTTGAGAATTTTAGTTGAATAATTGGATTAGATATTAATTTTGATATGTAGATTTTTATATTTAAATGTTTTAAATGCTTTATATGAAAATGATTATAAAATAAAAATTGATTATGATGTTAAGGTGAGTTATTTAGTATGAAATTCTCATGCACCTATATAAATGCATTTTATATAATTTTTCATTGGGATACTAATGTTTGATTTTAGTGTGCAAGCAATTGAACCATGGAGTTTAATCAGGGAAACTTGTTCTAAACTTATGTGGATACAGTATAGCCAAGGTGAATCTTTTGAAGATTCAAAAGCCTTGTTGTGATGTGTTTATTTTGTAAATATAAGCTTGCATATGTGTGGTAAATTTATTTTAATAAATACATTAGGGACATGTCATGGTGATGTGAAATGTCTTTTAAAAGTGTCACTTGACACTTGCAATTGTTTGTATGTTAATGACATGTCACCTAGGGTTTTGGTCATGGTTACACTTAACCATAAATTAATTACCTTTCATAAGATTAAGTAAATCCACTTGGAGAATGGATAGAATTGGTCACCATCAAGGTAAATTCAAATTCAAGCTTGAAAAGGATTTTTATGGGTAAATAAGTGGTTCCAAAGTGCCATTTTTATGAAAATAAGCCACTCATATGTTAGAATAACATGTTAGGAACCTAAATTTGACTATTTTAGTGCTTAGATAGCCTAGGGGGGCCCCTTAACCAATACATTCTTCCACCAATTCGAAAATTGAGTTGTCCCATGAGTTCATCCCCATCTTTCCACTTAGTCAAAAGTAGAAAATTCTATAGGGACAAAGTTGTAAAAGATAGTGGCTTGATGTTTTTTCCAAAAAGAGTCAATGGGAGAGTCTTTTTAGAGGATTTGTAGAAAACTAGTGGAGTGTTCACCCGACCTCTCTAGGTTTAGAGACAATTAGGGTATGGAAGGAGGAAGGACTAAGGAGAAGGGATCTCTGCAAAAAAAATAATTTTTCCTTTAGCTTGAATTAAGGTTGGTGCACATGTCATAACTCTCATTTCACTTTACCAATGATATTTTTCTTGTTCATATTGTGCTAAAATTCATGTCATGTGTTTGCGTTGAGATTTTTGGTATGTGCTATTATTGTGATGGATTTATCTTGCAAATTTTTCCTTATTTTTGTGTGTATGAATGTTAATGGGTGTGAAGGCTTCACTCACCATTAAGAGGGAAGAGAAGCCTTGGGTGAAGGGATTATTTGGGATCAACATTAAAGTTGAGAGATTTTCCTCTTGGAGAGGGTTTTGTTGTTCAAGGAGTATGGGCTCCATTGAAGCCATAAGCCTTGTTTGTTATTATGGGAGGTATAAGTGTATTGATGAGAAGAGGAGGATGTATTTTAATAGACTTGAAGATGTCTTTGTATTATGGGAGGTATAAGTGTATTGGTGATGAGGAGAATGCATTTAGATAGCCTTTAAGAGGCATTATGAAATTGCAAATGTATATGTGTATATGAATATGATATTCTCCTCTTTGGAGAGCCCACCTTCACCCACTATTTCATGATTCCAAAGGTGAATCATTATGTTAAAAATCGGAGAGATTGTAAATGTATTGTGATAATGTGTTTTCAAGCATTTTAAAATGTTTGAGTATAACCCCCTTTGAGCCTTGTTTCCCCATCTTTGTGGTTGGCTTTATAGAAGCCTAGGATGGGATGTGATCCTCCACGGTTCCTATTTTTAATGTTTTTGCAAAAAAAATTCAATGCTCTTGGATCTAGGAAGAAACTGGGTTTCCTCCTTGCAATGATGGAGGAAAATGATATGCCTTTTAGTCATGTGTTGAAAGGGAGAAAACTTCATTCATGTCTTGATGTAATGTATTTTTTAAGATGACATCTCCAATGTTATATTGAATATTGTGTTTGTAAAGTCCAAAATCCATTGTTGCTTGAAGTATTGTGTTGTAGAAAGGAAGATCTTCATTGTGTTCATTATTGTGAGAAAAATAGGTTTACGAATAAAATGAAGAAGATGAGAACATGAGTATATGATATTGCATTGTAATATTCAATAGTATGCATATAGATGTAATAGAGAAGAAAAAATTCATTTTTGTATAATAATAGACATAGTTGGGTATGAAGTAAATCTTCATTTTATGTACATCATTGTGAAATGTAATTTCATGAAGAGATGATAATCTTGGGAGATGATTATAATTGTTGATTTCATTATAAGTTCAATCACATTCATTGAAAAGGAAGGATTGATGCATCAAATATTCTTTGATGGGATGTAAAATAAACTCATTTGAAAGGATAGTTCATTGTTTTTTCTACTTGTAAAGAGTATGCATTGTTAGTATCATGCTCAATTAAATCATGAAGCAATACAAGAGGTTGTATTTCAATTAGATGGTCCATCTACATAATTTCTACTAAGCATTAGATTATCATTAAATGACATTCAAATTCCATTATTCATAGAATAGAGTAATATATTGGTGTCATGTTTGATCATGTTTCAATTCATTTCTTGTGTTAAGAAATTGTTCAAGTGATTTCTAATAAATCCATTAAACTACGTAATTAAATTGGAATATGGAAGTAACATCAAATTCCTATCAAACCAATGTTCATAACCCCATAGTTGAGTAGAGGAGAAAAATCAAATCAATCACAAGCATAAATCACCATGAAAAAATAAGCCTATACATGCTTATTTAACTCTTTCGATTTTGTATGGGAAGTTAAAAAAATAGAACTATTGTCAAAAATCCTATCATAGACCAATAAACTATTAACTAGAATATTCCTTGATACCCTCTAGTAGGAAATAAATAAAATAAGAGGTTATAACATAGATGGACTATAAGCACCCCATGACTATTCTTAGGAAATAAGTCACCATCAAAACATTATAATAATTATGCCCCATCGATTTCATGTCATGCAAAAGTAAAGGAACACAAAACTAAAAATAAATAAATAAAATGGAAAGGAGGGAAAGTAATTTTTTAAAACTAAATGTGATAGGAGAGTGGCCTTTTGTGTTGGGCCCACTTCCCCATCCACCTCAACTCCTATCATATTGGGCAAGTTATGTACTTGCAACTGACCAACCTTCTCAACCGTCCTCTTTTGACTGCCTCCTCCCTAGGTTGTAGTACATAAAAGAACTAGGAAAATCACTTAGATTAACACATGAAAAGATGTGCTTGGGTAAAATGTAATAGATAGGGGCTCGTGAGTGGGGTAAGAGTGGGAAATTAGGCTTAAGTGGGCATGTGAGTTATCGGAAGATGAAAAGCACATTGGGAGTATGAGGTTAGGAATAGTGTAGAGAAGGGGAAGGGTGATGGGCCATGTGGCCTAGTAGGGAGTTAAGATTGGGTCGAAGTAGGTAGATGTTAGAATTTTTCACTTGGAATGGGATTAGATGATTAGTATTTTTAGTGTAGGAAATATTCATAAGTAAATAGAACTAGTTGTTAAGATCTCATTTGTAATTTAAATAAATAAGTTAAGTTTAGAATGAAGAATAGGTTAGTAATTTAATAAATAATAATTAATGGTTGGCAAAAAGTTGATAGATTGCTAGTGAGTGATAAATAGATTTAAGAAAAGAAATCTAGTTGGTTATTAATAGATTTTCAATTTGTAATTATTGATAGTTCAAAAATTCTAGATAAGTTAACGGTAGTTTGTGTAATTGGCATAACTATGTGTTAGTAATTATTTGCATTAACACAATTATAAGTATGAAATACAAATTAACTCTGTGCAATTTAATCACTCTATAATTAATGGTAGAGCATGGAATGTAATAAATATTGCTATAGGGATGAAGTAAAATTTTATTATTAAATGAGTACTCTTAGAACACAATATTACTATATAACCATAGCGATCTGTTGTTAGTAGTGACATGGGTTGTGATAGTAAAGTCATTTGTTGATGATGGTAATTAGATTAAGAAGTTTAGTTAGTATAGTTTCATTTTAGTTTCTATTACACACACACACACACACATATAAATAAACTATACTAACTAAACTTCTTAATCTAATTACCATCATCAACATATGACTTTACTATCACAACCCATGTCACTACTAATATGTATACATATGTGTATATATATGTGTGTGTGTGTGTGTGTGTATGTATATACATATATATAACATATATAACACACACACACACACACACACACACACACACACACACACATATATATACTTATGTATATACATACATACATACATACATACATACATATACATACATACATATACATACATACATACATACATACATATATATATATATATATATATATATATATATATATATATATATATATATGGCTGTTTTGTAAATTAATAAGATGAGCCCTTAGTATCATAACTAGTATGCACAATATCTTGAAAGTTAGAAATGTTAGTAACTAAACCAACTACTTCATAACTTGAGGGAAGTTATGGTACTAAAGATCATTATATTGGTTTGGTGAATTATCTATGTCACTCATGGTGTACATAGTATGTCTACCTACACACTTATAACAAGGATATCATACATAGTAACCGTACCCTAGATGCACAACTCTAGTTCATACCTAGTTGAATGCCCTAACATGAATTTTAGTAATCCCTAGTGAAATCAAACATCAAGGAATTTAATGTTGAGTCCTTCCTATCTTAAATCATGTTATTGTATCCACTAATCCCAAAGGTTGATTAGGATAGATCCTTTCACCAACCTAGTTAAGGTCTTTTTGGTTAAGGTTTAAGGGTATGTTGCAACTATATAAATATAACCATTAGGTATCTCAAACTCTTGACCATTGAATAACCTATCTAGCAATGTATAGTTCCTCCAAATATTTGTAATTTTTTTTTTCCTTCTAAATTTTTGGGCATGATACAATTAATTATAATAAGATAATTAATTAATTACAATTACAATAGCACTATTGGCTTACAATCTATACAAAAATTCACACTTATGATAATAGGACTTGTCCACTCATTGATGTCACCACTTGACTATCCTCTATCACTACCTAACTATGAAGCTCTTCATTACATATAAGATGTGAGATAGCCAAAAAACATTAGGAACTACTTTCCCAATACTTTGTCTCTGAACTATCTCTATAAATCAAGTACATCTTCTGTATGTCTTCAACCTAGACACTGTGCACTTGACCACATCATTAGGATACTGTGTCAAACATGTCCATAACTACACATCACTGGATAATCAAACCCTTGTCTATACCATCAAGATATCTATCCTCTACTTAGCTAGTCTTTACAAAAACTATGGTATGTTGACATCAATGACAAACACAGTCATGAATGCAACATGTCAATACTCTCCAATTCTTATGATACTACTCCAAAGTAGTATCATTAGCATTCATGCTAACAATCTCCCCCTTTTGCATTGATGGAAACATAGATGAAAAATCATCTGAGCTCCAAAAATACCAAATAATGTTCCATTGCTACTACTAACAAGCATTAGTTGTCCACATGCTAAAAAGAGTCTCAAATACAACATATGCACACAAGTACATACTTCTTCTTAGAGATTAATTGTTTACTTCACACTAAATAATTCACAATATATCATAGATCAGATGCATAGTCTTGTTTTCATACATGAATCTTTCTAAATCTCTCTAAAGAGATATCTATTCCCCATACTTAGGAGATTCTCTCCCCCATACCTTAGGATATGTTTTTCATGTATATTCTTCCTCATTAACATGAATTTCAAAGATGTCAATCTCAATGTTACAACATACAAATTGTTAAATACTAATTTCCAATATGCTGCTCCAAGTCATCAACCAACTCAAGTGTCCAAAGACACTATTCAATACCAAATACCAAGAGCCCTCAATGACTTAGATCATCAAAAATACTCCCCCATATGAGAAGCATCAACATTCAATCCATGCTAACAATAGGGCTTTGTATGACTAGACTAGTGCACTCTTTACATCATCTACTCAGAAGTAGGTAGGGGCATAACCCCAAGCATACCTCTTAAGTACTCAAATGTACCTTTAGGCAAGGCTTTGTAAAGCTATCTGCAATCTGATCTTTAGTACTCACATACTCCAATCTGATCTTCCTTTCTTCTACTTTCTTTCTTAGTATATGATACTAAATAGATATATGCCTAGACATAGAATACAATACATGATTCTTAGACATACTCACTATAAATGTGTTATTACAGTAAATGATAACATGTTCTTCAAACTCAATTCTAATATCCTTCACCATTTGATTCATCCACATAACTTGATTACAATTATTTGTTGCAACACACTCTGCCTCAACAGTACTCTATGAAATACAATCTTTCCTCTTTCTTAACCAAGAAGCCAATCATCCTCCAAGAAAGAATGCTCCACCACTGGTGCTCTTTCTATCATCCATATTGCCTTCCCAATCCACATCAATATATGCACATAGAGTGAAATCACTCAATCTATCATATCAGATTCTATAATTAGATGTCCCTTTTAGATATCTAAATATTCTCTTCATTGCTACAAAATGATATTCCTTAGGATCAGCTTGAAATATGGCTACAATCTCAATTGCATTTTCTATATCTAGTCTGGTGTGAGTCAATTATTGCAAACCTCCAATTGTGGATCTGTACTTATTTTTCTCTACTATAGATGTCTCATCTTTGCTAGATAACTTGTGACCAGTTATCATAGGTGTACTAATTGCTTTACAACTTTCCAAACCAAAAAGTTTCAAAAACTCTTTCAAGTACTTAGCTTGTGAAATGAAAATACCATCACTATTTTGTACAATCAAGATCTATGTTTGCTACTTAGCCAGTCTTTAAAGAAAATATGCTATGTTGACATCAATGACAAATATGGTCATGAATGCAACATGTCAATACTCTCTAGGGTGAAAGTACAGAATAGCTACTAGGGGGACCAAATCTAATCAAAACTACATGGTGCCGACTATATGCCAAGTGGCATGGACACATGCAAAGGGGTCTAGCTAAATCCAACTAGATTGGGTCTGGCTAGATCTGATTTGGCTAAAATGGTGAAAATTATATAAGTTGCAAAAAGACAAATCTGCCAGTCATTTTCATCATACGAGCTTGCTAGAACTATAGAGTGGGAAGAGCTACAAGAGACATTTGATTGGATCAGGCATGTCAAAAATTTCCCCTAATTTTTTAATATGTTTTAAGTTTTATTTTATGTTTTCTAAGTAGAAATATGGTTTTTAATATGTATTTTTAATTAGATTATTTTTAAGAATTCAATTTTTTTTTATATTATTATACATTCATATTTTTAAGTACTCTAATATTAGATAAAGTTTAGAAAATCTGTTGAAATTTAGTAAAACTTAGAAATTATTAGAGAACTTGTAGAATATTACTTATTGAAAATAGTAGAAAATTATGTAGAAAATTATATAAAAAAATTTAGAAAATATTAGAATAATTAGAAATTTTAGAAAATATTAGAAACTTTAGAAAACAATAGAAAAAATTATTAAATATAGAAAATTAGTTAGATGTAAATTAGATAATTTAAATATTTTTATTTTTATTTTATTACAAATCATTATAATTTTTTATAAAGGTAAAGGTTTAGAAACAACTATAAACTAGTAACTAAAACCATCAAATTGAACTAAATCAAACTTTACCTCTTATTGTGTACACAAATAAATTCTAATTGAAACCTTAACATTGAACCTTAAGTAGGAGAAAAACTTAACATTAAATGTAATCAAATTTGAATTAAAACTCTCACATTGAATTAGATTAGACTCTAACTCCTATATTGAACTTTAAATCCAAATATATTGACCTATACTACTCTCTAAACCCTAAATTGCTCTCGAAACCCTAAACCACTCTCTAACCATATAATCTTAAAACCTCTATGTCTGTCTCTCTGAACTGCTCTCTAAACCCCATTATCCATAATTTAACTTCATCTCTCTCACTTCTGAATCCCATCTCTCTAAACACTAAACTGCTCTCTAACCCCTAAATTACATCTCACTAAATACTAAATCACCCTGTAACTCCTAAACCCCATCTTTGTAAACCCTAAACCACTCTCTAACTCCTAAACCCGATCTCTCTAAACCGTAAACTACCCTCTAACCCCTAAACCCCATCCCTCTAAACCCTAAACCACTCTCTAACCCCTATACCCCATCTGTCTAAATACCAAATCACTCTATAACTCCTAAACCCCATCTTTGTAAATCCTAAACCACTCTCTAACTCCTAAACCCCATCTCTCTAAACCCTAAACTACTCTCTAACCCCATTTAATCCCTAACATAACTTCATCTTTCCCATCTCACCTATCTCTCTCTTACATAACTCTCTCTCTCTCTCTCTCTCTCTCTCTCTCTCTCTCTCTCTCACACACACACACACACACACACACACACACACATACACACACACACACACACACACACACACACACACACACACATACACACACACACACATCTATCCCAATCCTAATGCATAGTCTTTGACATAACTTCATGTCTCCCCTTTATCTCTATCTATCTCCTAAACCCCATCTTTTTAAACCCTAAACCACTCTCTAACTCCTAAACCCCATTTCTCTAAACCCTAAACTGCTCTCTAACCCCATTTAGTCCCTAACATAACATCATCTATCCCAACCCTAACCCATAATCCCTAACATAACTTCATCTCTCCCCTCTATCTCTAACTCTTAAACCCCATCATTATAAACCATAAACCACTCTCTAACTCTTAAACTCCATCTCTCTAAACCCCAAACTTCTCTCTAACCCCATTTGATCCCTAATGTAACTTCATCTCTCCCATCACGTCTCTCTCTCTCTCTCTCTCTCTCTCTCTCTCTCTCTCTCTCTCTCTCTCTCTCTCTCTTACATAACTTGATATCTCTCTCTCATAACCTTATCTATCCCAACCCCAACCTAGAATCCCTAACATAACTTCATCTCTCTCTAACTCCTAAACCCCATCTTTGTAAACCCTAAACCACTCTCTTACTCCTAAACCCCATCTCTCTAAACCCTAAACCACTCTCTAACCCTTTTTAATCCCTAACATAACTTCATTTCTCCCATCTCATCTATCTCTTCTTACATAACTTCATCTCTCTCTCTCTCTCTCTCTCTCTCTCTCTCTCATAACCTGATCTATCCCAAACCTAACCCATAATCACTAACATAACTTCATCTCTCCCCTCTATTTCTCTCTAACTCTTAAACCCCATCTTTGTAAACCCTAAACCACTCTCTAACTCCTAAACCCCATCATTGTAAACCCTAAACCTCTCTCTAACCCCATTTTATCCCTAACATAACTTCATTTCCCCCATCTCATCTATCTCTCTCTTACATAACTTGATATCTCTCTCTCACTCTCATAACCTCATTTATCCCAACCCTAACCCATAATCCCTAATATAACTTCATCTCTCCCCTCTATCTCTCTCTAATTCCAAAACCCCATCTTTTGAAACCCTAAACCACTCTCTAACTCCTAAACCCCATCTCTCTAAACCCTAAACCACTCTCTAACCCCATTTAATCCCTTACATAACTTCATCTCTCTCTGTCATAACCTCATATCTCCCAACCCTAACCCATAATTCCCAACATAACTTCATCTCTCCCCTCTGTCCCTCTCCAACTCCTAAACTCCATTGCTCTAAACCCTAAACCATTCTCTAACTCCTAAAGTCCATTGCTCCAAACTCTAAAGCACTCTTTAACTCCTAAACCACGGCTTTGTAAACCCTAACTTCATATCTCTCTCTCTCTCTCTCTCTCTCTCTCTCTCTCTCTCTCTCTCATAACTTCATCCATCCCAACCCTAAATTACTCTCTAAATCCTAAACTCCATCTCTTAAAAACCTAAACTACTCTCTAACTCCTTATCCCCATCTCTCTAAACCCTAAACCACTATCTAACCCCATAATCCCTAAACTTGTTATCTAAATTTTATTTGTACCTATTACTAAAAAAATACAATGTAGTTAACATTTCTTTATATGTTGTACAATAGGTTTGTTTAGCAAGATTCATTTAGTGTATTTTGATTCAATTAGTTTATATAATAATATGTGTATATATGTATATGTATGCATGTGCAAATCTCTATTATCATATATCTAGTTTTGTTTATTTATATCTTTCATCATTATGGCATCAAGGGGTAGTGATTTTGGAGAGGCCAGTGTACATGGTCATCCTCATAGTGGTTCATCCCATAGATTGACTACTAGTACCTAGGATAGTGAGACATTATTCAATGATACTATTTAGAGCTTATAGAATGCACTTGACACTATTGATCAGAGTCTATAGGCTTCACCTACCCTACAACATAGGGATTTGGTGATTGTGATTAAAGATGAACTTATTAGCATGATGCACACTATCAAGGGTTTTAACCCTTATGATAGTGTTAGTTTGGATGCTTTTATAGTGCTCTATCTCGTACTATCACTAGTGTTTTGCAATAAAGGGAGATAGATGAGATGGTCTCAATGGAGAGTGTGAAGAACACGTTTCCACATTATCGACCTTTGAAAAAGGTTAGAGGGTACCATGCTATGAGGTGTACTGATCTTGTAGCTGCACCTTTCATGCATCCTCATTGGTTGGTCACACATCACATGTGGCCCCAAAAGGACGAGTTCCCCTTATATTTATAGAAATAATCATTTATCGAATTTCATCTACATTAAGAGGTTGATTAAACTAATATCCCTGGCCATACTAGGAAGGGTCGAGGTAGGTTTTAAAATAAATTTAGACACCCAGACACTCTTGCACCCATTAATAAATGGGCATTGATTGGTCCAAACCTTTTGGTGATACCAAAACATTTAGAGTTAGTTGTAGCTAGAGATAGAGTGGCAGATGATACATGTAGAGATGTGTATGAGAGGATTGCCACTATTGCTACCCAAGTGCATGAGATGTTTTCTAACTGTGTGAATAGATACTTTGCATCATCTTCATGTGATGATATGTATCATGACATTGACATGCCATCTCCAGTAGATGTCTCCATGGAGTCTTTGGTAGACTTCTTGAGGGCTATCAATACATGTTTTTCCATTGATCTACTTTCAACCTATCAGGTTATATAGTTGTTGACTAGATATCCACCTAGTGCGGTGCCATTATATGTGAGTGTTATCATTAGAGGTACATCAAAGACATAGGGTGGTTAGGGGCAAGAGTACATATATGTTGTAGCTAAAGCTCCACCATAGACCATAGTTAAGGAGGATGCATCCCCCCCTATCAAGGTAGGTTCTCACCCACCATGACATTCATTGTTCATAGATATGCTCATAGATCCTACACTTGACATTGAAGATGTGACCTTTAGTAATATAGACTTGAGTGAGATAGGTAGGCATATATTTGCAACAACGATGACATAAGGGGACTTTTAGACACCTATGCATCCTATGCAGTAGGAGACATAGGTAAAACTTTACAAACATGTCTATTTAATTAGACCTATAGATCTTATATTTAAAACTTTAGTCAAGTATAACTTGTGACATATTTGTTTATTCTATTACATATAGACTGCATCTATAGTTCATGAGGGTGGAGATGGATAGACAACTGTTGACCCTAGTCTTCCTAAGTCATAGGTAAATTTAATTGTACTTATGTTATTATTTAAATTGAATTTATACACATGCTCATGATATATTTGTTCTTATATTAGACATAAGGTTCACATTATTGTCTCAATTGATCACATCATCGAGTGTGACGTGATCATGTTTGATATTCATATATGTCATATACATGATGTTTGATTTTGATTTACGATGATATAATTTCTAGATTTACAACTATGGGACATTTTACATTTACAACATGCTTATATTTGACATATTTCATATTAGCATGAGTCATCTAACCATTTATATTTATAGTAGGCATATATGATATTTTGATGAGTTATGTGACCATTTACATTTATAGTTGACATATATGATTTTCTCATTAGTTATGTGACTATGTTTATATGTAGTTGATATATTTGATATTTACATTTATAGAACATCTTTTACGTAAATGTGGAAACATATTTTTGAAATATCTCCTACATTTTTATTTAGATAACTGTTAATGTGTAATAAATTTATGTGTTCTATAAATTAATGAAAATACATGTTACATAATTTTCTAGCTGTGTTGTAAAAGTGTACATAGCAAATGTAAATGTAAATTTAGAAATAAATACATTATTTTTTAGATAATTGTTAATGTGTAATAAATGTACATGTTCTATAAATTAATGAAAATACATCTTACATCATTTTCTAGGTATTTTCTAAAAGTTTCTAAATATTGAAAAAATAAAAACATGTATAACTATTGGAAAACAATTTATGTGTATATAAAATTGAAATATTTTTATGAATCATTAAACCTATCTAGATCAATTAGGAAGTTTCTAATACATATGGTTGAGATCCTCTTTATCTTTAACAACTTTTCATTGTCAATGATATCTAACCTCTACTTTGGCTGCTACATCCTTTTTTTGGTATAATGTCAAATTGAATCTCTGTGGCTAAAACCAAGTGGCTATAATGAAAAACATTTTGGCTAGGCATGTATTCAATAAATAGAACACCATTGTGGTCAATTTTTTTTGTTAATAATAGATGCCTACAAAATAAGATTTATACTTCATGTAGTATTCTTAATAATATAAAAAAGAAATAATTATTTACAATTAATCTATCACTCTCTAATTAGTTGTATACATCTTATAAAAGGATAATTCATACCTTCTATAACAACTAAAATAGTTGGATAAGATTGGTTACCATCATCTATACATGCTTCAGTCAACTTGATTTTCACTTTTGTGCATCTAAGTAAATAATAATCCACACCTTCCACATTTTGAGGATCTGCATTGACAACAAAGATGTCACTTACAAATGTACAAAAATAATGTCCAAATTATAAATAAATAAATATGAAGATAAATTAATATTAAAATGAAACATGTTTGTAGAAACTCACCTAGAACAACTAAATCAAAAAAACATTCATAATCAGCTGAATACATAGGATTATGAATTTCTATGTCATTGTCATCTTCTTCATAAGGGGCACTTCTGATTATGTTTGTCCATGTCCTTTCAGAGACATAGCCAGTCACAATATTCTTGCATTGACCCATTGCATTTTTTTGAATGTAGACATCATAGAAACATGATTTTTCTCTTACTTAAATTATTGGAGGTTTGTGTTGTCTAGTAATCATCAGTTGATGTAATCTTCTAATTCCAACAATGGGTTGACAATTGTAAAGATTTGATCAATCAATACCTATAACACATTAAATTGGCAAGTGTTTATGTCAATAATCAAAATATTAAAGTTATCATGTCAAAGAAAAATGGAAATCTTACCTTTCACTTCCCAAATTTTTTATTATTATATGTTGTATCACAAGGAGAAAAATGAGATTTGCACCATTCAACAACTTGATTTTCTTTGTCTATCTTTACACCCATATAGGAAAGAAAATTGTATCAATTTTAATAAAATATAAAAGAACTATCTAGTAGATGGTTATAAAAGTCAAATTTGATTAGTACATAATAATACTATACCTAAAAGTTCATGTTGGAAAAGTGCATGCTTCACACATGCTCTTGCTCCATCATGCTCTCCTTTTCCATGACCACTTTCAAAGAAGTTCCAAAGAAATTTAACATTTCATCTCGCATGTTGTGTTGCAAGCCAATTGACTACTTTTATCGACTTAAATTACCTTAGGAAAAAAATTAAAATAAATTTAGGAGTAATCAGATCGATATATAATTAATTGTTTAGTTAATTAGATATGTTCATGAAATTTTAAAGTTTAACTATCAAATACACTTACCAGCACAACCATCAAACCAAATCCAATGTTCTAAAGCATTTATCCCATGATTTGTGAGATTATTGAAGAAATTCCAAAAAAATGAGCTACATAGCTCCTATCATGAACCCTATCATCACTGAGATAAAATAGACCTACTTGATGATAATGCGTTTATCTAGATCAATGCTTTCTACCCTATCCACCTCAAACTATGCATGTCGATAGGAAACTTGTACAAAAATTAGAATTTGATCTAAGTAATAATATTTAGCTTGAATTTTAGATTGAGGGGAAAAGGTATAGTTTTTAGAGAAGTCTACAATTGATAAAATACATCCTAGTGGAAAATAATTTCTTGGCTTGCCATCTTGCACCATTACAATACTAGATATGTGGATGAATCATAGTTTTGAATTTATCCATAAACTAACCATATGGAAAATTGCTCTCCTTCAAAGCTATTTTTCCTTATTCTTCTCCATTCCTTATTCGATATATCTCATACTCAAATCTACTCCACACAACTTGTGTTGAAACATCAATATTGTCCATTTCATATGGAAATTTTTGAAGCTCTCCACAATTTGTGCATGCAGTTTTTATGCATTGTACATTGAATTCATTTGACTCTTTAGGATTATTACATAACAAATTCTTGACAAATTGTGTTGTGTTTCTAGGAATTATCACATCTAGGTTAATTGTTGCCATACTCTCCATAATTTTTGCATACATTTTTTATTCATTGTACATTGAATTTAGCTGACTCTTTAGGATTATCACATAATAAAGACTTGACAAATTGTGTTGTGCTTCTATGGATTATCACATTGGGATTAAGTGTTGCCATAGCTTTTCTAAAATATTTCAAATAAAGATGAAACTCAACATGATTTTGATAATAAAAAGTTTCACATACCTTATGTATGCATACAAAATATGGGTGCAACCTCTCAAACATTCTTTGACAAATTTTCACATTTGAAAAATCTTTTCTGAAAGCTTCAAATAATTCACTTTGTGCTATGCCTACAAAGTGTTTTGGATGTGCTATTTTCATACCTGTCTCTTCATCTTTAATCTATATAGTGTCTTTTCTATTGGAAGAAACATGTGATTGGCTAGTCCAATATTCAACAACCTCTCTTCTAACATCTTTAGAAATTCTACCCTTTTGATGAAGTCAAAAAATATTAATGTAGTTCTTTTCAATGTTCTCATCAAGAAAATTTCTTCGTTTTATGTATCTTTGAATAGTTCAAAAATTGCTCAAACTTTGTTTTTTTGTGACAAGTCCTTTTTCATAATCATAGTCATCAATTCTCTTTGTGCAACACTTAAATCAACTACTTGACTTTCGTTATCAACAACATTTAATACATCTCTCAAATTCAAAACTATTGTTGCCTTAACATTATCTTCTGAGCTTTTCTTATTGTTCACACCTAACAACTCTAGGATAGAACTCATTTCTCTTTTCCTAAATAATCTAACAAATAATTGTGCTTCACCAATCAAAGGTTTACTTTCAAAAAATTCCTTCCACATTTTTTTCAGATGTAGCTTAATTGTACTTTTAGGCATCATGTATTCAGATTATTCAATTTCTCTTAAAAGAGAATCTTTGTCCATCTCCATCAAATTTTCCAATCGTAAGCCATATTTTCCAAATGTCCAACTATTTCCTAGAACTTCAACATGATCTTCTTCAACTTCAATCAATGGATCTTCAATTGGTGGATCTATATTATGTTTTGTCCATTATTTCCTCTATTCATCTATGATTCGATCATATCTTTTTGCTCTTTTCTCTTTATCCCCCATTGCACAAAAACCTAAATAGAGAGCTTGATATCACCTACATTCAAAAGACTTCCAAATTCAATTACATAAATTTTGGTTGATCATAGACAATTTAGAAAAAAAAATCAACATTAGAAGGTTATTATATTTGATTGTCGGTAACACTACAAAATCTTAAGATAGGTAGTTGCATTAAACATTGCTAAATTTAGATTAAATAATTTATTAAATACATTAAATAAATTAAATATTTTAACTATTTAATAACTTTAATAGTTTTCATAATATTTAAAAATGCCTAAATTCATTCTAATAATTTATTTAAATAAAATTAATTAATAAATTTTAAATAAAAAAAAAATTTAATTAATCAATTTCAATACAAATATATCTTTAAAAATCTAATTTCTAAATATTTCTTCAATAAAATTTCACTTAAAACTTTACCTTCAAAATAAAAACCTATTTTATTGAATTAAATATAACAATTTAAAAATAAAAATTTTCCTTTAAAATAAAAAATATATTTTATTGAATTAATTATAACAATTAAAAAAATAAAACATTACATTTCAAATAGAAAACCTATTTTATATTTTAAAGTTTATTGAATTAAATATAACAATTTGAAAATTAAACTTTACTTTTAAAATAAAAAAACATATTTTATTGAATTAAATATAATAATAAAAAAAATAAAAAAATACATTTCAAATAGAAAACCTAGTCGATTGGGCGGGGGCCCTAGCTCGGTTGGCTAAAATATTCCCTATTGTAGGGGGTTGGTTACGGGTTCTAGTCTCCCTCGTCCCTGTGGTACCAGTGGGTGTGTCACACCAACGCTACTGGTCACGTTAAAAAGTTTACCCGGCGCACTGCAGTTTATAGGGGGGCTCGTGCTGCACCCAATTCCTGCAATCTAATCCAAAAAGAAAAAAAAAAAAACCTAGCCTATTGTTTAAAGGTTCTTGTGCATGTGACCTTGGGTGAGCAAATTTTGTGTCATACTAATTCGGCTAGATCCAGCATAGCTAGATTGGATCCAACTGGAACTATGTAAGTGTCATCTGATGTGGCACTTTCTTTCATGTTTTTTATAATTCTAAAGAACTTAACACTTTAGAGGCCAATTTCATCATTAGAATTAGGGTTTAAAAAAAATAAAAGTACCACTGGATAGAACTTGTAGTCAGAATTATGCCAATATAATTTTTTTATACGTGACCCAATATCGATTATAATAATTACAAAACAATGCAAGTAGGTATTTCAAAATTAAAGATGATGCACATTTGAAAAAATATAAAAATTAGTAGATGATAACAAAAAAAATTTAAAATGATGAATTGTTCTCAAGGAGAGAGTCTTCTTCAATAATATATTTAATATTTGTAATAGTTAACATATATTTACTAGGGAAAAGATGGTGGGAATGAAAAATTGTTAAATTATGAAAAGTTCAATGTTAAATAGCTATAACAGACAAAAGATACAATATTTTTGGATTTTATTCTTGATAGTTCTAGGTACATATGTTGTCAATAACATAGTTCAAATTTAGATTAAAATACATTTATTTGTAGTTATTTCTATGATGGGAACTATAACCCCTAATTTGCTCAATTTTTAACATTGTCAAAAAAGGTCATTGAAAATTATAAAAACATACTATTTTTTATTTATTTTATTTTTTAAAGATTAACATAAATAAACTTTATCATTTTATACACATTTCATTAGTTTACACCAACTTAAAATTCAAAATAGAAATATGACTTTTATATTGTTCAAGTTTAACACTTTTTTTTATGTTAGCCTTTTCCTTTATATAAGGGTGATGCAGGAGCATCAAGGCCAAGGTTGAAGGCATGAGAATACATTAAGGTCACAATATGGAAACATGACCATATTGGGTCATTAAATGTAATAAGACATTGTAAAGGTCCTTTTTAATATGTTTTGTACTCATTTTGTTAAAGTTCAAAACTGTCACAGACAGTTAGGGAGTTGTAGTCGATTCTTGGGAGTTAGACAGTTTGGAAAAGGCAAAAGGAGTTTATAAAAAAATTGTAATCAATCATTTTAAAAGAGAGGGGGAGTTGGTGGTATTTTTGAGTAGAAAGGAAGACATGTAACAAAGTTTCATTCAATAAAATTTTAATTCTCTAAAAACTGCCAGGTTGCTGCCCTAAGGAGACAATCCTCTTTTTGGGTTGTTAAAACTCTTTTTTTCAATGAAAACATGATCAGGAATACATTAAATTGATGGAGGATTAGATTACTTTTAATTCCATGCAATATTGTGATGTTTTGTGGGGTATAAAAGTAAGAATCTGATTTTCTGACTGTCCCTGTACAATACTGTGTGCAATCAGCGAATTGGTTTGGAGTTTTCATGATGCCCTAGGCTCTCCCACTTTCTGTGGTGACTATGTCTTGTCGGAGAGACCTAATTCAAATTTTATGTGTTCCATTAAATTTTTTCATGTAGGGATATCAAGATAATGGTGAAAAAGATCTCTGAATGAAGAGGAAATGCTAATTGAGGGCATTTGATAGTTTGTTGACAAGATTGCTTAAATGAATCCATTTGAAGGATTGAGGGACATTGGGGATGTTTTCTAAGATGTAGAGCCTATGGTGACACAAGTGAATGGTATGTTCACTTTGATAAGATTTTAATTTGACTCGATCAAGGAGAATGATCCTATGAAGAAGCTTGTTTGTGTTGTGAGAACACTAAAGGAAGTCCCTCTGATTATAAATAACTAAAAAGTCCACCTAGGTCTCTACATCAAAGGGTGACACATGTTTTTACTTTTAGCCTCTAATGTTTAGGATAATCCCACAAATTAGTAACATCCAAATTCATTCTAACAAAATACTAGTTACTTGGACTTGTATGAAACAAAATTGTATTTCACAATCTACTGCTGAAGCTAAATATGTGGTTTCTATAGTGAATTGTACTAATGTGGTATTGATCAAATAGTTACTCAAAGGTATGAAAGAGGAAATCAAAGAACCTATGGTAATATAATGTGATAGAAGAAGTGCTATAAATATTTATAAAAATCCTATAATTCATACAAAGACAAATCACATTGCAATCAAATATCATTATTTGAGAGAATTAGTTCAAGACAAAGAAGTGAGAATGGAATATGTGAATACAAAGGAATAGATAAATAATATATTCACAAAGGCTTTACCTAAGGATGAACATGAATATCTAAGAGATAAATTAGGAGTGATACCCCTATCTCAAGCTACTTGAGAAGCAAGAGCAGTATCCTACATCAATTGAGTTGAATGTCATATTTTACAACTTGGTGTAGTGGATTTTATTTTTTGAGCTACTTAAAGTAATGCAAGAGCTAAAATAAAATATTTATAGTCACAAGAAAGGTGACAGAGAAAACCTAAATTGATGTTATCTAAATGATAAGATGACAAGACTTTGGCATTTTCAATGATGTCAAACCTTCTATTTGTTGGTGAGACAATTATTTTTTGGCCTGAGTGCTATCATTTGATTGATTGATGAAGAGGATTTGAAAATAAATGATAACTAGAGTACTTAGAGAAAGGTTGAGTTATATGGTGTATCAAAGAAACACTAAGACCAACTAAGACATTAATGATACGATGTACTATTTATCTAGTTAAGACCAAACCTAACTCAGGAAATAGTAGAAGCCAATAAAATTTAGTGCAAGCTAAGCAGAATTCAGAATGTGCTAAGTGTTAGTAAAATATTGTAAGTGCCAAGCATCAGGGAAATAACAATAGTGATTGAGCAAGGAAAACTTAGTTGATGTCAAGAAACCTAGTGTTGGTCAAGCATTAGAAGACTATTATTGCCAAGTGAACAATGTGAATTTTGATTGACAACAAAAAGAGTTTAATCAAAGATTTGATAGATCTAATTTAACAAAGTTGATTTCTTGAATTATGTGAAGCATGTTAAAGATGAGTACGATGAGTTGGTGGCATAGAATTCAAGATAAATTATTTTGAGGTGAATCTAAGATGATTGTAAGATAAGTTTCTAGAGGAAAACTAATGGAAAGAGGAAGAATTCAATGAGTCTGACCTAAACCTAAGATGGACAATTATGGTTAAGACACAAAAGGTTATAACTCTTTATATAAGGGAATACAGGGCTAAGTAATGGGTGTATATGAGCAATGTTAGTATGCTAATAGAAACCAAATTTAAATAAAGCTTCTACAAACTAAAAAAAATTCATAAACTTCAAGATAGACTAAGATGAACTCTCAATTGAGAATATGAGCCATTAATGGACTCTCTCAATAAGAAGCTCTCTTGTTGAGTGGCTTTGTCTAAATAGATAGGATGTATGCTCAAGCTTATGCTTCAAAAATGGCTTCAAATGGAGTTGGAATTTGGGTGTGAGTGTATGGTTTTGATGTAAAATGGCTTCTTAAAATGGCATTATGACTTTACTTCATGGATTGTGTTATTTTGCAAAGGGGAAGGATCCAATTTATAGGCAAGAGGTTTGAGGCATTGAGGGCTAAGATGCAAGGATGGGAACAAGCTCATGGAGGGCTCAGATTGCATGAGAAGAGAGCACATGGATTGTGCTTCCTTACAGCCAATCAGGGAGTGACACATGTCACAGGGTGAGAGGATGGAGGAAAGGGGAAGGATGAGTCAACAAAGGAGGCTCAAGGGATAAAATATTCATAAAGACCCTCATAATGGCTTGTAAGAGCAATAAAAGGGCTTGGAAGAGTCATTTATGACCTTTTGGGCTTCATAAAGTTTTATGGTTGAGATATTTTGAGGAAGATGAGAGCAATTTCGACTTGGGCTTGATTAGGAGGGTTTTAAGCTTGCTTAGGATTGTGCAAATGATTAGAGGATGGATTAGGATGGTTTAGGATTAGCTTAGGGATAGGCAAGTGGATGGCATTTAATGAGGGTGGGTGAAGGAGGAGATATTTGTTAACTTTGGCTTGGGTTAGTAAGTCTTAACCCATGTTTAGATAATGTGACAAGGTTAGGAGGGGATTAGGATTAGGTTTAAAGACATCTTCTAGAAGAGTCTAGACTTTGGATGAGGATAAAGACTTTCTAGAATAGTCTAGAATTTCCTAGGATGAGGATGAAGACTTTCTAGAAGAGTCTAGAACTTCTTAGGATGAGGATAAATTAGATTTTAGGAAATAAATAAAGTTTTATTTATTTCAAGGGTTTGGGTTGAGGAGATATTTATTAAAACTTTTTTAATAAACATGAGGATTAATATTTAATCTTAATTAAATATTTTGAGTTGGGATTAGGGGTAGGAAATGATGGGATTAGCCTTTAATCAAAATTAAAGAAGGATTAGAAGATTTTGGAAGAGGTTAGTGGTCTTAAGGAAATTGGCCAAGTTTTGGGCAAAAAATAATTTTTTTATTTATTTTGGGTTTTTTGGTCAATTTATTAATTAAATAATTAATAAATAAGGAAATAATGTTTAAATAAGATTTAAACATTTTTGGGAGGGATTCCTTAATTAAATATTTTTAATTAAGATAAATGGATTTAATGGCATAAAAATAAATAAATAAATTAAATAATTAATTAATAAATGATGATGTCATCAGATACTTTTTTCAGAAAATAAAAATATTTTATTTTCTAAAGGATTTTAGGTGTCTATAATGGGTTTTGTTAAGAAGATGGAGGTGTTTCTTAATATGGTGGCCAAAGGGATGAATGTACAATTGGCATAGTGAGGAAGAAGGCTTAAGGAGTTGAAGGCTTGAAGGGTGAAAAAGAAACTAAAGATGAAGTGTATGAATGTCAAGAAAAATGGAGGACTAAACCACAGATTTACAATTGACAAGTGAGTTGTATTTTACTATCAGATCAAGTTCTACTACTACTTTCTAACCAGTGTATTAGTCTAGCTAAATCCTTTGGATTAAGGTTGACCTAATAGTTATTTGTAAATCCTTTAACTAGGTGACATTCTAATGGAATCTTCTAAAGTCCTCTAATAAGGCTCACTCCTAATTGTTAGTCTTAGATTGGTTTTGGAAATTGAGTGTCAACACACTTAACAAATTCTTCAATTGATGCCGAGTATAATATAGAAGCTGAGCTATAATGTATGCTAAGCCAGAGAATTCAATAGGTGCTAAGTGAACTTCAGATGTCAAGTGATCTTTAGGTGCTGAGTGAAGTTCAAGTGCCAAGTGAATTAAAGATGTTGAGTGAAATAGTATTGCTATAAGTGCTGAGAAAGATATAATTGCTATAGGAGCTAAGTGAGCCAATTTTCTTACATGTGTCAAGCATCAACAAATAGTATGTGTTGAGTAACACATAATCAATATATGAGTTTGTGCCTTCACAAACTCAGATGTAAACCATTTTTGAAGTTAACATGGGATGAATCTCAAAAGATCTTGAAGATAAGAACAAATATTTTACATTACCTATGCAATCAGCATGCAACCAATAAGAAAAATGGAGAAGGTATACAACAAATAGGAAAAGTGCAAGAAATGAGCAAGAAATGAAGATTTAATATTGATCATAGATTCATACCTAACCCTAAGTCTTCAAAATCTTTAAAAGGATGGCCAAACCCCATTATGTGAGAGAAAGGATGCATAGGAAAGAAGTGTATGGGTGAATTATAGTGAAGTGTAGAAGAGTGTAAAGACTTGGTGAAGAATAGAGTAGCATTGCAAAATCTAGTTGATGAAGAATAGAGTATCAAAACCTCAAAGAGTGACATATCAAATCAAGAAAGGATCAAAGCAAACAGAGTAGAACAAGGATCTAGAATAATCAAAAATTTAAGATTGCAAAGCTATCAGGTCAAAGACTTTCTAATTCTCTCTAGCAATTGTATTAGATATGCAAATCCTATGGACTTAGGTTGGCCTAGCAACCATTTGTAAATCCTTTAATAGGGTGGCATTCCAAGTGAATGTGCAAAAGTCCTTTAACCAAGACTACTTTTAGCCTTTCATAGGGAAGACCATTGGAAGTGGTCAAACATTGTAACCTTGAATAGTTACACATTTTTGTAGTGATATTTTGTGGGTGTCATCCCCACCCCAGTTTTACTTTCTCATTTTGGAGGGTTTCTACATTACCAAATTTGTGTTATATCTATTTTCATGCATGTCTTTTACTTTCATGATTATTAGATGAAATAGATGCATGTAAATGGTTTCAATTAAAAGGATTTGAAAAAGTTAAAGTTATTTACTTTTGATTCATCCCCCATCTCAGAAGTAAATCTCCCCACTTGTCAATTTCAACAATTGGTATCAGAGCCTAGTTCTTACAAGGACGAGCCTTACAACTTGGAGAAAAGATTTGGAAATGGAAGTTTACAAACTTGGGAAGATCATAGAGAATTAGGAAATTGACATACAACTTGCTTTACATGCTTTGGAAGATGCAAAAGGAGAATTGAGAAAATATTTAAAGAGAAGAAGAGAGATTGCCATAGCTAAGAATGACACACAGTACAAGGAGATTGACACCTCAAATCTATTTTCAAATGGAGATTCCAACGAATTTGATGTAGCAATAGCAGACCTGATGGAGAAAAATAAAGCTCAAGTAGAAGAAATCATAACACTCAAGCTTAAACAAGAATCATAAGCCACAATTCTTTGTGAAGTGACTGAACAAAAGAAAAGAGCCATTGAAGACAAGGCTATGCTAGAAGAAGACAAGAGAAACCTTGCCAATAGATTGGAAGAAAAGTAAATTAAGCTAGGAAGAATTTCAAACATGCAAATAGACACCCTAAGTCAGATGGTGAATGCACATCATGAACTAAATGTCAAGGACATTGAGATCTCTACACTAAATATACAAAACAAACAACAACAAAATGATCTAAAAAGAGAAAAGGAGATTATAGAGAGCTTCAACAAACTCAATGAGGCCATTAAGTACTTTGAGGAGCTACTAAAATCACCAAGGGAAAGCAATGATACTTCAAGACTAGGATACACCAGCACTAAACAAGGAGAATCATCCAAGAATGCAGAAGAAAGGAATAACAAATGTAAGAACACTAAACCTACTTGTCATTTATGTGATAAAAAGGCATATACCTCTAATGTGTGTAGGAACAAGAATACCCATCAACAAGACAAGCCTAGGAATGCAAGTCATTTTCATAAGTGCAAAAACCAAGGACATCAAACACACAACTACAGGACTAGGACTATCAAAACACCAAAATTTGAAGATCGCTACTACAATTGCAAGAATTATGGACATAGAGCTTTTGAGTGTAGATCAAAGCCTATGTGAACATCAAATCAGACAACAAGGGAAGGAAACCATGGACATCACTATGATTGGGAATACAACACTAGGTATAGTTGTCATTACTATCAGAAATATGGACACATTTCTAAAAATTACATAAGGACACATTTTAGAGGGAATTACAGTAGATGGTTGAGCCAAACCACATGTTTTAGTTTCTTTAAGATTGGTCATATCAATAGGAACTATCCAACAAGGTCAAAGGCATCCAACAAAAAGAATGGCAAAGGAAAAGAGAAGGTAGATGTTGAACATATCAAAGGAGAAATGAATAAGACATGGAAGAAGAAAGATGGGTGTAGCACATCAAATGAAGGGATCATTTCACCTAATAGGTCAAGTGCTCACACTTCAACAAACTAAGTAAAGAGAAGACATGAGGGACTGATTTACAAAGCTTTATCATACATTAGTTCCTAAAAAAGTAAGAACTGAAAATATGAGATCAGCATGAACAAAGATGCAAAGTTAAAATTTCAAGATTTTACAAGTGTTGTCGAGTTGCCCTCAGATGTTGAGTAAAAATCTAGTACATGTCGAGTTGATTGTTAAAATAGTGGGAGCTAAATGATTAGTAGAAGCTAAGTTGGTAGAGGAAGCTGAATGAAGAGGAAATTTAGTTGAAGCTAAGTAAGTAATACTCCTATGGAAGCAGAGTGTTGAAAAGGTAATGGAAGCTAAGTAATGTAGAATCCTTTAGAAGTTGAGTGGATAGCTGTAAATGCACTAAGCATTAAATGTGATGAAAATAGGGTATATTATCATATTTTCAATCATTTTTCTTCATCACAAATGAAGAAAAAAGATGAGAAAGAGTGTAGAGTGAATTCAAAGAAAAGAATTTAGTGTATAAGAAGATTTCAACATCATTTCAGCATGATTCCCTCAATTTCAAAGTATTTACATCTATGCCGAGTTACATAGTTTCATATTTTCTTTAAAATTGCTTCTAGCTCTAGGAAACCTTGGGAGAAGGAAGCATTTGAAGTCCAACTAGTGTCCAAAGAGGTCAGACAACCTGATTTCTGCCCAATACCTAAAGTTGCATATAGGAACAACCTAGCTAGAACACTATCCATCATACCCCCTAAGGTTGTAATGGTTTAGGATGTAAGGAGATGCTATAATTGCAAGATTGGAGCCATAGGTGACATGGAAATAAGGGAGGCCTGTGAAAAATTATGTGAGAATGGAGTGTTGAAAGAATAATTTTAGATTGTTGAAAGGAAGGGTGTAATGTGAGCCCTAGAATTCCCCACCATTTTCAAGATTGAATGGATTAGGCTAGTGCTAAGTAGAATGCATGATGGTAGCTTATGGTTGGAGGATGGCCCTATAAAAATCACAAAGAGAATTGTACATAGAGTGATAAGGTACCCAACCCTAGATCAGCTGAAGACCCTTAGGAATGATTCTAAGGAGGCAATTGAGAAAAACATAGGTGCTAAGTGGAATAAAAGAGGGATGAAAATTGCCACCATCCAAGACCCTCTTGTTGATTTTTCTATTAGAGCTATTACACACAAATTCTACCAATTCAACAGACTCAACAATGTGCCTTGCATTGTAGTAGATGTAGGCTATAAATTGGTGAAGAAGGATCATACCAATGATCTTGCAGAGCTACAACTACAATAGATTAATGAGAATCTAGTAGCTATCAAGAGAACCAAGGGAGCCCAATGCAAATTTGGTGCCATTTTGATTTGCATTTTCTTTTATGTTTAGAATGAATTTCCTTCTTTTGGAAAAGGTGCATGGAGAACTAATAGGTCAATAATAATTCAAGTTAATGAATATATTGAGTAGATGCGATCTAATTTTGAGACCTTGATGACAAGCTATTTTGAAGACTTCAAGAAGTCAATGTAGAAAAGGATCAGAATTCCAGTTTCCTTAGTAGAGAAACATGTAAATGATGTATATTTTCTTATATATATATAGACTATACATACATACAAGCTACCATACCAAGAGTGAGATGGTTGAGACCTCTTGGGTATCAAATAAACATAGATGAAGCATCAACAACAATAACTACATTATTAGTAGAGGAAGTTCACAAGGATGCACCACATTTTGGAACATATGACATGGTGTGATCAAAAGTGGATATGGAGTTGAAGACTGCCTCCACTCTAAAAAAGAAGGACAAGCTTGTTAAGAAGCTAAAAGCTAAATTTGGGGAAGGTACTATAGGAAAATTAGAAGAAGAAGGTGAAGATGCTGAGGGTGATGAAGAAGAACAAGAACAAGGGAACACTTTCCTTAACCCAAGGTAGGGAAGAAGATGTAGATGAGGAGGAAGGTGTTGAGAAAGAAGCATCAAAGGCTTAACCAAATAAGAGAAAATCTCAAAAACAACTAGCTACACAGCCCAAGGGAAAGAACAAGGCTACAAAGCCAAGCCCAGCTAAGCCAACTACAAAGGCTGATACCAAGGCTACAACTCAAGGGGCAAAGGAGTAGGAGAAATAAATGGAAACAAAACAAGGAGTACCTATAGAGTAGAATAAAAGAAGAAATTATGTTGCACCTCCTGAATCAAATGAAGAAAGAACAGAGTTTGATGAAGATCAATAGAGGTTGGTAAGCCATTCTACCACATCTAAATTGGAAAGTATTTGTAATAATAGTAGAGACAATTTTGATTTAACTAGTCTAAAGACCATAGAATTTAATAAGTTGTCAAAAGAACAATAGAACAGAGTGGAAGAGTCCATCTACACTATGATGGCTAAGTTCAAGACCACTCCACTTGAACTAGATAACTCAATGCCTAAGGAGCTAACCTCATTAGTTGAGAATAAATGGCATTACTATCTCAAAATGGAGAAAGAAATAAGAGAGTCTATATTGGCTCATGTAATGCTAGACCTTACTAAAGGTCAAATAACAAAGGTTAGTAAGAAGCATGGGAGAAAATTTGTACCCAAATATAGAGCCTTTAGAATCCTGTAGAACCAAATAGAAGATGTTGTCCAAAAGTCCACACAAATGTGGAAATTAATACATGGATTAATAACTATGAAAGAAGGGTAGGAAGACCCATTTGAAGGTACAAATAATGAAGAAGAAGGAGAAAAAGAGAAATATGAGGAAGGAGAAAAAGAAAAAGATGAGGAAGAAGAAAAAGAGACAATAACGAAGACACATGGTGAAGAGGCAATAGCTGAAGAATAGTATGAAGAACAAAGTGTCCAAGACACCCAACTACCACCACCAAGTCCTCCACATACAAAACCTATAGAAATAGTAATTGCAAAGGATGTTCTTGACACCTTAGATCAAAACATCAATCCTTTAACTACAGAGGATCTCAAAAAAATTCTTCACCAATCTACATTGCAAGTAAAACTTTGTACAAATCTAGTTTTGGTGAGTGTTGATGAGTTGTAGAAAGCAGTAGAAAAGATAATAAGGGAGAAGAAAAGCACACAAGAACAATCTACACAACCTCTCATAGCTATAACAAATCAATCCAAAGAGCAAGAAGAAAAAGACAAAATTGCTAAGGTTGATAGTACAGTTACAACAACAAAAATTGTCTAGGACCAAGCAAAGGAACAAATAGGGCAAGATGTTCCTATTGAACAAAGTCAAGGTGCACCTCCTCAAATTATCATTATTGATCAAGGCTATAGAGAAGAGGAGAAAACCCCTAAGGAGTAGGAGGCAATAAAAACATTAGTAAACTTGCCTACGTTGGGGACTCCTAGTAAGAAGTTGAGCACTGATGCAGTACCATTGTAGATTTCAGCACCTAGCTCGAGCTCCACCAAGGTTGCAAGGGTACTTCACTATGGAGACCCTACACTTGATGAAGAAATAGTCATACCCAGTTATGACTCAAGAACTATGAACCTACAACAAATAAATGAAGTACAAGAGGCACTAGAGAGGAGGAAGAGACAAGAGATACTCATAAATGAGTTTAGGTAGAAGCAAGCACTGGTGGAAATCAAGGACATATTTCTTGATGCATTCAACTTGCAGGTACCTGATGAAACCCAATCCATCATGAAGGAATTATCCAAATTGTGGACTAGGTACAAAATGAAGACCTAGAAACTAATGTTCAATTATTAGAATAGTCAGAAAAGAAGTTTCAGATGAAAGTGAATGAGAAAATATCAAGTGAAATAGCACTTTCATAAGTAGAATTGGCTAAGAAGATTGAAAAAGTGAAGAAATTAATTGAGAATGTATTCTCATTGTACAAAAAGTTGTGTGATTCATCATATTTCACACAAGAAAATAGCCAACAAATAATGAGCTTGGAACAAAATCTCGAGATTTCAAGCACTCGGCTACCTAAAGATCTAGCTCAAAGTGAGAAGCATTTTGCAACTATGCTTCATACACAAAAAGAGTTAGCTGTATTGAAAGTAGAAGAGTTCAATATTAAGGCCAAATTGATGCAAATTCAATCGTCCATTACCCCACATCTAGAAGTACTCCATAAAGAATAGGCCTATGTAAAAAATGTTGTAAAGAAAGATCGCAACTTTTCTATTCTAGAAGGCCTTGTACATCTTGTAGTAGAGATCTCCATCCAACACAAATAATTGGAGATTTCTTTAGATAATTAGGATGCTTCTTTCAAGATGATTATGGAGGTAAATAAAACATTTTTGGCAAAGTATTATATTTATCCTTAGGACCCTTTGACATAAGTGTCAAAAAGGGGGAGATGTAAATAAGAATGGGAGATAATACATTCTTTGATGGAAGTAATAAATAATATCCAAAGGGGGAGATATTCACATTATAGGGAGTAGAAACAAGGTACAAACATATACAAAGTGTAGAGAAGGCAAAGAATATTAGATACATAAGCATGAGACTTATTTAGCACAAGAATTTTGGTTACAGGAATTGAAATGGCACATCAACTTAGGGGAAGTTACAAGATTTTGAGGTATACAAAATTTTGAACAAGTTTTTGAAGTCTTGTACATATGTCGAACAGAATGTGCTTTATACTCATAGAGATTATATTTATAATGTTTAAGTGTTTTTTCCATGCATGTCAAAGGGGGAGATTGTTAGTCTCAGATTGGTTTTGACAGTTAAGTGTCAACACACTTAACCAATTCTTTAGTTGATGCCAAGTATAATATAGAAGCTGAGCTACAATGTATGTTGAGCTAGAGAATTCAATAGGTGCCGAGTGAGCTTTAGGTGCTGAGTGAAGTTCATGTGTTGAGTGAAGTATAGATGCCAAGAGAGTAGCCAAGTGAGCTAGTTTTCTTATATGTGCCAAGCATTAGAAACTAGTATGTGGTGAGTAACATAGAATCAACATATGAGTGTGTGCCTTCACAAACTCAGATGTAAACCATTTTTGAGGCTGACATGTGATGAATCTTGAACAATCTTGAAGATAAGAATGAACCTTTTATATTACCTATGCAATTAGTATGCAACCAATAAGAAAAATGGAGAAGGAATGCAACCAATAGGGAAAGTGCAAGAAATGAGTAGGAAATGAAGATTTAATATTGATCATAGATTCATACCTAACCCTAAGCCTTCAAAATTTTTAAAAGGAGGATGGAACCCCATTATGTGACTGACATGATGCACAAGAAAGAAGTGTATGTGTGAATTATAGTGAAGTGTAGAAGAGTGTAAAGACTTAGTGAAGAATAAAGTAGCATTGTAGAATCTAGTTGATGAAGAATAGAGTATCAAAACCTCAAAGAGTGACATATTAGATCAAGAAAGGATCAGAGTAGATAGAGAAAAATAAGGATTTGGAATTAGCAATTGTAGATTGCAAAGATATCAAGTTAAAGACTTTCTAATACTCTCTAGCAATTGTATTAGATATGGAAATCCTATAGACTTAGGTTGGCCTAGCAGCCATTTGTAAATCCTTTAATAGGGTGGCATTCCAAGTGAATGTACAAAAGTTCTTTAACTAGGCCTACTTTTAGTAGGGTAGTTAAATTCTTTAACCAGGCCACTTTTTACAGGGTGTAAAGTCTTTAGGATAGGCCTTTCATAGTGCAAACCATTGGAAGTGGTCAAACATTGAAACCTTGAACAATTGCACATTGTTGTAGTGATATTTTGTGGCTGTCATTCCCACCCCAGTTTAACCTTCTCATTTTGGAGGGTTTCTAGGTTACCAAATTTGTGTGTTATCTATTTTTATGCATGTCTTTTACTTTCATGTTTATTAGATGAATTAGATGCATGTAAATGGTTTCAATTAAAAGGATTTGAAAACATTAAAGTTAGTTACTTCTGATTCAGCCCTGTTCCACCCCCCCTCTTAGAAGTAAATCTTCTCACTTGTTAATTCCAACACTAATAGGGTGATTGAAATCCTTTAATCAAGGTCACATTTAATAGTGTCATTGTAACCTTTGACAGGGTTGGCTCCTCATATGGCTCACATTAGAAGAGTGAAAATTGGTAGCATGTTACTAGTGGTTTTTTCCAAATTGGGTTTCCTCATTAAATCCTTGTGTCAAATTGTGTTGCAAATGATTATGCTATATTTCATGTTTACATTATTGCAAAGTTATTTTGACATAGGACAATGACCTACTAAGTTACAAAGTTATTGGATGATCTAATCAATGCATGCACTTATATGTTTGGTCAGAAGTAAAAAGTTTTAATTTTACATTTGGACCTTGGATAATTGATTCACCCTCCATCTTAATTATTCTATATATTCCAACAATTGTTGAAAAGAGATTGTTTGAAGCGTAGAAACTATGATGGAACAATCATTATTTTGTCAATGATGTCAAACCCATTATTTGTTGGTGAGACAATTTTTTTAGTCTAAATAATATCATTTGATTAATTGATGAAGAGGATTTGAAAATAAAGGATAAAAAGAGTACCTAGACTAACATTGAGTTGTATTGTGTATAGAAGAAGAACTAAGACCAAGCAAGACAATGATGATATGATGTATTGTTTATCTACTTAAGGCTAAAATGAATGGTTACTTTAGCTATGGAAAGAAGAAGTTTTTCATTGAAAGTGTCTACAAAGCTTGAACAAGAAAGTAGTGGAAGTAAAGAAAATTGAGTGTAGGCTGAGCAAATTCAGCATGTGCCAAGTGTCAATAAAATATTCTAAGTGCCAAGCATTAGAGAAATAGCAGTGGTGACTAAGCAAGGAAAACTTAGTTGATGCCAAGAAACCTAGTGTTGGTCAAGCATCAGAAGATTTTTATTTCCAAGTGAATAGTGTGGATTTTGATTGACAAAAAAGAGAGTTTAATCTAAGATTTGAGAGATTTGAGCTGACAAAGTTGATTTCTTGAAATATGTGAAGTGTGTTGAAGATAAGTATGATGAGCTGGTGGCACTGAATTCAAGGTAAACTATTTTGAGGTGAATCTAAGAGGATTTTAGGAGAAGTTTCTAGAGGGAACTTAATAAAAAGAAGGAGAATTCAATGAATCTAGCCTAATCCTAAGATGGACTATTGTGATTAAGTAGAAAAAGATTATAACTCTCTATATAAGGAAATAAAAGGCTAGAAGTAACAAGTGTTATTAAGAAGCTAGAGATGTTGCTTCATATGGTGGCCAAAGGGATGAATATGAAATTAGTATACTGAGAAAGAAGGCTTATGGAGGTGAAGGCTTGAAGGGTGGACAAGCAATCAGAGATCAAGAGTATGAAAGCCAAGAAGAATGGAGGACTAAACTAGAGATTTGTAATTTGGAAGTGAGTTGTGATTTATTATCAGATTAGGTCCTACTTCTACTTTCTTACCATTGTATCAGTTTGGATAAATTCTTTGGATTGAGGTTAACCTAATGGTCATTTATAAATCCTTTTACTAGGTGACATTCTAATGAAATTTTCTAAAGTTATCTAACAAGAATCACACCTAATAGGGTGATTGAAATATTGGAAGCATGTTACTTGTGCTTTTTTCCCAAATTGGGTTTCCAAATTAAATCCCTGTGTCAAATTGTGGGAATGATTCTTTTATGTTTCATTTTAATATTACTGCAAAGGTATTTTGACCAAGGATAGTAACCTATGATGCAGGAGCATCTTGGGTTGTCTTGTAATCCTGCACTTTGGCTTCTTTTCTAGTAGTTTCTACCAAGTGGTAGTTATTATTGAGCACTAGTTTACAGTTGACACCAAGTTCCTAGTTGATGCCAAGTGATCTTTGGTTGCCAAGTCATTCCTTTGGTTGTCAAGTAATTTTCTTTGGTTGTTGAGTTCCATTGGATGTTTAGTCATTCCCTTTGGTTGTTGAATGTTGGAGGATGTTGAGTTCATAGTAGCTGCTAAGTGATTCCTTTAGATGTCGAGTTTGTGTAGATGTCGAGTGCTAGTATTTGCAAAGTCTCCATTCACCAAGTATTTTGTGCCTAGTTCTAATTTGGGCTGACATTGCTCACATTTAATTTTGGTATAGATAGTTAATATTGGTTGTGAGTTTACTTGTGTCTTCTCTATGTTCTAGAATGTCATGTAAGTCATTCTAGCAAGTATATATATAGAGTATTTAGGATTAGAGTTAGATAGTTTTTGGGGAAGAGGATTGGAGAGAAAAACTAGAAAGTGTAAATTTGTTGTTGGCTCTATGAATGTAAATGTATTTGTATTTGGTCGTAACCTAGAAGACCTTACAGCTGGGCATATATGAATATATTTTGATGAATCAATAAAAGTATTTTACTCGTCTTCATCCTTTAGTTTTTTTTCTTTGTGTTTTCTTTCGTGGTGTTAACTCTTGTAGGAAGGTTTGAATAGTTGGGTGAGCCTTTGGCCCTAGTTATTCACCCCTTTAGCCTATGTCAGGTGGTATCAGAGCTTGAGTTTCATCCTTGAGGAGATTGGATTGTGTAGAACCCTAATTTAGATTTGGTTGTAGGGTGGCAAATCTATGGATTTGACCTATAACTTGTAGAGGGTTATGATCTTGAAGGAACCTGATTTGTAAAGATGGTTTGTGGTAGAGGAAATGTTGATAATGCCATATTGGATTAGTTGAGATAAATTGTAGCTAGATTAGATGCTATGGAGATAGCCTAGAGGAGAGGAGCACATCTTGATGATGTAAGTGATGATGAAGTAGCAACACTAAACCATAATCAAGAACTTGAAGTAGATCAAGATGAGGAAAGATTGTTGTGAGTGTTGTCTAGAGAAAATTTAGAGCCTACTATAGAAGTTGTTCCTTATAATGGGAAATTGGATACCAATGCAATGTTGGATTGGATCTTAGATACAGAGAAGTTCTTTATGTATGAAAACACTCTTGATCATAGAAAGGTGATGATTATAGTCACTAGGTTGAAAGGTCATGCATCACTATGGTGGGAGCATTTGCAAATTGATAGACAAATAAGAGGAAATAAGAAGATTGGAACTTGGCCAAAGATGGTGAAAAAGGTAAAGAAAAAATTCCTTCCTGCTGATTACCAAGTTAGCTTGTTGAGAAAGTTGCAAAATTTGAAACAAAAGGACATGACTATGAAAGAGTATACCAAGGAATTCTATAAATTGGACATCAGATCTGGACATGTGGATGATGATGTTGAGAAAATTGTAAGGTACATAAATGGAGTGAGATCTAGAATTTAAGATGAAATAAGTTTTGTGAAGTTGGAAAGTGTTGAAGAATCATATCAATAAGCCTTGAAAGATGAGGAGATCTTAGCAAAGAAGAATGAACAAAGACAAAGAGGTAGAGTTGGTAGATTCTAGAGAGGTAGATCTGAAAATTTTGTTCAGGATAAAGGAAAATCTGAATGGAAGAATGATGACAAAGGCACGATTGAAGAGAAAAGTGGTAATTCTTACTGAGGATGTACTAATTCTTACTAAGGAAGAGGTAATTCTTACTCTAGAGGTGGAATTCATGGTAATTGTTTCATATGTGATAAAGAGGGACATAGATCTTTTGAATGTAGATCCTCTAAAAGTGGGCAAGATAACAAAAATGCTATGATTCAAGGAGATGATAAGGGTTCACCAAGTGGACCTAAGGCTGGAGAAAATCTGATGATGAGAAGAACCTTATGTAATAAATGAAGTAATAAGGAACCTATTTTACAAAGAAGTCTTTTGAAGAAAAGATGTAAGATGGCTAGAAAATGTTGCAAAGTGATCGTTGACAGTGGGAGTTCAACAAATTTAGCATCAAAATAACTGGTTACAAAGTTGTAGTTGTAGAGGTTGAAACATCCCAAACCTTATTATGTTTCATGGATCAAAGATGAGCATAAGATATTGGTAAGTGACCAATGCATCGTAAAGTTCAAGATTGCACATCACTTTGATAAAATTTTGTGTGATATTATGCCCATGAATTGTTGTCATATCTTTTTGGGTAGACTTTGGCAATATGATAGATATGCTATGCATGATGGGAGATTGAATCAATATACTCTTTGGGTAAATAGGAAGAAGCAAACATTGTTGCCTTTAATTAAGAGTCCAAATCAAGTAAGTTGTACTGCAATAAAAGTTTGCATGGTTAATGGTAAACAATTTGAAAAGGAAGTGAAGAAGAATCAAGTTTATTTTGCCATAGTTCCTAGAAGATCGAGTAGTAGAAGTTGGTAATGACCAAGTAACAATAGATAGTGATAGTTGAGTACCAAAAGAAATTGTTGAATTGTTGAATGAGTATAAAGATATTTTTGCAAAGGATATACCTAATGGTTTACCTCTAATGAGAAGTATAAGTCATTTTATGGATCTGATTCCTAGAGCTAGTTTTCTAAAAAATGCACTATATATATTGACACTTACAGAGAATGAAGAACTTAATAGACAAGTGCATGAGTTGTTGCAGAGTGGTTTGATTAGAAAAAGCTTGAGTTCATGTGTTGTACCTACTATATTAGAAACTAAAAAGAATTGAGAATAAAGAATGGAGAATGTGTACTAATTCTAGGGCTATTAACAAGATAATAGTGAAATATAGGTTTCCTATGCTGAGGATGGATGACATAATGGATTGTTTGAGTGAAGCAAAGTATTTTACCAAGATTGGTTTGAAGAGTGGCCATCAATAGGTTGGAATTAGAGAAGGTGACGAATGGAAGATTTCTTTCAAGACAAAAAGTAGTTTGTATGAATGGTTGGTTATGCCTTTTGGTTTGACTAATGCACCTATTACTTTCATAAGATTGATGAATGAAGTCTTGAAAATATTTTTGGGTAAGTTTGTGATTGTTTATTTGGATGATACTCTGATATTCAGTAAGACTAAGGAAGAACATCTTGAGCATATTAGACAAGTATTGGAGAGGTTGAAAGAGGAAAATTTGTTGATTAATCTAAAAAAGTGTTCTTTTATGCAAGTGGAGATTGTGTGTTCTTTTAGGCAATTTTGGAATGGCCTACACCTGAGAATATGGGTGAGGTAAGATCATTTCATGGTTTTACTAGTTTTTATAGAAAGTTTATAAAGAATTTCAATGCTATTTATAATGTTATGAGTGAAACAATGAGGGGAGATAAAAATAAATTCAAGTGGACACATGGATCTTATAAGAGTTTTGAAACTTTGAAACAAAAGGTTGCTGAATTAGTTGTATTGGCTTTGCCTGATTTCAACAAAGTATTTCATGTTGAATGTGATGCAAGTGGTAATGCAATAGGAGTTGTACCAAGTCAAGAAGGTAAACTCATTGCTTTCTTTATTGAAAAGTTGAATGATGCCAAAAGGAAGTATTATGTGTATGATCAAGAATTTTATGCTATTATTCAAGGATTGAAGAAGTGGAGACATTATTTGATTCCTAAGGAGTTTGTGTTGTGTACTAATCATAAATCTTTACAATACTTGGAAAGTCAACATAAATTGAATCAAAGACATATGAAGTGAGTTGAGTACTTGTAGAGTTTCATATTTTTTATTAAGCATAAGAGTGGAGTCACTAATAGAGTTGCTAATGCATTGAGTAGAAGATGTTCTTTTTTTACTGAAATAAAGCTTGAAATTTTTGGTTTTGATGAAATGAAAGAGTTGTATGTGTTGGATACAATTGATTAATTGTATGTTGTCTCTGATGTTATAAAAATGTTATATCATTTTATATTCAATGCATGCCAAGCTCACTTGGTCAGTGAAGATAGTTTTCCCAGTCTACTAAGCATTCCTAAGTTTATTTTGAATAGAAGGAACTTTCTATTGAGTTCATTCAAGTGTCAAATGAAGTTATGCAGAAAAGAGTGTTAACTAAACTCACTTGGTTAATGAAGGGAAAGTTGAACAAAGTCAGTTTTAACTAAGTTCACTCGATTACCAAAGGATGTTTGCAAGTTAGCAGTGTTAACCTAGCTTCTGTTGGTTAACACAGAGAATCATTCCAAAGTTAATTTCTACCAAGTAGGATTGGTCTACGAAAGATTTTTCTTATTTTGGCATATGAAGCTTAATTATTTTATGAATTGATTCTAGCCGACTATAATGATGAATATTGGTTATTGTAATTTGAATTTGGGATGACTTGACAGTCTGGAAGGTATAAATAAAAGGTCAAGTTGAGATTTCTAGTGTGTGTGTAAGTGTGTTGATTAAATTGAAAAGAAAAGAGAGGAAGTGAACTTGAAGGATAAGAAAGTATCCTTGTAGAGTAGAAAAGTTATATTTGATTAGGAAGGATCAAGTTTAAGTAGAAAAGAGATCAGGATTCATCAATTCAGTTGCATCACAATTAGGTCATCTCATTGTTGCTCTAGATAACCATTGTACTAGTGATATAAATCTCTTAACAATGTTGGCTTAACAACTATTTGTAAATCCTCTAACAAGGTGGCAATTACATTGAATTGTTTTAAGACCTCTTGCAAGGCCACTCCTAGCAAGGTGATTAAATCCTCTAATAGGGTCACACCTGAAAGTGTGTTTTGTAACCTTTAACAGGGTTGGCTCCTAACAGGGCTCACTTCAGAAGAGTGAAAAACAATAAATAGTTACATTGGTAGTTTTTCCCAAATTAGGTTTCCACGTTAAATCCTGGTGTCTCATGTGTTCATGTTATTTCTCTTATGCTTGCAAGTTAATTACAAATAATGTTTTAAGATTTGCTAAAAGTAATTCACTCTCCATTTATAGAGTTACAACAATTTCTATTTTTTGACTGAGCATTAGTAGCAATGAGTTTTCTCAGTTCAAATTTTATTGTTGACATCTAAGGGATCTTGGATTTATTTTAGTAGTAACTAATTCATCCCCCTCTTAGCTACTCCTTTTTATTTCCAACAATTGGTATCAAAGCCTTTGGTGCTTATAGGAAAGGTTTAAATGACCTAAGCTAAAGATCATGATGTCTTACAAGAGAGAGATTTGAAAGCTAAATAGAGACAACTTTTCAGCATGGTAGCGACTCATGAGACTTCATCTAGCCACCATTAGTGATTTAGGCTACAAATACCTTGATGAATAATATAAAACTCCTACTAGTACATTATCTATTGGAGATCTTGTTGAGAAAAACAACCATAACATCATGATGATTGATATTGCATCTGCTCTCAACTATGATGGATTTGATGAGATCAAAGGTTGTAAAACTACTTTTGATATGTAGAAGAAGATAAAAGATATCTATGTTGGTGATGACAATGTAAGGAGAGCCAAAGCAGAAAGCCTTGGAGGATAGTTTGATCAGATGAGAATGAGAAAAGATGAAAATGTTGCCAAAAATGTGGAAAGAATCAAAGCTAGTGTTAGTGCAATCAAAGCTTTTGGAGGAGAAATCAAGGAAGAAACTATTGTAATTAAAGTTCTCAAAACTTTTCTTCTTATCTATGCAATTAGAGTATCTACTATTCAAGAAAAGAGGTGTGATCCAAATCACAAGTTGAGTTTGGATGCCCTAGTAGGAAGATTGAGAGCTTTTGATCTTAACAATTTTGACAATTATGTTATAGCTTCTAAAAATGTTGATTCTGCATTTGAAGCTAAACTTTCACTCAAAGAAAAAGGCAAGAAAACAAAGGACAATCAGTCAGAAAGTAAAGAGGAAATAGAAGAAATTTCTGATTGTGATCTTGAATTTTTTGAAGCTTTACTTGCAAAGAAATATTCTAGAGGTAGAGGAAAGTACAAAGGTAAAGTTCCTTTAATTTTTTTTTCATGTGAAGAAATTGGTCATATTGCTTCCAGGTGCCCAAATAAAGAAAGAAAAGATGAGAAGAAGAGCCACAAGTACAAATACAAGAAGGAATCCAAAAGTCACAAATCCTTCAAAGACAAATGTAAGAAGACTTGTTTTATGGCTAAATATTCTAATAATAGTGAAGATGAAATAGTGCATATTGTTGTAAATGATGAATCTAATGAAAAAGAAGATAAGATAGCACTTATCTCTTGTGTTAGTAAAAATGATACATGAATCATAGATAGTGGATGTTCACATCATATGACTAGAGACAAAATAAAATTTGAAAAATTTGAACACTATGATGGAGGTAGTGTAAGATTTGGAAACAATGAAACTTGTTGCATAAAAGGGAAAGGTCACATCTCATTAACCAATGAACGTGTATCTGACAGTGCCTATTGGGTTGAAGGAAAAAAACATAACCTAATAAGTGTGGCATAACTAATCAACATTAGATTCAAGGTAGAATTCATGCATGGCAAGGCAAGATTGCTGGATGACAAAGGAAATCTATTTGGATCAGGTAAACAAATAAGAGGTGACATATTTTACCTTGATCTTGGTGATTGCTCATGTTTTATTGCTCAAATGGAAGAAATTTGGTAATGGCACAAAAGAATATGTCATGTAAACTTTGATAATATGGTCAAGATAAGTAAATTTAGAAAAGTAAGAGGTATCCCTAGTTTGAAGAAACTAGATGTTGGTTTACGAAAAAATTGTCAAATTGGCAAAATGGGAAAGACTAGTTTTAAGAGAAAAAGCTATCAATCTGAAGATGTCTTCAAAATTGTACATGCTGACTTATGTGGACCTATTGGAATAGAAATTTATAGTGGAGAAAAAATCTTTGTTTTTTTTGTTGATGACTACTCTAGAATGATGACAATTATGTATCCTAGAAAAAAGTCAAAAGCATCTGAGAAATTCAAATGGTATCTAACAAGAGTAGAAAAAGAAATAGGAAAAAGATTGAAATGTTTAAGATTAGATAGAGGTGGTGAATTCATCTATAATGAATTCAATAAATTCTACATTGAAAGAGGAATAAAAAGGCAAGTATCGTCCCCTGGAAATCTTGAGTAGAATGCAATAGCTGAAAGAAGAAATAGATGCATCATGGATTGTGCAAGAACTCTAATGATTGAAAATAATGTTGCTATCGAATACTGGAAGGAAGCTATCAACAATGTAGTTCATATTTTGAACTAAGTACAATTGAAAAAGGACTTAGATAAAACTCCCTATGAATTATGGTATGGGTACAAACCCAACGTAAGTATTTGAAAGTATTTGGTAGTAAATGTTATATCTTGAAAGAGTCAAGAAAAGAAAAATTTGATGTGAAAGGTGATGAAGCTATATTCTTAGGATATTCCTATAGAAGTAAGGCATATAAATGTCTGAATTTGTCTACTCATAAAATCATAGAAAGTACACATGTGAGAATTGATGAGTTTGCAAAACAGACTGAAGAAGAAAGCAAAAAGAAACTAGAAGATTACAAAAGATTTGTTTACTTCGAACTTGATACATTGCCAGGCATATCTAACAATAAGGAGACTTCACCTCTCGAGTTTTCCATAGTTATTGAGTTACCAGAAGTACAAACTGAGTCATAGGGACTTGAGTCACATTCTAAAGCTATCAAGTCAATGCCTACTGAGTTTGAATGACCTGAGCTTGAAGTTGAAATTCAAAATGAAGACAATACAATTCATTCAAAAGGCAAAGAACCTATATTGGCCAAGTATGTGAGAAGGCATCATGCACCTAATCATATTATTGGAGATAAATCTAATGGAACAATGACAAGAAGAAAACTAAAAGGTACATGTTTACTTGCTAAATTCGAACCTAGAAGTGTTAAAGATGCACTAGAAAATGAAAGTTGGATTGAGTCTATGAATGAAGAAATACAATAGATAGAAAAGAACAAAACTTTGACTCTTGTTCCTAGGCCTAAAGATAAAAATGTGATTGGAACAAAATGGGTATTCATAAATAAGTTGAATGAAGATGGACAAGTATCAAGAAACAAAGCTAGACTATTGTGTAAAGGCTATTCTCAAGAAGACTAAATTGATTATGGTGAGACTTTTTCCCCTATCACAAGATTAGAAGGTGTTAGGACCCTACTTGCATATGCAACTAATAGAGGATTAAAATTATATCAAATGGATGTTGATCTTGACAAAAGGGACATGTTCTATAAATTACACAAAGCACTATATGGTCTCAAACAAGCTCCTAGAGCTTGGTATGAAAGACTACATAACTACTTGATACAGATTGGTTTTCAGAGAACAAATGATAATAGTAGTTTGTACATCAAGGAAGGATCAGATAACAAAATTGTATTGGTAGACATATTTGTGGATGATACTTTATTTACAGGAAATGATGACCTATGCAAAGCATTTTTAGAACAAATGAAAAAAGAGTTTGAGATTTCCATGTTTGATGAAATAAAATTCTTCATTGGATTACAAAGATAGCAAAACAAAAATGCTATCTATATCACTCAATCTAAGTATATAAAAGAGATACTTAAGAAGTTTGGAATGGAAGATTCAAAACTAGTTGGTACTGCCATGTGTAATGGACTCAAGCTTATCAAAGATGATGACTCCAAAGAAGTAGATTAGACCTTATATAGATCAATAATTGGAAAATTATAGTATGTAGTTCACACAAGGCCTGATATTGCCTTAGTAGTTGGGATAGTGGCAAGATTCTCAGCTAAACCCAGAGAAAATCACATGATGGCAATCAAAAGAATCTTGAGATATCTAAAGGGTACCAAAGACTATGGTTTATGATACAAACTTGGAAGGAATCTAGATCTAAAAGTATTTAACATTGTTTGGTTCAAACAATTGTTGGAAGGAATAAAGGTTCAAATCAAAGAGTCAATAGTCGTGTATTGTGATAACACCAGTACAATTAACATATCAAAGAACCTAGTGATGCATTCTAAAACAAAGCAAATTGCTATGAAATATCACTTTATTAGAGAACTAGTATAGGACAAGGAAATTAGATTGGAATATGTCCATACAAAAGAATGAATTGTAGACATATTCATTGTTGTAATAAAGATAGGGTAACTGATAAGGGGGGTGAATTAGTTACTTACAAAAATTAATCCACAGATCCCTTAGATGTCTTAAAGATCTAGTTACTACTGATACTCGGTAAACAAATTTTGTAACTCGGTAAATTAAACTATTAATTTTTTTTTAGGCATTCATGCATGTAACTGAAAATAAAATAAACACAAGAGACACCAGATTTAATGTCGAAATCTAATATGGGAAAAACTACCGAGTAACTAGTCACCAATTTTTCACTCTTCTGAAGTCAGCCTTGTTAGGAGCCAACCCTATTAAAGGTTACGATACACACTATTAGGTGTGACCCTATTAGAGGATTTTAATCACCCTACTAGGAGTGGCCTTGCTGAAGGTCTTTAGAACAATTCAACTGAACTGTCACCTTGTTAGAGGATTTAAAAACTGGCCGTTAAACCAACTCTATTAAGAGATTTGAAATCAATGCTACAATGGTTAGAAAGCAACAATGAATTGACTTGAACAAGATGCAACTAAATTTTTTGGTTACAGGTTTCTGTTCAGCATCATTAGATCCTCTTTGATCCAATATGGCTCTGTTGCTCCTCAATGATCTCTGATCATCCTTCAAATTTGTTTCCACAATAATCAATCTTCATATTACATTAATTCCATTTTTCATACTCTTAAATTTCATGACTTGATCTCTTACTTATACCACTCAGATTGTCAAGTCGACCCATTTACATGTTACATTTACCAATAAACCATACATCAGCAGGCTACAGATATTACTGTGAACAAATAAATGTTATTTCATAAAATAGTGAAATCCTTTACTGGCCAACCCTGCTTGGTAAATATTGCTTCTAGAAATTACCTGAGTTAACCTTCTTGACTCGGTTAACATTGCAATATTTGTAAAATCCTTTGGCTACCAAGTTTACTCAATAAGAACTGCTTTAGTCACATCTCCTTTAATGACCGAGTGAGCTCGATAAGAACTACTTCAGTCATATTTCCTTTGATGACCGGGTGAGCTCAGTAAGAACTACTTCAGTCATGTTTCCTTTGATGACTGGGTGAGCTCAGTAGATTTTGTCCTTTTGCCTTGCTAACCATCTGAGCTTAGTAGATACTGTACTTTTCTTTGCTGACCTTTTGAGCTTGGTAGACACTATTCTTTTCCTTGCTGACCTTTTGAGCTTGGTAGATGCTGTTCTTTGCCTTGCTGACCTTTTGAGCTTGGTAGACACTGTCCTTTTCCTTGTCGACCTTCTGAGTTCAGTAGATACTATCCTTTGCCTTGCTAACCTTCTTAGTTTGGTAGACACTATCTAATGACTGATATGACATTTGTGTGACATCAAAGACAACACACAATTTGAACAATTTTATCCAACACTTCACAAGGCCATTACCTATAGATGCATTCTTGTATCTAAGAGGTAAGCTAGGGGTCATTTCCCTAGTTGAAGCTTACTAACTAAATTTTAGTGATGCATCAACAAGAACAAAGTCAAAGATCAATTATTTGATGCAACATAATCAAGAGAATATTGCATATGAATGAGTACTCAAGGTACATTGATACAAATTTGGCATGTGTTGTCAAAGAGGGAGAAGTTTACTATCATATCTTTATCTTTATGAAATTTTGTAGTGGAAGAAGTTTGAAAAGAAGTTATGTAGTTCCTTCACACAGGGAGAATATAGCATAAAGAATAAGTTCTTGTGTAAAATCAAAGAGGGAGAAATTTTTTGTCAAAGGTAGTCTTATTCTCAAATTTCATTATGCTATGACATGTTGTATTGTCATCAATGCCAAAGAGGGAGATTGTTGGATACAATTAATTAACTATGTTTTATCTTTGATGTTACAAAAATGTCATATCATTTGATAGTTAGTGCATGCCGAGCTCACTTGGTTAGTGAAGATAATTTTCCTAGTCTACCAAGCATTCTTGAGTTTACTCTATACAGAAGGTAGTTTCTACTAAGCTCACAAGGGCATTGAAGGAAGTTATGTAGAGTGGAAAGTTATATAAAGTTAGTGTTAATAAAGTTTACTCAGTTGGTAAAGGCTTTCTACAAGTTTGGAGGACTAACCAAGCTTCTATTAGTTAACATAGAGAATAGTTCCAAAGCTAGTTTCTACTGAGCAGGGTCAATGTACAAAGGATTTTTCTTATTTTGGCATATGAATCTTAATTAATTTATGTGTTGATTCTAGCCAACTATGATGATGAATATTGGTTATTATAATTTGAACTAGGCCAACTTAACAATCTAGAAGGTATAAATAAAAGGTCAAGTTGAGATATCTAGTGTGTGTGCATGTGTGTTGATTGAATTGAAAAGAAAAGAAAGGAAGTGAACTTGAAAGATAAGTAGGTATTCTTGTGGAGTAGAAAAGTAATATTTAATTAGGAAGGATCAAGTTTAAGTAGAAAAGAGATCTAGATTCAACAATTTAGTTGCATCACAATCAGGTCATCTCATTGTTACTCTCTAACCATTGTAGTAGTGATCTAAATATCTTAACAGAGCTGGCTTAACAGCTATTTGTAAATCCTCTAACAGGGTCACACCTAAAAGTGTGTTTTGTAACCTTTAATAGGGTTGGGTCATAGCAGGGCTCACTTTAGAAGAGTGAAAAATGGTAACTAGTTGCACTAGTGGTTTTTCCAAAATTGGGTTTCCACGTTAAATCCTAGTGTCTCATGTGTTCATGTTATTTTTCTTATGCTTGCAAGTTAATTACAAATAATGTTTTAAGATCTCATAAAAGTAATTCACTCTAAATTTACCAAATTACAACAATTTTTGTTGGTTTACCGAGCATCAGTAGCAATTAGTCTTCTTAGTGTAGATTTTATTCTTGACATCAAAGGGATCTAGGATTTATTTTAGTAGTAACTAATTCAACACCCCCCACCCCCCTGCCTCTTAGTTACTCCTTCTATATTTCCAACAGTGTGATGCTAATCCTAATTTTTTTGAGATGTGGAGATAGTTCAGAGAACCAAATCTAATAGATTACATAAGTAAGTACGATAAGTATTTCATTTAAGAAGGTATGTTGTTCAAAGGCATTCAGTTGTGTATTCCTAGAAGTTCTATGAGGTTGAATCTAATTAAGGAAAAGCATAGTGGTGGATTGGCTGGACATTTTGGAATTGTTAAGACATTGAGTTTGCTGAAAGAGAAGTATTATTGGCCACAAATGTATAAGGATGTTCAAAAATTTGTAAATAGTTGTTGATTTTGTCAAATTTCAAAAGGATTAAGTCAAAATGATGATTTGTATACACCTATTACTATTTATAAGACATCTTGGAGTGACATTATTACTAATTTTTTCCTTGGATTACCTAAGACAGTGAAGGAGTATGATTCCATATTAGTTGTAGTGGATAGATTTTCTAGGATGGTTCATTTCATACCATGTAAGAAGACATTAGATGCTAAGCATGTTGCTAAACTTTTATTTAAAGAGATTATGAGAATGCATGGATTACCAAGAAGTATTATTTCTAATAGAGATAGTAAATTTTTTGGTAATTTTTGGAAGACTTTGTGGAAGAAGATGGGTACTGAGTTGAAGTTTAGTTCTACATTCCATCCATAGACAGATGGACAAATAGAGGCTGTGAATAGAAGCTTGGGTAATTTTTTGAGATGTTTAGTTGGGAATAAGCCAAGCAATTGGAAAATGGTATTAGCACAATATGAGTTTGCATATAAAAATTCTATAAATAGGAGAATAAGAAAAGCACCTTTTGAGATTGTTACTAGAATGCATCATAGAGGTATATCAGATTTGAGAGATGTTGCTAGTAAAAAAAGAGAAGCATTGCAGGAGAATAATTTGCTAATTTTATGGAGTCTTTGCATAAGGAAGTGAATTTGAGGTTGGAACAAAGTAATCTGAATTATAAGGAGAATGGTGATATTTATAGAAGACATCATGATTTTAAAGTTGGTGATGTGGTGATGGTTCATCTGAAGAAAGGAAGATTTCTTGTTGGAACATACAGTAAGCTAAAGATGAAAATTTTTGGACCTTGTAAGATCTTGAAGAAGTTTGGTAGTGGTAATGCTTATGAAGTTGGGTTACCTAATGACATGAATTCAATGTTTCTAATTTATACAAGTATCATGAGTTAGATGATGAAGTTGTTGTATCAAAAGATTAGCCTAAGAAATAGATAGAAGAAGTTGAATAGATATTGGATCGGAGAGTTAGCAAGAGCATAAGAGGAAAAGATTACTATGAATATTTGGTGAAGTGGAAGAACAGGCCTATTGAAGATGCTTCATGGATTTCTCAATATGAGTTGGATTTAGCTTAGGTTGTGACATCTCAATGATTTAGGAGAATCGTTTTCTCTAACCTTGGTTGTCTGATTTAGGAGCATCCTAGGTTGTCTTGTAATCCTACACTTTAGTTTCTTTTCTAGTAGTTTCTACTGAGTTGCAGTTGTTGTTGAGCACCAGTTTGTGGTTGGATTCGAGTTCCTAGTTGATGTTGAGTGATCTTTGGTTTCCAAGTTCCTTTGGTTTTTGAGTTCCTTTGGATGCCAAGTCATTCCCTTTGGTTGCCAAGTGCTAGAGGATGCTGAGTTTAGGGTAGTTGTTGAGTGATTCCTTCAGATGTTGGGTTTGTGCAGATGATAAGTGCCAGTATTTGTGAGGTCTCCATTTACTGAGTATTTTGTGCTTGGTTCCAATTTGGGATGACATTGCTCACATTTAATTTTGGTATAGATAGTTAATATTGGTTATGAGATGACTTGTGGCTTCCCTATGTTCTAGAATGTCTTGTAAGCCATTTTGGCAAGTATATATAGAGTGTTTAGGCTTAGAATTTTTTTGTAGAAGATGATTAGAGAGTAGAATTAGAAAGTGTGAATTTGTTGTTGGATCTATGAATGTGAATGTATTTGTATTTGGCTGTAACCCAGAAGGCCTTATAGCTGGGAATCTATAATGATATTTTGATGAATCAATAAAAGTATTTTACTCTTCTTCCTCCTTTAGTTGTTGTTCTTTGTGTTTTCATCCATTGTTTTAACTTTTGCAGGGCAGTTTGGATAGCTAGGTGAGCCTTTGGCCCTAGTTATTCGCCCCTTTAGCTTGCATCAACCTACTAGATTATGGAGTTATCAGATAATCTAATCAATGCATGCACTTATATGTTTGGGGAGAATTGAAAAGTTTTATTTGTACATTTGGACTTTGCATAATTGATTCACCCCCACTCTTAGCTATTCTAAATATTCTAACAATTGGTATTAGAGCATTGGTGCTTATGAGGAAATATTTAGAAGGTACTAGAAACTAAAGATCAATATGTATAAAAAGGAGGTACCCAATCTTAACAAGGATACTTGTATGAAAAAGTTTGATAAAGATACATCTAGACTGACTTGAGATTTTGCACTATCAACTATAACTATTGAGTATGCATAAATTGATGGAGATATGACTATAGAAGAACTAAAACAAAAGAAATAAAATAATGAGGAAATGTTGGAGATTTCATCCACCCTAATCTATTTTTAGTTTGATGACATCAAAGAGGTCACTTCTTCCAAACAAATGTGGGATGCCCTAGTAAATATCTATTGATAAGAATGTGTTGATACCAAAATTTGAAAGTCTTAGAGGAAAGTTTGATGAAATGAGATTGTAAGAAGGTAAGAATATAGTCTAGTATTGTGATAGAGTCAATAAAGTAGTTAATGCCATCAGAAGATCAACTAGGAAAATTGAGGATGAGACAATGATCAACAAAGTGTTCAGAACCCTGCTATCTATCTATGCTATTGGAGTATCTTCTATACAAGAATTGAGATGTACTCTTGGTAATGATCTGAGCCTTGAAGGATTGGTTGGTAGAATCATGCTTTTGAGCAAATTTTTTTTGATAATTTCAAAATAGAGAATGTTGAATCTTCTTTCAAAGCTAAATTTTCACTAAAAGAGCCTAAAGAAAGGAGAAAGGAAAAGGTCAAACATGTTTCTAGTGATAGTGATATAGATGAAGATGATGTGGAAAATATTTAATAATTTTTAGCTAGGAGATTTCATAGATGCAAAGTAAAATATAGAGGTAAGTTACCTATCATGTGTTTCAACTGTAGTAAGGTTGGTCATATTGCTACAAGGTGTCTAGCAAAGAAGAATAATAGAAGTGGAGATAAATATAGAGGTAAAAGGGATGAGAGTAGAAAATATTATAAAGATAAATGAAAGAAGGCTTGCTACATTGTTGAAGAAGAATATATTGGTGTTTTAAAACTACTAATCACAAAACCCAATACTAGGATATAGAGGATAAGATAAAGCATGAGGATTAACTAGTTACCATAATTCACTAAAATTATCTTAGATTTGTATCAACATTATAGAGTACAAGGACACTCTATACTTTAGGCTCTACAAGGCCAAGGCGAGTGCACCTAGGGATTAATTTGACTTTTTATTCTTCAGTATTTGTTCAGTAATAATATTCTTTTCAAATTTATCACTTATAGAAGATAAATGGTTAGAAATATTCTTGCAATGTAATCAACTAGTTTATTTACAACAACTTACTATAGAATCAAAGAAAGTTGTCACAATAAGGCTATGACCAACAATTTAATTCTTCATTATAGGAAGGGAAAATTGATTTAAATGTGTATTGTGTAATCATATGAATACATCAATTTGCATCTCAAAATTATGACCAGTGCCTTATCCATTTTTATACACAACCAAACTAGTACAATCTTGACCTATTTAATTGATTTTAAATTAAAATTATCAACTGTTAACTCTAAATCTCATTCTTATGACATCTCTCCCACATGCCTAGAAACCCTATCAATTCATGGAAGCATATACTTAATTCTTTGAATTAAAAGAAATAATGAAATGATATACAACCTATCCTAGTTGCATTAAATTGAAATAACTTTATTCAATCAATATCAAGATAACAAACACATGCAAATAGAGAAAGAATTTAGAGACAAAAATATCCATAACTCCCTTTTTTGTATTAATCTTCCTTGAAAATCATACATTACTGATATAAGACTTAGAATATAAATCAAAGCTTGACAATTTTAGTCATTCAATGCTCACTATATTCTTAGATTTTTAAAAGTAAATATAACATATAATTGACACCAAAAACTGGACTGACTGCAATAGCAATAAAAATTAAAATTCTACAAACTTTTGACCCTCACTCCACATCTTAGAAATCCTTTTATAGAAGGATTACAACAAACTTTAGATGTGAGGATATATGTCAAAAATTGATTTGAATACAAATATAGAGATATTTCTATAATGTTATATTTCAAACATTCTCTCTATTTGAACAAAACTAGGGAAACAATTGAAAAAATGGTAGGTGGCACTTTCTATAGGTGTCTTCAACATATTTATATTTATTTTCTAGCTACATGTAGCTTTCCTTTCCTTTTCTTTACCTATTTTGTCTCTTATTCCTTTAATTTTCTAGTTGCTATCCCAAAATGGTAAGGCCTTTATGTCTAATATGACCTCCCAAATGGCTATGTCTGTATCCACATCAAGCCAAGTGGCATCCCTAATACCATTCAATTCTTCTAGGAATTTTTTCTACTTGGCATCAGTTATAGCTTTGATATATGTCATTGTTTTTCCCATCTCTAACTCTAGCTTGTAAAACATATCTACTACAATGTCAACTTTTGAATTGTAATATGCCAAAAATCTATAGTGAATTAGGATATTATCAAAGGAAGATGACCATTCTAGCCATTCCCTAATTCCTCCATGATTATCCAAAATGGTGGGTATAAAATTTGGTACTCCTATGGTAATTATTTTTATTTTGTTCTGAATCAGTTGCATCTTGCCTTTAAAGAATCCAATCAACTCTTTTACATTACTTATCATTTTCCTAATAGTGATAATCATTACCTTTGGCAAGTCCTTCTTCTATGTTAGCATAGGTACAAGATTATCAAAGAGTTGGGTATAACGTCCTCATGTGGTGAAAAAAGGAGATAACAAGGAAATTTCCTTTTAACACTTATATTCCACCTCTTGTAGAATAATGTAGTTGCTATGCACATTTTTTGAATCAACCTTAAAAGAGTTTATCTTGTCGATCAGAAAATTCTTGATGGTTCTAATTTCAATATCTTTTCTAGACTCCATCTCCTCTTTATCCACTACCATAGCTTAACCTGATGTATCTCCCATTTTACATGCATTGCCCTCTATATGTATCCCCTTGTTTTCAATATTTGTAGTGGATATGATAGTATTTTTAAGTGCTACTATCTTAGTTTATAACTTAAGATTGTTCTCCTCCAAGACATAATTCTTCTTCATTTCTTTTTCAATTCAAAGTGCCTCCTAGTTTGGATATACCTCTCATAGGCTCTTTCTAGCTGGTCCTCTAGGACAATAATCATTTTTTTCCCAATAGGGCTACTGAGGTTTGCATTCCATAATTTTTTCTACTAAAAGTAGAGTGAACATTCCAAAATATAACATCCCCACTAGGGGACTCTTTGATCTCCATGAGAGTGGGCTTTTCACGCTCTAGAGCTAAACTCCATATTGCCATGGTTTGAACATCAATGTTATACCTATACCCTCTCAATTCTCCCAACTGATTCACATTTTCAAATGAGATTGACTTGTCTTGCTTCTTCATCTGATTTATTAAAATTAAAGAACTTATATCCCACCTAGGGAATATAATCATTCCACTCTTCTATATTAGCTCCCTAGCTTTTGTAACAATGAGGGTTTTACTAATAGAATCATACTCTTATAGTTTCTATATTAGTTTAGTAACTACCTCATGAGAGTCACCTGGTTTCATTTGCAAAGATAATTCATTTTGTTTTAGTTTGAACAAGAAGCTTTTAATTTCTTCTATTTTGATGAAATTTTCATCACTTATGATCTCATTAGCTTGAATGATCCTATCATTAAAAATTTGAGCCTATAGCTCAAATTTCTTATCCCTTTTTTAATATTTAGTGGTTTGAGCCATCAAATAATTCTTGATTACATCATCAAAATATTTTTACCCCTTCAAAAGATCTACAAGGCTTTCTATTTAGCCTTTTGTGGAATTTCCACTATTTTCTACTTCTTTATCTTCTACTAAGCCCACTTTGAACTTTCAAGTTGATCCTCTTCTTCATCACTAATTTCTACAAAAATATCTTAATAAAAATATTTAGGATCAATGTTTCTCCTTATTTCTTTAGGAACTTGTGCTAATATTTCATCAAACTTTTGCACACACTTATCAATCTTAGACCAATAGTCTACCTTAGGATACTATCCCTTGAAGGATGGATATTCTTTTTTCATCTCCTTCTCAAAGTGTAAAACATCTCTATACTTGATCATTCTGTTGGAAATGATTGAAAAGATCATGAGGAAAGTTGTTAGAATGATCATATGGAACTGGTAAAGAATGTTCTCAATCATTTTTTTGTCATTGATGTCAAACTTGCTACTTGTAGGAATGAAAATTGCTTTAGTGATCCAAATATTATCAGTTAGTTGATTGAAAAGAAGGAGGCAATCAATAAGATGTAATTAGTACACCAAGAGAAAGGTTGAAGTTATGATGTTGTAATGAAGTACAAGGATCAGCTAAGCCATTGATGAAAAAGTGTGTTGATGACATACTATAAGACACAGAGAATGGGCACACTAAAACATATCAAAGATGTAAGGTTTTTAGCTAAGACATCTGTAAAGTCTAACTAAAGTTCATTAGAGAGAGGGAGCCAAGAAAGCTAGTAGGTGCCAAACAAATTCCTAGTTGAAGCCGAGCAAGTTCAACTTCAAGTGCCGAGTAAACTTTAGATGCCGAGTGATACAGAATTTATCAAGTGTCGAGTAAACTTTAGATGCCGAGTGATATAGAATTTATCAAGTGCCGAGTGATATAGTTTTATTTAGGTGCCAAGCTATCCAGGAAACAGATGCCAAGCATCAAAAAACCAATAGTACTGAGTAACACAGAGGTGTCGAGCACTAGTAAATCAATAATGCTTAGTTGCTGCATTATTTTGAAAATCAAAGATTTGCCAAATCTAAGCCAACAAGGTTGTTATCTAGAAGTTTGTAAATTAAATGGAAGATAAGAATGATGATTTGGTGGCACAGAACACCATGTAGAACATTTTTAAAAGATACAACTGATGAAGTTTTTAATAAGAACAAGATATGGGATAGATACATTGTATCTTACCTAATCCATTTGAAACCCTAAAATTGGAGAGGGAGAATTGAGCAGAAAAGGCAAATCAGATTTCTATTTAAGGAGACATAAGTTCATGAAAAAAAAAGGAGAGAGAGGCAGTCAAGCATGAAAGCATAAAATGTTGAAGGAGGTGCTAAGGAGGAAAGAGAGCATAGTTACTCTGTTTCAATAAGAAGACTCTAGATATGGATGCATTGGTATGATGAGTAGGAAGACTCAAGGAGACGAAGCTTGAAAAGAAGACAAGCAGTTAGAGCTGAAGTGATTAAAGCCAAGCAAAAGGATAAAACTGAAGTGTGATCTAAAATCTGCAAAGTATGTTGTAAGTTGTATCAGATCAAAAAGCCATTATTGTTACTCTCTGGCAATTGTAACAGATAGTTTAAATCCTATGGACTTAGGTTGGTTTAATAGCCATGAGGTAAATCTTTTAACAGGGTGACATTCCAAGTGAATGTTCAAAAGTCCTTTAACCAAGCCCATTCCTAACAGTTTGGTGAAATCCTCTAACAAGGTCATATTTAATAGTGTGTTGTAAGCCTTTAATAGGGTAGGCTTTTAGTAGGGCATCACTTTAGAAGAGTGAAAATCAAGTAGCATGTTACTAGTGATTTTTCCAAAATTGGGTTTCCACGTAAATCATTGTGTCATGTGTTGATCTTTCATGTTTTATCTCTACATGTTGATTTACTGTAACTTACTAATATGGTTGATTTAAGTTTGGATGGATGAAAAGTGTATGGATTCATTAAAAGTAGAGAAAAAGTATTATTAAGGCATTTGGACCTTGAATAAATGATTCACCCCTCCCTCTTAGTTATTCTAAAGAATTCTAACAATTAGTATTAGAGCTAAACTGTTGATTCAGTTTAAAGGGACTATAAGCAGAAAAGATCAAAATGCCTGAGAGAGAAGTTTCAAAGCTCAAAATAGACAAATTTGTTGCATGGAAAAGTTTGATGAAGCTACATCTTGGATCCATAGGAGATTATGCCCAAAATTCAATTGTCACTGAACATGTAGATCCAACTGGTACTCTTACTACAGAAGACATGAAAAACAAGCAGGAACACAATCAGACAATGCTAGAGATTGCCTCTGCACTCAACTATGTTGAATTTGATGATATCAAAGGATGTGACACTGCATTCAAAATGTGGAAAGCCCTATCAGACATCTATGGAGGAGATCAAAATGTACAGAGAGCAAAAAGAGAAAGTCTCAGAGGAAAGTTTGATGATATGAAAATGGAGGAAAATGAGAATGCTGCTCAGTATGGCACAAGAATAAAGGAAGTGGTAAGTGCAATAAGATGCTTGAGTGGTCAATTGGATGAAGATACTATTAATAGTAAGTTCTTAAGAACTTTTCTCCCTATCTATGCTATTAGAGTACCAGCAATACAAGAACTAAGATGTGTACTAGGAAATAATCTAAGTTTTGAAGGTATAATGGGTAGACTCACTGCATTTGAGTTATCTAACTTTGACAACTATAGACCTAAGAATTTTGAATCTACATTTAAGGCCAAGCTATCACTGAAAGATGCTAAACAAGTGAAATCAAAGAAAGAAAGAAAAATGAAATATGTATCTAGTGACAGTAGCACTGATGAGGAAGATGTGGAACAATTGGAAGCATTGCTTGCTAGAAGATTTCACAGAGGCAAAGGAAAATTCAAAGGTAAGATGCCTATCATTTGTTTCAATTGCAATGAAGTAGGTCATATTGCTGCCAAATGTACATAGAGAAAGGATTACAAGGAAGGCAACAAAAACAAATTTAGAAGAGATGATGACAAGAGCGATTACAAAGACAAAGGTAAGAAGTGTTATATTGTTGAAGAAAATTTTGATGATAATGATGATGAAGTTATTTATGTAGCCATTAAGGACCAATCTGATGAAGAAGAGCCTACAGCACTGGTAACATGTATGAACAAGAATGACAGGTGGATCATAGACAATGGATGCTCACATCACATGACAGGAGACAAAAGTAAGCTTGTTAACTTTACTCAATATGATGGAAATAGGGTTAGATTTGGTAATGATGCTCCATGTCAAATCAAAGGAAAAGGTTCCATTAAGATCATAGAGAAAATTTTATGCAATAATGCATACTATGTTGAAGGATTAAACCACAATTTGATGAGTGTCTCATAGTTAGGCAATATAGGATGCAAAGTAGAATTTGGAAACAAAATTGCAAAAATCTATGATACTGATGGTAAAATGATAGGAAAAGGAGATCAAACAAGGAGTAATCTGTTTTACCTTGATATGGATGATGTTTCTTGTTTTATTGCAAAATATGATGATGAATGGTTATGGCATAGAAGGCTATGTCATGTCAACTTTGAAAATCTGGTCAAGATCAGTAAAATGAAGAAAGTCAAAGGTTTACCAAAATTGAAGAAGCCTGATAATATCATGTGCAAACAATGTTAGCTAGGAAAGATGATAAATTCAAGTTTCAAAAGCAAAAACTATACATCCAAAGAAGTACTTGAACTAGTTCATATTGACTTATGTGGTCCAATGGAAGTACAAAGCCATAAACGAGATAAGTACATAATGTTGTTTGTTGATGACTATTCGAGGATGATGACTATTATGTTCTTAAAGAAAAAATCTAATGCTTTTCAAATGTTTAAGTGGTATGTGGATAGAGTTGAAAAGGAAATAGGAAAGAGCTTGAAATGCCTAAGATCAGACAGAGGTGGTGAATTCAAATCAAATAAATTCAAGATATTTTGTAATGATAAAGGAATCAAAAGACAAATGTCAACTCCTAGAACTCCCCCACAGAATGGAATCGCTGAAAGAAGAAATAGATTTGTGATTGACTATGCCAAAACATTAATGATGGAAAAGACTATTTCTCTAAAATATTGGAGAGAAGCTGTAAGTGTAGTTGTTCATACACTGAACTGAGTACAAGTCAAGAAAGATACAAATACAACACCTTTTGAATTATGGTATGGTCACTCACCCAATGTAAAACATTTCAAAGTATTTGGTTGCAAATTATTTATCCTTAAAGATGCTATAAATGGAAAATTTAATGCAAAAAGCGATGAAGGCATATTCCTTGGTTATTCCACTAGAAGTAAGGCATACACGTGTTTGAATACTAACACTAATAAAATTGTGGAAAGTGCAAATGTAAACTTTGATGAACATACAAAAGTCCAAGCTAAAGAACCAAAAAGAATGGACGAATACAGAACCTTTGTGTATTTTTATGAAGGAATGACTGATGAGGATGATGTCAATCAAATTGAAACTCAACAACAAGTTTTAGTTTCAACCGACTCACAACCATTGAAGGGTGAGTTGCATTTAGAAGTCGAGTTGCAGAATGAAGAAAATGCATAATCTGATTTTGAAGTTAGTACATATGAAAGAGATGAAGAACAACCTAAAAACTCAGTACATAGTGACCCTAAATCTGAAATATCAAGTATGGAAACAAGGACAAAACCAAGATTATCCAAATATGTAAAAAGACATCACCCTACTAAACGGATAATTGGTGACAAAGATGCAAGACCAATGACAAGGAACAGACTAAGACATGAATCATGTCTGATTAGAAAATCTGAACCTAAGATAGTATATGGTGCATTACAAGATGATGATTGGTATAAAGCTATGGAAGAAGAGATTGATCAAATAAAGAAGAACAAAACTTGGATTTTGGTTCCCAAACTAGTTGACAAGAATGTGATTGGCACCAAATGGGTATTCAGAAACAAGCTAGATGAGAATGGTGAGATTACTAGAAACAAAGCTAGAATAGTATGCAAGGGTTATGCTCAAGAAGAATGACTAGACTATGGGGAAACATTCACCCCTGTTGTTAGAATGGAAGGAGTAAGAACTTTACTTGCATATGCTGCATATAAAGATTTTAAAGTCTATCAGATGGATGTAAAGTCTACCTTTTTAAATGGTATACTAGAAGAAGAAGTCTACATTGAACAACCAGAAGGATTTGTTGATGAGAACAATAGGGATATAGTTTGTAAGCTACATAAAGCACTCTATGGTTTGAAACAAGCACCTAGAGCATGGTATGAGAGACTTCACAAGTATCTAGTGCAAATAGGATTTGAAAGAACTGATGATAATAGCAACATGTACATCAAAGTAGAAGAAGGTAAGGATATTATTGTATCTAAAATCTTTGTGGATGACATAGTGTTTCGTGGAAAGGAAGTGCTTTGCAAAGGCTTTGCTGACAAAATGAAACATGAATTTGAAATGTCTATGTTTGGAGAAATCAAATTTTTTGTTAGATTCCAAGTACATCAACTAAAACATGGTATATTTGTGACAAAAACAAAGTACATCAAAGAGATTCTTAAAACGTTTGGATTGGAGGAGTCCAAACCAGTCAGCACACCAATGGCAATTGGGAATAAGCTGTCCAAAAATAATGAATCAGCTAAAGTCAATCAAACAATGTACAAATCCATGATTGGAAAACTACAATATGTTGTACATAGTAGACCAAACATAGCATTAGCAGTTGGAATAGTGGCTAGATTCTCTGCTAATCCCAAAGAAAATCATCTCATAGCAGTAATTGAATAATGAGATATCTTAAAGGAACTGATAACTTTGGTCTATACTATAAGAAGAATAAAAAATTTGAGCTCAATGCATATATAGATGCAGATTGGGAAGGCAACATTGATGATAGAAAAAGCACAAGTGGAGGTGCATTATTTCTAGGCAAAAGGCTAGTTACCTAGACTAGCAAGAAACAAACATGCACATCTTAGTCCACTGCAGAATCAGAATATGTGGCAACAGTAGTCAATTGCACAAACATTGTGTGGCTCAAACATCTATTGAAAGGAATGAAAGAAGAGGTAGCAAAACCTATTATATTGTATTGTGATAAGACAAGTGCTATAAACATATCTAAAAATCCAGTAATGCATGCAAAAACCAAGCACATCGCAATCAAGTATCATTATGTTAGAGAATTGGTAGAAGACAAATAATTAAAATTTGAATACATTCACACAAAGGAATAAACTACAGATATCTTCACCAAACCATTTTCAAAGGATGCTTATGAATATCTTAGAGGCAAGTTGGGGGTAATACCCCTAACTCAAGCAATTTAAAGCAACAAGAAAGCTGCCCTGCATCACCAGCAATAAATCATTGAAATATCAGAAGAATGATGTAGAGGATGATAGCAGGAGCAGAAACTCCAAATCAGTCACAAGCATGGTGACAAAGGGAGAAAAAAAAAAAAGCCAAAGCTTATATTTTGCATCATAAAGATGCTACATCTTTGGCATTTATGTCAAAGAGGGAGAAATATGCAGAAATTTGATCAACAAAAAAGCAAGAGGGAGATATATATGAAAGAAGGAGATTGTAACTAAGTTGAACAATTGATTAGTTTGGTTTTTCCATCAATGCCAAAGAGGGAGATTGTTGGAAATGATTGAAAAGATCATGAGGAAAGTTGTTAGAATGATCATATGGAACTGGTAAAGAATGTTCTCAATCATTGTTTTGTCATTGATGTCAAACTTGCTACTTGTAGGAATAACAATTGCTTTAGTGATCCAAATACTATCAGTTAGTTGATTGACAAGAAGGAGGCAATCAATAAGATGTAATTAGTACACCAAGAGAAAGGTTGAAGTTATGATGTTGTAATGAAGTACAAGGATCAGCTAAGCCATTGATGAAAAAGTGTGTTGATGACATACTATAAGACATAGAGAATGGGCACACTGAAACATATCAAAGATGTAAGGTTTTTAGCTAAGACATCTGTAAAGTCTAAGTAAAGTTCATTAGAGAGAGGGAGCTGAGCAAGCTAGTAGGTGCCAAATAGATTCTTACTTGAAGCCAAGCAAGTTCAACTTTAAGTGCCGAGTAAACTTCAGATGCTAAGTGATACATAATTTATCAAGTGCCGAGTAAACTTTAGATGCTGAGTGATACAGAATTTATAAAGTGGCGAGTGATACAGTTTTATTTAGGTGCCGAGCTATCCAGGAAATAGATGCCAAGCATAAAAAAACCAATAGTGTCGAGTAACACAGAGGTGTCGAGCACCAGTAAATCAATAATGCCGAGTTGCTGCATTATTTTGAAAATCAAAGATTTGCCAGATCTAAGCCGAGAAGGTTGTTATCTAGAAGTTTGTAAATTAAATGGAAGATAAGAATGATGAGCCGGTGGCACAGAACACCATGTAGAATGTTTTTAAAAGATACAACTGATGAAGTTTTTAATAAGAACAAGAAATGGGATAGATACATTGTATCCTACCTAATCCATTTGAAACCCTAAAATTGGAGAGGGAGAATTGAGCAGAAAAGGCAGATCAGATTTCTATTTAAGGAGACATAAGTTCATGAAAAAAAAAGGAGAGAGAGGCAGTCAAGCATGAAAGCATAAAATGTTGAAGGAGGTGCTAAGGAGGAAAGAGAGCATAATTACTCTATTTCAATAAGAAGACCCCAGATATGGATGCATTGGTATGATGAATAGGAAGACTCAAGGAGACAAAGCTTGAAAAGAAGACAAGCAGTTAGAACTGAAGTGATTAAAGCCAAGCAAAAGGATAGAACTGAAGTGTGATCTAAAATCTGAAAAGTATGTTGTAAGTTGTATCAGATCAAAAAGCCATTATTATTACTCTCTGGCAATTGTAACAGATAATTTAAATCCTATGGACTTAGGTTGGTTTAATAGCCATGAGGTAAATCAGATCAAAAAGCCATTATTGTTACTCTCTGGCAATTGTAACAGATAGTTTAAATCCTATGGACTTAGGTTGGTTTAATAGCCATGAGGTAAATCCTTTAACAGGGTGACATTCCAAGTGAATGTTCAAAAGTCCTTTAACCAGGCCCATTCCTAACAGTTTGGTGAAATCCTCTAACAAGGTCACATTTAATAGTGTGTTGTAAGTCTTTAACAGGCAGGCTTTTAACAGGGCTTTTAACATTTTGTTGGTGTTAAAGTATATCCTATCATGTTCTTTAAGGAATTCCTAACTACATTACAAGGGTCATAAGTTCTTGTAGGCCCTCTTGACATTTTGAAGCTCCTTAGAAAAGCATCAGTTTCCTTTATAACATTTTTCATAAGTCAAAATCTCCTACCTTGGTACATCTACACAAAAATGTCCCATTTTTTACTATCTTGCTTAGATATTCTCTATTCAATGATATTTACTACTAGTAAAATTCTACAAAAGCTAGCCTCTCTGAGACATATTTTGGTAGAATGTGAGGTGACTAAGGGCATCCATAAATTCTAATAATAGCATACTCCTCAAATAGGAGAACATGTACCCAATCATGCACTACTTGTTTCTCCACATCAAAACACATAATGGGCTTAACCACCTTCCTAGTACATCTAGGTATTCTCTCATTAACCAATCCTATAATTTTCAAGATAGGGTTCACAAAATTATTATAGAAAGAAATAACTTTAGAGTATGGGTAAAATATTTTCCATACCCTATTCCAGCATTGCATAGAAAATATTTCTCCCCACTCCTCTATACATCTAAAGAAACTCTGATCAAAGAACTCCACATTTCTAAACACGATCAGATGCATGATCAAAGAGTAGTGATGGAACATGAAGTTCTCCAATTGTCCCTACTATGCAACTAAGATCTCCTCATGAATCTTGTTGATGATGTAGGTTATAAAATCATACCCAATTTTGGTGTTAGGGTCTTGGATATTCAAATCCATGACATAGTGTCCACCCAGACCATTAATGGTTTCATATGAACCTAGGGCTTTATTTAGACCAAAGATGGTGTTTTGCGTGTATTTTTGAAAGAACTCTAAGGGCATAAGGTCCTCCACCTCTTTCTTCTTTGGAAATTCTCCCTTCTATTTTCTTGATATAGGAATGTGTCTTGTCATTTTTCTTCCCATGTAGAAGTACTTCTAATTTTGAAGTTCTCATTCAATTTTTTGATGTTAATAGGCAGTGACATTGGATCTCTCAAATTGAATTCTTCAATAAATATCTCCTTATCTAGTCCTAAGAAGATGCTTCTATCATTCCTATGAAAATACTTGCTAGCTAGATTGGAAGATTTTATCAACACCTTCACTAGGTCAACATTAATGAGGACATGAGCCATAATCAAATTTCCTAGGTTTCTTTTCCAAGGTTTTAGAAATGGAATTTTCTCTATTTTGATCTTGTAGAAGAACTAGAATAATTCACTTTTGTTACTATCAAGAACCTCTGCATCTCTACAAAAGACTTAAGGATCTCTAGAAGCATGGTCATTCAGAGACTATGCATTAGAAGAACTAGGTAAAATATGAATCCACTCTTCTACAAATGGACTAGGGCTCTTTTTCTTTGATGTAGACTCTTTAGTTACAACTTTTGTTATCAATTCACCTTTCTTTTGTGCCATTTCTACAAGATTATCTCAACAATTATGAATTCTATACATTAGAAATTTTCTCAAGTTCACTTTACAACTCAAACTCTTCTCAAAAATCTCAAATACTTGTGCAATTGGCACTCAAATTTCTATTTCCCTTGGAATTTATAAGTTTCTACAAAGGGAGCATGACATTAATGGAATTTCAAATCAACATGCTTTAAAACCTATCAATCCTTGAAAAGTTGGTAAAATCTTCACTTTTCATTATTAGTACTTCCAACACATATCTCTTTTTTCCAGCTCAAACATGGCTATTTAAAACTATTTTAAGATTTTAAAACTGAAGGTTGCAACCCTACAATATCTCTTTATTCTCTGCTTTGCTATTGTTTTGTATCTTTCATATTTTTTCTAGCTATGATCATGCCAAATGAGTTGTTTTTTACCATTTCATGGCTTCACTACCCATTTTCCTAACTACCAAGCCAAGCTTGTGATGTTGCATCTTCTTTTATTCACCACTTTGCAACCTTGTTATCTTGTTGACTGCTTAGTCTTGCAAAACAACTCTCTCTTTATTTTCACCTTTATCACTCCATTGCAAATATTTTTCATTTTAATTTACTAACTTCTATGAAGTGGAAAAATGTTTTGAAGTTGAAATTATCACTACATCCTAACTTATTAAATATTTACTTCATTAACCATGACAATCTAGAAAAAAGACAACAAGATAGCTCATCGCAGGATTGTTGTTTTAGAAACTTACTGCATCTTAACACTTGTGAAGGGATGGACCCATAAACTGACCATTTCATGACTTTTCTGTAGTTTAGGGCTTGACATTTCTTTCACTTGTGATGTTGCAATAACTCAAATTTGCAACCACTAGAAACAAAGCTTGTTTTAACCATGCGATGTTGCAATTACTATCTTGAATGATTACTACCTTGTTTCATGGCTTAGCGACCAAATAACTTAACTACCACTAAAAAACTATGATGATGTGATAGCCTTTATATTTAACTATATTAATCAATTTTTGCATCTCTATGACTTAAACTAATATTATATGCTCTGTCACCTATGATGTTGTAGTAATCACTTTAAAGTTAACCCTTACCTTCCTCACAACTTTGTAACTTAATATTTTAACTCATGATCTAACCTCATGATGGTGTGAAGGCCATATATCACTACTTCACATCCTCAACCATGGATCAAACTTAATAGCATGAAATGAAGTGATAACCCTAAAATTGACAGTTGTTGTTACCTTTCACCACTTTGACCTCTTGCAAAAATGTGATGGCTTAAACTTTAACTGCATTGATCTTTGTCGATTCTTTGAAACTTAAAACATCTTAGCTACACTACCACCTGTAATTTTGTGATAAACATTTGAAGCTAACTGTTATCTTCCATTGCAACCTCACAACTTGAAACCTTAACTCATATCTTAACTTTATGAAGCTGTGATTACATATTTTCACTACTTCACCACCTCAACCATAAATTACTTGTAAGTTCCTATGATGGAGCAAGCACCTTGAACTTAACAATTATTGTTAACTTTCACACTTTCACAACTTGAACTCTAGAGTTTATCTAAAGGTTTGTGATGCTGTGATCATTCAAACTTAAACTACCATGATTTTCTTTCGCACCATTGCAACTTAAAAATCCTTTTAGCCAGAATCAAGCCATGATCATGTGATCTTAATGAATCTCTCCTTCACATCCCTAACTTGAAAGTTAGTAGTAAATCTATGACATCACAATGACCATTATCCAGAGTACTTTGCATCTTTTCATGCTTCAAAATAGTTTGTGATCATAAAGGAGCAATGTTGTTGCTGAAATGATATCACAACATCACAACTTAAATACTTTAGAGACATGACTTATAATGGATGAAGAAACTTCAATAAACTTAGGGACATAAATAATTAACATATAACTGAAGTTTTTATGTATCCCTATTTATACTTGCAAGTCAATTTATGAGCAATTTCAACAAAACAAAAAATATGATCACTGCCCTACGGTTTTTTCATGAGAAAAAACATATTTTTCAAAAAATCTAAGCAACTAAAACAAAATTTCTTCCTAATTTTCATATGATGTCACAAACAAAATTAATGGTTGGAAAATCAAACAACCAGTGGATCTGTCTAGGGATGATGGAAAAATTGTATCCATGGAAGAATTAAAAATTTCTAGGATGAAAAAACCAAACATACGACACCTTATAACAAATTTAGAGAGAAACACTTAACAAAGAAGGGGAAAACAACAGAATAATCAAAAAAACCAAACTATACAGGGATATACATATAGTACAAAATCTAACTAGCATTGATGGAAATACAAGTATTTCAACATAAATACCTCTTCAAGAATTGTCCATGAACTAAAAATTCTAAAATATTAGGATAATTCTCTTATGAAATGATAATCCTTGCCCCAATTATCATCAATCAGATATAGTCCTAACTAGATGAGATCAATTTTATGATGTTTACCTCTGTCTTCCAATATGGGATTTCATAACAACACCATAACTTCAAGATATAACTTTTTTGATAATGCTCTTTTATCATACAGATTTTTAACCTTGACTTGAAATCTTTCATTCCTTGTAGAGGCATCTCTTTACATTTCATCTAATTTCATAGTGTTATCAATTCTAATCTACATCTCATCAATGAGATCATCATCATAATGTTGAACAAACTTGTACATACCCATTAAATTATTCTAAGGAAGTCTAGCTTGTATTCCATAAATTAGATCAAATGGTGCACATCCTATAGCTTTCTTCATTGTTACTCTACCAACCTAGAGTGCTAATCAAAATTTAAAATCATGAGCCTTTTTGTTTTCTTATAATATCCTCTTAATCATTTTCAACAGGCTTGTGTTGCTTGACTCGACCTATGTATGCATTTCCTTGTGGATGAAATGGGGAAGAGGTGGATCTAGTTATACCATATTTCTCACAAAAAGACTTGTATTCTTAGAATCTAAAGTGCATTACATTGTTTGTAACTATTTTCTCTAGACATCCAAATTTGACAATGATATTCTTCAAAATAAAATTCATCACCACTTTACTAGTAGATTTTCTAGTAGGGGTTTCCTCTACCATTTTTGTAAAATAATCAGTAGCTAATAGTAGCCAAGTATTTCCTTCACTTGACTTATTTGCAAACTTTCCTATAAAATCTACTCCCTAGTGTTGAAAAGGTTCTTGTAACTCTTCTCATTTTAATTGTAGATTTTTAGAGAATTTCAATCTTTCGTTGAACCTTAGACATGCATGACACTTCCTCACAAGCTTATATGCATCCTTAAAAAGAGTAGGTTAATAAAATGCTATTTTGATCACCTTATGGGATGTTATATTAGCCATATAATGGCCTCCACATACTCCATGATTCATTTGATCAATAATTATTGATGCATGTTTCTCATCAACACATTTCAGCAACACAACTTCCATACTTCTCCACCATAGTTGTCCACTCATAATAACATAATTAATAGCTTGTAACTTTAAGTCCCTTCTTTAATATTTATTTAATCTTGCTGGAACTTTTATGTATTGCAAGTAAAATATGATATCATTATACCATTCATAGGTATCCATATCAAATAATCCATCTATGCCATCACTATCAAATTGATTTATCTGATTGGCTTCAAGGTTTTCTCTTGGCATCAACTTGGCAAGTCCTTACCCTCTAACCAACTTGGTAATTTTAATTTCTACATTGAACTCTTGGATCTTGTTGATCCATCTACATCTTCTTCCTAAAACTTCTTGTGGTGAGAAGATGTCTTTTACTACAACACTTGAAACAAATTAAATCACAGTAACTCCCATCAAATAGATCCAAATGCTTTCACATCTTTTACCAATGCATAAGCCTACTTCTCATTTATATCATATTTCAATTCTATATCTTGCAAAGATCTACTAAAGAATGATATGGCCTCCTCATACCCATCCTTATTTTTTTGCAATGATATTGTTACTACAATATGAAATGAAGCAAATAAAAACATGTGCATTGGCTTTGAATAAAAAGGTGCCTTCAAGATAGGAGCATCTTTTATTTCTTGCTTTATTTTATGAAAAGCGATGCTAGTTTCTTCATCACATCTAATCTCAAAGCCAATTTTTCACATCTTTGAAATGGGTCTACTTATCTCAACAAAATTTATGACAAATCTACTAAGAAAATTGATTTTCCTGAAAAAGGATTGAATTCTCTTTTCATTCTTATGTTTTTGAATCTTATCTATGGATTCAACTCTTTTAGGACCTATCCTAACTCCTTCTTTTTGAACCAAATGTCCCAATAACTTACCCTCAGTAACAACAAATGCATATTTCCTAGGATTGAAAGAAATACCAAACTTTAAAGCTCTAATAAGTACCTTTTCAAGCTGCATACTGTGGTCCTTTTCATCCTTCAAGTAAGATATCAATTCATCTTGATACACCACCAAGAATTTATCAATAATATTTGAAAAGGCCTCATCCATGGCTCTCTGAAAAAGTGGCACCAACATTGGTCAAACCAAAAGTCATTCTATTGTAGATATAATTCTGCCAAAGTGTTGTTAATGTTTTTTTGTACTACTCTGATTCCTTCACAACTACCTAGTTATATCCAGAGAAACCATACATCATAGAGATAATTTATGATCCAATAAATCTTTATAGAATGGCATCCATGTTTGGCAAACAATAATTATCTTTTAATGATGATATGTTCAAATTTCTAAAATCAACACACAACCTGATATCACCATTCTTCTTTCTAGTAGGAACTAAATTTGATACTCAAAAAGAATGACCGGTTGCTTTGATAATTCTTGCATCTCTTAGCTTTACTAACTCTTTTTGCATCTTTTGTGCCAAGTTTGGGTTAATAAGTCTTTGAACCTCATGCTAGAAAATATCTTCCCTATAAGCCTTGAAATCATCATAAGACCAAGAAAACACATGTCTGTACTTTCTCAATAGATTGATCAAAATTTATCCAATTTTAGGAGACAATTTCTTTCCTATGTACACCTTTTTAGGTGCTTCTCTGGTCCCAAGATTAATATCCTCTAAGTCCTTTGCATCATGCTCCTTTTCACTTGTCCTAAATCTATCATGATTATCAAAGATAGTTTCTACTCCAACCATCCCCTTGGGAATCTTATTTGTTTTTAACTAAACCAATTCCTCACAAAAAATAGTGTCCTTGCCATCAATGGTTTCTACAAATGTTTCACAATCAATCTCCTATCCCTAAAATATGTTTTCACAATTTCAAAATCTTATGATATCTTTGTCTTCTTCAAAGACTTGCCAATTTTGGATATATTAAGGGACTGAGGGTCTAGTCTCTGTCTCCACTTTTGACAAACCAACAAAGGTTATATCATTAGGATTGATAGAAATATTTTTCAAAAAATATACCATCTTATTATTATTTTTATCCTTCCATGTAATCCCAAAGGCATAAAAAATTTCTATCCAAGACATCATTTTATATTACCTTATTCTTTTATTTTAATAAACATACATTTCCCTCACTTGGTAAACAATTAATCTAGAGTCTCCTATAACATGCAAACACTTTATACCATATTTATGAACTACACTCAACCCTAAGAGTAAAGCCTAATTTTTATTTTATTTTATTTGTACTTGGAAAGTTCAAAGTAAACGAGAACTTGTAAGTACAACCATTAGGAGAAATCAAAAGAATACCTTCTCCCAATCCTTCTTGGTAGTAGGGTCCATCAACATACATCATCCATAAGTCACCATTCTCTAATTTTGACTCAACTTCCTTAGCAATGGGTACCTTAATTTTCTCTTTGCTTAATACCATTACTTCAGCCCTAAAATTTTTTACATCAGTGTCTACAAAACTTGTCATATCATCTTCAACTTCTTGTTCAATCATGTAGACACGCTTAGGATCTCGATTTACTATCACCAACCTGTCATCAATTTGAAAAGTTGAATATGATAGATCACATTGTAGACTTGCCCCCATTGCTGCACTCCAGTTTCTAGACAATAACATGCCATATTGGGGTGGGTTGTCTACCACTAGTACACTCATGATCTATTCCTTTTCAAGATAAGAATGTAATTTATAAGGCATTACATTTATTGGCCCTATGACTGTAACTTCTCTTTTTCCCATAGCACATCACCTACCTTTAGGAGTATCCACTTTCAAACCTAATTTCTTCATTACCTCAAAAGGAATTACTATGTTAGATGCTCTAGAGTCAATCATAAAATTCTCTAAAGTTTTTCCATTGACAATAATCCTTAAGAAGAAAGGATCCACACTTCCTAAACATTGATTCATTGAATCATCTAAATACATGGGTGGAATTTGACACATAACAACCTCAATTTCTAATTCTTTTCTCGAGCTCATCAGATGTTTGATTAGAATTACAATCATGATTAACCTTATTATCTACACCCTTGGCCCATGCTATGGCTTTTCTCTTATGCTTAAGGATTCTTAATAATTCTAATAAAATAACTTTTACTATGAGTTGTAACAACAATGAAAACATATCAATAGGAAAAAGAATGTAATTATTAATAGACATACCGTTTATCTCCATTTTCTTTGCAGATGAACTTGGAGTGTTCTAATTTTTATGTTTCTCACTCACAATAGTGATCACTTATGATCTCTTTTCTCTTTTATTGTAATTGGCCTAAACTTTAGGATCTTTTTCAACATCCCCTTTCTTGTCTTCTCATTTTTTATTCACAATTTTAGCCTTGATACTACTTTTATCCTTTGGCTCATTGATCTCTAGTTTCTTTGGACTAGTCTTCTTGATAAAAAAAACCAAACATCTTGTTTCCTTCAGCCTTTCATAACATACCTCTAGTTTGTACTTGTACAACCTTGTTTTCAATAATTTGATCAATTTCTTCTTTAGCAAGCTTCCTTAAGGTCACTTCATTTTTTGATGAGACCATATTACAAGTAGTGTACTCCTTTTCATCTTCATCTATGAAGATTTTCTAATGTATTATATTATTGAGATGTCTTTTGTCATGAACATCATTAACATTATCATCACATTCAAAAGTATCATCATAATATGACCCAACCATATTGCATCCAACATCTTCAACACCACCCTCATAACTAGGTTGTTCTTCATTTCTATCTTAATTAGTGAAAAATGACAATGCAACAAAACAATATTCAAGTGCACGAGGTAACTAAAAAATCATACACCACTGAGTGTCATCAACCATTTTGATAGATTTTTTTGTGAGGGATTAGGTATACTTCTTTCACTAGTTCTTTTAGTAGGAGGAATAGCAAGTTTCCCATCCTTCCATTGTGTGGTATAAGAATAATTCTGCATCCTAGGTTGCTTGTTGTAACTATTGTTGAATGGGGTCTTCTCAACAGTATTTGGCTTAATTTCATGGTATGTTGGTGGATTCATATACTTGAGAAGATTCAAGACTTGAACCATTGTATCATCTTCAATATTCTTGGTTATAATAGTTTATCACCTTCTCTCTTATTTAACACTATATTTTTTCCAGCTCTTGCTCTCTCATCCTAATGATGAATCACATAGTGTGATTCACAACATTGATGGTAAAAAATCCCAACATAATCTAATATAGAAGCAATTAAGAACAATTTTAATGGATTGTGAAAATCTGATCTCTCTAATCATCCCTTCTTCCTAACTTACTAGAAGCCTTTCTATTATTCTCAATGTTAACAACCATCTTATAAGCATCCCTCAATGTTCTAGGGTCTTTATCTCTGAGAGAATAAGCCATCTTACTTTCAAATTCATTGAAGTAAGTTGTGAGACACACATATTCCCCTAATCTCATTACTTGGAATAATTTGTACATTCTTTTTGAAACTTACATTGAAATTAAAGGTTGACTCATTTGGGAACCTTTTTATATTATTAAAATTATTTAACATAAAACCAACATTGTTGCTATCACCATATTGCTCCATGAAAAGCTTCTCCCAATCATTCCATGAACTGATATTGTCATTAGGAAGTCTTCTAAACCAATCTCTAGCATCTTCTTTCAATGATTGAATAAATAACATCATCACCACATCCTCCTACTCTATGTCATAATCATTGAGCATATCAATGAATTTTCTAAGGTTCTCTTCACCGTTTATGGCATTATTGCCTAAAAACTTGATGACTTTGTCTCTTAAATCGTTAGAAATATGATGGCAAAAAATTAGGTGTGCTTACAAAAGCAATTTGCTTATATTTATCCATATAAATGGGTCTTCTCTAAAATCCTACAACATTTGAAATACTTGCTCCAATAGCTTGGGTTTGTATTGGGATTTGAGTTTGCTAGGATTATTGAGTAGTAAGTATTTGACTACTTGTTGTAGATAAAGTGGTAAGTGCTGATTGAGATGGGCTTTGGCTAGTTAAAACTATTCCATATACAGGGATATATGGCATGGTTTGTGAAGTCTAGTTTGGCCATGCAGCTAGGGAAAAATTGGATCCGATAAAATATATTTTCTTCTAGTCTCTACAACTTGAGCTTCATTTTCAACCTTTTCAAGTTCTTTGGCAAAATTTTCTCTTTCTTTCTTGGCTTTCCCCAAATCCAAGTCAACTTGGGCTTCATTAATTTTTATCACTACAACCTTCTTCCTTCCTTTATCGACTTTTTTCATAGTTAGATCTATGACTTCAAACTCAATAGGCTTAAAGGGATGGATTTGGGAGATAATAGGGCCTTCCTTCTCTTTTAAGAGGCATTCTTGTTCTTGAACTTTGGATCTCAACACTTATACATCCCCAAACACATTTGGATGTAATTTAGAAGATTTCTCTTCTAACTTTTTATTTTTCTCCTACAAGGTAGCCATTATCCTAAGTATGTTGTCTCTCTTAGTGAGAGTATTCATAGTAATTTGTTACTTGTCCTTCTCCAAAATTATGAATTTGACCTCTTCCTCAACAACCCTTTTTCTCAAAATTTCCACTTTAGTAAGAAAATCATCAAGATGTGTGGTTTTTTCTTCTAATTTGATAGAGTCACTCAAATCAATAATTCTTCTCTCAATGAAAGGAAGGTAAAGAGGGTCAGATCTACTTGATTGAACACTTCTAGGTTCGAGGTGCTAATTTATTCCTCCTAAATCAATAGATCTAAAAGTAGCATCCCCCATAGATGGCACCATTTTTTCTTGGCAAGGATGATATCCATGAAAAGGTGTAGTAAAAAGATTACCCAAAATCCTAGTATTCTCTAACTTAGAACTATGGGATAAGACTTCTTTCTTAACTATATATTGGAACTAAAAGTTATCTCTAGGTTTCCATGCATGATTGGTTTCTCCTTTCTTCTTAGGCTAGTTCTTCTTACCACCCTTTGGTAATTTTGAATATAGAGGAATATCTAGGTTTTACGTAACATATGATCTTGTATTCTTCCTTCTATCAGCCATTCTTCACTTTACTAAGAGCACTAGTTAACAAAACCTAAGACTGAGTCACCACCCCCTAGGGAAAAAACTTTTAATATGGCTAAATGATAACAAAATTCATTGGAATAGTATTTCTAAAAATAGATCTTATAGAGGAACCCAACCTAGATGATTTTAATATGATATTCTTCAAGAACATGAACTCTATATGGCAAATAAGGCACTTGTAAGCATAACACACATCATATAACTTTTGTGGTATTGGGATATTTGTAAATTCTCAAGATTTGTCACTCAAAAAGAGTCAATAATAGCACAAGCACAAGAAATAACACATATATTTAATAGTATATTTATAACTTTTCACCAAAGATCTCAAAGTCCATACATGATTTTTCTAGACAACTCCCTAGTAGAGTTTCCATTTTATTTTTGTTTTAAAACTACCGATTACAAAACCCAATACCAAGATACAAAAGATAAGATAAAGCCTAAGGATTATCTAATTCCCATATTTGACTAAACTTATATCAGATCTAGACCAACATGATAGAGTATAAGGACTCTCTACAATTTATGCTCTACAAGGCCAAGGCAAGTGCACCTAGGGATTAATTTGACTTTTTCTTCTTTAGTATTGTTTAATAATAATTTTCTTTTTAGATTTATCCCTTATAGTAGATAAATGGTCAAAAAAATTCTTGGAATGTAATCAACTAGTTGATTTACAACAACTTACTATAAAATCAAAGAAAGTTGTCATAATAAGGGTATTACTAGAAATTTAATTCTTCATTATTGGAAAGGGAAATTGATTTAAGTGTGTATTGTGTAACCATATGAACACATCAATTTTTATCTCAAATTTATGACTAGTGCCTTATCCATTGTTATATATAGTAAAAAAAGTACAATCTTGACCTATTTGTTTGACATGCAATTAAGATTATCAATTGTTAACTCTAAATTCCATTCTTATGATATCTCTCCCATATGCCTAGAAATCCTATCAATTCATAGAACCATTTACTTAATTCTTTGAATTAAAAGCAATAATAAAATGATATACAACCTATACTAGCTAGATTAAATTGAAAGAACTTTATTCAATCAATCTCAAGATAACAAACACATGAAAAAAAGGTTGAATTTAGACACACAAATATTGAGAAGTCCCCTTTTTGTGTTAATCTTCCTTGAAAATCATACATTACTGATATAAGACTCAAAATGTAACTCAAAACTAGACAATCTTAGTCATTCAATGTTCACTGTATTCCTATATTTGCAAAATTGAATACAACATATCATTGACACCAAAAAACTGGACCAACTACAATAGCAATAAACACTAAAATTCTATAGACTTTGGACCCTCACTCCACATCTTGGAAATCCTTTTATAGAAGGATTAAAACAAGTTTAATATGGGAGAATAGACTTCAAAAACTAATTCAAATACAAATACAAATATATTTCTATAACGTTACATTTTAAACAATCTTTGTATTCAGAAAAAACTAGGAAAACAATTGCAAAAATGGCAAATACACTTCCTACAGGCTTCAACATATTTCTATTTGTTTTCTAACTATTTGTAACTTTCGTTTCCTTTTCTTCACCTATTTTGTCTCTTATTGCTTTAATTTCCTAGTCACTATCCCTGGATGGTAAGGCCTTTATGTCTTCTATAACCTCCCAAATTGCTATGTCTATGTCCACATTAGGCCAAGTGGCATCTCTAATACCATTCAATTCTTCTAAGCATTTTTTCCACTTGGCATCAATTATAGCTTTAATCTCCATAGTTGTTTTTCCATCTTTGACTCTAGCTTGTATAACATATTTATCAAATCATATATTACTACAATGTAAGATTCTCCATTGCAGTATGCCAAAAATCTAGAGTGGTATAGGATGTTATTTAAGGAAGATGACCATTATAGACATTCCCTAATTCCTCCATCATTATCCAAAATGGTGGGTATAAAATTTTGTATTCCTATGGCAATTGCTTTTATTTTGTTTTAAATCATCTACATCTTGCATATAAACAATCCATTCAACTCTTTTACCTTAATTATCATTTTTTTGATAGTAATAATCATTTCCTTTGGAAAGTCCTTCTTCCTTGATAGCATAGGTATAAGATTATCAAAGAATTTGGAATAAGGGCCCCATGTGGTGTACAAAGGAGATAACAAGGAAATTTCCTCAAACCACTTATATTTTTCCCCTTGTAGAACAATGTAATTGCTATGTACATTTTTTGAAACAACCTTCAAAGAGCTTATCTTGTGGATCAAAAAATTCTTGATGGTTCTGATTTCATTCTCTTTGCTAGACTCCATATCCTCTTCATGTCCACTTCCATAGCTTGACATGATGTATCTCCCATCTTAGATGCATTTTCCTCTGTCTATATCCCTTTGTCTTCAATATCTATAGTGGATCTAATAGTATTTTTTAGTGCTACTATCTCAGTTTCTAACTTGAGATTGTTTTTCTCCAAGACATAAGTCTTCTACATTTCTTTTGCATAGTACCATCTAGTTTGGATATACCTCTCGTAGGCTCTTTCTAGCTAGTCCTCTAGGAGATCAATATTTTTTTCCCAATAGGGATACTAAGGTTTGCATTCCATAAATTTGGTTGCTAGAAGTAGAATGCGCATTCCAAAACATATTCCCCACAAGGGACTCTTTGATTTGCATGATAGTGGGCTTTTCATGATCTGGAGCTAAAATACATATTGCCATGGTTTGAGCATCAATATTATACCTAGATCCTCTCAAATCTCCTAGCTGATTCTCATATTCAAATGAGATTATCTTGTCCCACCTCCTCATCCAATGTAGTAAAAATGAAGAACCGATAACTCACCTAGGGAATACAATCATTCCAATCCTCTATATGAGCTCTATGACTTCTTCCACAATGAGGGTTTCAGTAGCAGGATCATACTCTTGTAATTTCTATATTATTTTATCAACCACCTTGTTAACGTCACCTAGTTTAATTTGTAGAGATAATTCATTATGTTTTAGTTTGAACAAGAATCTATTAAATTCTTTAATTTTGATGAAATTTTAATCACTTATAATTTGATTAGCTTCAATGATCCTATCATCAACCATTTGAGCCTATAGCTACAATTTCTTATCCTTTTTCTCATCCTCAATGGCTTGAGACATTAGATAATTCATCCTTACATCATCAAAATATTGGTTACCCGTTGGTTAGATCTGTAAGGTTCTACGTTGAGCCTTTTGTCAAATTTCCACCATTTTCTACTTCTTGCTCTTGCTAAGCCCACTCTAAACTTTTAGGTTGATCCTCTTCTTCATCACTGACTTCTACAACAATATCATCATCAAAATATTCAAGATCAACCTTTCTCCTTATTTCTTTAGTAACTTGTGTTGATATTTCATCAAAATCTTGCCCACAATTATCAAGCCTAGACTAGTAGTCTACTTCGGGATACAATCCCTTGAAGGATGGATCTATTTTTTCATCTCCTCCTCAAAAATAAAAATATATCTATACATGATCATTCTCTCTCTACACACATTCTTGTTTAATTTGTCAACACTAACATCCTCCTCCCATAGACATGTTTTTGGAGGTGAAGTATACCCCCTCATGTTGATTAAGGCATTCCTAACTAGATTGTAGGGGTCATAAGTTCTTGCAAGCCTAGTTGGAAATTTGAAGCTCCTTAGAAAAGAATTAGTTTCCTCTATAGCATTTTTTCCTATGTCAAAATCTCCTACCTTGGTACATCTACACAAAAATGACCCATTTTTCACAATCTTGCCTAGATATTCTGTATTCAATGGTATTAACCGTCAGATAACTTCTACAAAACCTAGCCTTTTTGTGATGACAGGCCACACCACCCATACCGACTCACAACCAAAAAAATGCAACAAGATGGAGATAGAGAGATGACACAAATGCTTCATAAAGCATCCATTAATACTTGAAATCCATTAGAAGAGATTACATTTGAAGAGCTCGCTACAAGAGCTTACACTTGAAAAGCTTCTATTTCTCCAACTTGATTACAAATGATAATAAGCCTTGCTTAAATAGGCACTTCTAACCCAAGACATTACAAACACAACCAATGTGGGATAAAAGGTAAATACAACTACCTTTAAATAAATATTAAATTCCCACCCAAATACAACTAAGGACCCAACAAATATTAAATACATGATTTAAGGATCTTTCCACAAACTTCTAAAATGCCGCCTACACACCTTAATTAATGGAATGACAACTATTTTTATTATTTTCTATTTATGCCACCCATGCACCTTGAAAATAGAAATTCCTCTTTTCTCCATTTTTCCTATTTTTCTATTTTTTATTATTTTCCTTCAATTTTCGTCACTTTCTCTCTCCTCCACAATTTTTTTTTTTTTTTCTCTTTTTTTTTTTTTTGCATCACTTTGGGACATATTGTGGTAGAATGTGAGGTGGCTAAGAGCATCCATAAATTATTATAATAGTATACTCCTCAAGTAGAAAAAAAAACCTCCCCAATAAAGCATTAATTGTTTCGCTATATCAAAACATATATTAGGCTTCACCACCTTCCTAACACTTCTAGGTATTATCTCATTAACTAGTCCTATCATTTTTAAGATAGGGTGCACAAAATCATTATAGAAAGAAATAACATTAGAGTATGGATAAATATTTTCCATATCCTAGTCTAGCATTGCATGGGCAATCTTTCTCCCCACTCCTATGTACATTTGAAGAAACTTTGATCAAATAACTCCACATTTTTGAATAGGATCAAATCCATGATCAAAGAGTTGTGATGGAACCTAAAGTTCTCTAATTATTCCTACTATGCAAAAATGGTCTTCTTGTAAATCTTGTTCATGATGTAGGTTACAAAATCATACCCAACATTGGTGTTAAGGTCCTAGATATTCAAAGCTATTATATATTGTTCACCCAGAGCATTCATGGTTCCATCTAAAACTAGGACTTTGTTGAGACTAAAGATGTAGTTCTACATATATCTTTGAAATAATTCTAAGGGCATAAGGTGCTCTACCTTTTTCATATTGGAAATTCTCACTTCTCTTTCCTTAACATAGGAATATGTTGAGTGTCATTATTCTTTGCATGTAGAAGCTCTACTAATTTTTGAAGTTCTCATTGAAATTTTCCAAGTCAATAGGAAATGACATTAGACCTCCCAAATTGAATGCTTCTATAAATATCTCCTTAACTAGCACTTGCCAAGAAGATGCTTCTATCTTTCCTATGAAAGGATTTGCTGACTAGATTATAACATTATATAAGTGCCTTGACTAGGTCAACATCAACAAAGACCATAGGCATAATCAACTTCTGTAGGTTTCTTCTCCATGGGTTCAAAATTGGAACTTTCTCTATTCTTTTCTTGTAGAAGAATTAGAATAATTTATGTCTATTCCTATTAGGAATTTTTGCATCTCTATAAGAGACTTAAGGATCTCTGAAAGAGTGATCATTTGTAGATTGTACAATAGAAGAACTAGGTAAAATGTGAATCCACTCTTCTAAAAATGAACTAAGGCTCTTTTTCTTCGAGGTAGAATCTTTAATTACAACTTGTGCTATCAATTCACCTTCCTTTTGTTCCAATTCTACAAGATTATCTCACAATTATTAATGCTATACACTAGAAATTTTCTCAAATTTACTCTACAACTCAATCTGTGCTCGAAAATTTCAAATACTTGTGCAACTTGTAGTGAAATCTTTGTTTTCCTTGGAATTTATCTATTTTTGCAAAGGGAGTGTGGAATTAATGGCATTGAAAATCAACATGCTTTAAAACCTATCAACCCTAAAAAAATTGGCAAAAACTTAACATTTTCATTATTCATACTTCCATCTCATATCTCTTTTTTTTAGCTTGGACATGGCCATTCAAAACTATTTTAAGCTTTTACAACTGAAGGTTGTGATGCTATGATTTCTCTTTATTTGCCACTTTGTGATAGTTTTCTTTCTTTCATTACTTTTAACTGTGCTCATGTGAAATAGGTTGTCTTTAACTATACTATGGCTTCACTACCCCTTTTTCTAACTACCAAGACAAGCTTGGAATGTTGTGTCTTCTTTTATTTCCCACTTTGTAACCTTATTTCCTTGTTGATCACCTAGCCTTGCAAAGCAATGATCTTTTCATTTTCATCTCTATCACTCCCTCACAACTCTTTGTCATTTTAACTTACTAACTATTGTGAAGTGGTGAAATGCTTTGAAGTTGACCTTATCATTACATCACAACTTATTAACTCTTTGCTTCATTAACCATGGAAATCCAATAAAATGGCTACAAGAGAACTTATCATAGCATCATTTCTTTAGAAACTCACTACATCTTAACACTTAAGAAGGTGCAAACCCTTTCAACTAACCTTTTATTGACTTCTCCATAGTTTAGGGCTTAACATTTCTTTCACTTGAGATTTTTCAATGACTCAGATATTTGCCTTTCTCCTCTTCACAACTACTAGACACAAAACTTGTTTTAATCATGTGATGTTTTGACCACTATCATGAATGACTACTACCGTGTTTCATGGCTTTGTGACCAAAGAACTTATCTACCAGTGAAAACCTATGATGATGCAATAGCCTTTATCATTAACTACTCTAATCACTTTTCTTATCTTCATAACTTAAAATAATCTTATCTGCTTTGTCACCTTTGAAGTTGTGATAATCTCTTTGAAATTAATCATTACCTTCCTTGCAACTTTGCAACTAATGATTTTAACTCATGATCCAAACTCATGATGGTGCAAAGGCCATATATCATTGGTTGCATTCTTAACCATGGATCAAAATTACTTGCATGCTATTGTTACCTTTCATCACTTGGCCACTTTGACCTTGAGTCAAATTCAACCTCCTATGATGATGTGATGGCTTAAACTTTAACTACATGGCTCTTTGTTGCTTCTTTGCAACTTAAAACATCTTAATTGCATTTCCACCCATGATGTTATGATAACTATTTGAAGCTAACTATTATCTTCCATCACAACCTCACAACTTGAAACATTAGCTCATTTCTTAACCCCATGAAGCTATAATTACATGTTTTTGCTACTTCACCACCTCAACTATGGATTACTCTTAACTTCTTGCAATGGAGTGGGAACCTTGAACTTAACTATTGGTGTTATTTTTTGCACCTTTGCAACTTGAACTCTAGACTTTATCTAACTATTTGCAATGTTCCAATCATTCAAACTTTGATTGTCATGAATTTCACCCACACCATCGCAACTTAAAAATCCTTAAGCCAAAATCAAGTCACGATCATGTGATCTTAATGAATTTCTCCTTTGAATTTGTAACTTGATAGTTACCCGTAACATATGAAACATCATGATGATTTTTATCCTAACTACTTAAAACCTTCACATCCTTCAAAATAGTTAATGATCACAAAGGAGTGTCATTGTGATTAAAATGATATCACAACATCACAACTTAGAAGCTTTAGAGACATGAGTTATAATAGATGAAGAAGCTTCAATAAAATTAGGGACATAAATAATTAACTTATAACCAAAGACTTTATGTATTCCTATGTATACTTGCAAGTTAATTTATGAGGAATTTGAGAAAAAAATAAAATATGACCAATGCCATAAGGTTTTTTCATGAGTGAAAAAATATTTTCAGAAACCCTAGGCAAGTGAGACAAACTTTCTTCCTGATTTTCCTAGGATATCAAAAAAAATATTAATGGGAAAAAAGTTAGGTCATTATAATACAATGAAGAATCAGGTGATCATGATGATGAAGTTGTCTATGTTTCTATCAAAGATGATTTTGATGAAGATGAGGCAATTGCATTGAAATCTTATATAAACAAGAGAGACAAATGGACCATTGTTAGTGGTTGTTTTAATCACATGAGTGCAAACAAAAGTAAGTTCAACTTTCTTGTGTGTTATGATGGAAATAGTGGTTAGATTTGGTAATGAAATACCCTATCTGATAAAAGGTAAAGGATCAATAAAATTGATACATAAGATCATGTGTGATAATGCTTACTATGTGAAAGGACATTACTATAATCTATTTTGTGTCTCACAATTGAATAGTTTAGGATGAAAAGTTGAATTTGGAAACATAAAAGCTAAGATCTATGACGTTGATGGTGAACTCATTTATAGTGATGATCATACTAGAGGTAATCTATTTTATCTTGACATGAGTGAAGATACTTGTATTCTTATACAAAAAAATGATGTGTGGTTATGGAACAAAAGGTTATGTAATATTAATCTTGATAATTTGGTTAGTATTAGTAAGATGAAGAGAGACAAAGGTTTTCCTAAACTGAAGAAACTTGATAATGTGATTTGCAAACAATATTAGTTAGGCAAGATGACAAAGCCTAGTTTTAGGAGTAAGATTAATACTTCCAATGCAATTTTGGAATTAGTTCATATTGATCTATGTGGGCTAATTAATGTGTAGAGCTACAAAGGTGACACATATTTTATGCTATTTGTGAATGATTATTCTAGAATGATGATTGTTATGTTTTTAAGAGAGAAATATGATGCTTTTCAAATGCTTAAGTGGTAGTTGGCAAGAGTTGAAAAGGAAATAGGTAAAAGTCTAAAGTGTCTAAGATCTAATAGAGGTGGAGAGTTTATCTGAAATGAATTTTAAATTTTTTATAATGATAGAGGAATCAAGAGATAGACCTCTACACCTAGAACCCCTCCACAAAATGGGATAGCTAAAAGGAGGAACAAATTTGTGATGGATTGTGCTAGAACATTGATGATGGAGAAGAATGTTGCTTTGAAATACTACAGAGAAGTTGTCAGTACAATTATCTATACCGTGAATCGAGTACAAGTCAAGAAAGGTAACAATATCATGCCTTTTGAATTATGGTATGGATACTCACCCAAAGTCAAATATTCCAAGGTATTTGGAAGCAAGTGTTACATTCTAAAGAACAACATGAAAGGTAAATTTGATGCTAAAAGTGAAGAAGACATATTTCTACATTATTCCACAAGAAGTAAAGCTTATAAGTGTTTAAATAATAACACTAAAAAAATTGTGGAAAGTGTAATGTAAAAGTTTATGAGTATATAGATACATATGAAGATGAACCAAAGAAGGAACCTAAAGATTACTATTGATGATATTGTAAATCAAGCTACTAATAAACTAGAATTAGTGACTTTTGAGTCTCAACCCATGGATATCGAGTTGCATTCAAAATCCAAGTTGTAGTCTGATGTCGAGAATAAACTATAAGAAAGGAATGTCAAGTTACTTGATAGAGATGTACATAGTGAACTAGAGAGTGAATTTCCTAAAAGATCTATTGTTGAAGAAAGAAAAATAGAACCAAGAATATTAAAATATGTCAAAAGACATCACCATGCCAAGAAAATCATTGGTGGAAGAGAAGATGGACCAATGAAAAGGAATAGATTGAAAAATGATACATGCTTATTGATCATATATTAACCTCTAGATCAGTGAAAGATGCATTAGAAAATTCAAAGTGGATTAAAGTTATGAATTAAGAGATTGATCAGATTTAATAGTGTGAATTGTAACCTTTAATAGGTTTGGCTCCTCAAAAAGCTCACTTTAGAAGAGTCAAAATTGGTAGCATGTTATTGGTAGTTTTTCCCAAATTGGGTTTCCACATAAAATCATTGTTTCAAATTGTGTGAATGATTCTGATATGTTTTATGTTTACATTTCTGCAAAGTTATTTTAACCTATGATAATAAGTTACTAAGTTATGGAGTTATTGGATGATCTAATCCATGGATGCACATATATGATTGATAAGTACTAAAACATTTTTTTGGTGCATTTGAACCTTAGATAATTGATTCAACCCCCATCTTAGTGATTCTATTTATACTCCTATGATCTTGACTAACTTAGGCATCACCTAAAGTAGAATTGGCTGCATCAATGTGTAGGATATTATGATTAGCACACTTGATGCAATGCATCATTTCTCATTAAGTTTCTTTTCTTAGTGGAATCACCCCTAATTTACCTCTAAGATATTCATGTGCATCTTTAGGTAAGGCTTTGGTGAATATGCCACCAATTTTTTTTTTTGGTGTGTACATATTGTAACTTCACTTCTTTGTCATGAACTAGTTCTCTCAAGCAATGATACTTAATAGAAATGTGCCTTTTCATAGTGTGCATCACTAGATTCTTTGATATGCTAATAGAACTTGTTTGATCACAATAGATAACCATTAGATCTATAATTTCTTCTTTCATTCATTTTAGTAATTGATTAATCCACATAATGTTTAAATAGTTCACTACAATAGCCACATACTAGGCTTCAACTATTGATTGGAAAGTATAGTTATGTTTATTGGTTTTCCATGACATGAATCTCTTTCCTATAAATAATGCACCTCCATTAGTGCTTTTTTATGTTATCAATATTTCTTTTCTAATTAGAGTCAGTGAATACCTTTAGTTCAAATCTATCACTTATTTTGTAATACACTCCATATGTTGGAAATATAAGAGGAATAACTAGCAAAGGAGGGGAAAATAAATTACCACTAAAAAAATTCCAAATCCCTTAGATATAAATACAAACTTCCTTTTAACTCACAACTTGGTTAGAACTAGAAGTCCACTATAACTTGGTTAACAAAGAAATCTTAAGATAGTAATGTGTATTAACCTTTGGTAATTTAGTTGTAGAAAGATAAAGCAATAAGAAAATAATATGAACACAAGAGACACCAAGATTTAACGTTGAAATCCAATTTGGAAAATCCGCCAAAGAAACTAGTTACAACTTGTCACTCTTCTGAAGTGAGCCCTGTTAGAAGCCAACCTTGTTGAAGGTTACAAAAAAAATTGTTAGGTGTGACTCTATTAATAGATTTAAATCACCTTGTTAGGAGTGGCCTTGTTAGAGGATTTACAAAATCACTATTAAGTCAACTCTGTTAAGACATTTCTTCACTACTACAATTGTTAGAGAGTAACAATGATTGACCTAATTGACAAAGCAACTTGATTGAAGATTCTAATCACTATTCTAGTTTACCCTCTAGATCCTTCTTGATCAGAATATTCTTTGTATCTCCTTGGATATTTTACCCTTAATCAGATATCCTTCTTTATTCGCATCTTATTCTCTTTTCACAACTTCCATTTTTCAATCAACAACTTGACCTTTCATATATGTGAAATACAATGTCAAGTTGAATTAAATACCTTTACAAATAAAAAAATAAAATCCACTAAGTCATCTTACATAAACCAAATAATAAAGAAAGTTATTCTATCATAGGTTAGCTTGCATTGAAAATGAGTCACTTAGTTACACTAAGTTCCTTAGTAACTAACATGACACGATTTACATTGAACACCTTTAGTAAAAACCCTAACTTTGTTTGCATTGGAATCTCTTCAATGATTGACCTAGCTTGGTTTATACTGGATCATTGAAATTGTCCTCATCTCTTAACTTCTTCTCGGCTAATACTGGACTCTTATGAGCTCAGTTACAACTAGCAGTTCTTTGTTAGAAGATAAAATTTGTGTGACATTAATGACAATATAAAATTCAATAATTGTTATCAACAGAAGCTCCATCAATCATAATAAATTAATAAGTTTTAATTCATAATCAAATGTTTTCACAGATACGATGTCTTAAATATTTTACACTAAGTATATATATATATATTTTCCATTTTCTAAACACTTTTGAATGCTTGAAGTATTATAAAATAAGGTGGAAACTATTATCTTTTTTAATTAGGGTTATAACATGAAATTTATAAATTTGCATAAGTCTTCCCAAATCTTAGAGGGAAATATACATTAATTTTAGATTTAGGGATGAGATCAACTTTGCATATAAGGGAAAAATAAACACTAAAACCTCTTAATTCCATCCGAAATGAAGCACTCTTGACTCATAATGGCATCCATTAAAAATATGTTAGTAGTTAGTTAAATCATATGTATATCTATTAATCAAGTCAGCTCATTAACTCAATGTTAAATTTATAAATAAATTAAAAATTACCCATCCTAGTGAAAATTGCCCATACCTAAAAATTACTAAAATTCTAACTCTACCTAACATTTGAAGTACCCATTATAAAAGTCATAATCTTATAAGGACTACTATTAACATAGTCACAATCATGTTAAGCCTCCACCCATGTACTAAGAAAATAAATATATATGTGTGTGTGTGTACATATATGTATATATACATATACATATACATATATATGTATATATTATATATATGTGTATATATTATATGTTGGTGTATATATACACCAACATATATATACATGCATATATATGTATGTATATATGCATACATACATATATGTAGACACACACACAGACACACACACACACACACACACACACACACACACACACACACACACACACACACACACACAGAGTGATTGAAAAATAACATATATTTAATTATGTCTGAGTATAAATAATAAATTTTCATTTTCTTTTCTTATGATAAATATAATTCTTCATAATTATGCATATAATGTTTTAAATGAAAGCTTTATGTTGACATGAGTAATCCTTTAGATTGGTTTAGTCTACCTTTGTATTTTTTCCCTCACATGCTCATTTCAATGTATAATGATTTGAATACAACAATAGTATTTGATTACATATTATTTTTGAAGTAATTGATAGTAGCCAACAGGATTGGGGGTTGATCTCGAAGTACAAAAATACTAAATAAACAACTAGAGGTAACCTCCCAATCAACTAACCAATAACAACTTTAAACTCCAAAAAACAATCTATGTTCATAGTCAACTTTATAGTACTAGTAGTCTTTAACCTAATATGCATAATAGACTATAAAATAAACTAGCATCCCTTACAAAAAATCGCTGATAAGGATCCTCTTAAATGTCATAATCAAAAAGACCATCTGGTGTACCAAGTTCAAATGTGTAATCATAAAAAAATAAAAAAAATAAAAAAACATAGGTTAGCTATCCTTTTCAAGCCCATGGTTTTCCTCCTTCTCAATCACATCTTTGTCCCCATCCTCACCTTCTTCTTTAATCAATTTGTCTAGAATGGTTTTTGACCAATCCTTAGCCAAGAACCCATAGATGGATCAAGTGGTCTTATTGAATTTTCCTTGGTCCTTCTCCTCTTTATTTTATTGTAAAACATAAAGGGAGATAGCCATGGAGTGCATGACCTTGGTCAAAAACTCCACCAAGATTTTGAATCTCTGGTAGATAGTAGTTTGGTTGTCACATAGGTCCCTCATGGAATTCTCAACCTTTCTAGTTTCACCTTTCTATGCCTATGCTTGCCCTTCTTCCTAGCACCTTTGGGGGTTTGTCTTCTTGGGGAACTAATACCATCGCCCTCACTCCTAGCTAGGGTATCCCTAGGAGGGTCAGAGACATGGGAGGGACTTATAGGGCTTGGGGTAGGTTTTCTATTCTAAGACATTCTCTTCTTTTTGGTAGGTTTGGCATCACTTTCAAAGGAATCAAAGTTGGAATCATGCATGGGGTGGCGGCGGGGAGGGGGGGGGGGGAACTTAAATTTTTCCATCTGGAGGTATTTGTTAGACCTCCTAGAACAATTCTTAGACTACCTAGTGTTTGAATCTGATTCCATTAGGTTTATTTTAACCTCCAGGTTAATTTTGACATTAGGGACATGGGTTTTCTCAAACTTCCTATGGCTAGGGCAAGGGCTAGGGTCAAGGGAGGCTTGGGGGGTGACAAAGGCAAGGGGGTTAATCAAAAGAGGTGGATTCAAGAAAAGATGTTGGGTATAAAGTTTATTCATCAAACCCTAGTGGATGAAGTAGAAGGTTTTTCCTTCCTCATGTTTCCTCCTTGCTTTAAGAATACCATCCTCTAGCAAATGCAATAGTAGAAATAGGAAGGAGATGTGGTCCAAATTTTTGAAATGATTTAGGATGGAGAAATAGTAGTAGTATAGTACCTAGAAATGGTCCTCCAAGGTGATGTACCACATGATAGCATAGAAGATATTGTCCCAGAGCTTAATAAGGGTAGCCTGAGAAAACCCACCATGCATTCTCTCTGATTCCTCCTTGCCTTTGAAGAATTTTTGTAGGCTAGCTTCCTCATTGAACCTGTCTTGCCTCCATTAATTCTTTCCTTCCATCAAAAATTCACCAACCCTTGCAATGGTTTCTTCCAAAATATCAAAGCTCATGCCATTGACACTCACCTTCCTATCCTTCCAAGTCTAGAATAATTGCACTAATATAACCTCATTGTACTTCAACATACCCTCCATATACTATAAAAGTTCATCTTCCTTCAAGTACACCATCACCACCTTGCTATTACAAATGCTATCTTCCACACCCACTAGTTCAATATGATTACTCTTTCCCATACTATCACCCAAATCAAACACTAATTCATTAGACAACATAGCCTTGTTGCAGGTTCTAATGTTACTGGATATATATTGAAGAACCTTAGCAAATAAAATGAAAAGGCATTGTATGACCATCATAACTCCATAGTATTTCCTAGAAAACAAGAAACAATTCTTCATGACACATGTGAGTGCTCTCTTTCCTTTCATAAATGGTCGTTGCCAGCTATATCTTGTGTAGGAATTTATTAACCTATCAATTTGATCATTACTAGATCATTCACTGAATCTTTCCAAATCCCTCCTTTGTATCCTTTTATGGAAGTAATTAATGTTCATGGAAACCAAATTTACAAAGCAAATCAGTAAACAATTGTGCCAAAAAATCCTTTTATGAAGCATCTTGTTCATATGCCCACATGGAGAAAAGGAGGCTTGTCACCCATTTTGGTTATTCATATAGTATTAATGAAGGTATGATCCCTTTCCATCATAACTAGAGTTGATGATGGAAAAATTTTGATGTCATCCTATTCCACAAGGCACATGAAACTATGGCAAAATTTGGCCAGCCCATCTGCCACATCATTTCCATCATGATATATTTGGGCAACATAGATCTCCTGGAAATCTTCCACCAACCTTCTAATTTCCTCAATTATAAATTTAATCGACCAGTTTCTTTTTCCTTCTCCCTTAGAAGCCTTAATGATTAACATTGAGTCTCCCTCAATAGCCAACTTGTTGACACCCCAACTTCTCATAATTCTTAGCCCCCAAAGAAGTGCCAATGCTTTAGCTTCATTATTAGAGCCCCCTCCATAGTTACCCATGTAGGTGACAACCATATTTCCCATATTTTTATGAAGATACCTCCCATGATAGTGCTACCCAACATAGTTAGAACATCAAAGTTTACCTTGAACTAAGTCTTCTTTCTAGCCAAAACTCTAGAATTGTCAAATTGAGCTACAATTGGGCCAACATTCCAAGGTAAATCCCATTTCATATCAAGCTTTCCTAGGGTGTTTGGCAAGGGGGGTTCCAGTGCCAGACCTCAAGTGCTATATTCTATTATAAGGTTGATGGTGAATTGGGCCATTTCTTGGCTAGTAGTGGCTTTGTCTCTAAAAATCCTATTATTCCTCTCCTTCTAGATATTCCATTAAATGTATAGGGGAGAATCATTCATAAGTTTTTGAGATATGGGTGGTCAGTCAGGCTGTCCCAATGAACAAATTGTTTTAGATCTCTATCCATGCACCACTGAACCTCCCATAAAGAAAGAAACTCCCTCCAAACCTCCATGGAAAAGGAGTATGAAATAAGAAAGTAAGTAATAGATTCAACTTCATGGAGGCATAAAATGTAGCAATTAGTGAGTTGGTACCCTCTACATTGGAGGTTGTCAATAGTGAGAATTAACCCATGCAAGGTTTTCCACCAAAAGAAGTTTAACTTGGAAAAGATCCAAGGGTGCTAGACCTTGTTCCAATTAGCTTGTGTTTCTTCCCCCTAGGTCAGAGAGGTAAGAAGACTTAACTGTGAACTCCCCCAAAGGTGTGAGTTTCCAAACTAAGGAGTCCTCCATAGGGATGAAATGAATCTTGCAATTACATAGGAGGTCTTGTAGCTCATGAGAAAGTCCCAACTCCCTAGGCTCAAGGTTTTGGAAGGTAATCCATTATCTGTTAGGGGTGATAAAGTTTCAAGTCCAAGGGCCATACAATCTAGTACAACCATCTTGTAGAGGTAAAAATAAATAGTTTTCATGAGAGGGTTCTCATGAATCCATTAATCCTCCCAGAAGTCAATAGAATTACCATTCCCTAAAATCTATTGACACTCTTTTCTTAGTATGTTTCAGGTATTAACAACATTGTTCTAGATCTTGGACCCCTAGGGTAGAGTCCAAGCCCAAGTGAATTGGTGAGGAGACAAACCTCTGTGATATTTAGCTAACATTTTGTTACGCCAACTTCCCTAGTAGTTCACTAAGTTCTATAAAATTTTGGTTAAGAGAGCCCTGTTCAAGTGGCCAATTCTTCTTAAGTTCAAACCTCCAAGAGCTCACCAAGATCATTTTGTTCTTCTCTTTAGTAGCAAACAATAAGAAATTATGTTCAATTTTCTCAAGAATATCTCTAAATCTACTAGGGATTTTGAAGATGGAGAGGAAATACACCAGGATACCTTGTAGAGAGGTAGAGAGAAGTTGGAGTTTCCCAGCATTACTCAAAAAAATTCCTTCCACATTACAAACTTTTGTTGAAAGTGTTCAACTACATCATTCCAATATTGGTTGGGTACTTCCTTTATGGTAAGTGGTAGACCAAGATAAGTGTTAGAGATGGAAGCTTCTTAGTAGCCAAGAATATTAGTCACTTTTTCTCTCAAACTCGAAATGGTGTTGAAGAATTAAACTTTTCTTTTCTAATAATTAATGCATTGACCAGATAGCAATGCATAGTGGTTTAGAGTGTCCTTCAATTCTCTAGCTTCATGAATGGATGAGATTTTGAATAAGTTTCATCCACAAACTACTAGATAACTTTTGGGGGGCACTAGGAGGTAGGTTTAATGCCCTTAATTTTTCTAGAGTTAGTTAAAGAAACAAAATTTCTACTTAAAACTTTCACCACAATAATAAAAAGGTAGGGAGATAGGGGGTCACCTTGACGCAATCCCTAGGAGGAGAAAATGAATTTTCTAGGGGCTCCATTAACAAGCACTGAGAATGTAATAGAGGTAACAACATTTTGAATAATACTACTAACCTTCTCACTAAAGTCAATTCTAGAAACTATAGCAAAGAGGAAATCCTACCTAACTTTATCATAGGCTTTGGAAGTGTCTAGTTTAAGAGCCATACCTAGGATCTTAGACTTTTCCATAGAATGAATTTCCTCATGGGTGGTTATAACTGCATTGTGAATTTACCTCCCAGGCACAAACCCATTTTGGTATGGGCCAATGAAGTTTTCAAAGAGGGGCTTGACTAAATTCACCATAACCTTTTCCAAAACCTTATAAATAGTGTTATAAAGGCTGATGGGTTTAATGTCTCCTAGTCTTTGAGGGTCCTCAATTTTGGGGATGAGAACAATGAAGGTCTTGTTTAATTTCTTTAGCAACTTTCTTATTCTTACAAATTCTCTAGCTATGTGGATGATGTCATATTTAACAATGTCCTAGAATACTTGAAAAGAGGTAGGGGGAAGCCATCAGACTTGTGGGCTTTATACTAATTCATACTGAAAGAAAGAATTTTAACTTCCTCATCATTGACATTTCTCATTATCTCCTAATTAATCTAGTTATTAATCATTGGTTGAAACAATCTTAAAATATTATTTTGTAAATTAATGTGAGCTTGCGTAACCAAAGGGTTGTACATTTTGTGGAAGTAGGACTTGACCTTGACTTCTATCTATCCCACTTTGGTGATTTCCTTATCATTATCATCGAGCCACATCTTGATAGTGTTTCTCTTTTTCCTTCTCAAGGCCAATTTGTGGAAGAACATTATGCTTTTGTCCCCCTCCTTTAGCCATTGTACCTTGGATATTTATTTCCAAAGGACTTCCTCCCTACTCAAGAGGGTTTTCCATTTGTCTCTACACTTCCTCTCCTCCTAGTGATGCACATATGTACCACTTTGCACAAATTGATTTGGAGAGCTTCTAGTTTTTTTTAAAGTGGAATTATTTTCTTTGGATAGACTTTCAAAAGAGGATTTACTCCATTCTTTCACCTCCTTTTAGATTCTATCAAGTTTACTAGCAATCTAGAACATAGCCATGCCTTTCATTGGCTCCCTCCACCATCTTCCAATATAATCCCTAAACTCATTATGTGAATGCAACATAATCTTGTATCTAAAAGGCCTTCTTCTAGTAGGATATTTTTCCTATGAGAGAAGCAACATAAAGTGATCTAAAATGGTCCTTAGCCATGCCTTTAAGGAGGTATGCTAGAGGATGTCACATCATGTAGAGATAAGGGCCCTATCTAGCCTACCTTGAATCAAGTTTTCCCTAGTCTTTTGCTAGACCAAGTGAAAGAAAAATCCTAGAGATTAATATCAATTAGGTCATTTCTTCTCAAGAAATCCTCCAAGTCTTACATGCTTTACAAATAATCCTCCAACCATCCCATTTTTTTTGAAGGGTACAATGGGATATTAAAGTCTCCCATACACAAAATATTTCCTTGTCACATGGAATTAGCCACAGTGGTTGCCTCATTCCAAACAACAAGCCTACCATTACGAGTGTTGGGGGCATACAAATAAAAAAAATAGTCCAAGTGCCAGATTGATCAGTGAAATTTGTGGTTACAAAATGGGTATTTATAAAGATATCAACCTCCACCACCTTGTCACGATTCTACATAGAAGAAATGCCACCAAAAGAACCATTAGCTTTAATTTATCTATATCTAGTGCCTGCCAAACATACTCAACCACTCTTGAGAACACTTGCTTAGTCATTTTTACTTCCTATAAAAGAATCATATCAGTTTTGAGTTCAATGATATTTTTTTTGACTTCGTACTATTTTTTGGGCATATTTAGCCCTCGTCACATTCCATGATATGATCTTCATCTTTTACAGTTCTAGGTATCCTTAAGAATTTTTTGTTTCTTTCTAGTAGATGTTCCTGATTGGGGATCTCCCGACCTTTACAAATCAACAACCATCCACCTTGATCCCACCTATATTCTTCCTCTTTGGGACTATCCATTCAAAGTCATTGCTAAAGAAATCAAGGCTAGGGTCCTCTAAGATAGGTGAAAAAATTTCAACAACACCTAGGAGGGAAACCACAAGGGTTCCATTTGATAATGGTGAGCTAGCCCCTAAGCTTGGGGGTGGACTACATGGAAGTATTCCATCTATGGCCATTTCATTGTCCAACACATCATTACCCAGATGCAGTATTTCTAGGGTCTATAGGGTAAAAGCATAGATTTGTGTCATTGTTTATGATACCAAAACCTATTTTGGTCAAATCTCATTTCTCTATCAAAACTCAAATTTTTTCAAAACCTAAAAATACCCTTTTATAGATCTCAGATTAAATATCATCATTATATAAATTTTTGAGTGTTTTGATTAGTTATGATATGTTATAATCTCAAAATATTATAAGTCTATATTTCAACATTTCAAAAGATGCTCCCTCAAAAAAGGAAAAAAAATAGTAAATCACATTAAAAAAAATTAAAAAGTTGTATTTATCTGTAGAGGAGAGAATCCCCTTCACAAATATGTAAGTTTTTTTCAAGAAGGTATAGATTTGATAGGGAAGTTTTGATGGGAGGAAAAAACTATTGGGTTCTGATAAGATTGAACTTGAGTACTTATAACAAAGAAAATATGTACCAAAAATAATTATTTCTTTTTTTGCTCACTAGTTGTACATGTCATCTATAGGATATTTTCAAATCAAAACAAAAAAAGATGATTTGCATATACTTGTTTGATAGGAACTACACCCTATATTTTTTATAATTAAAAAAGGGACTTCAAAATAAAATAAAATGAATAAATTCTCACTCAAAACAATTATAAAAATTATAGGCATAAAATTCATTCAATTCTACACATTTCGTCAATTTACATCATCTTCATATTTTAAACACAAATACCATTTTTTTTGTCATTAATGTTGAACTGTCACATTTTGATATCATGTTTCTTTATAAAAGGTGACACAAGTTTGTGCGTTTACCCTATAACTTCCCCTCTTTAAAAGAGGTAGCATCCATTGTGAGCTTAGTTGTGGTCCCCACACCTTGCATCATGTCCATTACTTCATGAGGTCTCTTAGCACCCTCATCAATGCAAGGGGTTCCATTGAACTATGGATCCTCCTCACAACCAACTAGTTCTATGTTAACCTCAACAACCCTTTCTACAACCTTTGATCTTTCAACCACCTCAACACTTGGAGAAGAGACCTTGCTCTTGTGTCTCTCATCCTTTGTAAACTCCACAAAGAGATGACCAAACCTATTACATTTATGGTAGAAATGAGCAACATTCTCATCGATAAGAGGTTCCATCCAGGTGCCCCATTTGGACATTAGGTTTTTTGTGGTAAGTAGAGGTTTATTCATGCCCAAAAATTCACATAGAACCTAGCAAACCTAGTTTTTCCTTTGAATGAGGCATCAAGTCCATTTTTATAAACTTCCCAAAGGAGCTACCGATCCATCTAAAAACACATTCATCCCTAAACTCTAGGGGGAGTCCAAGCAAGCTTATCAAGACAAGAATAGATTTGTAAAGGTCACTCTCTAGGTTTTATCCAAGTTTCTATTTTTCCATCATTAGGTGATGTTTACCAAAATTCCATGATCCATCCATAATAAAATCATGATCTTTCTCAGCCATGAAATTGAACAAGTAGAGGGCTCCAACCATCGCTGAGATAGAGATAAAACCCACCAATTTCCACTTTGTCAAACATCATTTTTTGAACATGTCCATCATAGGTTAGAAACATACACACTTTCCAAAAAGGAATAGGGTAAACCTTGAGAAATCGAATCCACCACAGAATAAGGTAAAGTGATTCGAGGTCTTGTGAGTCATAAGAATAACATGGATTTAGCACTAGAATCCAAAAAAGTCTTAGATACAACAATAACCCCCAACCAATTTGACTTTGGGGGCACAGATAAGGGGGCTATAGACATGGGGTCACTGAGGGGTTTGTGGCCTAAACAAGCATAGTCTTCTAGAATGGCTCTAGGCTCCAATAGAACATCGGTGTCCTCTTGCTGAAGAAGGTGAACATTCTGGGATTTCACAACTATATCCAAATTTGGGCAACTATGGTCAATAACCAGTAAGGGAGTTAAGGGTGGGGGGTTTTCCATCCCTCCTAAGACTAAGAAGGCATGGAAGTGAGTAGGGATTCGAGGGCAAGAAAACTTGTAGAGGGCAGCAATATGAGTAGCTAGATGATTACATATTGCTAATATTTGTCATCCTTTTCTCTTTTTTTAAGAGATAAATAATAATAAGAGATGTTAAAAGGGGTTTTGAGAAAATTATATTAAATCATTTTTCTTTAAATGCTAAATTTAGTTAGTCACCAACTGAAATTACGTTTAGACTTTTGTATATGGTCTTTTATTTTAAGTATATTGGGAATGGAAATGTTCAATAATATTGACGTTTGGATCCAAGGTTTGTTTAATAATATTATCAGATGTGGCTTGGCAATTTGGGTGATTGGTGAAGAGGTTTATCCATAAAAAAGGACCAATATGTAATATTAAGATCTAAGTGCCTCTTATTTTTAAGATATTGGTTGAAAGTTTACGTACAAAGAAATTTTAAATTAGTTATAAAAATACAATACAATGTCATTCAATTTTGAGTGTCATAGTTTTAGAATTGTAAAATATTTTAATTTTGGCTAGATCACGTTCTTTGATTTACTAATAGAATAACTTACCTAAGATAAAGTCTTTTTTATAAACAGAATAGTAAAACATTTTTATGATCCTAGGTTAGAGTACAACATAAATTAATTTTGGATTTAGGGATGACCTTAGATTTTTATGTAGGGGTAAAATACACAATAAAACCTTCTAATTCCATCCCAAATGAAGTAGGGTTAACTGATAATGATATCCAATATAATTATGTTAGAAGTTAATTAATTCATATGTCAATCTATTAATCAAGTAAGCTCATTGACTCCATATTAGAATTAAAGAAGAAGAAGAAAAATTATCAATCCTAGTGAACATGCTCATACTAAAAAATTACCCAAACTCTAACTCTACTTAAAAGTTGATGTCCACATTATCAAAGTCATAATCTTACAAAGAATCTTATTAAATGTGTGTCTATGTGTGTGTTTCTACATATGTATGTATGTATGCACACACACACACACACACACACACACACACACACACACACACACACATGTGTGTGTGTGCGTGTGCGTGTGTGTGTATTCTATATCTATATAGACACACACACACATGTACACACACACACACACATATATGTATGTCTATATATATATATATATAAACATACATATATATATATACACACATAATACATATATATATATATGTGTGTGTGTGTGTGTGCGTCTATATATATGTGTGTGTATATATATACATATATATGTATATGTATATGTATATGTATATGTATACACACACACACACACACACACACACACACACACATATATATATATATATATATGTATATGTATACATATACATATACATATATATATATGTATATGTATAAATATACATATACATATACATATATGTATATATATACATATACATATACATATATATATGGATATGTATATGTATACATATACATATATGTATATGTATACATATACATATATGTATATGTATATGTATATGTATATGTAGGGTATGTGCAGGATCATGGTGTACCAAACTATGGCCTTAAGCGGTAGTGAAAAATCAACAAATCAGGTTTATGTCAACTTGACACATAATTTTAAAGTGGTTATGGACTTTATATCAAAAAGTTATAAGAAAATAATTTGTAAAAAATTGAATGTAGTTTCTAAACTACTAGGCCTTATCAGGAGAAAAAAATAATTGATTGGTCAAAAGTTTGAATTTTAATGCAGTACTAAGAAAATTTTAGGGCGAAAATAAAAAGTAGGTGTATGTTTGACCACCTTAATCAAAATAAAATCATAATATTTTGTTAATATAATTATAGATATGAAAACTAGACTCATGCCTGGATGTGACGCATATTTTTTGATATTTTTATTCCAAATAAATAATTAAATATGAATTTTCTACCAAAACTTTTTCGGATTAAAAAAAGTCTCTTTTCTGACCACCCTAACTAATAGAAAATTTGACCAAATTTATTTATTTTATTTTTTTCTTATACTAGGTGAAGTATAGAATATGACGCAACTTTTAGATTTAAAAAATGTTATACCATTTGAAAGTTATTGCTATTTTTAATCTTCATTGATAATTAACTAATAAATACTTATCGAACTCAGAATTTGACAGAAATTATATTGATGGAATCTAGAGAGCGATATTAAAAAACCCATTTCGTTTCATTCAATTTCGATCAAAATAACATTGTCAGATGGCTACCCGAAGTCTGAGTATCACTAAAACTCTCTATAAACACGTCTTTGGGGTTGATCGGGCAGACTTGGTAAATACCAAGCCTGATCGGATATCCGATATGGCTCGGTAGTCAAATTACAAAAAATTTCAAATATTGGACGGAAATTCGATTTAAACATTTTAGTTTTTTATTTTTAAATTATTTCACTTATGTTAATATGTAAAGGCATATATATATATATATATAATAACGTAATGTAAACATACAAGATATAATCTAGTAATATGTAATAATATCTTATGTTAATCTTATTACAATCTATAATTATAATTTATATTATTATTATTATTACTAAATATAATAACATAATTTATATATATATATATAAAATACGTATTATATATTATTATATTAATATGTATAATAATATAATATATATATAACAACGTAATATTTTTATTAAATATAATATATATTATAAATATTATTATATTAATATGTATGTTATTAATATATCTATATAATAACATAATATTTTCATTAAATATAATAATGTAATATATATATATATATATATATATAAAATTATATTAATATGTATATTATTAATATATAAGAGACAAAGGGGCTCATAGGGTGACCTATGACCCTCTTTGACCCATTAAATGACAATATATGTCTCTAGGGGTCCTAGGACCCCTAGGGACATATTCAAATGGGCAATATGGGTCAAAGGAGGTCATAGGGTGACCTATGACCATATTTGACCCATTAAACGACGACATATCTCCCTAGGGGTCCTAGGACCCCTAAGGACATATTCAAATCATTCATATGGGTCAAAGGGGGTCATAGGGTGACCTATACCCCCTTTGACACATTAAACGATGACATATGTCCCTAAGGGTCCTAGGACCCCTAGGGACATAGTCGAATAATTCATATGGGTCAAAGGGGGTCATAGGTCACCCTATGACCCTCTTTCACCCATTAAATAACGATATATGTCGCTAGGGGTCCTAGGACCCCTAGGGACATATTCGAATGGGTACTATGGGTCAAACGGGGTCATAGGGTGACTTATGACCCTCTTTGACCCATTAAACGATGATATATGTCCCTAGGGGTCCTAGGACCCCTAGGGACATATTTGAATCATTCACATGGGTCAAAGGGGGTCATAGGGTGACCTATGACCCCCTTTGACACATTAAACAATGACATATGTCCCTAGGGGTCCTAGGACCCCTAGGGACATAGTCAACAAATTTATATGGGTCAAAGGGGGTCATAGGGTGACCTATGACCCCTTTTGACCCATTAAACGACGACATATGTCCCTAGGGGTCCTAGGACCCCTAAGGACATATTCAAATGGGTAATATGGGTCAAAGGGGGTCATAGGGTGACCTATGACCCTCTTTGACCCATTAAACGATGACATATGTTCCTAGGGGTGCTAGGACCCTTAGGGACATATTCGAATCATTCATATGAGTCAAAGGGGGTCATAGGGTGACCTATAACCCCCTTTGACCCATTAAACGATGACATATGTCGCTATGGGTCCTACGACCCCTAGAGACATAGTCGAATCGTTCATATGGGTCAAAGGGGGTCATAGGGTGACCTATGACCCTCTTTGACCGATTAAACGATGATATATGTCTCTAGGGGTCCTAGGACCCCTAGGGACATATTTGAATGGGTATTATAGGTCAAAGGGGGTCATAAGGTGACCTAATACCCTCTTTGACCTATTAAATAATCACATATGTCCCTACGGGTCCTAAGACCTCTAGGGACATAGTCGAATCGTTCATATGGGTCAAAAGAGGTCATAGGGTGACCTATGACCCCCTTTGACACATTAAACGACGACATATATCCTTAGGGGTCCTAGGACCCCTAGGGACATAGTCGAATCGTTCATATGGGTCAAAGGGGGTCATAGGGTGACCTATAACCCTCTTTGACCCATTAAACGATGATATATGTCTCTAAGGGTCCTAGGACCCCTAGGGACATATTCGAATGGGTAGTATGGGTCAAAGAGGGTCATAGGGTGACCTATGACCCTCTTTGACCTATTAAACTATGACATATGTCCCTAGGGGTTCTAGGACCCCTAGGGACATATTCAAATCATTCATATGGGTCAAAGGGGGTCATAGGGTGACCTATGACCCCCTTTGACCTATTAAACGATGACATATGTCCCTAGGGGTCCTAAGACCCCTAGAGACATAGTCGAATCATTCATATGGGTCAAAGGGGGTCATAGGTCACTCTATGACCCTCTTTGATCGATTAAATGACGATATATATCTCTAGGGGTCCTAGGATCACTAGGGACATATTTGAATGGGTAATATGGGTCAAAGGGGGTCATAGGGTGACCTATGATCCTCTTTGAACCATTAAACGATGACATATGTCCCTAGGGGTCCTAAGACCCCTAGGGACATATTCGAATGGATAATATCGATCAAAGGGGGTCATAGGGTGACCTATGACCCTCTTTGACCCATTAAACGATGACATATGTCCCTAGGGGTGCTAGGACCCCTAGGGACATATTCAAATCGTTCATATGGGTCAAAGGGGGTCATAGGGTGACCTATGACCCCCTTTGGCCCATTAAACGACAACATATGTCCCTAGGGGTCGACCCCTAGGAACATATTCGAATGGGTAATATGGGTCAAAGGGGCTCATAGGGTGACCTATGACCTATGACCCCCTTTGACCCATTAAATGACAACATATGTCCCTAGGGGTCCTAGGACCCCTAGGGACATAGTCGAATCGTTCATATGGGTCAAAGGGGGTCATAGGGTGACCTATGACCCTCTTTAACCCATTAAACGATGACATATGTCCCTAGGGGTCCTAGGACCCCTAGGGACATATTCGAATGGGTAATATGGGTCAAAGGGGGTCATAGGGTGACCTATGACCTCCTTTGACCTATTAAACAACAACATATGTCCCTAGGGGTCCTAGGACCCCTAGGGACATAGTCGAATCGTTCATATGGGTCAAATGGGGTCATAGGACCCATTAAACGACGACCCTCTTTGTATTATATATTATTATATTAATATGTATGTTATTAATATATCTATATAATAACGTAATATTTTAGGATATACTATTTATACTATTTTAGGATAATAAATATAATATAAATAAACACTAAATATTAATATTATTATATATATAGTAATAATAATAATACTATTATAGCTAGAATAATAATATATATTAATACTATATATTGTAGCTTAATATAAATAAACACTATATATTTACACTATTATATCTATATTAATAATATTAATACTATTATAGGTATAATAATAAAATTGATACTATAGGTATATTAATACTATTATATATTAATATTATTGATACTTTATACTAATACTAATATACTATTAACTTAGTTATAAATTAAAGTCGTTTGCCTCCAAATATTTTCATAATATTAATATTATTGTGGCAAAGGAGGAAAACCTTAGCAAGTTTCCCCCCCAAAAGTCCTTTTCCTATATCGGATATCCGATTCGAAATTGGATATTCGATTTTACTAGCATCAATTTGCAATATTTGACTGTCCCTACAGACCCGACAACACTACTTTTTTACCTCTTTTTTTACAGGATTTGTAAAAAGTCACATTTTGGAGCCCAACCAATCGAAAAGAATTCAAAAATATAACCTTAGGTGTTCGAATTTTTCATATGAATGGGGAGTAGTAGTCGTCGAAAGGATAAATGTAAAAGGAAGATATCCAATGAAGACATTGTAGCATATAGGGAAAGGGACAAAATGAAACATCGAAAAAAAAGATAAGGTATGCTAAATATCAATCAAGTTGATGATGAATTAATAGAAGGTGAAATCATAGAGTCAAATAATGAAAATGTACAGTTGGGGAATGAAAATGTACCTATTGAAAATGATAATGCGGAAATTGAAAATGTAGAGATTGAAAATTTTGAAGAAGAAATGCCACCAAGTCATAATCCAAATTGCATAATTGACCATGTCGAAGATGAAAATGCACAGGAAACTAATGCACAAGAGCCTTACATATCTCCTAATTATAATCGACATGAAGGTTCTAAAACACCAAAATGGATAATTGAAATTGATGAAATGATTATGACTAGTTTGGAAGGAAAAAAATCAGAAAGAACCATTCGGTTATGGGCTTCAAGACTATATCAGATGTTTTTCGGCAACAAGATAGTGGTAGAGTAATGTCATCTTTTCATGCACTTATTAAAGATGCAAAATATGAGACCTATGCTTTCCAAATTGAAAATTTGTGTCAATAAAAAGTTGGAAGGAAATGCCATTATTGTGAAGAATCTTTTCAGTGCTCTCAATAGTGTTGGGAAAAATAGCAGAGAGAAGGATAATAGAGCTGCTCGAAAGGTTATTACAACCTCTTTGGTAAGTCATCATTTGAGAAAGGGTAGAAATATGAGACAAACTTGTATTGATTTGAATCTAAATCGTACTACTTTGAGAAGAGCACTTAGTCGACGAGAGAAAATTGGTGATCCTCTTCAAAATGAAACATGGGCATTTGGTGGGAGACTTCCACATTTTGATAAGAAGCTATCCGATGATGTGAAGGAAGAAATTATAGAATTTTGGCACTCTAACTCACGAGTATCACCCAATGCTAAAGATGTCTTAAAGTTGAGAATTGGCATCAGAGACCGCACGCCACATCCTAAACACTATTTGGAGGTAAGTCAAACTATGTTGTTCAAACAATTTAGAGAGAGTCATCCAAGTGTTCATATATCACAAATGGCTTTTGAATCTTTGAAGCCATTTTATTGTGTGCCACTCAAAATTCAAAATACATGTTGTTGCAAATATCATGTTGAATTTTCTATGCACCATGAACTATTACGCTCCATCCATTCTACTTTGCATAGTAAAGAAATGTTGGAAGATTGTGGGGCTAGTGGGCTTTTAAAATCATCAAGAGACTTGTTAGATCAACTCTTATGTTGTAGAGTTGATGGTTGTTCCTTTTATAAAAATGCTTGCTTAAATGAGAAGTGTTCAGAATGTGGTGGCTTATCCAAGTTTGACACGTGTTTCCATGAGGGGTGTGAACAAGATCTTGGAAAGACAATAGTGAAAAAAAGGGTCTATGAAATGGTGAAATACACATTCAAGAGTGGGAGTGAGAGCTCTAGATGTGAATTGGTTGGAAAAGATATCAATGTGGCTAATTTTATTTCAGATTTCAAGGCAAATCTTTTTTACAAGTATGCAAGACATAGTCACAGGTCTCAATGGTTGGATCAACAATTTAGAACGTGTAAGGAGACTTTTCCCATTGGCACTATTATATCAGTTGTTAATTTTGCTGAGAACTACACATTGCAACCTCAAAATGAGACACAATCTCAATATTACAACTCTATTTAGATTGCAATTTTTGTTCACATAACATATAGACATACCTCTAATAGTGTGGAAAATAATCGAAAGATTATTAGAGAGTATTATTTTTATATGAGTGATGATAGATCTCACTCTCACGAGTTTGTGCAACATTGTTTTGAGAATTTTTTTGATTTCTTACATGAACATGCAATTTCTATGGATAGACATATCATTTGGTCAGATAACTATATAGGTCAATTCAAGAATGCTCGCATGTTTTATTGGTTGTGTAGGATGCATGTAGAGAGAGGGGTGCCTCATATTTGGAGTTTTTTTGAGTCCGGACATGGAAAAGGGGAACATGATGGAGCAGGGGCATGTGTGAAGAGAGCTCTAGTTAAGGAGCAACTGAAGATTTCAACAACAGAGCTTCTTGATGCTCGTAGCATTGTTGATTGGTGTAGTTTAGCATTATCACAGGGGGGGACTCTTAATTCGGTGGTATGCAGGTTCTTTTGGTTGGTTGAGGAAGGGTCCATAGGTGATAGATCAGATTGTGCTACAGTGAGAGACTCATCAAAAATGCATTCATTTCGGAGCTCTAATTCTAGTACATGGACCATTTGGACACGACAACTAGCTTGTTTTTGTCGTACTTGTTTTCAATGTGATTGGGATCATTGTGAGTCAAGTGAGTGGGTGGACACATAGCCTCCACATTATCTAATGACATGGAAAGTTCACTTGAGCATAACCATCTATTAGATCTACTTCAGCCAGGACATGTCTTTGCATTGGTTGCACCATAGGGGAATGATGAGAAATCAGATTATTGGTTAGCACGTTGTGTAAGAGGCAAACAAAAACTTGCACAACCAATCACAGATGATGATGGATTCACGTATCCTACTAGTTCAGTGGTTGTTGCTAGAACATGGCTACGGACATACATGCTTAGAAGGAACAAAATTCTTGCATTCGAAGACTATCAGAAGCACAAAGTAATTCTCATATGTTCGCATCTTATTATAGCAACAAATGTAAAGTTATTGAAGCATCAAGGAAGACCAAAAGTAGAAAAACTTTTTACTATTGCTAATGCTGATCATGAAGCCTTGTTGGAGACCCTAAAACAGAGAGACGACCCTATTGGAATACTCGACTAGGTATATATACTTCTTATGTTATTTTTTACATAATGATTTAATGAATTGATGATTATCTTGTTTAATACAAAAAGTTACTAATTTTTGTATGATATTGGAATGTAGGTACATCATGAAGAGTTGGAGGGGGGTCGTATTGGGGAGAATTTCTAAAATTTATGATGTATTATGATGTAAAATGTGTAGTTTTTTGTATATGGTTTTTGCATTTTGGTAGGTTCTTTGTAAGGAATTATAAGAGGAAGATATTGAACAAGTTCTTCCAAATCATATTTGCATGTGATACAAGGCTATAACGAAAATTTTAAGAGCATTTATAACTATATGAAAGATAATTGCATGCAGATATCTTATTAAAAATTTGGTTTTTTCCTTATTTGACATAAAGCTGACATTATGATTATTAAAACTATTTTTATCAAACTAATCAAATAAGAAAAATCTAGAAAGTACGGATGAACAATTAGAATACTTGATTTCTTCCATTTTGCAACCAATCATAGCATTTGAAAGCATAAAGAGTCATAATATTGTATAATGTTTTGAAAGACTTTCATATTGAAAAGTTGTATGAAGCACATTTTGGATAAGCCATGAAATCCATGAAAGAAGATAGCATGTAGGATAAGCAATTAAAGCCAATAAGCAAGATAGCACATGCATAATGACATGATATGAAGTTGGATATGAAGGCTATGAGTGGATGAGTCATTAGAGGTATCAACAATCCCATCATAAATGAGATCTTGGATTTTATGTTTCAACACTATGGAATCTTTAGTTTTATGAAATTTCCTTCCATGGAGATTAATTTAAGAATGCCCCGTGTGTATGTAAAGGTCTTAAGGGAGATTAATTTAAGAATGCAATATTCTCCTCTAACCTTTTCTCAAGTTTAGAATTGATTTCTATCATGTGCTTAGAGAGATGAAGGTAAGAAAGATTATTTGTCTCTTCTAGCTCTTTGTATTGAACATATAGAAAGAGAGATGACAAGTGAACAAATTTAAGTGTAGTCAATAGATCAAGGAAACCATTTAGTGAAATAAATTCTTAGTATGCATATCATAGACCATGAAGCTAGAAAATACCAATAGCTCTAAGACCAAAGAGCCATTTTAAGCATGTTCAAGCACTAGAGACATAGAAAATCAAAGTCAATTTATGAAACTCCCCTTAGCAAAAAATGCAAACAAATATTTGCATTTGACATTTTGACTTGGTTGAAAAAGGTTGACAATAATTGATAATATTGCAAGCTTGATGTTCAAAAGCAATTTTTTTTTCCAAGAAAGATAGTGACACATGGAGTAGTCTTCAAATAATCAAGCAAGGCACAAAGCAACCTTTCATGATACAAGTCAAAGGGGTCAACCTTTCTTGACAACTTTTCAAAATCTAACTCCTAACGGCTACAAGTCAGTGCCATTAGCTCCGAGTGGGTGGGTGAACCATAGTGACACCCTTGTTCCAACCATGTAGACCCTTGATTTCCCATGGCCACCCCGTACCGAGGAGCCTCCAAGGTGCTCTAAGTGCATTTTGAGGTCGATCTTTCGAGGGTCATAACTCAGAGCTCGTGAGGGGCTATCGATGAATTGTAAAATGCTACAGGACAGTAATGCCGAGGCCTAAAATAATCTATCTCATTTTTGAGAGATCACATTCCATTTGGATTTAGCACAACGATCTCGCTCAATGCCAAAACTCGCAGTGTGCCTCAGTTCATAGGTGCACCATAGCGTAACTTTGAAATCGCTGATCTTGGCATCAAATCATCAGTGCCATTAGCTCTGAATGGGGGAGTGAATCCTAGTCACACCCTTGTTTTGGCCACGAAGACCATCCATCATTTGCGGCCACCCCGTACCGAGGAGTCTCCAAGGTGCTCTAAGTGCATTTGGAGGTCAATCTTTCGAGGGTCATAACTCAGAGCTCGTGAGGGCTATCAATGAATTTTCAAATGCTACAGGACAGTGATCTTGAGGCCTAAAATAACCTATCTCATTTTTGAGAGATCACATTCCATTTGGATTCAGCACAGTGATCTCGCTCGATGTCAAAACTCACAGTGTGCCTTAGTTCATAGGTGCACCATAGCGTAACTTTGAAACTGTTGATCTTGGCATCAAATCATCAGTTTCCATTAGCTCTGGATGGGCAGGTGAACCCTAGTCACACCCTTGTTCTGGCCACGAAGACCATCCATCATTTGCGGCCACTCCGTACTGAGCAGTCTCCAAGGTGCTCTAAGTGCATTTTGAGGTCGATCTTTCGAGGGTCATAACTTAGAGCTTGTGAGGGCTATTGATGAACTATCAAATGCTATAGGACGGTGATACTAAGGCCTAAAATAACCTATCTCATTTTTGAGAGATCACATTCCATTTGGATTCAGCACAACGATCTTGCTCGATGCCAAAACTCGCAATGTGCCTCAGTTCATAGGTGCACCATAGCGTAACTTTGAAACCGCTGATCTTGGCATCGAATCGTTAGTGCCATTAGCTCTGGATGGGCGGGTGAACCCTAATCACACCCTTTTTTTGGCCACGAAGACCATCCATCATTTGCGGCCACCCCGTACCGAGGAGTCTCCAAGGTGCTCTAAGTGCATTTGGAGGTCGATCTTTCGAGGGTCATAACTTAGAGCTCATGAGGGCTATCGATGAACTGTCAAATGCTATAGGAAGGTGATGTTGAGGCCTAAAATAACCTATCTCATTTTTGAGAGATCACATTTTTTTTGGGTTCAACATAGTGATCTCGCTCAATGCCAAAACTCGCAGTGTGCCTCAGTTCATAGCTGCACCACAGTGTAAGTTTGAAACCGTTGATCTTGGCATCAAATCATTAGTCACACCCTTGTTTTGGCCACAAAGACCATCCATCATTTGTGGCCACCTCGTACTAAGGAGTCTCCAAGGTGCTCTAAGTGCATTTTGAGGTCGATCTTTCAAGGGTCATAACTCAGAGTGCGTGAGGGCTATTGATGAACTATCAAATGCTATAGGATGATGATTTTGAGGCCTGAAATAACCTATCTCATTTCTAAGAGATCACATTTTGTTTGGATTCAGCACAGCGATCTTGCTCGATGCCAAAACTCGCAATGTGCCTCAGTTCAGAGGTGCACCACAGCGTAACTTTGAAACCGCTGATCTTGGCATCGAATCATCAATGCCATTAGTTCTGGATGGGCGGGTGAACCCTAGTCACACCCTTGTTCTAGCCACAAAGACCATCCATCATTTGCGGCCACCCTGTACCGAGGAGTCTCTAAGGTGCTCTAAATGCATTTTGAGGTCGATCTTTCGAGGGTCATAACTCAAAGCTCGTGAGGGATATCGATGAACTGTCAAATGCTACAGAACAATGATTCTGAGGCCTAAAATAACCTATCTCATTTTTGAGAGATCACATTTTGTTTGGATTCAGCACAACAATCTCGCTCGATGCCAAAGCTCGCAGTGTGCCTCAGTTCATAGGTGCACCATAGCGTAACTTTGAAACCGCTGATCTTGGCATCGAATCGTCAGTGCCATTAGCTCCAGATGGGTGGGTGAACCCTAGTCACACCCTTGTTCTGGCCATGAAGACCATCCATCATTTGCAGCCACCCTGTACCGTTGAGTCTCCAAGGTGCTCTAAGTGCATTTTGAGGTCGATCTTTCGAGGTTCATAACTCAAAGCTTGTGAGGGCTATCGATGAACTGTCAAATGCTACAGGATGGTGATTTTGAGGCCTAAAATAATCTATCTCATTTTCAAGAGATCACATTCCATTTGGATTTAGCACAGCGATCTCGCTCGATGCCAAAACTCGCAGTATGCCTCAGTTCATAGGTGCACCACAATGTAACTTTGAAACCGATGATCTTGGCATCGAATCGTCAGTGCCATTAGCTTCAGATGGGTGTGTGAACCCTAGTCACACCCTTTTTCTAGCCATGAAGACCATCCATCATTTGTGGCCACCCCATACCGAGGAGTCTCCAAGGTGCTCTAAGTGCATTTGGAGGTCAATCTTTCGAGGGTCATAACTCAGAGCTCGTGAGGGCTATCGATGAATTGTCAAATGCTACAGGACGATGATTTTGAGGCCTAAAATAACCTATCTCATTTTTGAGAGATCACATTTTTTTTGGATTCAGCACAACAATCTCGCTCGATGCCAAAACTCACAGTGTGCCTCAGTTCATAGGTGCACCACAACGTAACTTTGAAACGGTTGATCTTGGCATCGAATCGTTAGTGCCATTAGCTCCGAATGGGCGGGTGAACCCTAGTCACACCCTTGTTTTCTCCATGAAGACCATCCATCATTTGCGGCCACCCCATACCGAGGAGTCTCCAAGGTGCTCTAAGTGCATTTTGAGGTCGATCTTTCGAGGGTCATAACTCAAAGCTCGTGAGGGCTATTGATGAACTGTCAAATGCTACAGGACGGTGATACTGAGGCATAAAATAAACTATCTCAGTTTCAAGGTATCACATTCTATTTGGATTCAGCACAGTGATCTCGCTCAATGCCAAAACACACAGTGTGCCTCAGTTCATAGGTGTGCCATAGCGTAACTTTGAAACCGCTGATCTTGGCATCAAATTGTCAGTGCCATTAGCTCCGGATGGGCAGGTGAACCCTAGTCACACCCTTTTTCTGGCCACGAAGACCATCCATCATTTGCGGCCACCCCGTATCTAGGAGTCTTCAAGGTGCTCTAAGTGCATTTTGAGGTCGATCCTTCGAGGGTCATAACTCAGAGCTCGTGAGGGCTATCGATGAACCGTTAGAGGAGACAAGTTTGTAAGGATGGAGTGGATTAGTGTTTTTGCTAAAATAAGTTAGTGGGAAGGCTTTATTAGAGGGTCTTGGCCAAACTAGTGGGGTGTTTGCCCACTCTCTAATTTTAGAGACACGTAGGTTTTGGAGGGAGATTAGGGGAGCTCTACTACAACTATCCTTACCCTAGCTTGGACCAAGGTTGGTATCTCAAACTTGCTTCTTTTCCATTTCTTTCTTTTAGCATGGTTAAGCAAATATGCAAGTGTGGAGTTTATCAATGGAGTATGCATTGCATTGCATTGTGGAGTAGCATTCATGTGAGTGCTTGAATGGTGTTCATTCCATGTAGATTAGTGTGACACCATTGTGCATATTGTTGTATTATGTGGAGTATTGTGAGTATGAGGTTTGATTTTCGTCTATTTCCTTGTTGTGTTATGGGTGTTGATATTGTGTTGTGAAAATGTGATGTGCTCTTGAAAATTTCTTGTTTTATTTCTACTTGGTTTTGTTTTCTTGTTTTGTGCTTGAGTGTTGTTATGGGCGTGGGACTTACACTCACCCTTGTGGGAAGGGAAGAGAAGTCCAAGGTGAAGGGCTTAAGTTGGGTTCGAAAAATGTATTGAGAACCTTGGAGTATGGGCTCCATTGTATGCCATAACATTTCATATATTTTTGGGGGTGATAAGGAAAGTATGGTGTAGAAATGAAGTTTGAGGAGTTACAGCTGATGGTAGTCAGTTTGGAGGAGGAAATGTGGAGGCCCTGAGAGGGCATTAAATGGTTCATTTATGATAGCCCTGGGAGGGCATGAAATTTGGTGAATTATGATAGCCCTGAGAGGGCATGAAAATTGTTTATTGCAAATATGGTTTGGTATGGCAAGTCTCCATTTTAGAACACACCTTCACCCTATGTTTATGGTTCCATCTGTGAAGCCATTGTGAAATAGTGTTGGGGGGAAATTGTTCAAGTTTGAAATGTAATGTTTATGCATTGAAAGATTGTATGTGTATCCCAGTTTGAGCCTTGTTGCCTAGCGTGGGGGTGGTCTCTTTGAGGCCTATGGTTGGGTGGAAAGCACCCATGGTCCTTGTTATTTTGTTGTGTTGCATATGCATATTTGTGTCCAAGGGAGCAATGGAAATGGCTTGGAATGATCATCTTGCAGATTGATGTTGGATGAGAAAACTTGACATTGTGCCCTCATTTGTTAAGGAGGATTCACCAGCTTGTTCATGTTCTCAACGATCATGTTGGACAATGTTCATGCTACTCATTGTCCATATCTTTCAATGTCCATGTTCCTTATGATTTTGAAAAGTCCCTTATGTTGCCCCATTGTGATGGAAGGAATTGTATCATTGTTGCCTAATGTACGTGTAGAAGAAATAATTGATAAGGTTGTATATGCATGTTTCATTTGGAGTTTATATTGTTATGAAAGCATTGGTACGAGTCATAGATTTTCTTTGACATCATTTTTATCATTTGAAAATGTGAAAGAAAGTTTTCTCCTTGTGGTATTGTAAATGACTAGTTGATAATAGCAATCCATAGATGTTATGTGATACCATTGATTGTATAGATTTAAAACTTAGTAGATTGCTTACAATCTTGTTGTGCACTCAATAATTTGGAAGGAAATTATTATGTTCATATCACATGCATGGATAACATTGATTTTAATTACCAAGCTTAATGCAATTCTAAGCAAGAAAATCATCAAATTAATTTTATGATATAACAAAATGAAGTTTGTTGTAAGAGAAGACATAATAAAATCTATGAGATACATTGTTGTAGGCATGCATTTTCCTCTCTAGAAAATGTATGGCAAAGGCAAATAAATCCCTTCCTTAATACAGAGCAATAAAATATTAAAGAATATTCCCAGATTCTAGACTGCTATCCAATAAAAATAAAAATAATAATAGCATATAGAGACTAATGAGTGTCCTAGACTAATATATTTTCTAAGTGACAGAATGGTACACATTACAATCTTGTGACCTCTAAGTCACATCCAACACTCAAATAATAAATTAGTAATTAAATAAATAAAGGCATATTAGTGTGCATGTTAGAGAATATGACAAATTTAAATATTTAACTCAAAAATAAAATAAAAGCCAAGATTGATTGGATGTATATATAATAGGGTTTTAATATGAAGTAAGTTGTCGGGATGATGGGATTGGAGAATCAAGGATAAGGATGGATGGTGGATTAAAATAATAACTCAAATATAGTTTTATCTAGTCAATAAAGCATATTGATACATTGATACATATATGTCAGAATGACAAGGTATGTTATATACAAACCTTATTTATACGCTTGCACCTAATCCTTGCATAAACAATTCATCTAACAAATTTAAATTGACACACTCAATACGATGGTGTAGTAGGATGTGTTTAAATATAGATCATTAATTATTATTGAGTTAAGTACTTTGAATTGGCCCTTAGACTTACTAAGAGTTCCTCATTTTATGTGCTTACTAATTTGTACTATGAAACTACTTTGAATCTTAAGATGCTTTGATAATAATAATATTGATAGTGAGAAAGTGAGCTTATGGTGAATAGTTAAATGTAATTTAATGTAAAAAGTAAATGTAATAGTATAGTAATTATAGTAATTAAAATAGTGAATGTAAAAGCATGGCAATGTAGCTAGATTAGTTAGTAGTTGATGAGCTAGATAGTTAGTAATTGTCTTTTGTTAGAGTGAGTTTAATTTATGTATTGAAATAGTAATTTTTATGTTTAGAAAAATTTAGTGAGTGCTAGTTTGGTGAGGAAGCAATGTTGATAGATAATGAGGATATAGTAATATAGTAATTGTCACATTAATATATATTGTAATGATTAATGAATGTGTGTACATTGGTAATGAGGATAATAAGTAATTCTGATCCCCTTCCCTTACATGCTAGAATCATGACCTATTCCATATGATACAACTGACATACCCTAATAGAATATTAGTATCAAAGGCTTGTTAGGATATGAATTACCTCACTAATTTATGAGTGTTGTATCTTGAACTTGCTCGATTGACTCGTAACGCTAACTTGAACTAGACTGTCATCCAATCTATTTGAAAACCACCTGTGACTAAAATGTTAACACCTTCACACTATTCACATGAGTCTTGAACTCATATTCAATGATAACCTTGTTTTACAATATGTAATTTCTTATGTGACTTCATAAGTTACAAAAAAAATAAAAATTGTTGTGTTTTTATTAGTAAAATTTAGGGCATGACACATGATCCATGATAAATTGAACAATACTAGATACTAAATTAATATGTCTATCATTGTGCACATAAATGACAAAAATATATATCAAAATACATGTATCCATAGACAAAATTTTACACAAATATAAATCAAAGATCATGTATCCATAGACAAAGTACACAAATATATATATATATATATATATATCAAAATACATAGATCCATATACAAAATGTGGCTGATCCTACCATCAGAATGTGTATAATATCAATGTTTCTATATAAAATGTGGCATATGCCATCTCAAAATGTCTCATGATGCATCCTACGAAAACTATACTATCCTAGGGTGCTCGTGGATGATCAAAATGCAGCCTCTTCGTTGCACTAGGTGAATCAGATGCCTCCTACATAAACAAAAAAGGAAAACCCAAAGTTAGACTACTAAATTTATATGATTCTATGTATATAACATTAAATTACTCAAATTCATAATGATCTTTTCCGTATTGGAGATTAATACTATCAAAATTTCATAATAAATACCTCTCTCGTCGACCTCCTATGCCGATCAGGAGTCCTCTCGTATGCCCTCAGCAATGCTGGTACCTCCATGATTGTGGGCTATATATGTTCAAATACCTTTGTCAGATTAATCTACAATTTAAATTATAACATTATAATTCATAGCATGCTAAATTTATAAAATATTTAATCATGAATTCAAACAACAACTTACTATTGTAGGCTCCTCCTCAGGAGTGAGTGGTTGCGTCATCAAATCTACATAACTGTCCTGTCGAACCTCATGTGCACTAGGAGTCTCCTATGAGATACAAAATAGTAGTTGTTAATATCATGGAAATTAGTTTTGAATTTATTTATGAAGATAAGTGATGCAGGAGCATCCCATGCTCATCAGGGGAACATTGAAGATCCAAGGCATTACAGAGGTCATGGAACATCTCTTGAAGTCAATTGGGCAATCCTTGCACCAATTATGGCTCATGAAAGCATACAAAGTTATAATTTTGGAATCATATGTGGAAGAAAGTTGTAATTGGGCATGAGATAGGATTTTAGGATTTCATATGGTAGATGAGTCATTTGATAGGTTCATGTAGGTTGTCATGATCATATCTTGTCATTAGACAAGTCAAAATGTTCTAGAATTGAGTTTTGGGGTTTGAACAAGCAGGCCTTGGTTTTTAAGCCATTTTAAGGAGGGTTTTGAAGTTTGGGTGTTTAGGAGTGTGACCAAGACCTATAATCTTGAAAATCCTTAGTGTGCTGGTCCCTTTGTTGAAGCCTTGGTGTGTCTAATTCCTCCTTGTGTGTCCCAGCGTTGAAAGGTACATAAGTGGTGTCCAGAGATTTCTTGGTGAGGAAAGAAAGAGAATCAGTGAGTTGGCCCTTGGGAAGGAAGAAAACTTGTTGTGAAAATGACTCCTAAAAATCAAATGGCTAGAGAACTTGAAGAATTGAGAGAAGAGTTGGCAAAAGAGAAACGAGAGAGGAGAGAACTTGAAGCATCTAGAGTGAGGGAAGAAAGATAGATGAGAAGAGAGAGGCTGAAGCTTATTGCAAGGATAGAATCCTTAGAAAAGGAAAGGCAAGAACCTAGAGGAGAAGAGGTTAGAGGAAGAAATCATGGAGAGAACCATGAAGAAGAAGAGGTTGGTAATGCAAGGCAAGAGCATGAGACAACAGATGATCCTGAAGAAAGGAAATTTATGAGAATCATTAAGGCAGTACAAGGTAATGGTGGGAAGAACCATATTGATTTTCCAATATACCAGGGTAAAATGGATAGTGAAGAAGTGCTAGGGTGGATAGAGGCCCTTGAGAACTAATTTGATCTTGAAGACATAGAGATAGATAAGAAGGTAAAAGTAGCAATAGCAAAACTGAGAGGAACATCACTCACTTGGTGGACTAGTGTTCAGAATGAGAGAGAGGAAAGGTGGTGCAGGGCACCTAACCTATATGGCAGGGGGGATCAAGTATCTCTATTGCCGGACACCTTGCCACTCCATGAAAGCGAGGATTCAAGTAGATTAGGAAGTTGGAATAAAGGTTTGGTCCATATTTTACAAGTTGGTCTATGTTTTGTAATAAAGGCACATGTAAGGCCCACAAGCATTTTGGTGTGGTTATAAACCAAGTGACTCCATGGGACCAAAAGGCCTTAGAATAGGGTATTTAGAGTCTAAACAATATTAGCAAAAAGTGGTTGTTTGTTTGTTTTATGGTTGGGAACACCTATATGGTTGTTCCAATGGTCATGTAGACCTTTATATATGTCATATGTGATCTCAGTTGAAAGGGGGAGATTAGAGTGTACGGTGGTTTGGAGAAAAAACAATAAAAACTTCAATTTTTTTGAAATTTACTTAGTTGCATTTAATAAATCCATATGACCAATTTTGAGTCAATGGAATAGTTTAGAAAGTTAGGGAATGCATAAAAACTATAGTTTGAAATTTGAATTTCAAATTCAAACGATCATATTAGTTTTGGAGGGAAAGCAGTAATTTGGTATTTGTTTGATTAAATAAACCTTTGTAACCAACTTGGTCAGATGGACAGGTGCATATAAGCCTATTTAAGTTGTAATGAAAATATGAAAGACATGAATCATTATTGGTAAGGAAAAAATCATAGAAATTGTATAAAACAACAATCATACTTTCCTCTGCATCAATTAAAAAAATAAAAAATAAATGATACTTATACATACAATGGGGCTCTCTGTGTGAATGAAAATCCCTGATGATCTAGGATGCCGAATCTGTACAGGCTCATCGCCAGTAGCCACACCCTATATACAATAAATAATGTAATTAAATGAGATTACCACAAACATTTTACAAGAACGCATCAATAGTTAATCAATTAGAAAACATCTAATTACCTTTCCTTTGTCAATGCATGCTGGCTCACCCCCCGCACTTTGTCCCCTCGGGGCAGGTGGTATCTGCAAGACAAAAGAAAGATTAGCAACCATATATGTTACAATATCAAATAGAAAAAAGAAATGCGAACACAACATAATGTACTGTAGATGTCTCAAGGCCAAATGAAATGGCCAAGAGTGTAGCATCATCTATCTGTCTGAGCTCCTCGGTCATCAACTAAACATGAATGAAGATCACATACATGTAAAAGTCAGTATGGCTTAAAAATTAAAATTACTCTATTATAAAAATTAACTTTAAATCACATATGTCATAACAAAACAATGTATACACATACCGACACCGAAGGAGTCCATGCCTCTGCATTCCCCTCCTCTCTCGCATCAGGGTTTGTAGCCTCTGCATGTGTGTTTGGTGTATACTCGTCTAATACAAAATGATACTCAGGAAGATCACCTATGGGACCCAGGAAAATATTCTTGCATGTAATGCAAGTGTGAGGCACACAAACATGTGATGAGCTAGCCGATGATGAATTGGCACCAACATCATCAACATGAGGAGGCAGGACTGACCTAGCTTGAGATATCATTAGGCTACTCAGCCTATGAATGGCTCTGATGGTCTGAGAGCTAGCCTCTACCATAATATCTAGATGCTACACTCGAGGAGGGTGAGAGATATCAGGGGGGAGGGGGGGGGGGGGGGGGGGGACAAAAGTGCCAAGTTTCTTCCGCTGGGAAGAGGGTCTATCTTGAGGAGCTCCTAGTCCTAAGCCCATGTTGGGCTTCATGCTCCAATACACTCACTTTAAGTTTCAACACAAATTCTGCATATAATTTTCTAAGGAAATAAAATGGTATGTCTAAATTGCCATGTGGAGGGATATCAAAGACCATCCACCAACAATCCTAAAAATTTGCACGTATGGCATCATTTGTGCACCATTTAATCAATAGTTTGGTTTTTTTTGGGTCAACTGTTATACCCATTTTTGGGTTAGCAAAAAGGCTTTCCAAATCGTCTTTGGTTATGTTGAGGGCCGCGACCTCATCATAATCCAAACCATCATCAAACATCTGGTGCATTTCATCACGCCAACGAAGAGCAGCATTTTGTTGGTTTGCAAGGGTTTCAATGTTATCCACTATGGTGTTTAACGTGGATAACATAGGAGCCAGTGCAGGTACATTATTGTATGTTCTATGCAAACCTCTCAACTCAGTGAGATTTTCATTTATCAAATCCTCAATTCGAGGAGGGTTTTGAGGAGGTAGAGGATCATTTGGTGGACGGTTTTGTGGGGATAATGGATCGTTTGGTGGTGGGTTGCGAGGAATATTATTCTCTGCCTCAGTGTCATCATTTTGATCAGCCATTCCTATTGAATTGCAAAACGTAATATATATTAAAAAAAATCTAAATTTTAACCATTTTTGTCAAAAAAACCCTAGATTCAACTAAAACAAACAAAATCATGTTAAAATCTATTAAATTTAGGTTAAAAATGAGTCAAGGGGGGGGAACATACCTGATATCTGATATCCGATTTGCGATGGCAATACTGGCCCAAATTCGTGTAAAATAAGGGTCGCGGGTCTGTGATTTTGTTTAATCCAATGCACAGGTATTGGATATCCGATATGACATTACAATATATATAATATAACATATAATATATAATATATATTACATTTTATATATTTTTATATTATATTTTATATTTATTATATTAATTTACTATATATTATAATATAAAATATTATTATTATATTATATTATTATAATTTATAATATATTATACTTTTTTATTATATATTATATTACATTACTATATATTATAATATATGAAGTATTATATTATATTATTATAATATTATTATTATAGTATAATATTATACGATTATAATATAATAATATTATTATTATTATATTATAGTATAATAATTATTATAATAATAATATTAAATAATAATAATATTATTATTATAATATAATAGTATGATGTATTATTTAATATTATTATTATTTTATATCAATAATAATAATATTAAATAATATATCATACTATTATATGATTTTAATTATTAGTCGGATATTTGATTTAAAATTGGATATCCGATAAGGCTTGGCTTAACCTTCCAAGTTTGGTTCCTGGATAGGTAAAAAAAAAGTCAGAGTGAATTTTGAAGCGCTTTTAGGCGTCTTCAAACTCTTTTTTTTCACATCGCCACTTTTTGGTACACCATGATCCTGCACATACTGTATATGTATATGTATATATATATGTATATATATGTATATGTATATCTATGTATATGTATATGTATATACATGTATATACATATACATGTATATATGTATATGTATATACATGTATATATGTATATATACATGTATATACATATACATGTATATGTAGATGTATATATATATATGTATATGTATATATGTATATGCATATGTATATATGTATATGTATATGTGTATATATATATGTATATGTATATATATATGTATGTATATGTATATATATGTATATACATATACATGTATATATATACATACATACATATATATGTATTTATGTGTATATATATATATATATATATATATATATATATATGAAAAATAATGTGTATTTAATTATTTGTATATCCAAATTTTCAACTTATTTTTTCTTATGCAAAAATGAATTTTCATATACTCATTTCAATATATAATGATTCGACTAAAAGAGTGATATTTTATTACATATTTTTGTTATCCATTGTTTTGGTTAGTTTTTCTTATAGATATAAAACTAGTAAGAGATGTTTAAAGTGGATTTGTAAAAAACATATTAAATTATTTTTCTTTAAGTGATACATTTAGTAACTCACTCATTAAAATTAAGTTTATATTTTTGTAAATGGTCCTTTGTTTTGAGTTAGTTAATAATGGAAATTTTTAAGAATGTTGAAGTTTTGATAAAATGTTATTTTATATTATTATCAAAGATATCTTGACAATTTGTGTCATGGGTCAAGACATTTGTCCATCAAAAGGAAAAAAAATATAATAATAAGATCTAAGTGCCTCTTAATTTTGTGTTATCAGTTGAGAGTTCGACATACAACTAAATTTTAAATTAGGCATATGAATATAATTACAATGCCATTCAATTTTGACAGTGTCATAATTTTAGGATTGTAAAATGTTTTTATTTTGACTAGATCATATTTTTTGATTCACTAATAGAATAACTTAACTAAGATAAATAGTATTATAGATATAATGGTGAAACTTTTCTTTAATTATGGAAACTACATGCTTGATTGAATGTTCACTAAATATGAATGCAACACAATTAGTCATATAAGATTAGACTATAATATCTCTTGAAATAATGTGGAGTAACAAAAAAATTATCTATTCTCTTATAAATATATAATTAGTCACAATTTTCAAAATTCTCCTAAACAAACATGATGAAAAAAAGGACTTAATATGATTTTGAATGACGAAGAGAACATTATTTCTTACGTTGGCATAATGTCTCATGTGTTACTTGTGTACTTTCAAATTAGTTAAATATATGTTATGGATCTACACTATTAATAATAAAAGGACTTTCAAGATATTCTTTCCTAGATATTTCTTGAAACTTTGATTATACTTGCATGAATTTCATCACTTTTTAGTTTTACTATGTTAGACTACTTCTTCCAAGGCTAGTTATCCTTCATGTCTGGAAGGATTTTAGGGAAGCATAAATTCTTCATCATAGTGTGGAAATATATTCCTAATATATTCACACCCTTGATTATTTTTACGCTACTTTGTATTTGTCTCAATGGTATTGGTAATTTTCATATTTACTTTTGTTAGTAATATCAAAGTTCATAATTTACCTAATCTTTATCTTGTATTTATATGGTGTGACAATCAATTGATATACTTTCCACTTATTCTTTAGACAAGCTGATCAAAACTTAAATTTTGTGTGTATGTAACATCTTGTATTGTGATTATGTTATGACATTTGACAAATGGTTGAGATTCCATTTTTCATAGACACCAAGGTATGCCTTATTTTAATTAGTTTTGATCATACTTGTACTTTTTTTATTTTTATATCACAATGGATCTATTTGTATTTTTTTGATATGACTTTTACATTCAACCTTTGAATTTTTGGCCAAAATTTTAAACTTTCCTATTCTACTAATGTGGAATTTGTTTTAGAATTTGAATCTTTATAAACATAAGAGGACCTCAAACTAGAGTTCAAACTTCTCAGGATCTAAAATCAAACCCTCAAATCCTCTTAAAAAGGCATGAACAACTCTATTAAATCTTCATGTATGTTTTATTTGATTCTCAAATGATGGTCATATTCAATTTATGCATTGGGTTTACATCTTTGTGTTTTATTGTTGGGCCCTTCAAGTTCTTTGTGGATATTTGAGGATTCCTTTCGATGGTGGATCTACTATACTTATCGTAGTTACATCTAGCTAATGGATATTTTCTAAGATTTTTTTTGGGATATTTATGGAAGAATATTTGGTGAGATTTTTAGTTTTGTAGGAACATGTCTCCTCTATGGTATTTGCAACTAAGGCTTGAATAATTGAAGGACAATGTCTTTGACCATGCTTTGTCTTTGGTGTACATAGAGATTTGAGAAAATAGTATTGAAGATGTTCTTTATGCTATATCTATTGTTTCAAGTGACAAAGATCCTTCTATGGACTTTAGTTGGAGTACTTTTATCTCCTTGTTTCTAAGACAACGAATTTCAATGGAAGTTACTCTTGTAAGAGGTAAACAAATTACTTTCCTCTCTCTGGAATGGTACCCATGCTAGGTGGGGTTACTTTTCCTATCTTTGGCCTTGTTATGATATTTTAGCAAGGAATATAGAGGTTGTGAGAAATTTGATTTTCTAGAAGTTGTTCTAGTTGTTTTTGAGATACCATATAAAGAGAATCTCTATCAAAATATACCATAAGAGCCTCTTGTCTTTCTATTTTATTTTTCTTATAGACTAGGAAGTTGTGGTGAGTTTGGTTTTATTTTTGTTCATGCTAGTGGTAGAAGCTTTCAAGAGCCCAACATTGTCTTACTTTTATTAGTTATCTTTGGGATTTGATTTGGTTTATAGTGGACCATTTCTCTATTCCATTTTTGTGGCTATTGTTGGTCTCCATCTAGTCTAGCTTCTATGGAGGTGAATTCAGCCACAATTGAGGTGGTACTTTTGATGGTATCTATGTTGTGGGCATGGTGTGTTTGGTCATTGCTATTTTGTGTCCTATTCCTTATTGAGGTTGACAAATCCCTTATAAAGGTGGGGATTTTCTAGTGGGAGGTGTGCAATGGTTACTTTGAGACTAAATGAATGCTTGCTCAAGTTTCCTCAATCGTTTCCTTTTGCCGTATAGATTGTATGGAGGTGGTTTTCCCTTCTCTAGAAGCAGAGGGGCTTTGTGTTGATGAGGAGGTGGTTTAGTTTGCGAAGCTTAGTGATAAATGTAGTTGGGAAGTTTCAAGTACAATTTCAATTCTGATCAATTTCAATTTCGTTTGTTGTTCTTCTATGCTGAATATTTATAACCCAATGTATTTGAGATTAGAAGTCATTCAATCTATGCTAATATAATGAAAAACATTGCTAAAGATTAAATAACAAAATAAAAGAGACATCGAAGCCAATTCATGGTCCAAAGAAGAATAGCGTGGGTACAAATCAAAAAACAAGTTGAAATTTGAATACACAACTTCAAAGTTGAAAAGTAAGATAGTTTTCTATTTCCTTTTACTTTGCATGCATTAAAAGAACATTTTTGACCTAATGTATATGACAACTTTTACATATTCAATGCATTTGAAGAATTCGTTTCCCTTTGAGAGTCTCCGCTTGGGAAATTGGAGGAATTGTCCCAAGGTATGACTGTAACATAAACGAGCCAACCAAGTAAAGTATCTGCTCTGAAAAACGAAAGTGACAAATGTACAAGTATTACGTGCATACCTCATACAACTTATCTTTAAGCCATTGAAATTGACTTTCAATGAAATATTTTGTGAGAGGTGACCTACAAGTTACATCTCTTCTGCTAAATTGACGGAAATACGTGGATTTGACCTCTGCAATATATATATTTTTAAATTATGAAAGTCCCACTAAATGAAAGTATATTACCGAACTATGACAAAGAAAAGTAGTTCTAAAACAGCACGTCGTTGAAAATGAAAACAAGTTTTTTATATTAAAGCTTCATGTTGCTCAGATGAAGTTGATCAGAATAGAAAAAGTTTGTTTTGGAAATTGTGTGCTGTGCATAAGTAGACATGCTTTGGAAAACAATATGTTCGAAATATGGACATCTTTGAGGCCGGCTCCTTGTCTTGTGCATATCGTGTGAAAGGACAGTTGTTTATGTCAAATTTATTTGGTATAGGTAGATCGTCAAATTAGGAAAGTCACGTTGACATTGGGAAATTATTTTTGGCTTATGGACATTTGAAATTCTAATTATATTAAATGGTATATTTTTAATCAATAACTTATTTTTTACACAAACGAGATCATTCTAAATGTTGATACAATTTTTTTATTGCTTAGAATTGATGAGAAATATACTAATATATTATTTGGAAGAACCTAAGATTTTTAGGAATTAATTATTATAGAGTTCGTTTAAGACTAATTCTCTGTTAGACTAAGTTTCATCAAAATTAGATCATTAAATTACCTCGTATATTGTGTTGATAAGCTTGTAAGTACATTATAAATTATAAAGTGTATTAAGCAGTTCAATACATTTATACAACCATTATGAAGTTTCATATTTAAATAGTCAATAATAGAAATTGATGAATTTAATAACTAGTACTAATATTAGAACTTTAATGGTTTGTTTAAAGATTATCTAGTTATATAATTAAATAATCAATAAAAATTTTATACTTTGAAAGGCCAAGTTCAAAGAATAAATACATAAATGCTTAATAATAGTTCATTGTTTTTGAAATAAAAGCAACCAAAACAAGAGGGTTGGCCCATTACAAACTAGCTGGATGACTACCAATAGATAACCATTAGAACAAAACTAACCCCTAATGCTTTTTAAAACAAAAACAAAAGTTAATGCTATAATTGTTATAGTAACTATAGGATTTAAACAAAATTCCTATTAACAAGCAACAAAAGTTTATACTAAAATTATAAAGATATCTATATGCTTTAAAAAAAATGTCGGTTAATAAACATAAGTCACTTAACAAAAACAAAGGCGTGACAACCTTAAAATTGAAAACATCTGTAAACCAGCAGATTAATAGCATGCAGAAAGAAAGAAGGGGGGGGGGGGGGAGTGGGGGGGAGCCCTTAAGATTTCTTGACCTCCTTCTTCCCCAGGAGGACATTCACCTAGTCTTCTGCCAGGAAGTCATAAAGCAGCTTGGAGTCCTCCCTGGGTAGGTCCCCTTCAGCATCCCTCAATAGGCACTGAGTGACTTTAACTGTAAACTTTATTAACAATCCCATTCTTTCCTCCAGTGCTTGAATTCTCTCCCGTAGCTCATTAACAACCTTATTCAAAACACTCGAATCTTCATCACTGCCAACCTATGTATCATGCACAATAAGGGGGTTAGTGGCCTTTTTAGAACCTACATTAACAAGGGAGGAGATCATAAAAAAGGAAGGCATTCTGTCCACAGTTTTGAGGAATTGATATTTAGTTAGATTCACACACCCAGGCACAACCATCACCAAGACATGTGACACCTCCTTATTCTCCTTGCCATTACCCAAGATTGACCTGGTGGAATTAGAAATCTCTTCTTCAACCCCCTCTATACCTCCCTTACCAAAGTTAATAGTTTTCTCCTTCATTCTTCTTTTGTGGTAGCCCAAATCCTTAGAATTTGATACCTCCTCTGGTGAGGCTCCCTCCTTTAATTTCCTCTTAGCCTAAGACTTAGCCAACTTCCCTGACCTCCTCCTTCCCCCTCTCTCCTCATCCTCTGACTCCATTTGCATTTTCTCCTTATCTTTTCCTTTTTCCCCCCTTGGGGAGAGATTAACTAGGGACCCACTAGGAGAGGGCTGAGGGGTGGGGGTTCTAGGACCAGTAATTCTAAGGGGGACCATTTAGGGCCTGGGGTTTAGGTTATAAAGATTTATAGGTTGGTCTAGTTTTTGTTTCTTAAGTTTAATTAAGTTTGATTCAAATTTATTTTGAGGTTTCATTAGTTATACCATAGGAACTTTGATAAAATAAATTTGAAAATGATCTTAACTAAATACAAAATTTTATAACAATACATTTATCTATTGCACTATTATATTCTTCAATTTATGATTAAAATGAGTCATTTTCTAAATCATCAAGTTTTATAGTGTTTAATGAAATATTTAACTTATATAAGCTAATATATTTTTGTACAAATATTTTTAGGGGATGACATAAGTATTTTAAATCTCAACAACATATATAATGTAATATGTTATAAAAAGTTATAAATTGACATAATGTGTGATATTAATCCTACTATGCCATTGAATATTTGTAATTTTTAAAGCCTAACTAAAAACTCATAAAATGAATTAAACATAAACTGTAGTGCCTGCCCTCGTTTACATCTTTTTTGGACATTGTTGCTATTATTATCAGACTATGTTAGACTAGCCTTATGATGATGGATCAGTGGTATTGTTTTGAGATTATCAGACATTATATTATGGATTTAGTTGGTATATGATGAGATCATTTAGACTTTACATTTCATGTATGCATGATGATCATTACATTGCTTTAATTATTGGTGATGATTAGTTAGATGGTTTATTATCTCATGTATTTTATTATGGATACTTACCCAATACTTGCATGTGTATGGTGTGTGTGTTTTCTTATTGTATGGCATTTTTGATGTGGTTAAGGAAGGGAGTCGTAGTCACCTGCTTAGTCGGAATCTACACGATGCACCACTTCCTGCCATTGTTTGTTTAGCTTAGCATTATATATATTGTATGTACATGCATGGTTTTTTTCTATAGGTTGCCGGTACCAGGTATCGACTTCCCTAAATTGCCAGGATGAGCATACCCTATTACACTATCTCAATGATGAGAGAAGGGAGATAAATTCTCAAGTCCAAATCCCAAACCCTTAAACCATTTGTCCTAGTGAGGTAGGACAAGTATTTGGATACCTTACCCACCAAATGTGTCGGATGACATATTTCATGATTTTTAACCCTTTAGACTGATTTTGTGTGAATTGCTCTATGATGGGTTTTCATATTTTATCTTGGAAGTCTATGGTGAATTTTCTATTAATTAAGTCTTAATAAATAGATTTAATTAATAAATTAATTATTTGAGAAAATTAATATAAAATATCATGATCTTTGATATTTTGATTATAATTAATTAAATGAGAATTAATTGAGGAAAAAGAATTAAATAAAAGAAAATTAGAAATTAAAATTATAATAATTATAAAATAATAATAAAGTAATAAATAAATAATAATAAAAGTTATACAAATTAAAATGAAAGTTATAAAAATTAAATAAGAATTATAAACTTGCCTAGGAGTTAACACACCTTTCTATTTCTCATATGTCAACAACATGGGGGTTAGTGCATCAAATAAGCACATGGTGTCTACAACCTTATGACTCATCTAGAAAGCTGGAAAAGGCACGTGCTTAGTTGGTGACACCTTCTAGCTATTTCTAGAGACATTCTACGTGTTTCCTGAGAGCTCTTTATATTCAGGCATTCCTGGAAGCTTAGACATAGCATTTGGAGAGCGTTTTGGAGCATTGGAGGACTCGGGAACTTTGGAGAAGGGAGGAGCTTGCTCTGTGGGTTTTCTGAGGAAGGGTGAATTAGCATCAGAATCAGGGTAGATTCTTGTGATTTTACTTATGCTATTTCCGCATCTTGCACTTCCTGTCTTCTTCGTGTCTTCCATATGTCTTCTGAGGATTTACCTACTTTTGTTGTATGCTATGTTCCTGTCATTGCTAGACTTCCTGTCGCAATTCTGGATTTATAATTCTGTATGTTATTTTCCTATCGCTGCTAGACTTCCTGTCGCGATTCTGGATTTATAATTCTGTATGTTATTTTCCTATCGCTACTAGACTTCCTATCGCGATTCTGGATTTATAATTCCATATGTTATTTTCCTATCGCCGCTAGACTTCCTATCACGATTTTGGATTTATAATTCTATATGCTATTTTTTTGTCGCCGCTAGACTTCCTGTTGCGATTCTGGATTTATAATTCTGTATGCTATTTTCCTGTTGCTGCTAGACTTCCTGTCGCATAAGCTTTCTGTTCTGCAACTGCAACAAGTTTGAATAGAATCTTATTACTATGCATTAGTTTTATATGGCTTATTAATTAATCTAATTAAATTTTATTTAATTAAGATTAGTTAATATTAGAAAAAGTGTAATTAATTATTAGTCAAAACAAGTATATGGACTTTTTAATGAGGGTGAATTAAAACAAAAAAGATATTAATAAGTGTTTAGTGGAATTATATAATTGAATTATTCATGAGATTGATTTTACTTAAAATTAGTAAGGATCATTTTAAATAAATGATTGTCCTTGGAATGTTTAAAGGAAATTGTAAACTAATTATTTGAAAGTTGATAAGTATTATTCTAATGTTTTGAATAGTGTGAGTGATTTTATCTAAAAGTCAATGGGTGCTAGTGCAATGTTTTATACAAGTATATAATTATCTTATGATTATTTTAGGAAATTGTTTTAAAATAATGGAAGGATAATGCTATCAAGGGAACAAACAAGTTGACTTGTAGGTCAAATGATAAATCTTACATACTTGAAGTATATTTGCAAACAGAAATTGAAACCTCCACACTTATTTCAACTATGTGGTTTTAGCAAACTCAAACATGTTCTTGCATTGTGTTTTCTTTATGCTTCTAGTTTTGGGTTTTGGGTTGACTAGTGTTGACCAGTTATAGGATGTCTACTAGAGGCTTGGAGGTTATGATTGTGATGTCATGATGATGTCTTATTTTTTATCTTTATAAACCCAACCATGGTTATGTGATGGAATGCTCTATGTAATGTTTGTAATTACTAATTGTTATAGTTGAGATTCTTATGTATGAGACACTTGACTTAACCATTTTTGGTTCATCAATCAGTTATCCTTGGTTTATTTTCTAGTCGCCATGATGGGATTGAAATGTGGATTTATTTCTTGATGATGTCATGTTGTGACATGTTTTGACTCAACCATTTTGGAGTCTTCGATCAGTATGATTGAGATATATTTTGGTTATTGAGAACCAATGGATACTTCTAATTATCAGTGATACTTCAATTGCCAATAGAGAGCTGTTGTGCTCATGATTTTGTATGGATGCTTGCTCATGGAGATTTGATGCTTTTATGCATATTTGATGATTTTATTATGGATTATCTTTTGCGATTTTGATATTTTATGATTCCATGAGCTTAGGGTAGGATATCTGCATGTAGTGTCGGGAAGTGGCTTGCAATGGGGGTCAGGGCCCTAAGAGGCTGCCAGGGTAACTCATTGTAAGTTGGATTAATTAGTGAAAACATTCACACCTAATACTAACTAAATGAACCTAAAAAGATAAGTGTTTTGGTTCTCGCCCATGCCTTGAGTGCTTGTATAGACTAGGATGGGAGTAGAGAGAATGCATGGTTGCGACCTTGCATTCCATAGTATGCCTCATCAGTATGAGAGGATACTAGCGGCGACATGAGATTAGTATGGACCTGTGGAGTTTAGCTAACTACCAGGGTAACTTGTACATGATAAATGCGACGACACTTTCCCGCTTGCATAGTAGGTTCCTACATGTCTTTGTGTGCCTCTAGGAATTAGATGTCGATTTTGTGTTTGGAACCTTTGAGTTAGTATGCTTTTAGGATTCCTGGACTTGTAGAGATTTGTGCTATGTGTTTTGGATAGCCTGTTTGGGACTTGAGATTATTTCCTCAGCATGGTGGGAGTGGACCACTTAGGTACCACGTAGTCGGGTGGTAGTGTTTTTCCACTCTTATCATTTGAGATTCACTGAGACATCATGGCTGATGCGTCCTTCATGATGGTGGATATGTATCCTTTCATTGATGATTAGCATATGTTAGATGATGTTATCTTATGGTTACATTTGCATGTTAGATTACTTTTTGCATATAATATAGTATATGTTAGGAGTGACATTCCTACTATGTTAATACCGATGATCTCTTTGGTGATTTGGAATGTTACGCACGAAGGGATGGCTAGGGCCCACGATGGTCTAATGATGCTATTAACGGTTGGGAGGAATTGTGCACTTAGTTTATTATGTTTGATTTTTATGATGGATGTATATCTTCTATGATCATGTATCATGTGTATCATGTGATTATCTTTACTTTAATGTATCATGGATTAGAATAGGATGATGTACTTTATTTTACATATGTATATTATCTTAAGCTTTTCATACCCTGTGACATGTACAATGGATGATTGAGCATTTGGAAATGTAATGTATGAACATTGGACTTATCATTGTTATTTCATGTGGTTGTTATATTTGATGGATTCAATAATGTTAGTTGATTTAGATGTAATTCAATGTTAAGGGATCTTAAAGAATGTAATCTGTTATGTATGTTAAGTTTTTGGACATTGCTATTGCTTCCGTTAATGAATATAAGTTATATGAGGTATTTACTTTCATGTTTAAAAAAAAAAAAAATGCTACCAAATTTAGTGAAATTCTAGGTTAATTCTTTGAATCCCTTGGCAGGGCATTACATAAATGAAAAACACATATATTACTAGCATATGGATAGCTTCATATGTGATTTAGTAGACTTTCAAAACATATGACATACCCCTATAATGAAAATAAAATAGACAAAAGAATATAAAAACAAATAATAGATAAAACTATAAAATAGTAGATGCTACAATTTACTCCATTTTAATTCATCGTTTTAATCTCATTTATATTAATTTTTCACTCTAATGAATATTTTAAAAAGAAAATATTAACCAAATTAGGACACTCAATATATCAAAAAAATGATTTGAAATAAAGGAGGGGTGAAAATTTATTCAAGCTGAAAGAGAAACAAGAATGAACAAAGAAAGGGCATCAAACAACCCTGTCAAGATCAACTGAGTGATCAAGTTGATGGGACAAGTCCATTGGAAGTTGAGTCTTATCAACAATGTTACAATTACACATATGGTTAGAAGCCCACTTCACCAAACAATCAGCCACACTAATCCATTCCCTGGGAATATGAGTGAAAGTAATAGACTTCAATAAGTACACAAATTATGAATCTAGTCTGCAATCAAAGCTAACCTCCAATTGACAACTTTAAAATGTTGTTGATTCAATAGATGTATCACCATGTGTGAGTGAGATCCACAAATAAGCCTTCTCCAACCAAGGTCATAAGCATTCTTCTCAACATACAAAATAGCTATGGCCTCCATTAGGTTGTTAGTGTAATGACCTTAATAAATAGAAAATACAAATTGGACATCCCCCTTACTATCTCTACCAACACCACCAATGGTAGTAGGGCCTAGATTTCTCTTGGAAGACCCATCCATGTTGATTTTAAGAATACCCTATGGAGGGGAGCTCCACTTCCCCACCCTATTTATCTTTTGCAAGGAATGTCTACACATCTTTCTTAGTAGTTTTCTATGTGAGGGGGGAATATTCAGATGATTATTGAAAATATCCTACCCTAGTTACATGGCCTTAGAAGTGTCACATTTTGTAGAAATAGTTTCCCCCAAAGAATGGAGAATTTTCCACCATAAGTGAGGAACCTCTAAAAACTCATCCTTAAAGATACGACCGTTCCTTTCCAACTAGATATGAAAAATAATAAAGGAGGGTCCAAGAGTCTAGGTAACTTGAAGAAATGAAGTCTTGACAGGAGCCTTACCCCAATGAGCAAAGAATTCTTCCAGTGAGGAAACATGCCAATAGGATTGGTTCCACACATTCCACCAAGAGTGCCAAATATGTCTACTGAAAGAGCATTGGAAAAAGCTATGAGAGATATTTTCTTCATTAGTCTAGCATAGAACATACATTGAGGGTCCTTGGAAGCCATGCTTGCATAAATTATCCCGTGTACGACATCAGCTATGGACCACCAACAACATAAAAAAATTACATTTGGGCCAAGAAAATTTGAACTAGACTTGCTTCCACCAAGGCATTTGAATGTCCCCCAACATTTACCAAAGAAGCTAAACATATCCTGTAGACATTGAAAATTTTCTAGATAAATCTTCATTGTCTGAAGCAAGAAAATCATTACCAACCAAAGTAGTACACTCACAAAACTGCAAAATCTAAAACAACTCCTTCCTATCCTCTTTAGATCCTCTTGGAGGCCATTCAGAGGGGTGTTTCCAATGAAAGGAAGGAGCCAAATCTCTAACACACCTTATCTTATAAAAATTAACCATGTCCCAACTAGTAGCACTAAAAGTTTGATAGAGGGCATGTAACTAAGGATGAGTGGTCGGAATAAGCGAGTGCCCATACCAAGAGTCAAGCCAAAATAAAGCTTGTAATCCTGAATGACAAATCCAAAATAGACCATCTTTAACCAACTAAACTCCAAACTTTAGCATATTCCAAATCATGGATCCTCTCCCTTCTAGAGGAAAGTGGTGAACTTCAACCACATTAATATTTGGAAAATACTCATGGGTAAGAATATGACCCCAAAGTTGATGTTGGTTAGTACACCAACACCAATACTGTTTTCCAACAAGAACCTATCCATTTAAAATAGCTTATCATAAGCCAAGGCCACCCTCCTTTTGAGTTCTACACACTATTTCCCATTTAACCAGAACCCATTTAGAAGTTGAAAGGTTCCCACTCCAAAGGAATTGATGAGAAAGAGCATCAAATTCTTGAGGAAAATACATAGGAGCAACCTAAACAAAACACCTGTAAATAGGAAGGGCTTGAATAATAGATTTTAATAAAGTCAGGTGAGCAATAGTTGATAGCCATCCATGAGTCCAATGGTTAACCTTTTTTCGTAGTTTATCAAGAAAAACTTGCAAGGAAGATCTAGGATGTCTACCAGTAGTAAGAGGAATACCCAAATAAAAAAAGGGAAGAGACCCAATTTGAAACCTCAAAATAGCAACAATATGCCTCTAGGTAGCCTAGGGAGTATTGAAGAAAAAATGGAGGACTTGTTCTAATTAACTTTTTATTTTGAAGCTGTAAGATATTCATCCAAAGCATGCCTAAAAAAAGTAGCTTCCTGAAGATGAGCCTGTCTCATAAATGAAGTATCATCCACAAACTAAAGATGTGAAATAGGAGGCAAGCCAGCACCCGATTTCCACCCATGAATCAAACCTTGGTGAGCACAAAGCTTAAGAAAGTGACCTAAACCCTCAACTAGAATGATAAAGAGATAAGGTGCCATAGGATCCCCTTGGCGAAGTCTTCTAGAGGCACCAAAAGGCTCTGAAGGAACACCATTCACCAGAATAGAAAAAGAAGTTGAAGTAACACAACTCCTAATCATATTCACCCATTGTTGGCAAAAACCAAAGGCTAAGAGGATCTTTCGAAGAAAACTCCATTTGACTTTGTCATAAGCCTTAGCCATGTCCAACTTAATGAACATATCTCATTCTTTTGGTGTATGCATAGAATGAATAACTTGAAAAGCAATAACAATTACATCAAGAATTTTCTTACTAGCCACGAAACTACCTTGTTCCTCTGAAATCACAACTAGAAGGCATATCTTGAGTCTGCTAGCAATTAGTTTAGTGATAATTTTGTACACAAAATTACAAAGAGCAATGAGACAAAAGGAGTCAAGATTGTTAGCACCTTCTTTCTTAGGGATAAGAGTTAGTAAAATACAATTCATTGCATGAAGCATTTTCTTATTCTGAAGGGATTCATTCCTTAACCACGTCCAAGAGATCCATATTAATAATTTCCCAAAATTCCTAAAAAAATTCCATAAGGAAGCCATCAGGGCCTAGAGCTTTACCTTTATTCATCCCAAACACAACCTCTTCAAGTTCAGATATCAAAATTGGATGAAGAAGAGAATCATTCATAGCATTGGTGATAAGAGAAGGAATGTATGAAAGAATTAATTTCTCCTCCTCAACTACAAGCTGAGAATCCTTAGTAAAAAGGTTAGAATAAAATTGAAGCGCTTCCTTGGTCATAGTAGACTGAGAAGAAATTTGAAGCCCTTCAATAGTAACAAGAGAAGAAATATACTCTTTATTATAACAAGCCTTAAAAAAATGATGAAAAAAACCAGTATTTCTATCCCGTTCTTGCAGCCAATCAATGCAAGCATTTTGTTTCTAGTAAATCTCTTCCCAAAGTTCTCATTCTTCCACATCCCACATAGCTTGGGATTCTTCCCTGCCAAGAGGCTCTATAAGCCCAGAGTCCCTGATTTGGTGAATAATCACTACAAGATGATCTAGAGCATTCCTCTTTCTAGATTAAAGGTTCCCAAAGCAAGATGTATTCCATCTCCTAAGATAATATTTGACATATTTAAGCTTCTCCTCAAAGAAAAACATTGCCATGCCATAAGTTGGGCCACCCTCTCTCCAACAAATCATAAAGGGATGAGTCTTGGTGCTACATAAGCTAGAATCTAAAAGAAGAGTTTTTAGGGAGTGCAACAGGAGAAGAAGAGAACTTAATTGACCAATGATCAAAACCTCTCTAATCAAATATTTCAAAACTTGTAATTAGGCCACCACTAACTCAATAACATGAAATAAGAAACCTATCCAAATGTTCTAAGAGAGCTTCCTAACCATTTCTTCTATTGTTCCAAGTGAAAACCCCATTTGAAGGATTAACATTAATAATAGAAAGAACATCCACTTGGGCTTGAAAAAGATCAGAAGCAGGACCAAGCCTACACCAACCTCCTCTTTTCTCCTCAAGACTTCAAATAGAATTAAAATCACCTCATAAAATCCAAGGAAAATAAGGAGCACAAGAATGCACATACTTAATGTGATCCTTGAGATGAATCTTCCCACAAATGTATATAGGCACATAAAAATTTGTCACAAGAATAGTCTCACCAGAGTCTAAGGCGGTAGCCACCATAGAGACTGAGTAATGAGTAGAAATCCATCAAAGGGGAGAAATCTTTCAAGGGTCCCATAATAGGGCCATACCTCCAAAATTCCCTTGTGAACCAATACTTTGACAATGATTAGCATACCAAATGTGTGGAGCATGCTGATGCATAACCTTAATATAAACCTTAGTCTCTTGAACACAAAAGATATCTAGAGAAAGAATTGCCATAAAATCATGAATAAATTTTTGATGATAGGTGCTATTCAAACCCCTCACATTCCAAGAGAGAATGATTGTTGAAGGGTTTGAGAAAAGTGAGCATCAATAGGTTTAAAAAACCCAGATTCCATCAATAGATGTCCAATCATTTTTATCTTTTTAGGGCCTATCTTTGCCCTTTTGAGGAGCTATCAGCAAGACCTTTCTTAAGGGGTCATTTTTGCACTCCCAATCTATGAGATGAACCCTTATTTTGAGATGAAACTAAAATTTCTCTAGCTAAATCTACTAAAACAATGTCATCCTCTATGGAATTATTTAAAGTCACCTGAGCCACTTGTTGTCCCTAAATAGCTTGAACTAGTTCTAGCTCAAGAGCTAGTACAACCTCCATACTGACCTTAACACTATTAGAAGTGACCACATGCGGGACCCCTTCTTCCAAAGCTAAATTCTCTAGCACCTCAAACCTATTAAAGCCTCCATCTATCTATCTATCCTTCAATGGCCTCTTCTAACCTCATCCTTTAACCTTAGTTTTAATAGTTACAAATCCTTCCTTGTCTTTTCCTTGAGGTTTAGCCATCATGGGAGCTTTCCCTTTGTCCTCTTTACCTAGAGAAGGAGGTGTTGAAGAGGGGAAATGAGCTTCCTTATGAATTTTAGGGAAATATTGTAGGAGATGGCCATACTCATGACAAAATCGACATCAGAAAGGTAGGGATTCATAATCTAATGGTTGAATCCATGATGAAGATCCCACAAAAATTTCCATCAAATCTAGCCAAGGATTATTTAGATCTATCTCAACAAAAATCTAGGAAAAATAAATCACCTTTTTATCAAGGGTTTGTGTAGCAATTGTCACAAGCTTTCCCAAGAGACTAGCAATTTTATGTAAAATGTCTTCTTGCCAAAACTCCAGGGGGAGGTGAGGTAGATGAACATGAATTGGAACTCGAGAAGGCATCTCTTCAGCTGAATTAAAAACCGCATGTCATGGTTTCATAAATAATCCAACTTGATTATAAAAGTATGGGCCACCTTCAAAAACTCTATTGTGACCTGCCATATTAGAGAAAATAACTAGAAAATAGCTATTTGTTGCAAGCATAATGTCCATATCTTCTTCAATCTACCAGGAATGCCAGATGTAAGCCTCAAGAGTGGACAAAGGAATGCAAATATCAAGAAACTTATAGATTAGACAATTTCTACTCCAATATGAGACATATTCTTCCACCAAATTAGGAGAAATGACCAAAATTGGTTGATCCTAGGTTCTGGGAAGACATCCATTAACCTTCTTCATATTAGGGCCAACACTCACATAAAATGT